>CM029278.1:2837018-3552018 GCA_016920895.1 Vaccinium myrtillus
GTCTTTGTTGTTTCATACTTTTCACTTCAGTGTATAGTCTCATTGCTTTTTAAGGTTATATTCATTTACCATTCGAGGTGTAGCTTGAAGTGAATACTGCAGGAGGTTATATAGGAAAGGATGGATTTTATGAGTGCAATTTTGTTCACCCTCGGCGAGGGTATGCGCATTCGGTGTCTCACTTTGTAGATCAAAATCGTTCATTTTGTTCAAATTCATTTGTTAGGAGACCTTGACAAAATTCAGCTCAATCAAATATCAATAATTGCTTCATCTAGGAGTTTATTTATTTTCTTCAAAATTCTTGATTGAAATTTTGAACTCGTAGATTAAATGCTTACAAATATTCGATTAAGCTGAATTTTTGTCTAGTTTTCTAACAAAGGAATTTGAAAAAAATGGATGGTTTTGATTATGATAGTGAAATACAGAATAAGCATACCCTTACGAGAGTGAACAAAATTGCTCTCATTTTATAGATCTATCTATTCCTGTTATTCAAGGATCCTTCTGTGGATGAAGATTCCGGGCGAAAACATTTTCCCTGTGAAAGTAACATTTTGATCACGGAAGTTGTTTTTGTTGCGTTGATGTTTTAGGTTTGAATTTGGTCGCGGCTGGCACAAACATGCAGTACCATGAGCTGCTTTTACTGAATGTGTATTTGGAATTGCATGCTTTAGTGGTTGCAAAATAGTCTAGTAGTTATTTATGCAATTGTTAATTATCTAATGTTGTACAAATTTTGGAATTTCCATGAGTGGATTAAGTTTTTTTTTTTTTTTTTTTTGGTTACAATTTTATATCAATAAAATTTTCATTGATAAACTATTTGCATGTTTTGGCGTGTAAATTTGTTGGTTGAACGACACTGGAATTGGATGTGACCAAAACCCAATATATTGCGTATCATCCACTTTGTTGAACTCTCTCCTTTCAAATTACTTGACTTTTCCAACTTGTAAGTTAGTGAAACATATGTATCAGTGGTGATGGACTGATGGGGGCCTGAAGCCAGTGATTCTTTGATCTTCCCAATTTGCTCCTACTCTGTTAATTATTTCAAATTTTTAATTCTACATTTTAAAAGCAAAATTTGGGAAAGGATATTTTGCTGGATTGGATCCAGGGTAAGATATTTGGATCATATGAGCATAGTGGATATTACACCATTATCCATACAAATGGATTTTCACAAATATCGGACTGAGGCGCGGATATTTCGTTTTTTTTAAGGAGATTCAAGCCTTCTATAGCGGGTTGAATCTTGAACCACTTGCTGATGCAACAGAACTCCCACATGGCCTGTCTCCCCTAGAATACAACAACCCGACTAATAAGTCTTGTTGGCTTGATCCCACCTTGCACAAGTAAATTGAGCCCAAAGCTCCACCACAAAAACATACTTATTATTTGTTGGGTGCACTCTCTGTAAGAATAATATACAAAATACGAGTATGGAGCAATATAGAGACTCTTAGTCACATTGCCTTAGGCTCTCAAAGGCAAGCCTTCGGCTTTCTCCCTGTCCACACACACGAAATGCATACATATATAGATGCATAAATATTAAGTTGCTTCCTTAATTAGTAAGATCACTATAGAAAATTTCGCTTTTACGGGCATTTTTTAAATGCTGGAAAAACTACTAAAAATGCCGGAAAAGAGTATTACCGGCATTTATTATAAATGCCATCTACACAAGTGTCGGTAATGCTACAAATGCCGAGAAAATTCTTCACAAATGCCGGCAATACTCTACACTATTTGCGGCATTTTCACAAATGCCGGGAAAGCCTATTGTCTTATAAACAAAATGCCACATGGCGCTAGGGGTGCACAAACACCGGGCCGGGCTTATACTTGATAATAACGAGATTTGTCTATTCTCAAACCCGGCCCATTAATAATCGGGCTTCATTTAATATACCCAAGCCCGGCCCACTAAAAATTTTAATTTCCCAAGCCCGTCCAACAAGCCCATTTATTTTTCTAAAGCATGGTATAATAAACATAAATTTATAAACCATTATGATCACAATTACAATTGACAGCCGTAATAATATACTTAAAATTCTAAGTTCTCCAAAAATATTAAAAACGGACCCTATTAAATTAAAGTGCTCTAAAAGATGGAACTCTAACATGTAAAAACTTCTTTCGAGTATCTCTCCTTTAAAATCACACTTCTTCACAGCAGATTTTTTAGAGCATAATAAAAATAAAAGAAAGAAAAAACTTTGAGTTATTACTATAAAACATTAGTTTAAAGAAAAAAAACTTCAAAGTTTTCTTAACAAATTGCTATTGCTTCAAGATATTCTCTACATAGATAATACCTGCAATTCATCTTCATCAATGTCACTTTCATCAAAATAAATAAACCCATAAGCAGTTAGGTTCCAGCGATATCATATACACATATAAATATAGTATTAAATTAAAAATTATTTAAATTGGGTTGGGTTGGGCCTTAGAGGAATATCTCAAACCCGGCCCAATTAGTAATGGACTTAAAATCTCAACCCAGCCCGGCCCTATGAGCCTAAATATTTTTCCGAAACCCTAAAAAAAACGGGGCTGGGTTGGGCGGGCTACCAGACCAGTGTGCACACCTACATGGCACCCACGTGGCGAGCAAATTTGAGGAGAAATGCTTCCCCCAAGATTCGAACTCTTGACCTTTGCCCCTCGCGCTCGTGTGTTTACCAACTAAGCTAGCCCACACGATGTTTAACAATGCACAATGAAAAATATCTATATTATACGGTAGAGTTTTTTTTAAAAAAATTAAACTTTTGCTGGCATTTGCATAAAAAAGTACTTTTGCCAGCAAAATCCCGTTAATATTTTGGTGGGAAATTTGACTTTTTCCGGCATTATTTTAAACAAATGCCAGTAAAAGTTACTTTTTTCGGGCATTTCTTGAAATGAAAATGCTGGTAATAGTGGCTTTTTGCGGCATTAATTATAATGCCGGGAATAAAAATGCCGGGAATGTACCTATTTGGCGTAGTAGATATACGGAAAATTGAATGGAGACTAAGATCTTATGGTCTCCCCTTGTCAATTACCAGAAGTTGGAAAATTGAAGGGAGACTAAGATCTTATGGTCTCCCCTTGTCAATTACCAGAAGTCAGTCAACCCTCTAGTCTCCTCCACATGAATCAAGGCATCAAAAATAGATGCCACCTCCCATACGGCAAGACTGAAAGCCTACCAGAGACAATACCACCAAAAACTCATAATGAATGATCCAAAAAAATGAAGTTTTAATATTAAAATAAATCAAAAACTCCAACATTGTGTAAGATGTAATATCCCATATTTTGCTACTCCCTTTGTCCCATTTTAAATGTATCTTACATAAAGTCGTGTCATTTTGACTTTAAAAGAAAATATATTTCAAGATTTTTTTTCAAAATTTTTTACACTATTCAAAAGTACTCGTTGAGATCTTTTGAACGGTACAAAAAAAATTTAAAAAGTAGTTCCGAAATGATTTTATTTTATAAGGTCAAACTTGCACGGTCACTCATAAGAGACATTTAAATTGGTACGGAGGGGGTATAATAAAAATTGAATTTCAAGTATGCGCTTTCCCTACAAAGATTATGAGCTGAGGCCTGAGAGATTCTACGGGATAACCTCACCAAGTTTTCAGATACTCGTAGTCATCCTTGGCTCATAATGGGTGATTGTAATGAAGTTCTTTGAAGTTCGGATAAATTTGGTGGCAGACCAAATTTATTACCAAATTTATCCGAACTTCAAAGACCTCTCGAGCTCTTGCTTTCAGTAATTGTTTGAACCATTGTAACGTTGCTTTGTTCGGTTTGGATTTTGAGAGAGGGTTTTGGGGGGTAATGAGTAGAGAGAGATAAAAAGAAAATTTTATTGGGGACCGTGCAGAGTGGAGTCTTGAGACCCAAACTCTTTTCACTTGGACCAACATGAGAACGACTGGTAGTTTCATTAAGAAACATTTGGATAGAGCTTGGTATCAATAATTTTTATTCTCTGCATGGAATAAGAAGACGTTGACTAGAATTCTTCAAGTTAAGCCTATTGAGAATCCTTAATTGGGGACTCATATCTTGGCTTTCCTCTCCACCGCTCTTGGCCACATTGGATTTGGGATTCTCGTAGTCACTTCACTCCGTAGTGACTTTAATTGTGGGCCTTCCATAATCTATATTTGGGATCGAAAACATTTAATTCGCCGGACTTATTGAGTAGATCATTCATGTCAAAAATCAAATTAATTGGATATTGGTAGCAAAATGGTCGAATACCATTTATTTTTACGAAAAATATAATGCCAATATTATTTAGAGAATAAACTATAAGACAAATTTGTCTCAATTGTGTGTCTACCAATCTCTGATGATCATAACGAAATTTTAAGCCAGGTTAAGCCATCTTTTCTTGGATATTTTCCAACATATTTGGGTAAAAGTCATAATTTTATCCAATTCCGATTCCTCTCGTCGAGATGAACCTATAATCACCAAAAACTTGACGCAAAAGTCTCAGATCAAAGTTATGTAAGTCGAAAATTTATAAAGAAATTCACCCATTTAGAAAATTAGATGCCATCCTATAATGACCAATCTTCATTTCTATTTTTTTTAAAATTTTTATCTCAGCGAACAATTAATAAGTCAACATTATTAGGTGTTAGATGGGGAGAGGGGCTTGAACCATAGTAGGTGAATTTCATTGTCTCACACTAATATCACCCAGCCTAATTCACTATGTCACACGAGGAAATAATTTACTCCTACTAATTGATTCTCACAATTTGCCAAAATAATTAAAATTTTAATCCCGTTGTATTTTAATATATTACATTATAATTGTTTCGAACAAAGGCAAAAAACTTCAATAAACTTGCCATTGTCAACAGTTCATTGGCTCCCGTGACGAAAGTAAAAGTAATTTGGCGTGCATACTCATAGGTTTTTTCTTTTTTATTTTCCTCACAGGTTTCTTTGTCCACAAATTCAAAGCGAACCCTTCTATGCACAGACCACTGTGCACCGACCACGTACCGACGGCGTCGGGGACGCCGTTGTGGGTCCCAACCGATCGATCCGAGCCGTTCATCCTCCTCAGAATCGAATTTTGAGTGGGTCCACGTGGGAATCGAGGCAATCGGACGGCTGTATGAGCCCGATCCAAAATCACCCCCATTTCATTCAAAATTTCGGATCAATCGGTTGGAACCCACAACGGCGTCCCCGACGCCGTCGGTACGTGGTCAGTGCACCACGGTCGGTGCAAAAATCTTTTCCGATTCAAAGTAGAGCCGATGTTCAGGTTGTTCAAGCTCTACAGCAAGCTTGGCCCACTTACTGTTGAGTCATAAAAAAAAAAAAAAAACATACTCTCTCCTTTCCTAAATAAGTGTTCCATTCTCTCTCTTGCCATTTTTCAAATCAAAAAATTAAGTGCTTCATTGTATCATTTTTTCGGTTTTTTCACGCCGAATTAAATTACTCATCGGGTATTTTAATTCGGTGCGAAAAAATCCAAAAAATGATACACGGAAGCACTTCATTTTTTTATTTGAAAAATGTCACGACTTTTCGTAGTAGACACTTATTTATGAATGGAAAGAGTACAAGTTAGAAAAAAAAAAAAAAAATCAAAGTTACATGTGCTTTAACTTGAATTACATAAAAACAAAAAAACAAAATCAAAATGTAATGCCAGTATAGCGAATTATGATTGGTTCGAAAATCCAAGGGGTACGGACCACCCCTATACCGACCATGTACATACGGCATCAAGGATCCACTTGTGGGTCCGAAACGGTCAATCTGAACTTTCCATCCATCTCAAAATCAAATTCTAAGTGGGCCATGCAATCGGATACGGCATCAAGGATCCACTTGTGGGTCCGAAACGGTCAATCTGAACTTTCCATTCATCTCAAAATCAAATTCTAAGTGGGCCATGCAATCGGGCGGCCCTATGAGCTCGATCCAAAATCACTTCATTTCATTCAAAATTTGATTTTGAGATGAATGAACAGTTCAGATTGACTATTTTGAAACCACAAGGGGGTCTCCGACGCCGGTCGGTACCAATCGACTGGTTCTGATTAGTTACTAGGACTAGGAAACGTAGGAAAAAAGAGTATGGAAAGTGCTAAAATTTCTTCACCCGAGAATAGTAAAGGTCCAGTTCAAAAAAAGAATAGTAAAGGTTTTTGCTATGAACAACCCATTGGGCATACAAATAATGACAAAGTTGCATTTTATTGTTCAAAATCGGGATAACTTTCGAAATAGTTGGTCTCTTAACTTTTTAAAATGGCAATACTATCGTTCATCTTTTGTACTGTATTTTTGTAATGTCCATCTATCTAGCGAAAATTTTCACCATCTCATGCCATCACGGACGCGAGGGTGTAGTGAGATCTCAATCGTCAATTCTTGTTTTAGATTGTGCGGATTCTAAATAAACTATTCGCGCAAATAAATAAACTATTCACGCAGATAGATTAGTGAAAATCCGGACCGTTCAAAACACTTTGAACGACGAAGATTCACTCACAACACCCTGTAGTAAGATTCACTCACTACAGGGCCCCTAGTTCCATGCTATCACCTAAAATTATTGAAAAGTGGAACCGCCTTCTCGAGTGTTCAAAGGGTTACAATTCTCACATGGAAAATTCTAAAATCATTGTTAATGGGTTTTTTTTTTTTTTTGAACTGCATTGTTAATGTTTAAAAAGGGCCACTTAGTAAAAAAATCCAAAACATTGGACATTTTTAAAGGGAAGGACAAGGAACTTTTGCAATTGAACATAAAGACAAAAAAATAGTGAAATATCACTAAATTTTGAAAGTTCTAATTTCGTATAGAAAATTCAAAAAAATTAACTTCTGCCTCCTGGCCGACCACCATCTCACCTTTGACTGACCACTTCCAGCGACCCAAAAAATTAGTGAAATGTCATTAATTTTTAAAAGTTCTAATTTCGTACAGAAAATTCAAAAAAATCTACTCCTACCTCCCACCGACCACTATCCCCCCTCTGACCGACCACTTCTGACAACCAAAAAATTTTAAAAGTTCTAATTTCATATAGAAAACTCAAAAATTCGACCAACTAGACAACTACCAACTCTTCAAACTAGTGAAAGCTTACTAATCATCTTTAAAATGTATGATAATAGATCAAATTCATAGTTAGTGAAACCTCACTAATCATCATAAAATGCATAATAATGTATCAAAATTCTAAACTAGTGAAACCTTACTAACCATGACTGTGCCTATTTCGTTTCGAAACTATTTAATCATACTCCATTTATTAACTATTTCTTAATCAAAGTCAACTGTGATATGTAAAATGATGAAGTCTTTTTATAAAATCTCATTGATAAAAAAGTTAGTGAAATCTCACCAATTCAATTAGTTAGTGAAATCTCACTGATCTTAAAACTTAACGCCCATGGTGTTCAAAATCGAATATCTTTTTCTACTGTACAGAAACTCCATCTTTGCCTTTTTCCAGATCACTTTTAAGAGGGTAGAGAAGAGAATTCTTAAAGGCCACCCTTCGTCCTACCGAATCGAGTTCTTACTCTTACTATGTGGTTCATTTTCGGAATGTTACTGAAAGCAAGGAGGTGAGTTCAGGACTGAGGACGTTAGTCAAGTTCTCTTTCCAGTTCGTACGGGAGCTAAGGGACATTACGATCTTAAGATCCTGGTCGGTTCGTCCTTTCGTTAAATTAATATTAAAAATAATGTCAATTATGTTTGATTATAAAAGCTCTTTGTCCTTCTCTTTAAAAAGACAAAATATCGTGCATTTATGACTAATTTTTCCTTTAAAAAATGTATTAAAATATGTGAAAAGTGTATAAAAAAAAAAAAAAAAGTAAGTGCGTGTGTGTGTGTTTTTTTTTCTCTTTTTAGCCTTTTTTTTTGTCTTATTGTCACCCTTATTTTTAGCACACTGGACTGACAATAAAAGAACCCTTCTGATATGGAAGCAAAGGATCATAAAATTTGAACAAAAATTAGATAATTGATCAATTGTTTTACAGAAATTTAAAAAACGCTACTTTAATAGTAATACTAATGAACAACAGTTATGACTCGGTTCATTTGCATGAACTCTAAAATAGACCCAAACCCATGGTATTATATATCCACAAAAAACTAAAAGTTGGGTGAGATAAGCTTTTTGACTTTTCATTCAACTTTTTTCATTTTATATAACAAAAAAACTTACGAATTTATATTTTGTACACATTTCTCAAAAACTATTCATGTTGCAAAATACATTTTGCACATCTCACACAAACACTGTTACATATTTAGTAATGTTAAATCATGCACAGAGAGTTTCCTAAGTGATAAAATGAACATTTACTAAAATCAATCATTTGCTATTGCAAAAATTTAAGAGGAAATTACATTAAACCCCCTCAGACTATCGCTCTGACACGAGTTGCCCCCTCCAACTTGTGTCAAAGCGACAATCCGAGGGGGTTTAATGTAATTTTTCCAAAATTTAAATCACGATATAAATTTAAAAAGTCACACTAAACTTTTTAAAAATCGGATTCGAGGGGCCCGTAGTGAGTACTTACTATACCCCTGTAATGAGCAATTACAGCCATCCAATCAACAATCAACAGTTCCGATTAAATGCAATTATCATACATGTAAGACACTTATTTTTATGTAAGATAGTCTGAACCGTTGTGAATAAAAGTTGAGAGTGAGCCAAACTCACTACAAGGTGTAGTGAGAAACAGTAACCATTCGATGCGGTAATCAATGGTTCAGATTTAAAATCTGATATGGAAGAGTTTATTTTAAATCTGAACCATTGATTGTTGAACCCCATGGCCACCGTTGCTCACTACACCCCACTACAGAGCCGCTGATTCCAGAGCTCACCTAAAAAATGGGCTTTTTCTCATTCGCCACATCAGAATGGTGTGCATTTGGGGTGCACAAATGGTGTACCCATATCATTATCCGTATACTTCCAGGGGAGGAATAGTGATATAGGGCCAATTTTGTCATTACAATTCCGGTAATCCTAAGGGAACAGAAGGAAAACGTACAGAAAACGTATAGATCAGTTCAGGGACCCACTTTTGGGTCCCACACGAACGACCGGGGCCGTTCATTCATCTTAGAATAAATTTTCGAGGGACCCCGCGAGAAATCACCTCAATCGGACATGCATAAGTGCTCGATCTAAAGCCCACCCCGTTTCATTCAAAAAATTTATTTTAAGATGAATGAATGACTCGGATCGTTCATGTGGACCCAAAAGTAAGTGGGTCTCCGAACTGATCTGTACGTTTTTCTATGTACACGTAGCAGCCTCCTTACAATGAAATTCTGCACAATTCCACACAGGATTTGACATGTGATGTGCCGTACACAACTTGGGCGTGTGACATACATCTCGACACCCATTAGGTGGTCTGTAAAAAGTTGGAAGTCTTCTCGACTATACGGCCACTGGTGTCTGGTGGGCGGTGGCCCACGAATCTTGGAATCTTTCGTGGAAAATGTCGAAATGGTAGTAGCACAGTAATTGTCAACAAGATAAGGATCCACTCCAGGTCCAGCCTCCAGCCCAGGAAAATTGACTGCATTCGGCGCATTTGCGGGACCGACCACTTCACATTTTTAGAGCTTGTAGAGAACCTTAATCAGTAATCACGGCTAAAAATCAAGCTAGCCCAATACCGATTAATATGATTTTAGAACAAAATTTGTCTTAAAACATACAAACATTACTGAAAAACCAGGGTTCCCTTAAAATCTGTTAAAACCCTAACAGTATGAATGTGAATCACTAATTAAATCAACCAGCAGAAAATTACACAAGCAGTCAAAACCCACAACACAGAGATATACGTGGAAAACCCTAAATGGGTAAAAAACCACGGGAAGGAATCAAAATCACTATACTCATTGTGCAGTTACAGATATACCTATCCAAACGATGTAAATCCTCACAACGTTCTAAGTATCACCTGCCGAGTCACACGTACACCGTACCCAATGATCTTGATCGCCAACGCCTTGAATCGCACAAGCCTTCCTTGGATACTTTCGGAATCCCACCAAAGAACTCTAACTGAAAGTTGATTGTTGAAGCATTAAACCCCTTGAAGATGAACTCTAAGCATCCGGTCTTCAAAGATCTTCAAGGTCCACAAACCCTAGCCGCCACAAGTGTTTTAAGGATGAGTAGGAGTGCAGAGAATAAAGTGTGGCTGCTCAAAATTCGTTTAACCTAGTTGATGCGAATATATAGGGGCATAGCGGTTGCTCAAGCAAGAACCAAGTTGCTCGAGCAACTAACGAACAGCAGATTTGCTTGACAGGTTGCTTGAGCAAGTCGTTGAGCAACTTCTGAACAAGTAAAATAACCTACTTAACTCGCCACTAAAATAAATACTACCGCACTCTCAACCATTACATAAAGAGATGATTCCTTTCCACACCTAAACAGACACTCTAAAAAATAAAATTACAACTCGATGTAAATGTATGTTTTGTCAAACGGAATTGCCAAAACAAAGGAATCCGAAACTTGGTCCTTACAATCTCCCCCTTTGGCACTTCCATGACAAAACACACTACAAAGGCAATCTATCCTATATGAACGAGTTGTGGAAAGCCTGCAAACAAAACTCAACATCCAAATATATTAGAACAGTAGGCAACCTACTCCCCATTTCATCATTCTCCCCCTTTTTGACATGGAATGACAAAGGGTGAATAGGATAAACAATAAAGTAATAAATATGAACAAAGTAGTGCATTGAACAATAAAAGCCCAAGAGAAGCAGACAAGTGAGATATTATTTAAGAGAGAAACGAACACTAGCACAGATATCATGATGCCTAAACTCAATAGCAGACGAAGTACTAAAAGCACGCAAAGCTCAATAAAACATAATTAAACTCAATGCTAAAAGATTATAATTTTTTTGAAGATATGAGCATGAGAATGTTTTAGTGCAAGTATTATATCATGAGATGAGATGAACAAGACATCCAAACTTTAAGACACAACTTGATACTAGAACACCATGCAAGGCAGAAGAAATACAACACACCATGATCAACGACATGTGAGGAAAGTGTGTGTGTGCATCCATGGCCTAGATATCAGGTTAGCTCAATTTAGGACCTATATTCTCATGACCAATAGGAGTATCAAGATGACTGCCCCTCAAGAAGTCAAACCAAGCTAGGTCCTCAATGATTTTTTGTTGATAAGTACTTGCGGAGCTCCCCCTCAACTTCTAATTTTTATTCTTTTTACAATGTATTCTCTTTTACCCCACTCGCCGTTTGACGCGACCGTCCGGACTGGATAGAGCCGAATGCAACCGGTTACTAAGCAAGTGGTCCAATACTAATACCACATTTTCTATAAACTCTCATTTTTTTATATAACCTCACCGATGGAAATATTTTTTTCATTGTATTTTGCACTATCATCGGCGGCTTTCACACTACTAGGACTTTTGTCCTATAGGTAGCCCTTTCCTCAAGTCATTCATTCTCTCAATTCCGGAGGGGGAGATGGAGACAAAAAAATAAATGGTGGTGGATGGATTTCAACATCACATTTGGAATTCTAACCACGGGTCAATCTCAAAAAGAAATCTCAAGATACAAACCAAGTTTATGAGAACAAGACCTCTAATTGTCAACCATCCATAATAGCCATGAATAAGTGTACAGAATGTCGGATACTCATGGTTTATTGACATTCAAATGTTCTTGCAGGGAGAATATCAAAAAGAAGTGCAATAAAAATTTACGGATAAACATGTTCATAAAATCTGATGATATTCGACTATCATGCTCAATCCATACAAATACTAAAAAAAACAAAAAAAATGATTTTTTTTAATTTTTTTTATACAATAACTCAAAGAAAACAAAAATAAGACAACTATGAAACAAATTATAAAACTCCATAAATCTAGGTATTAAGATATGCATGATCAATTAAACCTAGTTTATGGAACTAATCCTAGCCTTAAAAGGCAAGGTCAACCTCTCCGAGTGAACTATAGTCATCTAGAGAATCAAGATCATCATCAACCGGAGATACCAAATCCATTCTACGAACCCACATCTGTCTAGGCTTGCCCTTTTCAACACGAGTCTTTTTAATGGGCATAGGTTTTGGGTTTACCTTTGTAGAATTAGCATGCGAAGATGTCCTACGTCTAGGCCTTTGATAATACTCCCTATGATTGTTCATGTTATGGTAATGGGGAGAAGTCCTATGATAACCATGAAGGGAAAAACAGTAAGGACGAATATGGCCTCTAATTCCACAATGATGGCAAGTGGGCACAAAATTATTATGACCATAAGAATGAGCTACACATGCATCATGTGAAGTGTTAGATTCATGCATCTTCCTACAATGCGGTCTAATATGGCCAGTCATACCACAATAATGACAAGTAGGTACAAATTTAACGACAGGAGTAAACACTTGAGACTTAGCATTATTAATAACTTTAGTTTTTACCTCTTTGCGTTTGGGATGTTCGTTTACCACAATTGTCGTTTGCTTCTTCGGCGTGGGAGAATTGAGCTTGTTCTGTATGCCATTGGCATTCTTCTTCTTATCTTTATGATTAGTATCTTCTTTCCCAATTGGCGGAGTTGAAGATGTCGCATGATAACCAAGCCCTGAACGATCGCTAGGATGCCGTTGGATGGAAAGAATATGATCCAATCCTTGGGTCCCCGTTTTTGTATCATCCTCTAATTTCTCCTTAGACTTCGCACTAGTCAAGGCCTTATTTTTCTCAAGAAGGAGCTCAATTTCTTTATTTTTCTCATCCCTCTCTTGAGTGCGTTCATTCAAAATATTCTCTAAATTCTTGACCTTATCAGAAAGCTTATCATTCACCTTCATCAATTTTTTACTAAAAACATGAAGTTTGTTGTACTCCTCTTTGATCTCATCCATGTCATCACAACTTTCCGCCTCACTATTATCCGTCTCAGAACCACTCGATTCAGAAAGACCCTTAGGATTTAAGGAAACTCCGAAAGCCAAAAAGTTTCTATCATTATTTTCGTTGTCGTCTTGTTCTTCATTCGATTCATCAGAATCGCTATCATCCCACGTTTGAGCAACAAAAACCTTCTTTTTCTTTTTGTTAGCACAATCCAGGGCATAATGACCAAACCCATGACACTCAAAACACCGTGGTCCCTCAGGTGGTCCTTTTCCCTCCTTTTTAATTTTTTTTGAAAACTCTCCTTTTTCTTTATCATTTTTCTTTTTCATAATATTTTTAAATTGTTTGAAAAAAACTTTCATCTCCTCAAAATCGACATCACTATCACTATCTAAACCTTTCTTATATTTCTGAGTACTTTTAAAAGCAATAGAAGTCTCAGAATGTTTTACTTTAGGCTGAACAGGTTCAGATTGCAATAGGTCAGCCTCATAAGTTTGGAAAATCCCAACTATTTCTTGAACAGATTTTTCTTTTAATTTTCTCTTACCTTCCAGCATAGTTACTTGAGTTTTAAATCTAGGAGGTAAGGAACGTAAAATTTTCTTAATAATACGAAAGGAAGGAATTGGCTCACCCAAGTTTTCGCAGCTATTGACGATGGCGATGAGCTTGGAGTAAAATTGATTGAATGTCTCCTCCTCTTGCATTCTGATGGTCTCAAACTCCGTAGTAAGCCTTTGCAGCTTAGACTGCTTAACCACGTCTGTCCCCTCGTGACAAGTAACCAGAATGTCCCATGCCTTTTTCGCTATTTCACAGTTAGCTATTTTCCTGTGCTCATTAATATCAACAGCAGAAAATAAAATATCAAGTGCACGGTTGTTAGCCTGAAGTAATACTTTTTCAGCGACTGATAACTCAGATTGGGGTTTTTTAACCTGTTTGTCCTCTACAGTTATCATGGGCCGAGTGTACCCCACAATACATGAGTCCCAAATTTCTTCACCTGCAGATCTCATTATAGCCTTTATTCTAGATTTCCAGTAATCAAAATTATCAGCATCAAGTATAGGCAAATTTCTAGACACGTGATTCATATTCATACTCATGATGGATCTGCTCTAGGAAAATAAATCCTAACGGAAGGAGCAGCTAGCTCTGATACCAATTGAAAAACCAGGGTTCCCTTAAAATCTGTTAAAACCCTAACAGTATGAATGTGAATCACTAATTAAATCAACCAGCAGAAAATTACGCAAGCAGTCAAAACCCACAACACAGAGATATACGTGGAAAACCCTAAATGGGTAAAAAATCACGGGAAGGAATCAAAATCACTATACTCATTGTGCAGTTACAGATATACCTATCCAAACGATGTAAATCCTCACAACGTTCTAAGTATCACCTGCCGAGTCACACGTACACCGCACCCAATGATCTTGATCGCCAACGCCTTGAATCGCACAAGCCTTCCTTGGATACTTTCGGAATCCCACCAAAGAACTCTAACTGAAAGTTGATTGTTGAAGCATTAAACCCCTTGAAGATGAACTCTAAGCATCCGGTCTTCAAAGATCTTCAAGGTCCACAAACCCTAGCCGCCACAAGTGTTTTAAGGATGAGTAGGAGTGCAGAGAATAAAGTGTGGCTGCTCAAAATTCGTTTAACCTAGTTGATGCGAATATATAGGGGCATAGCGGTTGCTCAAGCAAGAACCAAGTTACTCGAGCAACTAACGAACAGCAGATTTGCTTGACAGGTTGCTTGAGCAAGTCGTTGAGCAACTTCTGAACAAGTAAAATAACATACTTAACTCGCCACTAAAATAAATACTACCGCACTCTCAACCATTACATAAAGAGATGATTCCTTTCCACACCTAAACAGACACTCTAAAAAATAAAATTACAACTCGATGTAAATGTGTGTTTTGTCAAACGGAATTGTCAAAACAAAGGAATCCGAAACTTGGTCCTTACAATTACAATACCAAATTGGAACCCATTTAATCCACTTAATTACCCCTCTGAAATCATATCCAATGGTATCCGATTAACTTGATTTTTGGCATGGTCTCTGTTCCCGATGAGCTCTAAAACGTGAAGGATTTCGATCATCAAAGTGGACGTGTTCAACTCGTGTACGGGCAGTGGCGGCTTCAAAAATTTTGAACGTGGTATTCAAAATTTACCGTAACTTTATTAACTAGCAATGTGCACATAATTTTTTTATATTTTAGTTTGAATAATGAGACCAAATAATATGAACATACGTAACATATATGTCACAATTGCATGTTTCGGGTGAATTCCATTTTTTTAGGCCAAGGAAAATTCAACTAGCAGATAAACACATTAGTTTTTATTGAAGAAAAAATTGTCTGGCGAATAGGTTCATACGAACCTTTTTTTACGAATACTCTCATGTTTTGGAGATACAGAATTCTTCAATTGACCATAAATGAGAATATATGCAGCCTCTTATAACTTTTAATTTACATTGAATTAGTTTGTGGGCCGATTTTTTTGGGGCTGATTGTTCAAATTTTTTTGAGTTAGGTGTTCAAATATTTATGCATAAGATGTTCAAAAAGGACAAAACAAAAATAAAACTATAAAAAATTACATGTATTCTAAACAAATTATTATTATTATTATTTTAGAATATTCTAGTGACCACCCAAAAGAGAGTGTGGAGCTATCTATGTGTACGGAATGTGCCTAAACGTGTCTGTGCTTCTTACTCACAACCACATGTAAGTCTTCTCAATCTTTAATATATAAATTCACATCTCTCCGCATCCAAGATGAACCAATTAAGCACAACAATGAACTTGTTATTCATGCTCTGTGGTTGTTTAGCTTTTGAATTGCTGGTCCATGGACAAGCCCAATCAGGTCTCTCTCTCTCTCTCTCTCTCTCTCTCTCTCTCACACACACACACACACACACACACACTCCATGGAGCTCTATGTTGTGCATTGCAGTCAAATAAAAGCAAGCCCCTCAACATTTCTAACTTTCTTATTCCTTTACTACCTGTTGGAATTACGAATGAACAACTCTGTTTTCAGTACACTAATTTCAAATCCCATATAATTTTTTATTTTGTTTTCCTGAAATTTAGTACACTCTTCTTCATCCTTTAATGATGGTAATTTCTTTTGCAAAAAAAGATGATGGTAATTTATGCACGTCAAAAAGGTACGTACGTAGTGCACGGACAGTGTAGATCGGCCGCCCAAAAGTGTTTTCGACAGTCCGGATTTTAAAGACTCTTTTACTGGTAATAGAACTCTATTACCGATCGAAGAGTCTTTAAAATCCGGATCGTTGATTTTTTGGCACGAACAGTCCAGATTTGTTCGTGCACGACCAATCCGTACGCATCGCCGGACAGTTTCTTTTGAGTTCCAACTTTCTAATGAGAAACATACCATTGAAACTTGAATTCAAATTATAAAAGAAGGAAAAAGCTACAATACACACCCCTTATTTGGGTGTGTATCATACACACCCTTGTAAAAGTTACGATTTTTTTGGAAAAGTTACGATTTTTTTGGAAAAGTTACGAATTTTTTGTAAAAGTTACGATTTTTTTTGTAAAAGTTACGATTTTTTTTTTGCAAAAGTTACGAGACACACCAAAATGTTACGAATCATAGAAAATGTTACGAATCATATTGCTGAAAAGTTACGAAAGATACGCGTATGCACGTCTGGGTACGTATAGTGCACGGACAGTGTATTTCGACCGTCCAAAAGTGTTTTCGACAGTCCTACTCTTTTACCGGTAATAGAACTCTATTACCGGTCGAAGAGTCTTTAAAATCCGGATCATTGATTTATTGGCACGGACAGTCCAGATTTTTTCGTGCGCGACCAATCCGTACGCATCGCCGGACTGTTTCTTTTGAGTTCCCAACTTGCTAATGAGAAACATACCATTGAAACTTGAATTCAAATTATAAAAGAATCATTTCCATCATTACCCATTGTCTAACTCCTTCCGAACCAAGGTTTTCAATAGCCGCAACGGAAATGGTGTAGCGATAGCGGGAGTATCAATGATACAGATCGGGTGTCGGGACTGTGAATTTTTTTGTTTTCGGCGCCAAAGCACTTGACCTGGCCCTAGCGGATGTATTGCGGGCAAAAAAATCAGATAAAAACCGATGTGATTTTTGGTAGCGCTGCTATAGTAGGGTGTAGCGGTTCCGGAGAATCGAAAAATCACTACGTTGGAGCTGATACGCTACGTAGCAATATTTAAATCCTTGTTCCCAACAAATTTGGATGCGTACACTGGATAGTTTGGAAGAACTTTCAAGTTTATAGTTTAATGGGAACTAAATATTTTAGCATATTTTAAGATGAAATAATGGACAAAATTTTTGGGGACGAAGACAATAATGTGTAATTCTCCAAAAAAGTTCAAGAAAACAAGGTTTTAAATTCATCACCCACACCTAGTTATAAGAACTATCCTGCGAAACTAATTCTGAAGTCTACAACAAAATATTACACCGTACTTCACGAGTTAGGAACTGGTTTTCCACGTTTGGAACGGAAATGACACAAGACAAGAAAAAAAAAAAAAAAGATGCAGGGATTTCGGGACTAGAAGTAGGTTCTATAACAAAGATTTTTGTTTTTGTTTTTGTGTGTGTGTGTGTGGCACGTCCCTTTAAATCCTGTCCATCCGGACGGTCGAAGCTGCCAGCAGGAATCCTGAAGTTCTGTACTTTCCGTCTGGATAGGGCTCAAGGTCGTCTGGACGGTCATGGCGGATAGCAACGCTATTTAATTCTGTTATGTTCAGTTTCTAGGTGATTTTGAAAAGAAAAGATTTTTTTTTTTGAAAAGTTTTCTAGGGTCATTTAATCTAAGCTTAATTTAGAGAGAGAAACCCAGAGATGCATTGAGACGTGTCTAGAGCTTATAATCTTTATTGATTACAGCAGATTGATTGATTTGTCCATTCATCTGAGGATTAGATATCACAACTTATGTACCAAACCACGTAAATCTCTTGTGTACTAGGTCTCTTGCTTTCCTTGAGTTCTCTCTTTTTTATTGTTCTAGTTTCTAGATCGATTGCTATTGCTAGAATTACTGTTTCTTCGGCTATATCGCACTAACATTTTTTTTATCCAAGCGAGTTTCAACTCTATTTTGTAAATGGAATAATTTTTCAGGCTTCATAAGTATTGATTGCGGAATTCCTGAGGGTTCAGACTACACGGATAAAGTAACAAACATATCTTACACTTCTGATGCGCGATATGTAGATACCGGGACAAATCACAATATCTCTTCAGTTTTTACGGCTGACTCACGGCAGCTGCATAACTTGAGAAGTTTTCCCAAAGGAATCAAGAATTGTTACACCATTAAGCTAGCACAAGCTGATCAGGGTAACAAGTACTTGATCAGAGCAATTTTTATGTATGGTAACTACGACTTCAAGAATGAACCACCAGTATTTGAACTCTTCCTTGATGGGAATCAATGGAATACCATAAATGCATCTTATATTCTCAGAAAAGAAATCATACATGTTCCTGCAACAGCTTATATCCATGTCTGCCTTGTGAAAAATGGCTCTGGAATACCCTTTATATCAGCACTTGAACTAAGGCCGTTGGATAATTCAACATACCAAACGGAGTCTGGATCACTGAAACTCTTCACTCGGGAAGATTTCGGATCAACTACAGATGAGAGAGTCAGGTACGGATTCGCATGTATTGATTCTTGAAATGCGCTCTAGAATTGTAGAATTAGGACACAAACTACATGGTCATGATGATCGATTTACTTGATAAATTTTGTACGAAGATTGTTTATACACCAGAATTGTTACATAATAAAACTACATGGTCATGAATCATGATTATGGATTTACTTCGTGCCTTCTGTACAAGATTGTTCCCTGTTTGTACCCCAAAATTGTTCCATATAAAACGACAGAGAACTCTGTACGTGGGCTCCAAAAAAATTTGATTATGACTATGCAATGCGTCTATTGATGTCCAAAGAAGTTAGTACTCCCTCCGTTTAGGAACGGAAACGGGATGGATCGGAGACCGATTTGACCATCCCCGCCTTCAATTCCCAAATTTCACATCTGCCTCCATTCCACCCCGCTCCTCAAACGGAGAACTATCTCCACCCTCCATCTCCACTCCTAATGGAGGACTGGGGATCCCCGCCCCGATCTGAAAGTCACCAAACCAAAATTAAAAAAAATCCAAAAAATAAAATACCCTTTAAGTTTTACCAACAAATCTGATATCTAAACCACCAAATAATAATTTTTTTTTGCCGAACAAAAAAAGAAAATGAAAAATATGGCAACAATTTGTAAATTTTCAACAAAAATCTCAACCAACCAAATAAAAATTACATAACCATCAAGGATTCCAACCATGAAGTCTAGAATTACCAACCAAATTAACTTACAAAAGCCAAATTAGAATCAATAACCAAAATTAAAGTTTCAATGCTATCCAAAATCACATTGCAGTCAAAAGATTTCCATTGGTTCCCTTTCCATTAGCATTTAGCTGTCACTTGAGAATGTACGGAGGCGTTGTTATGTTTAAGAATGTGAAGAACGAAGTGTATTACTATGTATAAACAATAAACTAACATATATAGTGGGAAAATCCTAATTAACAATAATTCTAAGGGTCTAAATATGAATAACATATGAGATGTGTAATAAAAATCGGGTGTAGAACGGGTCGGGACTATATAACCGCGTCTTTTTCCAACGCATTCTTTTTCCGTCAAAATGAAGAACTGAAGTGACATATCAAAGAGAGCTTTTGTAATTTATGCACCCTTTTGCTCAAAAAATTGTACTTTTTAGAGGGACCCATCTTCCTTTTTGGAAAATTGGTTCTTCAAATCTATTTTGGTTCTTCAAATTTGAAGAACCAAGAGAAATTTGAAGAATAGATGTGACAAAAAAGATGATGAGTCCCTCCAAAAAGTATAATTTTTTGAAGAAAATGGGGTATAAATTACAAAATCTCCCTTGAATATGTCACTTCCGTTCTTCCTTTTGGAGATTTGAAGATTGGTAGGAGATGCTCTAAAACCGCGTCCAACCTGATCCCCGATGTTTTTAATTTTTCTCTCCAAATACGATCTGATCCCCGAAACTCTAACTCAAACGGAGCCCTCGGATCGGTTGGAATTCCTATCCCTACCTCTGTCCCAAAAGGTTAACGACCACTTTGAGATTCTAAGTTTTTTTCAAGACGTAATCATTCCACCCTTTTTTTTATGTGTTTACAATTTAGCCCATATTAATTACTCCACATTTGCATCGGAATGGTTCTTGTCATCATATCAAAAAAGGATGGGTGCAATATACACCTTTTAAAAGATGTGTATCATATACACTTATCGTATGATCTATATTGTGTCACCTCATCGCAAATCGTAACATTTTCATATAAAAGAATCATAACATGTTGGGGCCGGTTCCCCTCACACTTAAAAAAACACATAAAAAAAACACCTCACTCTTCGGGGCTCCACTTTGATGTTCTGAACCATTGATCTTGTTTAAATGAGTAAAATAAAAGGTTCTGTAAAATTTCAGCTCAATTGGATACCGGCAAGTGCTTGAACCAAACAATTTTAAAAACACTAGTTCCTGTCACAGTTTCTGCAAAACTGTTTGGATCAAGCATTTGCCAATATCTGATTGAGCTGAATTTTTGCAGGACCTCCTATTTTACTCATTTAAACAATATCAACGGTTCAGAATATCACAGTGGGACCCAGAACAAAATCGAGTGTTTTTTTTATGTGTTTTTTAAAGTGTAAGGGGAACCGGCCCCTAACATGTTATAGTTAATTGATTGTTGCATGTGATACACACCCAATTGTAGCTTTTCCTTTGTTTTTAGAGGAATGATAAGAGTACGTGAATAGTTTTCTCGAAACCATACAAGAAAGAGGAACCCTTCATTGCTCCGTTCCTGAACCTATTCTGGAAACTTTTCTCTATTTAAGTATGGAGGGGGGAGCTGTGTCGTCTTTTTATTTTGTACTACTATCACTAAAAGGGATTTTTCACTTTCAGGTATCCTAATGATTCCCGTGATCGGATTTGGTATCCAGATACCCGCGTGAGGTTTCCAGATTGGGAACCGATCCGAGCACCGTATAACAGTAGTATCTTGAGCTACGACATCTACGAACCTCCGTCCTCGGTCATGGCCACCGCGGTTAGACCTGTTAATGGAAGTGATTCGTTGGACTTCTATTGGGAACCAAAGTATCGGAATCAGCAGATCTACGTGTACTTCTATTTTGCTGAGATTGAACAACTTAAGGATGGCCAATTAAGAGAATTCCAAATCTATTTGAATAATGAGTCGTCGGGCCCGGTTGTCAATCTTAGCTATCTTCAACAAAAAACCATCAGAAGCAGGGGTTCTTTGCCCGCAGGTTCGCGGTTGAATTTCTCTATCCGTGCTACCGATAACTCCACTCTTCCCCCGATTCTCAATGCCTTTGAGGTTTATGAGGTCCTATTACTACAATCCCCAACTAACCAAAGTGAAGGTGAGGTCAATTCAATTTATTATTCATATTTGAAATACTCCATCAATCTGTCTTTTCAACTTCTCTACCACTTTTTAGGTGGACTTTAGGACGGGTCATTACAAATGGTATCACATTGACTTTGGCTCCACAAAGGGGACCAAGATCCCGTCTCGAGTTTGATTCTGTTTTGGACCGTTGTGGGCCCATAATGATAATCAAAACCGTTAATATTCATCTTGTGAAGGAGAACCTCCTTGTGAAAAACTTAGGCATCGCACCTTAGTAGCTAAATCAACAGTTCAAATTTGTGTAAGATGACCATTAAAAGTGGGATAGATTTGGCTCAACACAAAGGGACCAAGCTCCCGTCTCCTATTTGATCCAGTTTTGGACCATTGTGGGCTGATCACGATAATGATCAAGACCGTTCATATTTATCTTGTAAAGGACTATGTTGCATCATACATCGATAGCTATGTCAATAGTTCACATTTGTGTAAGATGACCTGTAAAGTTTGGATGGTTTGTTTCTATATATTGACATAGTAGTCGATGTTCGATTGAGCTTATTTTTATGGATGTAGTTCTTTGTGATATCTAAATTATAAACGGTTTTGATCATTGTTGTGGGTTTGCAATAGGCCCAGAACGATCCAGAATTGACAAAAGTGGAGGATAGAAAGTGAATGGGAGCTTGGTCATTTGTATTGTCCTGCATCACTTGGTGGATGTGTAGATATGTGTTAGATATATCACCAAGAACTTTCCCATTGTACAAGGCCTTTTCTTGGGAAAACCCAGGAGAAAAAAAGCCGTACGCTGGTCATGTGGATGTATGACTATGGGAGTCAAGTTCCATCCCTTGCCAGCAATGTGCCTTCAACACAAGTTTGTATGGATGATCAATATCAGTAAAACAAATTGGGATTAATAGCTAGATCTTTGTTGCATGAAACGAGATCGGGAATATGTAGAAGCTCCCTACGTTGGGAGCGGGAGGTAATATTTAATGCATTTATGTAGTATATGAATAAATTTATACGTATATATTTATGAATTGTACATGTGTTCTATATTTGCAAAAGGAACATATATATAAACATTACATTTATATAAACATGAGTGAGAAATGATATCCCAATAGATTTTTTAACGCCAAATGGGGGTGTTCCGCTAAGGGTGGTTTTTTTACGGTTTTTTATGCGATGTATTGTGAGAGAATGACCTGTCTTGGTTTAAAAACTGTTTTTTGTTTGTGGAACACTATTAGTAGGATACAAGACAAGAAACACAGAGTCCTAAATCTCTCTTACATCTTTTCCTTTTCCTTCTTCCTTGCATATATTTGGAAAGAGATGTGAGAAGTTCGTTCTTAGGATTAGTCTAGAAGCTCTCAACCTATTTAGAAGCAGGTTCCCAAGCCAACAACTGGCTCCCATATAGGGAGCGCAACCATTTTAGAAAGACCCTGCTAAAGTAGGCGTAGATCATACCATTTAGGGTGCCAAGGAAGATGTAAACCTTAACTCGGTTTCAAGGGTTTTAGGACCTTAGATTCATCGCCTTCGGTTAGATCTAAGATCCGTGCTTCGGCGAAGGTCTACCCAATTTCGACGATTATTTATGTTTCCATTGATGACCGATCAAAAATCATTATTCTCATATATGTTCTTCTCTACGAGGTGTGAGTGGTGAGCGGATCGAATCATCAATGTAGGTCCTTGATGAACTCACAAAGTGAAGTTTGGAGGAGCAAGGAAAGATGGAGGTATGGAGACGAGCTTAACGCTTTTGACGAGAGCTTACGGAGGCCCCACAAAGTAGAGTTTGGAGGAGCAAAGGAAAGGGACCAAGTTCTAGTCCAATTTCCCCCCCTCCATTTTGGTCAAAATTTATATTGCCTTTCAAAAAAGAGTTTAGAGTCATTGTGAGCCCGCCCCGGTTTTCTGAAAGGTTCATATGATAGGTCCCGCAGAGAAGTACATCCCTGTAAAAAGTTATCTCAATCGGACATCGACTAGCCCGACTTTTAGAACGCTGGTATTCATGTGTGTATTGATGGCCGATCAAGATCATTTGTTTCCATTTATGTTCTTTTTTGTGGGGTGTATAAGTTGAACTGTTCGAATCATCAATGTGGGTCCTTGATGAGTGAAATTTGGAGGTGCAAGGCAAGATCCTTGGGGAGCTTAACACTTTGGATGAGAGCTTAGAACATGTGGGCACACAAAGAAGAATTTTAAGGAGCAAGGAAAGACAGGTACAGAAGGGAGCAGAATCCTTTTGATGAGAGGTTCGGGACGTGTGAGATTTCTATAATCTTGTGTTTTTGTTTCTTTGTTTTTGTTTCTCTACTATTGTTGCTGTCATTACTATAGAAATTCGAACTAGTTCTTCCCATATTTGTGTTAAAACAGAAAGGATGACTTCCCTCTTCCCATATTTGTGTTAAAACAGTAAGGATGACTTCCCTTTACTTTTGGATATGGTAGTTGATGCTATCAGGAAAATTAAATCGGTATACAGAGTGGAGAAGAACTGGCAAGGAGATCCATGTGTGCCAAAAGAGTACCCCATATGGGATGGTCTTCAGTGCAACTATGATAGCGATTCTCCTACAATCATTTCATTGTGAGTTTCTGCATTGGGAAAAATCGTGACTATTTTACTCGCTATTATTCTTTTATTCTTGACAAATCTTATGCCAACTTATAAACTAGGAACCTCTCGTCGAGCTCATTATCTGGCAACATGGATATTTCCTTCTCCGATCTCAAATCCTTGGAGTCCTTGTAAGTATAACTACGTGGTAGATAAGTACCATGGAACTTGCTACTTCGTTAAATGTGGTTTACTTTCTGCAGAATTATTTTGTATCCCCTAAGTAACTGATGATTGTTTCTTAATGCTACAGAGATTTGTCAAACAACAATTTAATTGGACAAGTGCCTGATTTTCTTAGCCGACTTCCTTTCTTGAAGACTTTGTAAGTCTATGCAACAATTTTCTTTTCTTTCCATACCAATGCAAATTCATTGGTTTTTGACAAGGTACAAACTGACTGGAATCGACGTGCATTTTTGCAGAAACTTGTCGCATAATAATTTCACAGGTTCCGTTCCATCAGCACTCATCGGAAAATCAAAAACTGGATCCCTTACACTAAGGTCAGTTTAGTTTTTAGTTTTTCAAATGGATCCAAAGGAAAACCACATTTCAAGAAGAATCGGAAGTTACTAAAGATCGATGGTGTAAAGTCAATTATGCATGTATATAAAATCAAGAAATGCAGAAGTAATAGATTTATCCATTGAGCTGCAATGAAACAAAATATAGTAACCTTCCATTTCCCTGGCATTTTTTATATATCTCATGTTTATGTCCTAGATTATTGGGAATGAGTTAAATATAATGACACCTTTTGATATTTATCCAAATGTCTCCGAATAGAACGGAAGGGAATCTACATCTTTGCCAGGCAGACTCGTGTGCTAAGAAGAAAGATTATGTCGTACCTGTGATTGCATCTATTGCTTCATGTCTAGTCATTGGGGTTGTAATTCTTGCCATCTGGTGTAGTTTGAAAAGAAAGAAACAGCGAGGTACTTATCTGTTGATGATTGGACTTAAATGGCAAATTCCATTTGAAGTTATTTTGGTATCGTGTATGCTTATACGTGAAATGTGTTATGATCTTCCTTATCAGAGGACATTGTAAAGTCCAACGCTGAAGATGAAATGGTGGAGGAGAAGAATAGACATTTTACTTATTCTGAGCTTATGACCATCACTAACAACTTCCAAAAAGTACTTGGTAAAGGAGCGTCTGCATCAGTTTACGCTGGGCATTTGACTGACGGCACTCAAGTTGCAGTGAAGATGATTTCCGTGCTGTCAGCTCAAGAGTCTAGGAATTTTCGAACAGAGGCAAGTATCAAGTACCCGTTCCCAAGTTATTTGAATTTCACTTCGATGCTGTTGTCAAACCTCAGCAATTGTTGTACTTAGCAATAAGGTGATGTGCATTGGAAAATACAGGCTCAGTTGTTGACAAAAATCCATCACCGAAACTTGGTTTCTATAATTGGATTCTGCAATGATGGCACACACATGGGATTGATATACGAATACATGGCTAATGGAACCGTACGAGAACATTTATCAGGTATGAATTATATTAAGTTTTGTGTTCATCTTAATTTCATGACCATAATTTAGAGTAACCACCAAGAAGCAAGGGAACTGATAAGACAAGTGACAAGGACACAAACATGATATTTGTTCGAAAACTAGATATGACAAATATATGCTTCTGGTTATATGAATTCATGTTGAAAAATATTAGTCCTATCTAAATGGAACAGAAAACACGAATAACATCGACATCAAGGGATAAAAGAGTCAATAAGTGTTCATGGATGGCAGTTTTCACCTGCCCTAACATTTTAAATTGGGCCTCAAGTGTTCCCAGAGTGCGCGACTAGAATATTATAGAAAAGTGTAGGATGCATATACATATTTGGACGTGTCCGACATGTTTCGGTCTCCCATGCGGCCATGCCTGTCAGAAAAACCTACGTTGTCTCTCTCCTTGTTAGGGACCGGTAATGAGATTGATGGTGAAAAAAGCTTCAAAAGATATTCTATTCTGGCTAATTTTTCTTCAATAGAATAGGTAGTATGCCAGTCTAGAATATCCTATCCTTTAATTTTGACATTTTGCATGCTTAACAACAGGGGTGGCTTAAGTATTAGTTGAGTCTGCGTTGGGTCGTTAATTCGTAGTCAGAGTAAATGAAAATTTACTTAAATTTGTGAACAAGTAGATAGTATAGCTCAACTAAGCCAAATAAATCAGGTCCAATAAATTTATAAGTAAATAAAATATTATTTAACATAGAGTTTTGCATTGCCAATATTTTCCCTACAATTTTGTCACTATTGAACTAAAATTCCTGAGCCGCCCCTACTTAACAAGTTTTCACCTTAATATCCAGTTTAACTTCAATGGCGGATTTCTTTATCTTGTACAGGAAGAAAGGCAAATATCTTGAGTTGGGAGGAGAGACTACGAATCGCCTGTGATGCAGCACAAGGTGGGGAAACTAATGCTCTTATACTTTAGCATTTTGTGTTTGAGTTTCCTTACTCTAGATTCCCTTTAAGCTAAGACAGTACAGTATTGAATTTGCAGGATTGGAATACTTGCATGATGGATGCAAACCGCCAATAATTCACAGAGACATCAAGACTGTTAACATACTGTTGGCTGAAGACATGCAAGCAAAGATTGCTGATTTTGGAATATCAAGATTAAAGCCCCTTGATGGAGGGACTCCAGTCTCAACTGCAGTAGCTGGCACACCAGGCTACATGGACCCTGAGTAAGTTTTTTTTTTTTTTCCTTCTAAATAACATATATGCCTCTTTTTGAACCGGGTGATATCGATGTTATTTTTCATCCCTATTGGACCACGACTTTTACATTATTTGACAAGACTAATCACGCATAGATTTCTTGCAAGAAATGGGTAGATACAATACCCATAAACTAGCTTGCTTGTTTCCATTGGATCCCAATCTTTCTGTTTACTTTTTGAGACTAAATCTTAAATGTTTCTTTTGTGGTCAGTAAATCTTGTTTCGTAGATGTTTAAATGGGTTGCAAGTTGATGATATGTTGCTTTGATTCTTGTTACTCATTGAGATTCTTGCTCAAAGAGAAAGGACCCGGCTTCATGCAGTTCAAACCCAGACTGCAGGAAATAGTTACATCTCGACCGTAGATTTCGGCAATCAATGTCCAGATTTCTTAAAAATTCTGAGTTTCTTACTGGCAAAATCTAATATTATTGATCAGAGTGTCTTAACGAATCTGGATTCTAAACCATTAAAAACACTTTTGAACTGCCAAGATTGCGTGGACGGCTCTTTGCAGTCCAAACCCAGACTGCAGAGAAGCCAAGTTCCAGAGAAACTCTCTGTGGATACTTTCAACATTTTAAGAAGAATCTCAACGGGTGGTATTGAATTTTAAACAAAAATAACAGTCATAACATTGACTTTTTAGCAACTGAAGGTTATAAATGTATGTATCATGCTTGGTGTAGGTATCAAGTATCCAATGAGCTGAATGAGAAAAGTGACGTTTACAGCTTTGGAATTGTGCTATTGGAATTAATCACAGGGAAACCTCCGGTCCTAAGAACCCATGAAAAAACTCATATAGTCAAATGGGTTATGCCTATGGTTGAGAGAGCTGAAATCAAGGAAATCGTGGATTCGAGGTTAAATGGTGATTTCGACACCAACTCTGCTTGGAAGGTTGTGGAGATAGCAATGGCATGTGTGGAACAAAATTCCATTCGAAGGCCGGCGATGAGACAAGTTGTGGCAGAGTTAAGAGAGTGTGTGGAGATGGAGATAGACCGCGTTAAGGATCTGAAGGAGAATGATGTGTACAATTCTGCATCCGGCGGTTCATTTTATGTTTCACTTGGAAGTTCGGTTGGTGCTCCTTCTGCAAGGTAGATTAAGAGTAGTCTCTGAATTTGTGTGAGAGAATGTGAGGTTCCAAATGGATAGTTTGTCTGTAAACTAATGTTGGATGTGTTTCTATTTTGGACTTGTAATCTGCATTTTTGGCTGATACTAATAAATAAAGCCATGTTCGACATGTTCATATATAGGAGTATTACATTACTTTGGAATACGTAAAACTATGTGATCAACAGTCTTTTGTAACGCTGTTAATTTTCTTTTTTTTAAAATAGTCTTTTGTAATATACATTTACTAGGGATTGCCCGTGCCTAAAGGCACGGCGCGGCGTAATTTAATCTTAATTTGATAAATTAGTTAGCATAGTTAATAGCTCAGTACTCTCAACACTCGATATTTGAACCAAAAATCGACATTCGATATTTGAATCAAGAACCCTGTACCCATTCTATATAATTCTGTGTATTTCGAGTTAATAAAAAATTTTGAGTTAATTTTCTGTTAAAAAAGTGTTCCAACACTAATCGGGTAGAACCGGAACCGAACCAAAACCAGTCCGATCTTGCAGTTTTGATCTGGACAGGTTCTAGACATGTATTGGTTAGGTTTTGGTTCTTAATTTTTTAGAACCGGTTAGAATGGTCCGGTTATTAAATATTTAGAGAACCGGTCCAATCAAAACTGTGTGCACTGTGCACCCCTACGATAGATGAATCAAAAAGGGAAAAAAAAAATTGCATGATCAAAAGCTAAATAGAGTTGGCAAAAAATGGTTGTATATTTTTTTCTTTGAGATTGTCTGGTTCTTAGGTTTTTTTTTTTTTTTAAGCAATTGTAACTATATAAGTTGAAGTATCCATCTTTTTATTATGCTGAAGTCCAAATGCAAATGACAAAAAGGGCATGTTGTGCTCTCTTATGGTTCATAAGAGTTACCACTAAAACACTAAGATAGATGGTACCATATTCTTAACTTTTTTTCGTACTCAATAGTTATAAGAAAGGGCAATGAATCTTCAACCCTTTCACATTGTCCATGCCATCTATGCCAAAAAAATATGAAGCCCCATGGAAAGTAGAAATGACTGACCTACAATTATTATACACAACCAATCCAAAAGGATTCCAATACAGTTAATGTCAATAAGCTTCAAAATGGTGTCTTCTTATTGCTACGAATAAGATTACAAAAGAGTGTATTCACATTGCCTAAGCAACCAAAATGGAAAGAATGCTAGCATTCAACTTGCAACCATACAGCATCACCATATAGCTGGTATCCCCTGTGTCCAACAGTGCACATAAATCCATCCCCATTACAAAAATGTAGAACCAAAAACCTAAAATGTGAAAAACAAAAGTAGTCAGTATATCATAAACCTAAGAACAAATTAACCAAAAAGGTAAAAAAAATAATGGGCAGTACAATAGATTGGAGTTTATTTTCAATGCTCGAAGTAGAGTGTGACAACAAACTTACCACTCAATAACCAAGTTGTCTTCGTTGATGACGACAACATCAGAGGGTGATGAGTCGTGGCCTTGGACCATACAATCACCGGTAATACCTAGGGGGAAAAAACTGCAATTGGCATCAAGAGAAAACTACTTCAATTGTTGTAATACAACCACAGGTATCATAAAAGCTACAAAAATTTCCTGCTTACACTTGGTTCTGAAATTTCATGTTTTTAATTTTTGCATTTCATCATCAATTCAACATAGCAAAAGCTAAGCATTATATACCAAACCCTTGGGTTTCCATGTAAAAAAAAAATAATGCCAGACAGAACTACAGTCCATTTCTTTCTTTTGATTCTTCATTTCACATAATTCGAAATACAATAAACTAAAACCTCAAACTATAGGATGGACTTGTGCATCTAAGAAAACTACTACACTTAATGTAATAAAGCTACAGGTATCAAGAATCTGAAACCAAAAGGTGTAAGTAAATGAGAAAGTAAGGGGACAAAAGGAAAAGAAAATACCAATTATATAACAGAGCCTCGGCAAATCGGTAAGTCCTCTGTGTACAAAAAAAAATTAGCTGCAAAGAAAAAATAAAACAATAAGAAATACAAACTGAAAATAAAAAGAAATGGAAGGTGTTCCCCTAGAGGAATAAGAGGAGAAACTAAATAATTTCCCTAGTACTACAACAATAAGAGAAACTATATAAATATAGCATGCCGCTCAATAAGGAAGCCAATGGTCATAGGGTGTAGATGGTGATGGAAGGCAACATTAGAGGGTGATCTCTAGGCTCATAAGTTAAGCCAATGCCTGTTCACAATAGCAAATGTAATGATTAAGTTCATCAATCAACATAGGAGGCATAAATGAACATGGCCATGACACGAAGAACCCATGTTCTAGTAAATGACCATGACAACATAGGTGTTCTGCCAAAACCCTCCAACAAAATTCCAAATGTCTTCTAGTTTACCTCAGTTTATGGTCTTCAAAAGCACAAAATCGAAGAGCTTATAGCTGCAAAATGAAAACCAAATAACATTATCAAACTGAGCTTCAGAGAGCATGGGCTTAAACTTTGATTGGCTTCAGATTTCTATGTGGAGCAAAACATCTTCAAACGAAAGGGATATTCAAAACTCAAGTTTAAGCCCTTCGTTCCCTGAACTTTATATTCATTTAAGCTCTTCCAGCACAGTAAACTTAAATGAAAATGATTATGAAACGAATCAGATTATGAAAGGAAGAAACAATTCTGATTATGAAACGGCAAAAACCTGATAAGAAATTGTGCTTTTAAAGATTACATATTGTTTGGTTAAACATATTGAGCTTTTTAAGCCCTTCTTATCCTAGATGGCCATGGTGAAATCACCATGTTTGAAGTGCAAAGTAACCAAACAATATGAAGGGCTTAAACAATTATAGTTTTAAGCCATTCATATCCCAATTTACAGATTCCTACGAATTGACGGCTTAATGGCAATTTAAACCCTTCTTGATTAGTTGTGAAATCACCTCGTGATTATAGCAATTATCATAGGTGGCCACACAAATCATAACCTGTAAAATGAATAAGATTATAGTTGTAAGCCGGATTCACCTTGTTCGAATCTGTAAACAATATGAAGGGCTTAAATTACTAACAAAGATGGCCATAGTGAAATCACCTCGTTCGAAGATTACTGTTATCAAACATACATAAAATGAAGGGCTTAAACAGTAATCTTCGAGCGAAGGGCTTAAATGAATCAGATTATGAAACAAATCAAAGTTTAAGCCCTTCCAGTAATCAGAGAAAACGAACGAAAACAGAAATCTGAAAGCTGAAGACAAACCAGCAATATTAAGGGGATCAAACCAGAAAATTGAAATTGGCCAAACAATAAAATCCGTACCCTTATGTTTAGCCTCAACTTCCTTGTACATGCTTTCCTGAGTTTATACCCTTTCACTTCTTTGCACCATATAATCTACAAAAACATCAACAAAACAAAGGGATTCATATTGCTTGTGAAAGTAGCAGCAGTACGGACAATGAACTCGAAGGCTACCCACACAAATTCAAGGCTACCATGGATAACCCATGCTTAAGGCACTTAGCAACGAAGCATAATGCCAATCACTGACTTGCGAATGATAGAGAATGAGATATTCTTATGTTAATGTCCAATGAAAAAACTTACTTAACAAAGATATCGTATCTGTAGTATTCCGTTAAACATAATAGGAATCGGCAATTACAAAACAACAGGGAACCAAAAAAAAAAAAAAGGTACCAAGTGGAATCATACCACAAAAAGAGAACTTTGATCTGTACACCAGAAACATTGAACTATTCCTTAGAGAAAGGATATACTTAGTCAAACCAGTAAAGGGATCTACTCACACTCGTGCTAACCATGGTTTGCCAAAACATTGAACAAAGCAAAGGAGATAAAACATGTAATATTCACCAAAAAAATTTAAAAAAAAAAAAAAAAAAAAAAACGAAGAGTCTCTTCCAAAAAAGTCAGTCCACAAACACAACTAACAGTGAAGGTCACCAAACATCATCATCATAACTAAACTCCGTGCCATTGTTCAGATGAAGTCAGGAAGATGGAATTCCGATTTTGGTGGTTGTGGGGTGTGTGGCTGCCATAGCAGATTTTTTTATGAGAGAATGCTCCACTAAAATCACAAATACGTTTCAAAGATTGATTCCAATTAGGCATAACAACCAATAATCTAAGAGCACGATCAATCGTGTTGAGTTTCAAAGATCTCACCAGCTATAATATGTCAGATCAATCTCCCTGTTTTATGTACTCTTCACCAAGCGGAGGTCCCTGCATAAGTCACGAAAGAGATGAACACCCAAAGTGATAGACAGATTTGAAAGGGGAAAGTCAGAACTAAATGACTAAAGTTTTGAGAACTAAAGTTTGTTGCTCCCATTAACCGTGAATTATTTTATCAACGACGTTGTTCAATCAAAAGCCTCACTGATACTTCTGTGTACCGGTGTGTATGTGTCTCGAGAGAGAGAGAGAAAGAAAGAGAGGAGAGAGATGGAGATATCATTACCAGCAGAGGGAAAGATTGGTCGTAGGTGGTGTGGTTGTCGGCGGGTAGTGGTGCCGGTTGCTGCTGCTGCTGCTGCTAAATAGACTGGTTCCCACAATAAAGCCCTAGAACCCGTCTACGCATCTTACGGACAGATAGTGAAACTTCAAGGCTACAAAATTGACATGATAGTTTTGGAGTTGAGATTTTGGGGAAAACAGAAACTCTCAACATAGTGTCACAGTTACATATAAGAAACAATAGGCAACCAAAAAATTGAAAAAATTGAACATTTTACATTGGATTTTAGTACTACCTGCTTGGCCTTGTAGCCCAAACGGAAGGCAGCTGGCGATACTCCCAGCACCTAACCCTCTAACCCTCAGCAGAAACCTCATCACATCCGATTGCTTCTTCCTCCATAGCTCTGATACATACGTATACGCCCGTCCACCAATTTCAACCCACCTCAACACATTTACATTTACGGATGAGGGAGGCTTCCGGCTGCCATTGTTCTCGCAGGAAGCCATGGCTACCGGTGTGTATGTGTCTCGAGAGAGAGAGAGAGAAAGAGAGAGGGAGATATCATACCGATAGAGGGAGAGAGCGCTGCCGGTTGCTGCTGCTGCTAAAGCCCTAGAACCCGACTGCCAGTAAAGCCCTGAAACCCGACTGTCATCATCACCATTCCCTCTCTGAGTTTCGATCAAATCTGATCAGATGAGAGCGCGCGTATAGAAATCAGGTTTTTGAACAGCAAAGAAGAGAAGAGAGAGGTGAAAGTAGGGTTGGTCATTTCATCCGCCCCGTCCGAATCCGATCCGATCCCCGATTCGAACGGATATTTTTTTTTAGAATGTTTGGGGATTGGATAGGGGTGGAGATAGGCATGTCCCCGCCCCGAATCCGCTCCGAATCCGTTCCCCGCTCCGTCCCCGCCCCGCCCCGCCCCCGATCTGCCCCGTCCCCGAATCCCCGAAATATAGGGGTCTATTTATGAATTATGAAACTTTGGGATCTCACTGGATTTTCTTCAAATATATGGGGTTACACCAAAAATTCTCCAAACACATAGGTCTCACTGTTATTATTGTTCTAGGGCTTAAATCTATGTTGTTTCTTCTTTCACTTTTCATTTGCAGCTGACACACTCTCAAGAGTCTCAACAAACTGCAAAAAACCCTTCCACTCTCGACACACTCGCAAGTGGAATGAGTTTTAGCATGACATGTATTTCCCAATCATTAGAAACATGTTTTTCTAATGATTTTTGGTTTTTTTCTTCGCTTAGGTATATATTTTCCTGTGACTGGAACCTAATTAATTCCATCAAGTAAAAGCCAATTGAAACAAGTCAAAGTACATATCAATAGATGTGGCCCATTTAGTTTCCATCTTCGCGAACATCTCATTTTAAAAAATTTGGAGGGTTTTGAGAATGTAAACATAATAGAAAACATGGCCTTCTAATGATGTTTTCCAACTGGTGGGAGTTCGGAATTCACAATGTTATATGTTGGGCTGCCTGTTATTTTGTTCGGAATTCACACTTGATTTTAGGAAAAATGATTTGTAATTGGGCTTCTATAACTATTTACTTGTTACTCTAGGGAAAATTATTGGATCCCCGTGGGGATCCCCGTTCCCCATTTGGAGCGGGGATGGAGGATAAAAATAAATCCCCGTTGGAGATTGGATAGGGGATGGATATGAGTAAGGGGTTTGGGGATTGGGGGTGGAGATAGTAGTCTCCGGCCCCGATCCGTCCCCATGCCCATCCCTAGGTGAAAGCTGTGATTCAAATATTGGGAAAGAGAGAAGTCTGAAGTTTGGGTATCGCTACCTCTTGGTGTGAAGAGGAAGCTTCTCATTCTAAGCCAATCTCAGCCGTGGAAAGAATGAAGGGTGAGGATTTATGCACAGAAAATGTGTTTTTTTGAAATCCACTCTATTTTGTTATATAGATTCCTCCAGTCAGTCATGATTTCATTATTTATTTTTGTTACTGAGGAAGAAAGGTGGGTTAGGATGACCAGCATAGTTGACCCATTGGGCGTCTACATTTGCATCGTTAATACTACAATTTTCACTCTTAAAATATAATCTGACAATCAAGCATGCTCATAGGCGAGGATGCGGTGAATGGCCTGGGCTGAAAGCCGTGGGAAAGGTCAGCGTTTAAAGATTTGACTAAGTCAAAAGTTGATCGTCCAATCCCGCGATGACGTGTGGCAAGAATATCCGCCCCACACGTACCCCTCCTTTTTGCTCAAATATTGGAAAATTTTATGAACTACCATTATTGAGGTTTTACTCAATTTATAAAACACGTAAATAGTTGATGAGTGCATCAATGTAATTCATCCAAGCATTGATGTGGTAATGCTAATACATTTAGTATATTAGTTTGTAAGCCATTTAATGCCTGTAACATTGCTCAATCGAGAAACGTTGAGAAAAAATAGGACTTGGATGTTAGTGTTGGACATGTATCTGGAGGGTGTCAGACACTCGAAACGAAACTACAATCGTAACCATCACGAAATTAAAGATTTCATGGAGTCTGATCGTTTCTTTTTCTGAAGATTTGAGGTTATTTTATCTTGATTTTGTGCATTCGTGCAGTTACCACCACCTTTTCCAGAAGGCTATGGCCTATGCACCTCCTTCTGCAGCAGAAGGAGAGAACAGCTCTTAAGCCCAGCAAGGAACAGAGTCCCAATTCCCTGCTGTTGATCCAATTATAGATCAAGTCCCACCTTACAGAGTGAAAGTTTGAGATTAGTTACGTACGCAAACTTACATTTTCCCATTGAGTGGGTTATACATGAAAGTATGGAAGGACAAAGGCCAGAGATTAAAATTGCTATTTCAGTAAGGAGTGAGGCGTAGCATGAAGTGAAATACTGCAGGAGGTTAGATAGGAAATGATGAATTTGGGACGAAAACACTTTTCATGTGGATCCAGTGATATTGATCTGCTCGGGGAAGAAGTTTTTTCGTGTTAATGTTTTAGGTTTGAATTTGCGCGCGTTTGGGCACAAACATGCAGTACCATAAGCTAAAAACTCGGTTTTGGGTCATTTACTTGTCTTTTACTCCAGGGTGTTTAGGTATTTGTCTCAGCTAACATCCTGGGTATTGTGTATACCAGGTAATTACCGAATCTTTTGCCTACATGAAAGTGAGAAATGAAATTGTAACACCTGAAGATTCCGAACCATGATTTCCTCTTTTGTATAACTTCACAACATTAGAATCGTGCTCAATGTAGCCCATTTCTGAAGTGGGTTTTAGGCCTACTAGCTAGCTGGTGATAGGCCCAACAAGCAAATAGAATCAAACCTTAGTTCATGATATTTCCATGAGGTTCCTCTTTCTTATTCTTAAGCTAGTCCCCGAGAGGGCTTAGTTCATCAGAAGTAACTGGAGAATACAAGAAGGCATTTCATTGGTGGAACACGGCTATAATGCCTTTCGAGTGTAAGATCTTCACTTCACTTAGAGCCATCGAAGGCGGAGAGTGGGGACTCTGACTTTCAGCCCAATCATGAAAATAATCATGATGCTTCGACGTCGGCTCCAAACCCTGGGAAATCTTAGGTATGGAAGAAACTCATTCAAGAATTACAGATTAAGGAAAGGGTCTCTTTTAGTTAACAATTTGCATAAGGGCATCTTCGGTGCTGGGGTAAAAAATGTGGTGTTATATGATACAAAAGTATAAAAAATAAGTTCGAATTTTGTATTGTTATGATAAAATGTGTTATTAAGTTAATGGATACCAATATACATATTTGCTGTTAACTGTGAGTTTCTGACCTTATTCATATGGAACCGTTCTATAGGTACCGACCGGCGTCGGGGACTCCGTTGTGGGTCCCAATCGATCAAAACCCACTATGAGGGCACTCCGGCCGGACCCGCCCAATAGTGACTAGATTCTCATTGATATAGACCATTTGCATGTTTTGGCCTGGAAACTTGTTGGCTTTTAGGCCCTAGCTAGTCTCACGTTTGAACAACTTTGGAATTGGACATGTGATCAAAACCCACTATGTTCTTTTTCTGGTATAAGAAAGCTATGTGTACCATCCACTTTGTTGCACTCTCTCTCCTTTCAAATTACTTAAAATTTTCCAACTTGTTGGTAAGTGATACGTAAGTATCAGTGGTGATGGGGGCACTGAAGCCAATGATTCCTTCTTCACAACTTGCCCCCAGTCTCTTAATTTCCAATTTTTAAGTGTACATTTTTTTTTTTGAAAGGCAAAAATAATAAATTTATAAACCTTTGAAGATTACAAAGATTAAAGGGACGAGGAGAGGAAGGCATCACAACCAAAGAAGGCATCCCAACTAGGTTGACACCTCTCCAAAGGACAATCATATGCCACTCCACGACCAAGATAGTTGGCAAGGTTCCAACTAAGAAAAAGATAGAAAGCCTCTAGAAGGACAGGCCCTTCAGGGTAAAAGGAAAAAACGTAAGAGTCATAGCTGCAGCATGATCCATCAATAATGTCATATCAATAATGTCATAGCTGCAGCATTAATAGCATTCCTTCCGAACATCAGCAGTGCAAGAACCGGAGTAGCCGAGTATCAGTATATGAAAATGCAGCAGAGTAAACCAACTGCAGTAGAGTGAGTAGTATCAACTTTGGCTGAGGTGGGCAAAGAGATCAGTGATAGCAGCTTGCATAATGTGGAAAGGATATTTTTAGCTGGGTTGGATCCAGGGTATAATATCTTTGGATTATGTGAGCATTACCTAACTTGCATTAATCATAATGGAAGAAGAGTCTGAAAGCCATAACAATCTACTATAAGTAATGCTAGATGATCACACTTGGTTATCAAACAAAAAAAAATTAGAAGACTAAAGACTTTCTATATAACAAACAAAAAAAAATTATGTTAATTAGAGCTTGTTCCACAAACTCTGTCTTTTTTACCTTGTTCCAAAAACTATCTTTTGTAGAAAATTGTCTTTTACTATCTTTTAATGCCCTAAGAGACCGGCCATTCCACACAATACATTAATCCAAAAAGCCAAAAAAAAAAAAAGACAGCAAAAGACAATTTGTTAGAAAATACCGTTTTCTGAAACAAGGACATGTCTTTTACTGTCTTTTCTTGGTTTTGTGGATTGATATATGCGAGAGAAAAACCTGTCTCGTAGAGCTAGAGAATACAGTAAAAGACATTTTTCTAGAACAACCCCTAAAAATCTATTGGTGGAGGGTTTGAATAACATGGGGGGATAAGTTTTTATTTAATATAACATAGAAACGTTGTGGTGGTGATCGTCGTCACTTGTCCTCTCTTGGTTCCATCAGATGAGGTGCCTATGAATTTACCCTAAGGAGCATAAGGCCTACAAAATTAAACAATTATTAACTTATTCTTTGTATAAGAGTCACACAACCAATTATTCACGATTACTTCATTTTATACGGTAAGCAACAATTCTAATTTCTACGTGCACACTATGCTCAAAATTGGATCTTGTTGACCTTACTTCATTTGGTGGAGAATAATATGTATATAATGAAAAATTTACCCGGGTATCAATACATATTTTACAGATATCAATATACTTTTACAAATAACAATATAATATTTTCGAATATCAATACTTCGAATATCGATACACTTTATGCACATTATTCTCCGCCTCAAGGGCCTAGATTAGCATTTTCCGTCAAAATTTTAGGATAAACACCTCGTGTATGGGTGAGTTTTTTAATTAGGTCTACACGCGTTTTTTCTTACAACAAATCTCGTCTTCCTGTAGTGGCATTGTCAAAAAAAAATATTTTTAAACTTATCAAAAAACTTGTCATTTCCACCGCAAGAAGACAATAATATAGTAGTATTCAGTGGACTCACATATTTAAGCAACAAAAACATATTCTAGTAAATGAAAGAAATGCCAATAGAGTTGAGGATGGAGCGAAGGAACTAATAGAGGATGTTGTCTCTGCTATAATTTGAAATAAATTTATTATTGATATAATGAAAAATATATATATTATCAAATTATATAGTCTCGCTCATGTTCCAAAGATATAGTCCATCCATCCCCCACGTAAAAATCATGTCTTCACAAGTTTCTATATTTTCACCAACTTGATCCACGCGATGACGTGAAGATATATTAAATTATGAAGAATTAATTGTTTCCGGTTCTCCCTCGTAAATTGTATGTATTCATAGCTATGTATGGATACTAAAACGGGAAAAGAAAAAAAAAATCTTGTCCCAAAGTTCAATGTACTCATATATACATATGTACTCTTCTCTCCCTTTAGGCCTATGGGGCCGTGCAACTTGTACTTGGTTTTTTTTTTTTATAAATATAAGCTGAATTTTCCACGTTGAAAACATATGTAAGGCTAAAACTTGTGGTGTCCTAACTTAATGAATTGAATTTTTTTTGTTGAATTTATGGTAGTTTTCAATTAAATTTTCTGTTTTCTATTAATCTTGGAAAAGGTTTTTTTTTTTTTAAGAATGGTTCCCAAAGTATTCGCGAAATGTCAATTTGGTCCCCAATAAAAAATTCACAATGTGTATTTAGCTGGTGCTCAGGTCTAACTACGTCCGTATTTACCGCCAAGTGCGGGGTATATTTGGAATTTCATCTTTAAACAACCATCACCGGATCATCCCCAAAGAACTTCATCTTCCAACCTCATACCCTAGCCCCAGCCAAAGTCCACCTGCCGATTCATTCAACCAAACTCATACGTCCGACCTTCCTCTTCATCATTTTGTTTCTTATTGGATTCCAATCCCAGCAGCAAAATACCCATCTAAAATCTTTAAAATCTTTAGGGATCGCATATAAAGTGGAAACCCAATACCCTATTTTGATTACGGAAATTTTGTAATGTAAATCTGATTTTGAAGCTCCGTTTTAATGGAGGTAAGGCGTACTTTGTCAACGACAAAGTGAAGAAAAAAGGCGAAGGTGGAGTTGTTTGGCCAGAGAAGTGCAGATTGGGGAAAGAGACTGATTTAAGGGCTGAGATTTAAATAGACGTGGATCTCAAGACCCCCAGTCATCTGCGTTAACCGTCAATGAGCACTCCGAATCTGGTAATCCATATCTAGTTCTCATACCCGATTGGGTATTCGAGAAATGGGTATGCGGATGGTGCTCTGTCTCTTTATGTTGGGGTTTGTAAAACCGGGTTTTTAATTTCGCGTTTTCGGTTGCTCTGAAAACATGTGTTGAATAATTGAATTGGTTGATTTTTGGGTTTATGGATGGGGATGGGGAATGGCCTGTAGTGAGTGAAGATTCAGACTCATCTATTCCAGTCAATTGATGAATTTCTACTCTCGGCCTTGCAATCCGAGATCGAGTTCGGATCATCTTACACTTTAAAAATTATTTTTACATTAACTTTAATTTTAATTTATCTGTGTGGGTGTTGATCTCGAGAAATGGGTAGTAGATGGTGCTCTATTCTTTATGTTGTAAATAAAATGGGTTTTTAATTTCTGTTTTTTGCTCTGAAAACTCCTGCAGGGGGGGATGGGGATGGAGATGGGAATGGGAATAGGAATGGGTATGGTTAGGGTTTTGAGGTAGGAGATAAAGTGGTGGGGGTTTTGAGATGAATTTCCAAAAATACCCCTACACTTGACGGTAATCATGGATAGAGTTAGACTTAGGGACCAATTAAATACACATTGTAAATATTAGGGACGCAATAGACACGATTTTTTTATTGGGGACCAAATTGACATTTCGCGAATATTTTGGGGACCATTCTTAAAAACAGCCCTCGGAAAAGTACAAAATATGATCAAAAGCAAAAAAATTATACACCGGAAACTAAATAAGTTAAGACAGAAGTTTTTTTATTTTATTTTTGTGTTTTCGAATTATTTGAAGTTCGGTCCCTAGCTATAATTCTTTTTTTTTTCTCGTCTAGACAAATAAAAAAAAACAAGTATTCTGATCACAATTTTGTAATAATGGGAATTAGCATCAAACCCGTGCTATGCATAGGATGATTTCAAATGCACACCATCCACATGCACTTGAAAAACATGTGTTCATGAATAACATAAGAGAGAATTCTTAGACGCCTTTTTCTATGAAACTCATGTGTTCATGAATTGTGTACCTATTATTGAACCGCTAAATTTAATGTTATGGTCTGAATTTGGGAACAAATATTTCATAAGTTGTTTTAAAAGTAAACAATATCAAGAAAAAAGTAATGGAGAGGCATAATTTATTTATTTTTTTACGAAAAAAGAGACGAGTCAAAATATATATATGTATATAACTTTGTGACCCAAAAATTAATGATAGAAAAAGTGTCAGTGGGGTGAGTTGGCTCCACCACATCACCTATATATCTTCTGCTTTCCACCAAAATCAACGAAGCAAAATTATGTTAAGAAAAACTTAATAAAACATATTCTTACTCTAACCAAGATATGCAAGTGTAAACTAACATACATTTGTGCTGTTTTTTATTTAAATTTAGGATGTAGAGTACCTACCCTTCATTTTACGAAACATCCACCAAAAGAAATGCTGAACCTTTAGCTCCATTTTAGATGTTAATCATCGCCTCCATAGCCTGATAAATATTCCAAAAAAATTACTATAAAATTGAAAATAAAGTATTTTGTTGTTGAAAGAAGAATAACAATAGAGCTTTTAAAACCTAAATTGAAGTACCAAAGAATCAAAGCATAATTAATCATACAAAAACCCGTGCTATGCACGGAATTTCACTGAGTTTGTAGTTAATTTTTCAATCTAACAAAAAAAAAAAAAATCCCACAAAGTGAAACCTTTATATGCAATCACAAAGCAAAATATGAACACAAAAAGGTTGAATCCAACTTCCTTTTTTATCATCCCACGTTTTAACCATTTAATTTTCAATTTGTCCACCATTGCTGTGTTGGCTAAACTATATAATTATGAGATATATAAGGAGTAAGATAACGAAATTCCTTAAGCGCGGTTGCACAATAGTCCTTATTGATCACATAAACCTGTACAAAAAATGTAAGACACACCATGATGAAAAGAAGAGGAAAACAAACTCTTGGGCCACTGGGGGTTATGTCTGGTCATTACCTCCAGGGTCGGAATTAGTCGAGGTGCGCGCAAGTTGGCCTGAACATCCGGTTATAAAAAAATAAAAAATAAAAGAAAAGAAAAGAAAAGAAGAAGATGAAGTGGAAGAGATGATATAACCAATTGGTCTACACTTTGATAGTCAAGATTGATACCTACACTTGTACATGTAGTTGTTCTTGATTTGCATGAAAACCTGAAAAAAAAAAAATAGAAATACACGCAGAAGTCGATCAGAACAACACAACAAAAAGTAAAAAGATCAAATAACCAATTTGTTCTATGCTTTGGGAGAGGGAGAATGCACAGAAAATGAAGGAAAATTAAAGTTTCATTCATGGCGTGATTACTGTGTTTTATTTCCTTTTACAACCCATTAATTAATATGGAATTAAAAACACTCCTAATTGGTCAAATTTGTGGTTTAGGCGTTGCCTAGCTGTGAGGCCTGTGATTAATGGTTTTACATTGATTTACAATTCATTCACAAGGAAATAAGAATAATTGGCTTGCTAGGATTTTTGTATGTACCATACTTAAATCCATGTTTACCTATTAAGGCAAATTTTTGAATAACACATCTCCTATAGTTGGATAATTTTCAAGAGTGGTAATGAGAATATGTATGTCACACGTGTCCTTTAAATTTTTTATGACAATCCTATCAATTGATGCCACTTATCACGCTCAGATCGCTCTTCGCGAAAACCTTTCCTGCAATAATATATAAGATAGTCCAATTACACAAAATAAGACTTTATGATAGTCTAAACCACATATCTACTACCCAATTACGTTTTATAATAATTGCATTTTTCATTTGTTCAACAACCTTGGAAATTGCACCACATTTTAAATTTTTAATATTTAGTTTAAAGTCACATCACAATAGAAAACTCAAGCTGTTACGTACATACCATACCAGAACTCTTCTCGGCCCAAAAAAAAAAAGAAATTGATATTGGCACTCCCCATTTTGATATTGACACTCCCTTTTTTGTCTTTATTAAGTGAAGTTACTAAACCACCCTTGTATTTTGAAAGCAAGAGAAAAATGTAATTAAAATTACAAGGGTGATTCCGTAACTTCGCCTAATAGAGACAAAATAGAGATTGCCAATATAAAAATGGGGAGTACCAATATCAATTCCCAAAAAAAATGCCATAGGAACACCGACAACATTAGATAATCTTATCTCAATCATTTCTTTGAAAAAGTCTATGCAAGAAAGAAATAAAAATACACTTTATTTGTTGCCAGTGTTCAAGGATGGACATTAGGGGGACAAGCGGTGGCGACTGTCACTATAATGATTTAGAATTATGCTACTGTCATGTTAAAATTTTTGTTTTTGATAGCAAGCTATATGTCCATCGCCGCTAGATATTTATCATAATTTAATTTGCTATATCTAACTGGTTAGTCATTGTACATTTTCTATATTTATCATAATTTAATTTGCTATATCTAACTGGTTAGTCATTGTACATTTTCTATAAAAAAAAAAAAAATCCAAAACCAAATTTACTAGCCTAAAAAGTGATCTAGAAACTTTGGGTATAAGTTGGAAATTAAAAATAAAAAAAAAACTAAACCACATACTATAACATGCTCTTTATTTATTAGACAAAACCTATTGACAATCATAGAAAATTAAGGAAACATAACAGGCAACGAAGATACAAAGGAGTCACTCATTCTCAGCACAACTTTAGATTCTCGGGATGACTATGCACCATTTAAAGTAAAAAATATTTGCAAGTTTTTTTAGAAATATTATCCATCTGATCGCGGAGCAAGGAAAAACTACATTTGAAATTTTAAAATCAAGTACAGTAATGAGTAATGACTGTTTTTTTTTTTTTTTGTGTGGAAGGAGATGCATAGGGCTCGATTGATATTTTTTTTGGTGCTTCGGAAAATTAAACAAACAGCAGAAGGTTCAGAAAACAGACAGAACGAAAAATAGAAATGACAGGGACTCAATCCCTAAAATGGCTTCTTCCAAGCCAGTCGTCCCTCACGAACATCCGGACAGATTGTGGTGATTCGTCTGTCACCACCATTGCTTCCTGTTGTTCGGCACCCAGTCTAGCCAAATGGTCTGCACTTGTATTAGCTTCCCGGAAGATATGCGAAATCTGAGACTGAGTTCGCCTAAGGAGTAGCCGAGAATCACCAATCAGAGAGTTTAAGGGGTGAGTGTTGGGATGATCTCCATTGATCAATTGAACTGCAGTGAGTGAATATGATTCTATGTGGATGTTGTTGTAGCCTCTTTCCAGCATAATGGTGAGACCTCTATAGATCCCCCAAATTTCAGTCTCCAAACTTGAATCGCAGGTGAGCTTTCCATAGAATCCGAGTAGTCAAGGCTCGATTGATATGGTACTCGACCAAAAAGCTATTCTTCAACTGAGATATTCAAGAGCAATGTCGAGGTGTAGCCACTGTTACGTACTTACGTTCCAGTTAATTGGTCGGAGTTGGAATAGAGAAGCGCATGAAATCGGTAAGAGGGGAGAATAGAGAAAATTTTGTGTGCCGGAGACTGAGAGGTACTGCCACGTGTTACTCGTCGGCGCATCCAAACCATTCAAACATGTTTTGGACAGTTCAGATTTGTTGGAGTAATTTTTTTCCCCAAAATTTACATAAATGCCACCTTTAAATCCATGGGTAGACACAAATAGAGGTAAGGCGGGCAACTGACCCAACTGAATTAAATGCCTTTTTGATGGACGGAACACAGAAGTCTTTGTGCGGCCACTGTTAATTAAGCGCCGGCATTTTTGACGATCGTAGCGTTCACCGCGTAGACCTCGTCGAATACTACAAGTCTACCAAAGATCAACTCGATCGGATATCTTTAAGTGCCTCATCGGCACACAAATAACATGAAAAAGTGATTTTGATTCAGTGTTTGTGTCCATTTGTGTTCCATTTGTTTTCAAAGTATTTGTGTTCCGATGACGTACTTAAAGATATCCGATCGAATTGATTTTTTCTACACTTGTAGTATTCGACGAAGTCTACGTGGTGAATGTCTCCGATCATCAAAAAAATGCCGGCGCAACCCGCCGTGGGGCTGCACAGCACGGTGATGGGCATCCCATGCACAGCACCCCCCCTAAGTCCCTTACAGACATGTACATATATTATTGCACATTTTGGTAATTTTGTCCGAAGAACCTATACTTATTTATCTAGATATTGTGCCAAGTAACAAGAAATATTTACAATCTTCCCCAAATGGTTAACCGAATCTTCCTTAATCTTTTTCTTTCACTTTTTAACAGTCTCTCTCTCTCTCTCTCTCTCTCTCTCTCTCTCTCTCTCTCTCTCTCTCTCTCTCTCTCTCTCTCATGCGAAAAAGTGGAGTACAACTATAATAGTATATAGTTTTCTTTTTTGTGGTCCCACTATTTTTAACTCCCCTCTTTCTCTCACTCTCTTTTTACCCCAAGTAACATGACATACCATTTGATTCGGGCCCCACTGTGACGTTCTGAACCGTTGATCTTGTTTAAATGAGTAAAATAGGGAGTCCTGCAAAAATTCAACTTAATCGGATATCGGTAAGTTATTGATTCAAATAGTTTTGCAAAAACTGTGACAGGAACTAGTGTTTTTAAAATCATTTGGATCAAGCACTTACCGATATCCGATTGAGCTGAAATTTTGCAGGACCTTTTATTTTACTCATTTAAACAAGATCAACAGTTCATAACATCACAAGGGGGCCTGAAAGAGTGTTGTGTTTTTTTATGTGTTTTTTTAAGTGTGAGGGGAACCAGCCCCTATATATATATGCCACCAATCCAATCAAGTATCCCGGATGGGAGGTTTTTCGGTGTTTTGATGCTTTTAAAAATTATTTTTGGGAAATATACAGTTTTTGCGAAAAACTGCTTGGATCAAGCCCTTCCCGGTATTGGTTTTTGAAGATTTCCAACGAGGACCCTTGAAAACAGCTTTTGAATACATTGGACGGCTCGGATTTTCAAAAGTATATCGGGAAGGTGGAGTCCCGGATCCAGGATTCCCGGATTAGATAGTTACCCTATATATATATAGATCTCTTTTGGTTTAGTATTATAATGTATTCCATTAGTCCCATTTTGATAGTCCCTAACAAAAAGATGTGCAATTTTCGGATAAAAAATAAAGTACTTTTGTTCATAATTTTTTGAATCTTTTCGCACCAAATTTTTTCGTAGGGGACTATCAAACGAGACAGAGGGAATATATGATGTACATTCTTGACCCCACTAATAAAAAAATTTGTGTCCGCCCCTGCAGTTAAATCTAGGCCGTCCAAATTTTGGACGGCTCGGATGCGCCGATAGGTACCACGTGTCAGAACCCAGCCGACACACAAAATTTTCTCAAGAACAGACCCTCCATTATGATTATGGGACCTCCTTTCTATTGAAGGGGGGCCTCTCGATTGATGTATTTTCTTATCATTTGGAACTATATTCTTATCGTTTGGGGAAAAAATTAGTGAACTAATTAAACAAGAAGTTTCTCAATTTATCAGGCATCTTATTGACAGATTAGCACAACAGTATGGAAGATAAAAAATTTGGCAAGTTTTTTTATCATTTACATTAGAAAAGATATTAGTACAGATTTTGCTGTCAATTCTATCATTGATGTTTTGAATGACATAAAATAGAACCGAGCACAATTCGAAATGCCTCATTTTGGCAGACAAATGAAATTAAATTATTATTTTTGTGTACCCGAGGGCATATGAAAAACATTGTTTTATCATATAATTTTAGTAGGTAAATCGTTTTTAAGAGTATACGTGTTTGCTACTACTAAGTAAATTTTTTGGCTCCGTCTGTACCAATGTTTCACCATAATCTTATTTTTCTCCATTACCAGGTGTCTTACCCTCAGGGCCGGCTCTGAGATTTCCGGGGCCCTATGCAAGATTACAAAATGGGGCCCTACATGTTTTCTATAAAAAAAAAATTTAAAAATTACCTCCAAAATGAAAATGATTACTATAAAGATATAGAGCATATAATAGGTGTATGTTACTTCACATTTAATTAAACCGAATAGAGAAGTGTATTAAAGCTTCAACTAAATAATTTCTTATTTTAGTCAAATAGTCGAGGGTTTAAAGAATTTTGAGTGTTTTGCAACATTCATATTGTGAATTACATTGTTAAAGTACTTTAGTACACGATAAGGCTCTATTTTGGCATAAAATCATGATGGGGTTTTTTATTAGTAGAAGAAAAGGGCCCATTAGTGCCTAAATTAAGTAGTTCTTTTTTTCATTTTTTTTATATTTTTAAATATTTTTATAATGCATTCAATCTAGTACATATTAGATCCGCATGTATTAAATCTAAATGGCTTTAAATGAATTGAGCCTGTAGAATTAAATTATCGACAATATAAAGTAATTCACGTATAGTTGTCCAATTTATGTTTCAAGTAAACAGATTGTTGCACAGTTGCACTGGTAAAGCACCTTGCTTTTTGTGGGTACTGTGAGTTCAAAAATCACCTTAGCTACAGTGCTTAAGGGAAAACTATTTTGGCTTTGAAAAAAATGTTAACCGTGGGAATTGAATTATGGTCAGAATATATTTTGAATTTGGTAGGAGTGTTTTAGAGAAATGCTCAGAATGTATTTTGGAACAGAAATAGTGTTTGAGAGATATGTGCATAATACATTTTGTAGGTCTTTTTGTTAATTAAAATGGAAAAAGAGAAGTCAAAAAGCTCCTCTCAACCTATTTTTGACTTCTATTCTCTAAACTCAAAAACCAAAAACTCATTTTCGCAGAATGCATTTTCACTATGATGTGTCAAACACCTAGAAGTAGAAAATGGAAAAACCAAATGCAAAAAATAGGTGGCCAAACGACTCTTAACTTGTTGCTACATGTGCAAATTTCAATCATCATTAGTAATCAAGAGCAAAAACGCTTCTTGTACAACAATTTCGGCTCCAACCATTTACAACCCCCTCACATACACGTGGGGCCTACACCCATAATTGTGTGTGAGCCCCACATGTATGTGAGGGAATTGTAAATGGTTTATCGGATTCAGAGATCCTATAGTGCAGAGCTGCACTACAACCATGTAGTGTGGCATCCAAGCTGCTGATCTCAATAATCAATGACTCGAATTTTATCTTGGCAATGGAGGGCTCAGATCATGTAAGTGCAAAGATGAAGTCAAGACCATTGATTAAGCGATCAATGGTTCGGATGCCGCACTACAACCTTGTAATGCTGCTCCGCACTATAAGATCTCCAATTTCGTTTAGGGCTGGAGTTGAAATTATTGTACATGTAGCATTATTCAATCAAAAATGGGTGTTGCTTCCTCCCCACATCAGTTTTTGCAGTTTGCACATATATAGTAAAAGGAAAATGCTAAAGTGTGCCTATTGGGCTTTGAAATTGTAAAAGGTGTATATAAAATGTAAAATGTGCATTGAAGTGTGTGTTTTTTTTGTTTGTTGGTATTCTTATTATGTGCCTATTGGACACACGTTAGCAACACCCATTGTTAAAAGCTCTCTTTGAACGTGTCATATAACTCCTCGTGAAATGTGCATGGATTGTACTTGCTTTGTGTTTTTTCCCCTAGTAGTACAGACAGATAGTACGAGATTTGTGCTTTACTTTTCGTTAAATTTTTTTTTTTTGAAACTTTCGTTAAATTAATTACTTTAAATACTTTCAAGATGGGAAACCTTTACAGTATAAAGTAAATGGGAACAATTCGCGTGAGATGAATATTTTTAAAAAAATTTGAGACCCGTGATTGGTCTTGGTCGCTCCTCTCAGGATGGAGTCAGAAGGGAACAAGTGGTGGCGGCCGCCACTATAAGGTTCTCGATTGATGTATTTTCTTATCATTTGAAATCAGTGACAACTCCAGAAGTTCGAAACACATGGGGTCATTCATTCATAAACGCAAATACTTGTACCAATTATAAATCAAAGAAAAACATCACAATAATGACAACTAAAAATCTTATTCCAACAAAAATCACATTTAAAGCTCAACCTAGCAAGACGGGTCAACATGTCCTTATCAAAAGAACAAAACGAATTACTAGGATTCAAACAAACCACACAAATAAGTAACTTTTATGAACTTTTAGGAGTTATCCAGTGGTGTCACCACGAAATTTAGGGGGTTCATTTATGAATTTTTCGAAAATTTTAATATAATAGTAATATTTTTTTTCCCGTGGGGTTGGCTGATCTCTCTCTCCATAATGTGGAGTCGCCCCTGTTTGGAACGATATTTGTATCGTTTGGGGGAAAAAAAAAAGTAGTGAACTAATTAAACAAGGAATTTCTCAATTTATCAGGCATCTTGTTGACAGATTAGCACAACAGTATGGAAGATAAAAATTTTGACCAGTTTTTTGTTCATTTACGTTAGAAAATATATTAGTATAGATTTGCTGTCAATTCTATCGTTGATGTTTTGAATGACATAAAATAAAACCGAGCACAATTCGAAATGCCTCATTTTTGCAAGCAAATTAAATTAAATTATTGTTATTATTTTTGTGTACCCAAGGGCATATGGAAAACATTTTTTTTCATATAATTTTAGTATGCTATTTTGATTCTTTTTTAGGTAAATCGAATACTCATTGTGTAGTTCATTTTTAAGAGTATACGTTAGAGGTGACAAATGGGTGGGTTGGGTTGGGTTTGAGTGGGTTGATATGGGTTATAGGTTGAATATGGACGGGTTGAATATGGGCCAATGGTATGTGGGTTGAATATGAGTGGGTTGAATATAAGTCTAGTCAAACCCAACCCAACCCAATCCGACCCAATCCTTTCCTTTTTTTTTTTTTTTTTGCTCTATTCCAAACACAATTTATTCTGCTCTGTTTTCAATTCCCGAATTCCTCACCACCCAGCCATCATGTTTTCAAATTACCAGAAGCTAATTTAGCATTTATTTCTCTAAGTGAATCAGTTCGTTATTTGCAAATTTCATTTTCAATTTCTATTTCACTTTCTTTGTCATATAAACTCCGACCAATCGAGAATGCAAAGGGGCGACGAATGTGATATCGAATCCAACGGTGCTGATGAAGATATGAGTGGATGCTGCAACAGTTGATCACAACTCCACCTTTTGGACTCGATTTCTCCTTAAACACTTGTTGACGAAACCTTTACCGAGTTCCGACAATTGAGTTGATTTCCCTCTCTCACAAAAAAAAAAAAAAAAATCGATTTTAATAGGTTTGGGCGGGTTCATTGTTGTTGAATTGATGTAACTGAACGGGCCGAGTTGATAATTGTTTAAAGTTGGCTTGAAAATTAATAAGTTTAAAAATAGACCAGTGTGAATGGGTTTTTACTCTCTCTCTAAAATCTATGTTGTTTCTTTATAGGTTCTTGAGTTGGCTGGTAATGCAATTATAATTCATTTCAGATTGAAAAGTAATTGGATGAGAGAGAGACGGGGAGGAATTAATGGGTAATACCGTAATAGTCCATTTAGAGACAAAGAAATGAAAATGAAAGTCTGGGAAATAGTTTTATTTTTGGGACCAACCCATTTTGGAAACCCATTTTGAACCCAGGCAAACCCATCTTTAGCAAATATGGGTTATTTTGATTCATATTATTTAGGTAGGTCGAATATTTTGGGTGGGTTGTGGGTTGGGTTTAATTTTAAAATTTTTTAAAGTATACGTGTTCGTTACTACTAGGTAAAATTTTTGGCTCCGTCTCTACCAGTGTTTCACCGTAATCTTATTCTTCTCCATTACCAGGTGTCGTCTTATCCTATAATTTTGTACTTCGTAGTTCATATGATCAGCCAGTGCTAGGGAGGGAACAAGTTATAACTTGCTGCTGCTTGTGCAAATTTCAATCATCATTGGGAAGAATCAAGAATTGGTTGGTGCTTCCTCCCCAAATCGGTTTTTGCAGTTTGCACATATAGTTAGAAGCCCTCCAAATCCCGGGAGGGGTCCTTTAGGGATAGCATGCATGTTGATCTTATCCGAGCATGCATGACCCCATTCGAGTTGTCTGTGGTCGGCAATCAACGGTCCAAATCAGTTTGATAATGAATGGTGTAGATTTGTTTGAATCCAAGCAGGTCTAGGCCATTGATCGTCAAGTACGAACGGCTCGGATGAGATCAACATGCATGCTCGCTTTGTTCGTTTGGTCTCAAGACAGAGACCCAGATTATTAAATTATTACTCAACCATTATCCCTATTTTTTTCGAATCACTATCCCTATTTTAAAATTTTTATTCCAATTTCTCTCTCTATTTCTCTCCAATTATTAATTACCCCCTATTTTTAATTATTACTCTCATTTCTTTCTCCACCCAAAACTCAAACCGAACATAACCCTTATTCCTTAAGGGACAGCATGCCCCCACTATAACTCCTCGTGATATGTGCACGGATAGTAATTGATTTTTTTTTCTGTTTCTGGTAGTACTGACAGATAGGACAAGATTTGTGCTTTACTTTTCTTTAAATGCTTTCAAGATGGGAAACCTTTACAGTTTTAAAGTAAACAATTATTAGCGTGAGATGATTATTTTTAAACCGAGAGCCGTGATCGGTCTCGGTCGCTCCTCCCTGTCAAGGATGGTGCCAAAGGGGGACAAGTGCTGGTAGCCGCCGCCATAAGATTTTCAAAAAATACAATTGTTATATGAAAATAAAAATTTAACCTTGAATTTTATAGATTCGCCACTTCCAAATTTTGCAAGTATATATTTTTTCGCCACTACAAAAGTAAAATCTTGGCTCCGTCCTTGATTCTCATTAGTCATTTCAGTTAGGTGAGCACAACCGCACATCTTAAAAGTGTAAGACAATCCTATACATCTTTCAATTTGACAATGTTATGGATACACAACTCATGCACACCAAATGCGCATAGCAAGCTCATGTCATGTACGAGGAATCCGCGACATGAGCTTGGTATGCATTTGGTGTGCCCATAGCATTTTTGTTGTCAATATTTTGAATTGATTAAATCAAACTTGAGGGAAAGTTAGAAAGAAAAAAGAAAAAAAAAAACCCCCACAATTCACCTGTTTCCCAAATCCAATCTTGGTTTTTTAATTTGTTCACATAGCACTCCAGAGTTTCAAGCACATCCCAATTCAATCCTTCTATCTATCTCCGTTTGCAACTTAACGGGGGAAGTTGGCAATGGCTAAAACTTAAAATGTTGAGAAAAATCTGAATCCTCACCCACTAGGCCACTATATATATCACTTCCTCATGTGCGCGCGCTCTGTCTCGTGCGCGCGTACATACATCCCTACACACTTACAGAGACACATTTTTCAAATTCTGGATTTCTCCTACATTGCAGATGGCAGAAAACAAAAACCCACATGGGATATACAACAAACCAATTACATCAATGGTGCAAACCTAATCTAATTAGCTCCCAAGAACAAAAAATACAATTATTGTTAATCTATCACCAAGCAACAATTTTGGATTTCAATACTCAATATGTCAATTAACTAGTTTCAATAGTGCAAAAACTAGAGAGGTGAAGTGGGGAGCTGTTACTTTTTTTTTTTTTTTTTTTTAACGATATTTTTTTTTATTAATCTCTGAGTGGATTAATGAAACTTCCGACCTTAGGAAAGAAAATGAAACAAGCTGGCAAGGTGCCAACGAACTAAGATAAAAAAAAGCTTCAGGACCATTATTGAGAATTGAAGAAGCTCCAAAATAGACTGAAGCATTGTAGGGATTCTACGATATTTTTAAGCCTGAAGATAAAGTCATCCATGGTATCGACATTTACCCCCATTTTGGATTTTACCCATAATGCAACTCTGATCTTGATGAGGTCAGTAGTTCCATTCCAATCAGGGGCTTTTTCCTCACAAACAAGCTTATGCCGCAAAGAATTTGAAGCAAAATTACATAAAAGACACATGCAACACGCAAGTGGTGGAAGGGGGCTGGGTTGTGGTGATAGTGGTGCGGATTGTTATGGCTATGGCTAGCGGTGGCGGTTGGGTGTTGTCGTGGTTGTCGTGGTGATGGTAGGTGGTTGGTGGAAGGATTGGGGATGGTGTAGTGCGCAAAATACACTGCATTGTGTAGTACATCATCCGACCGTCCATTTCGATAGTGCACGACGCGGATTTAATTCAAGCAATGAATTTAATCCGACCGTTGGATGTTTGGATTAAATCCGAGCAGTGTATTGTCGAAATGGACGCCGAATATAGTGCACTGCACCGTGCAATGCATTTTGTGCACTACATGGTCCCCTTTCCTGGCGGTAATGGGTTTTGGAGCCCAAAGCCAATTTCCCTGTTAAGTTGTGAATGGAGGTAGACGGAGGGTCGGATTGGGATGCGCTTAAAACTCTGGAGTTTTTATTTGAACAAATTCAAAAAAAAAAAAAACAGGATTCGATTTAGGAAACAGGCGAAACTTTGTTTTTTTTTTTTTTTGTAATCTTCCCAAATTTTCAAAATCGTCTAATGAATGCCTTCATCACTCCTTTTTTTTTCCGTCATACAATATGCATGAACAGGGATTAATGAGATGTTAATAAGTGAATTAAACGATCAAAGTAGGTTCGTTGTCTCTCTATAAACTCGAACTTCAAACCCTCCTGATAGACAAGGAGTACAACCAAAGAGTCTATAAGCCACATATGCCTTCATCACTTAAAATGACTAAAATGTTAAATGCACGACAAAAACAAAACAAAAAGGTAGTACTAAATAATCTCAAAATGGAATACAAAGGGGAAAAAAAGTTTTGGTAGGGGAATGACCTAGGACTAAAAGAGCATGTGCACTAGTGTAGGGAATGTGCATTGTTGCCATGTAGAGGGCCAAACACACAAAAACACCCCTGCTGCCCTGCCTCTCTTTAAGCCTATTAATAACAAAAATGAGCTAAAGAGTTCCCAGGCAAAAGAACCGAGGAACTAATTACTACTGGGTTTCAATATTTTTAGTGTGAGTTTTCATTATGACATTTTAATTATTTTTGGTAAGTAGTAGCTAAAAGTGGGTGTAATTTCTGTGAAATATTATTTTTGTGATATACTATGTAAGAAGAATAACTTGCGTTGGAATACATGAAAATTAGTGAAAATACCAAAAATACCGAGTACACTAAAAATATTAAAAAAACCGTAGTACTTTACTGTGGTCCCCAGCACTTTCTCTCTCTCCTCTGATAGGTTCTTTTTTTGGTACATCTCCCACATAATGTAATACTCCTAAGAAAATTATACTTAGGGTGTTGGCATAAGAATACTTCTAACTTTTTGCTTATTTGAGAAAAAAAAGCAATTAGTAAACTGTTTGGCATAAAATGGGCTTTTCTTTTTCTTATGAATTTCAGAATATTACTTTTTGGCCTAAAAAGTTCTCAAAAGTTTGCTAGTTTGCCTAAAAAATCTTTTGGAGATAAGCCAAACCTTCCATCTTTTCTGGGTTTTTTGAAACACCAAAAAGCCAAAAGTTGGCTTAACTTCTTTAGCCAAACCAAGCCTTAAGAATATGTAAAAAAAAAACCTAGTGTTGTGGAAGCTTCTAATAAATGTGAATAGATAAATTCCTCCTTGAATATTTCTCCTAGTTATTGGTGTTCTTGCTCTAAAGAAAGCTAAATCAAGGACTCGTGAACCCCAAGAGATTGGCAAAGTAATATTGCCTTAGAACTTTGAGGTTTACTTTTATCTAAGGTCACAGGTTCGATTCCCTTTCTATCATCTCTTGGGGTCACTGTGGGTTATGTCCGATTGTTACCTCCAGAGCCCCAAAAATAGTCGAGGTGTACACAAGCTGACCTGAACATCATATTATCAACAAAAAAAAAAAAATATCAAGGACTTGTGCTACTGGTACCATGAGTACATTGTACTATGACTCAGAATATTGAAGCCACGGCAAAACCGTGGACAAGAGGGACTTGGGGTTGCACGACAGACATTGTGCACATTCGGCCGTTCGTTACTCGGATGGACGGTCCAGATTCATCTTGCACGCACGATAACGAATGGTTCGGATGCAAAGGTGCCGAGGTGAAGTATGGGTCATCCATCCGAGAAATGTGTTAAGAAATATTGTTCCACATTGCTTAGTGGTATGAGTGATCACTTAATATATGTTGAGACATCTCCACTCATTGCTAATTGGTTATGAGATGGACATAAAGTTTACACATGGTATCAGAGTGGGATCATTCCACCCCACATTAAAAAAAAATTCACAATCCACGCCCCACGATGACAAACCAACAAATCAAAGGCTGCACGATGATAAGACCCAAAAAGTGGTCACACGTGACAGACCTCAAATACGGCTGCGAGTGAACTCCTACAAAGTCCTATATCAAAGTTTTGTTTATAACTCGTGTTTGGGTCACTGTTTACTTGTTGGGAGCCCGATTAAATAAGGATTGTACCCAAAAGAGTCTTGTTCACTTGTTGGGAGCGCAATTAAATTCTAATTAAATTCAGATTGTACCCAAAAGAGTCTTAATCAAAGTTACGTAAATAGGATAATTGCAAGGAATTTCATTCCATCTAGAAAATTGTTTGTCATCCTATAATGATTTATCTTCATCTCTAATAGTGATGGCAGGATATTTTCCATGAGTGAACAGTAAAGAAAGGACTTGCTCATGAGGTCATGGTGGTTGGTGAATTTGAATGTCGGGTGAAATCTGAGAGATTGTCTCTCTGACTCACCCCAATTCACTATGCAACACGACGAAATAAATCAAATAATGTAGTACTAATTTATTTTCACATTGTTTAAATATAATTATAATTTTGATACTGTACATTAATTTATTACGTTAATTGTTCTTTTCTTTTTTGTTTTGACCAAAATACAAAAACTTCAATATTGATGTTGTATTATTCACTCGAACCTTTTGAGAAGGTTTTTACAAAAATGCTAATATGTCAACAAGAGGATAAATTATGGACTTTTTGTTTGTTCAACACTTGACACAAATTAAAAATGGTACTAACAAAGTATGGAATACATCAACTAATCTTCCTTCATATTATAATCACACATACTTACACAAATATATACTTTTATACATAAAATCACATTTTATAATTGTAAATCCACGTATAAATGTGAATTTGCGTTTAAATATACTCATATTTATAAAGTGTTATGTAATTTTTGTAAAAAGTGTCGTACATTTGACAACATAAATTTCAGGCCAATACATTTGTTGGCATACAGGAAGCATCCAATAAATAGTACTTTCTTAACAAAATCTGTGGCAAATGGTGGCTAACTCATGCGGTAGAGCTCTGGATGTCCCACACTGCATCCCGAGATCGAGTCTAATTTTTCCCATGTAATAGATTAGGAATGACGAATGACAAAAAAAAAAATCCAAAATTCATGGGGTATGCTACTATAGTTGTGTTTGAATGACCAGAATCATGAGTAGGAATATGAATATGATTACCGGGAATCAAATTCCAAGAAATTTAATACCTGGAGGAATTGCATTTCTGTGTTTGGATTAATTCAGTAATCTAACGCGGGATACGATTATTTTGGAAATTTATTAAAGTCAACATTTTCTTTTCTTAATGAATGAACTAGGAATATGTGATTCCCATGGGTAAGGGAGGGATCAGATTCTCAATTACTCTGGTAATGTAATTATTGGTTGAATATGTCATCAGAAATCACATTCATATTCAAAAAAGCATGACATCACATTATCGTTCTTGTCTCTTCCAAATATTGGAATTATAAGTAGAATGTATCACATTCCCATTCCCCTTTGAGATTAGGCTGTGTTTGGATGATCAGAATCTTGAGTAGGAATAGGAATGTGATTACCGGGAATCAAATTTCTAGGAATTTCCGTGGGTAGGAATATGAATGTAATTACCAGGAATCAAATTCCTAGGAATTTGATACTTGGAGTAATTTTATATTAGTCTTTGGATTAATTCAGTAATCTTACGTGCGAAACAATTATTTTGAAAATTTATTGAAGTCAACATTTCATTTTCTTATTGAATGAGCTAGGAATCTGAGATTCCCATGGGGTAGGGGAGGAATCAAATTCCCACTCAGTCTGGGAATGTGATTCCTGATTGCATATGTCAGCAGGACATCACATTCTCGTTCCTGTCTCTTCCAAACGCAGAAATCATTGAAAGAAGATATTACATTCTCATTCCCCTCTGAGATTACCGTCATCCAAACTGAGTCTTACTGTCATCCAAACTGAGTCTTACTGTCATCCAAATTGAGCCTATGTGTATCCCAAGAGTGTCTATCTCCACTCGTGTGAAACAGTGATATCACTGATATGGTCTCAAACCCAAAACTGGCAATGTTAAAGCCCACGTGTATGCAACCCAATGATTGCCGACACTTGATCATATATGTTTCGTGGTGATTGCGTGATTGCGAAAAAGCCAAAGAAATATGGCTTCTTTCACCTGTTAGCCGTTGGAGAGTAAATAGTCTTGAATGCCAAACCTAATATTGGCTTTGCTCTAATCTAAAAAAGAAGCTTGGCAATGATGTTTCTCAATCTTCCATATTCGCTATTACATTATGGAAAATATGGAAGGATAGAAATAGAAAAAGTTTTGATAATGTTGATGTGGATCCCCATCAAAGTTTAAGAAATATTGCCACCTATTCCCTTGAAATTTCTGAGACATTCAAGTCTATTATCTCCAATGGCCATAAAAATAGTGTTCTAATTTCGTGGTCTCCACCTTGTGCAGCTGGGGTTAAGCTTAATACAGATGGTTGCTGGATGAAGAGCCGAAAGCTAGCTGGTTATGGAGGAATTTTTTTGCGATCATCGAGGGCAATGGCTGCGAGGATATTACGGAAAACAGGAGTGTTCCTCTAGCTTGGAGACAGAGATTTGGGGGATATACCGAGGCTTAACCATCATGCTCGAGAAGGGATACAACAACATTAGTATCAAATCGGACTCTTTGATTGCGGTTCAACTAATCAATGAGGGCCCTAATGAAGAACACCCGCAGAATGACTTGATCAAGGAGGCAAAAAACTTGCTGACCCGTACATGTTCCCTGCTAAGCCATGTGTTTAGAGAAGCTAACCAATGTGCTGACCATCTCGCACACCTGGGAGCTGAGCAAGCTGAACCGCTGGTGGATTTGGAGGAATCACCTCTATCTATTCGCACTCTTGTGTTGGAAGATGCCCTGGGTGTAGGGCAGTTTAGAGACTAGCATATGCTAGTCACTCTGTTTGTTTTCTGCTGTTGTTGTTTTTTGAACTTCCGACTGTACCAAAAAAAAAAAAAAAGTCTCATGGTTGCGGTTTGGTTAATTGCCACAGAAGAGTGGAAGTAACAAAAATACTAGGGGTGTACCAAAGGGTAAAGATATGGGTGCCGATCCCCTAGTATCGAAATTGTACAAATCGGCATGCGGAGCCCACTTTTGGGTCATACACAAATGATCTGAACCGTTTAATAATTTTAAAATAATTTTCCGAGTGCTAATGCAAAAAATCAGCTCAATTGAACATGCGTAAGTGCTTTATCCAAACTTCAAGTTTTTCATTCAGAATTCAGGATCTCCTAACACCGTCCGTACACCAAATGTGTAAACCACCTTATGTATGATTGATTTTGGGATCTTACACAATTGAAGAACCACTCGAATTCATTCGGATATTGTCAAGTGGTTGATCGATTTTCTTCCTTGATTTTGCTAGGAAAAAAACTAAAAAAAAATCGATCAAACTATTTACTGATATCTTAATGGGTTGATTTTTTTACAGGGCTCGTAAAACAATATTCTAAATAGATTAAACGGTTCCGATTATTGATGTGAAAGTCCAAGACAAGCCCACACAAAATGGTATACATTTCTTGTACACCAAATGATGTACCTATAGCAATGGAAGTAAATATACAAGGGTTAGGTCCTTATGTGGGTTGTTTTCAAACCTCTTTATTTTCTTTTTCTTTTTTGCATACTCTCATTCAAAAGGCTAAAACAGCAAAATTTCATAACTAAATATAGGAATAAATCAAAACTATTAAGGAAAGTCTAGTGTACCATATGTTAAAGTCCCACGTGTGTGCAACCCAATTGCCGACACTCGATCATATACATCACGTGGTAGCGGTTTGGTTAATTGCCACATCATTTGGTGTAAAATACTTTGTGTGTGACCGATTTTGGGGTCTTACACAAATGAAGAACTGCTCAAATGTTTAACAAGTTCTAAGGGTTCTTTTAAAAAGTCAACTCATTTGGATATCGGAAAATGGTTGATCGATTTTCTTTCATAAATTTGCTAGGAAAAAATTCAAAAAAGCGTTAAAGCTTTTTACTGATATCCGAATGAGCTGATTTTGTCCAAGGGCTCGTAAATGAATATTCTAAATACATTAAACGGTTCCAATCATTGGTGTGGAAGTCCAAGACAAGCCCACATAAAAATGGTGTATATTCACGTAAACCAAACCAAATGATGTACCCATAACAATGCTCGTAGAAATAAATACACAAGGGGTTATGTCCTTATGTGGTTTGTTTTTAAACCTTTTTTTCTTTTTCTTTTTTGGTTACTTTCATTTAGAAGGCCAAAACAATACAAGATTTCATAACTAGGGGTGTTTCACTAACAAAAAACTGTTTTTTTTTCTTCAAAAACTGAGACATGTCATTCTCTCACAATATATCACATAAAAAACCGTGAAAACCAGTTTATTAAAAAACACCCCCTTAGGATAGGAACAAAACTACTAGGGAAAGTCTAGTGTACCATAGGTGCCTAATACGTGGTTCAAATTGTATCATTCCATAAAGACTTATAACATTTTTTTTTTTGATCGGCATAGATTTATAAGATTTTAGTGCGTCTCATAACTTTTATTCTGAAAACTTGTAATTTTCCAACAATATGATTCGTGATATTTTCACTAGGATTCATAACATTTGCTTCTCGTAACTTTCATAAAAAAAATTCATACATTTTCACTAAAAATCACAACACATTGGTGCGTGTCTATGTCATAACATGTTTGGATGCTTCGATGCGAATCCGGGGGAGGTGGTGTGCGGCACAATGGTTGCGAGTGTTGTGCGGCAAAACGACGTAGTTTTGTTCATTTTCTTGGTTCACTTCAATAGGCCATGTTTGGAGAGTTAATTTTGAAGTTCAATTTTAGGGGATTTAGGCTCTTTGGGGTAGGATATAGTGGTTTTAGGCACTTGGATTTAGACACTTTGGGTTTAGGCGTTTTGGGTTTAGGCACTTTGGATTTACGGTTTAGGCACTTTGTAGTGGCTTTTTCTTTCTTCCAAACAAGGTCTTTGGAAGATTCAGAGGTGTGCCAAAAACTACGTCATCGTTTTACCGCACAACATGACGAACAACACCTACCGCACAACACCCACCCGGATTCCTTCGATGTACCGACGGGTGTGATGCCGGTCCGGCCGGCACACAAAAATTTGTCTCGTCCTTGACTAGGTGCCACGTCAGTGGGGCACATCTGATGTTGACCTTAACTGGTTCTGATTCTTTTGAACCGTCCAACGTTAAGCTGAGTCACAAATGATAAGGCCGTGGACCCCATAAGAGATAAATATCCAAAGTTTACGGTTGCTTCCGTTCAATGCCAACTTGCATCTGCAATTCTGCATGCCAGCCAGACCTCTGTCATCTCTCTCTCTCTCTCTCTCTCTCTCTCTCTCTCTACAACACCTGTGTGTGTGGGTATACATATGGATATTGGTTGGATACCCATTATGTATTCTCCACTTAATTAAAGTATTAATTAATTTTGTTGACGTAAGGATTAGGTGTACAACAACAACAACAAAAAAATTAGAAAAAGGGTGTTTAGAAAAAAGAGTTGGAAAGTTCAGATTTTCAGGGAAGGACACAATTCTTCCGAATTCTCAGGGAAGGACTCTCCGGCCATTATAAATACTTATCTTCCCAAAAACCCAAAATGTCATCAAAACCTAATCTCATTATCAATACACTCTCTTTGTTATCATTCCTCCCTGTTTCTCTCTCCTCTTTGTTTCTTGAGTTTTTGGGTTTGGATTTCGATTCAGGATGACCATCCTCATCGATCAACCTCAGTTTGGTAAATTCTTTCTTCTTCTTTTTTCTGTAATTTTTTTTTTTTTTGTTTTTTTTTTTTTTGTTATAATGTTATTCCCACTGTGAGATCTGTTCTTCTTTTTTGCCTTGCCCCCTTTTTATTAATTTATTTTTACCCACATCCTGCAAGATGAATGGTGTATTGGGTGTGGATTATGGAATTTTCAATTGGGTTTTCCTTTGATTATGGTTTTATGACGCTAATAAGAAGTTTTTAGATTTTCCATTAGCTAAGATAAAGAGGTTAATATTATAAATTTATTATGGTGTTTGGATTTTTATTATTTAAGCAGGAGTTGAAATTGAGGCTGTGGAGACGAAGATCCCAAACAATGAAAATGAATTGGTTTTGGATGGTGGATTTATGGTGCCTGAGACCAATTCATTTGGCCAAAACTTTAGGTTTCACTCTCTCATACTCTCCTCCAGAATGTCATTTTGTTTATAATTGGTGTTATTCTTGAACCAAACAGATAATTGGTCCTAGAACTGGGACTGGATTTATATGGCAAATTGACCTGAAAAATAAATAAGGGATTGGATTCATTGTTGAGTTGTCCATACCCAGAACCCCACTCTTGAGGCCACATCGCCCTCACGTGTAAGCGTGTGAAAAAGCTGTGGCAGGAGCTATGAGGATTAATCCAAGGTGTCCGCAAACTGACCCGGGAGCCATGCGTTACCCAAAAAAAAAAATGACCCCAGTTCAAAAATTGTTTTGCTTTTACTGTTTTTCCACAATTGGAATGTACACAATTGAAATAGACAGAGAGTCAGAGATTTATAACTTAGTTTTGCCAAATTGAATGGAGACTTTTGATACTGATGGTCATTTGAGGACTAAAATATATGCACCAATTCCAGTTGTAACCCAAAATTCTAATGCAACTGTGAATTAATGCCAGCGCAAAATTTATCCCACTTAAATGTTCCACAAGGCTCAATGAGGTTGAAACAAAAGAAAAGGAAAGGCAAGCCTAAGCCATGCTTTGGAAAATAATTGCTCTTTTAGCCCTCTCCTTGGCTTACCGAATGGATCTCAACCGTCCGATGCACTTCCCCCTTCTTCTTTTTTCTCTTGGTTTCTTTTTCTGTCACATACACTTTCCGGGCTTATACACATGTAAATAAAATACCCAGAATTGTGAATTCAACAAATTATGTGGATCCCACTTCACCTTAGCTTTTCTTGCCTTTTATGTGTCTACCTGTTATTATTGGCTATCCTCCTCCAACTTAAATTTCTCATTTTGTTTTCTTTCACCATTTTATTTGGTTCAACTTTCTATTACATATTACTAGCAAAACTTGTTCTAACATCAAGTGTAAAAATAGGGACTACGATGCAGAAAGTCTCAGGCAAGAGGGGGTGGAGAACTTTTACCGGGTCAATCACATTAACCAAACATTCGACTTTGTAAGCTTGATTGCTTGAAAAATTCTGTTCTGAATCTCAAAAAAATTCATCTTTTGGTTTGGGAATTAAATACTTAGTGCAGTCGCTATGGTTATGAATTTATAGGTAAAGAGGATGAGAGGGGAGTATGGGAAAGTGGACAGGGTGGAGATGAGCATTTGGGAATGTTGTGAGCTTCTCAACGATGTCGTTGACGAGAGTGATCCTGATTTGGATGAACCTCAAATTGAGCACTTGTTGCAAACAGCTGAAGCTATCAGGAAAGACTATCCCAACGAAGATTGGCTGCACTTGACTGCCCTTATCCATGGTATGTATCCCCTGCCCTTGACCTTAAAACTATTTCATGGTAGAAGTAGAAGCCTGGAAAGTTGGTTTTGAACATGTGCCCAGTTTTCAATACGGTCGATTATCAACTGATATGACCTTTCCAAGGGCTCCATAGCTCATTTATGCTGATTTCAAAGATAACCAAGCATATCATGAGGCTACCATTATTGTCATGTGTTTCCATACTGCGATTTACGACAATTAGTACGGCTTATGTAGGTGGCCTGAAATAGATGGAATAAGGATTTCATTGGGTTGTTTCAATTTACATGTAGTATAGATTTTAACCCGGTCTCTATGGCTTGCTAGATCTTGGGAAGGTTCTTCTTCTTCCTAGCTTTGGTGAGCTTCCGCAGTGGGCTGTTGTGGGTAGGTATCATTGGTTCACTATTTGATATTGCAATGAAAATAACTTGTGCTCTTCTGTATATCAAATTTTTAGTACTTGGCATGTTAGAATAATACCGTAATGCTAATGCAGGCGACACATTCCCAGTTGGGTGTGCTTTCGATGAATCGATTGTCCATCACAAGGTCGGTCTCCTTACGAATTGCATACTCAAACCAGTTGAAAACTGAAACGTAAAATGCATATATCTATCGATTCTTTTCTCTGAATCCGATATGTTTTTGGTACGTCGCTGCAGTACTTCGCACAAAATCAGGATTATAACAATACAGCTTACAACAGCAAATTCGGAGTTTATTCCGAGGGATGTGGACTCAACAATGTCATGATGTCATGGGGGCATGATGACTACATGTATTTGGTACTTGTTCCGAGCCCTTCTACATGATGCAATTATTTCATTTTTAAATTATGGATTGTTGGAGATATGAAAAAAAAAATAAAAAAATCTGACTTTGTGTCTCAATTGGTAGGTGGCTAAGGAGAACAATACAACTTTACCTTCAGCAGGCCTTTTCATTATCAGATACCATTCATTCTATGGTATGTTAAAAAAGAAAAAGACCAAAAAAAACAGAAATTTCCTTATACTTTAAACCTATAAGCCAACATATTTATTGGAGTTTTATTGCATATTTCAGCTTTGCACAAGTCAGGAGCATACAAACACTTGATGAATGAGGAAGACGCCGAAAACCTAAAGTGGCTCCAAATATTTAAGTAAGGCTATTCTGTTCTTGATATATTTTGAATTCTGTTTGCTAAGAAAATTACCCTATTAATCTAATGTTTTCATTTGTCTTTTCTTTAATTTCTTGGGTGCAGCAAGTACGATCTGTACAGCAAGAGCAAAGTTAGGGTTGATGTTGAAAAAGTCAAGCCATACTATCTTTCCCTCATTGAAAAGGTTTGCACCAGCTGCTGTAACTAATTTTTTGTAGTCTTCCCTTCACCATATCTTCACAATGTAAAACTTTTCCTTCATTTTCTGTTCCAATATTCTTCGGGAATTGTGTTCTTAATTACCGGGATGTTGTCGCTGTAGTATTTCCCCGAGAAGCTGAGGTGGTGAGAAATATGGAGCTCTGTAGTAGGCCAATGCGTTGATAATTTCATCGTGAATCGAATGGTGAATCGGTGATGAAGGTGCCAGTGGTAGCTGAATGATTTGATAGGTTATCAAGTGCCCCTCTGAGACTCGAAAGGCATTTCTTTCAGTTGGTGTTTACATTTCCTTCATTGTTTCTTTTCCTTTGTTTGTATGGTATGCTTTGTTCTTTCAGTGTTTGATAGTTTGATCCTTTCATGTGGAATAATGTTGTAAGCTATGGTTCTAGTGGAATAAAATTTCCTTAATTTGCATTTTCGGGCTACCTTACTTGTAGTGAGGTAATATTGATTTTCTGAGATAAATAATTAATATCATACCACTTTATTCAGGGTAATGTTTGGTAAGTAATTGCTTGAGCCGAGCTGGAGAGTGTGAGAGAGATACACTGAGAGGTTTCATATATTGAAGCGAACGTTCTAAAACTCGCTAGGCGCTAGTCGGGCAGAGAGGGGGCGCCTAGGCGCCAACTGATGGGCTGCCTAACGTCGGAGGAGAGGAGTGCTTCAATCAGTGATTTAAAAATTTTGCCTCCTAGGTTGACCGGTCCCCGCTGAAGCGCTAGGCAGTGGTCGAACACCTATATTTGGAAGCCTATTAGTCGGTGCCCAGTCCTTGCATAGGACGTTAGGCAGCCATCAGTTGGCGCCTAGGCGCCCCCTCTCTGCCCGACTAGCGCCTAGCGAGTTTTAGAACGTTCGCTTCAATATATGAAAAATACCAAAATATTACATGGGAGTACCGATCAGTCAACCTCTCAGTGTAACCTTATCAAAAAGAGAGAATATCTTGTACCTAAAACTGATTCAAGTGCATGGCCTAAGAGCTCTTCATTTTCTATCTAGAAATGACTTTAAAATAGCCCAAAATTCAACCTTCATGATCGTGAGAATGGAAAAATGAAACAATTCTTGAAAGGTTGGAATTCAAACACATCAGTTGTTTCCAACCGAACGACGAAATTCAAACCTTTCAAACATATCCTTTTGATCAGCAACTTGTGTAATGTACATCAGCTTCTTTACATAATAGTCAACAATGGCAATTGGAAATTCAATTTTTAATTGTTGTCAATGACATTTTAATCCAAACAAGAAGAAAATTGGGGGGTAAATGAGTAATAAGATGGTTGATTTGCTTGACCAAAGACTCTCACACAACTTGTATAAATATGCCAAAATCTGATCACCCAAGGAAAACTGAAAGATTACAGTTCAGTACTCACAATGGCAGCTTACTCTCCCAGCCCTGTTATGGTGAAGCTAATTAGTATCATCATATTTGCCATCTTTCTATCTTCTCTTTTACTATGTGATGCTGCACGACTGGCTCGTGGTCGAGGTAAATTCTCATCACCATCTTCGTTTTTTTTTTCGAGAACTTCATGAACATCTCAGTTCTGCAACGTTATCAGTTTTCGATTTTTCAGCTTTACAAAAAATAAGAATCACAATTTCGATTATTTTGTTGAAAAGTAAAAAAAACATGCTTAACGCACGTATTCGTCCTTAACTTATTTTGGAAACATGTGATCGTACTCCGTCAGTTGGGGGAAGTGCCGGAGGCATGAAGGTGGGGGAGTCGCCGGAGGTGGTGCAATGTTCCACATCAATCACAATACACCACATGTCGCACAGTTTTTATCAATCACAACACTTGTAGAGTACAACATGGCCCGACTCCGAGAGGAAAGAAACTTTTCTTCGGATTCCAGAAAGAGGGGACAATAGCCTGAAAAATCTATGAGTTTTCACATTTTTGGAGTTACCAAACATGCTTTTGTTTGCTGTTTTCAAATTCTAATATAACCAAAAACTTAAAAGATTTTAATCTTACTTTGTTGTTGGTTTGTTCTCATGGCAGAACTCCTTCAGAGAACTTTTTGCCCTAATTGTGTATGCTGCGCCCCTCCAACATCCACCACTCCATCACCGCCCTCATGCTGCCGTTGTGACTGCGCTATTCCTTGACAATATAAGCAGATAATCCAAGATTTCAAAGAAGCAAGAAAATTCAACGTGACAGATGATGAGGCAATTCGACATTGTATTAGCAGATGGTTTAAAGTTTCTTTAGGCCAGTTTCAGCTTGTGTGTGTTGAAGTACTTGTGATTTTAGTAGAGACTTAAAGTAGATATGAAAACCCCAGAGCATTGAATAGAAAGTTCATAAAATTTCCGGGCTCTGTAACGGGAGCTGGTAACCTAAGGCATTAAGGTGGTTGAATAAGTCATCTTCCACGGTGGTTATCAGTGACTATTGGCAACCACAATACACAGCTAGAAAGTTCATAAAATTGGATTGCAAAACACCATCCTCTTTCAGAACAAAAATGATGAGTCAATTACAAATTATTGTAACACTAGACCTGAACAATCAAGGTAATATCGCCAAAAAGATACATAAGCAAAACGAAAAAAAGAAGAGGAACAACAAAAACAAAAAAACAGAACAAAGAAATTTTGGAACCCTTGGAATCTTCTTAGTTGTTTAGCATGTGTACCATCTACCTTGCTTGTGGAGCGCTCATTGAAGATTCAAGATCCAATGGATCGCACAAATAGTCAATTCTACTGCTTGACTTGTTAACTTCATCAATTTCCAAAGGTCCTCTACTGGCTAGATAAATCTTCAGACACTCATTTAACTCTCCTAAAACTTGATTCATTGTTAGCCTTTGAATGGGACTTGATGGTACACATGCTATAGCAGTCTCCAACATTTTCCAGACAGAATTGCTGTCAAAATCCCCTTGCAACCTTGGATCTGCAATGCTGCTAATTTCCCCTCTTTCGATGCGTGGCATAACCCACTGGACTATGTGAGTATTCTCTTCACTTTTTATGATTGCAGGTTGGCCTGTGATCAGTTCCAATAGAACGACACCAAAGCTGTAAACGTCGCTTTTCTCAGTTAACCTGCTGGTAATATAGTACCTACAGGGATTGAGTCTTTAATTAGATATAAGAAGTTTCACCACAAACCAGAAGGCCTGAAATGTGGTTAGTAACTTAGTAATATCGACAATTGTATTGCAATAACATGCAACAAATGCGGTGTGAATAACCCACGAAGAAAATTGTTAGATGAACAAGGAAGTTTAAGGGATCTGCATAGCAGGATCGCCCAGTACCGGAGAAAAGGTTGATTCTCAAGAAAAAGGCACAAAATAGAGAACTTTCTCGAAAACACTCAGAATAATGGATGCAGATGCATAAGTGCATCTACAGGAAAAGGTTTTCCCAGCCCATTATATGTACTCAATTTTGAATTTTCCACTTCTCGAGGATTTAATGAGGAAAATATAGTTTGCTTTCAAATGACCATTACCGTTCAGGCCCCAAGCCCAATGGCCTGAAAGGAAATAACATTTTCTTCACTATACAGTCCACATGGGGTAAACTTAAGGCAAAATGGCATGCCATTCGCAGTTCTCTGGAAAAACCAGTAATAGAGACTTACTCTGGATCAAGATATCCGATTGTCCCGGCTACTGCAGTTGATATATGACTTCCATCTTCATCAGGAAAGATTCTGGACAATCCAAAATCTGCAACTTTTGCTTGCAATTTTTCAGACAGTAAGATGTTGGCAGTCTTGATGTCTCTGTGGATTATGGGTGGCTTGCAACCATTATGCAGATACTCCAAAGCTGCAAATTTTGTCTCAACAAAAAGAGTGTTACTCTTCAGTCAAAATGCTAATCAATGAAATTTTCATGTTGTCAAACTGTTTACTAACCTTGTGCTGCATCTATCGCAATTTGAAGTCTCTGTTCCCACGTTAGGACAGCTCTATTTTTGTCTGCAGTTACAAGTTACTAATCTTAAACTTTTTTTCGTCTTCATCACGAAAATGAAGATAATCAATAAACTTTTTTTCGTCTTCATCACGAAAATGAAGTTAATCAATTTATCTTCTTTGTAACAGTTAGGCAACTCAAGACTCCAGAAACCCACTCCAATTTTATGTAGAATTTATTTTGTTACCAGTAGCAGTCCCTCCTTGTCAAACACTTTCCCCTCATATTACAGTTATAATTTTTAATGCCTCCAAAATATATTTAGCTTGATAGTACCGATATCACTTACTCCCTCCATTTCAAATTTCTTGTCCCTTATACTATTTTGGAATGTTCCAAATTGTTAGTCCTCTTTGAAAAGTCAAAACAAAATTTATTCAATCTTCCAAAATAACCCCTTTACCAACGACAATCATTTCATTTAAAAGTTGAAATATAAGGGCATTATTGGAAATTAATGAATCTGTTTAATCCGAATGCATTTATTGAATGCAATTATTGCATGTTTGCTTAAAAGGTTGGAATTCCCAAAAATGACCAGCAATTTGGATCGGAGGTGTTATTTAGGAGAGAGAGAGAGAGAGAGAGAGAGAGGTGTAAGGGTGTTAATGAACCCCAACACATAATACTCTTATTTATATTATGAGGGATCTCAGTACAAGACTTAATTAGTCAATGTGGGACAAATACTAATATAAGCTTATTCTAACACTCCCCCTCAAGCTGGAGAATAAATATCAAAAAGTCCCAGCTTGTCACATAGAAACTCTAACCGTGGCTTAAACAATGGTTTGGTGAAGATATCAGCCAACTGAGCTCCTGTAGGAACAAATGGAGTAGATAACACACCACCGTCTATCTTCTCACGAACAATGTGACAATCAACTTCAATATGTTTTGTTCTCTCATGGAATACTGGATTTGAAGCAATGTGAATCGCCGCTTGATTATCACAATACATAGGAATAGGTAACTCCACATCAAAACCTAACTCCTTGAGTAAAGCTCTCAACCACACAATCTCACAAGATGTGTGCGCCATGGCTCGATACTCTGCTTCTGCGCTGGACCTTGCGACCACTGTTTGTTTCTTGCTTTTCCATGTGACTAAATTGCCTCCAACAAAAGTACAGTATCCAGTAGTGGACCGTCTATCAGATGGTGATCCTGCCCAATCAGCGTCGGTAAAGGCTTCAACACGCAAATGACCATTAGACCGATAAAACAAACCATGTCCAGGATGAGCCTTAAGGTATTTCACAATACGAAGACAAGCTTCCCAGTGTGGAAGACAAGGAGCTGACATAAATTGACTCACCACACTTACAGCGAAAGAGATATCAGGACGTGTATTGGTAAGGTAATTCAACTTACCCACTAAGCGACGATACCGGTCTGGATGAGGAAATATCTCCCCCTGATCAACACAAAGTTTCACATTAGGATCCATTGGGGTCTCCACAAGTTTTGCTCCCAATAAACCTGTCTCCTCGAGAATATCCAATGCATACTTTCGTTGGGACAAACTAATTCCATCCTTGGATCTTGCTACCTCAATACCCAAAAAATACCGTAGCTTACCCAAATCTTTAGTATGGAACTGTTGCTTTAAAAATTGCTTCAACTCATCAATACCTTTCTGATCATCTCCAGTAATAATGATATCATCTACATACACAATCAATACTATTTTCCCACGCTCTGACTGAAGAGAGAAAACAGAGTGATCTGAATGAGATCGACGCATACCAAACTGCAGCACAACATCACTAAACCGACCAAACCAAGCTCGGGGGGATTGCTTCAGACCATATAAAGCTTTGCGAAGACGACAAACCCGAGAACGCTCCCCCTGAGCAACAAACCCAGGAGGTTGCTCCATATAGACCTCCTCGAGCAGATCACCATGTAAGAAGGCATTCTTGACATCCAATTGAAATAAGGGCCAACCTAGATTAGCAGCAAGAGAAATAAGAATCCGAACAGAGTTTATCTTGGCAACTGGGGAAAAGGTCTCAGCATAATCAACCCCATATGTCTGCGTATAGCCTTTGGCTACAAGGCGGGCCTTATACCGCTCAATAGTGCCATCCGGATGATACTTGACAGTGAATACCCAACGACAACCAACAGTAGTTTTACCAGCAGGAAGAGAAACCAACTCCCAAGTGCCATTATGATGAAGAGAAGACATCTCATCCTCCATTACTTTCCGCCACTCAGACACAGATAGGGCCTCCTGAACAGTGTTAGGAACAAAAACGGAAGAAACCGAAGTAGTACAAGCACGAAGGGATGGTGACAAATGGTTATATGAAACAAACTGAGCAATAGGATGTAAAGTGCATGACCGAATACCTTTACGATGGGCAATAGGACGATTAAGATCATCTGGATCCCGCAACGGAGGGGAAGACGGAGCGGTGGGCGAAGGTGGGCCTGTTTGCTCAGATGGCTCAGGTTGCGATGGTGCTGGCTGAAATGGCACTAGTGGCTCAGGCTGAGATGGCACTGGTGGAACTTTAGGACGACGAACATACACCTGCAAATGTTTTGGTGGAGGACCAGTACCTGAGGGGACAGCTATAGGAAATACAGACTCAGATGCAAGCCGATCATTGGTAGTGACAGGCTCCGAATAAAATGGGAGTGACTCATTAAATGTGACATCAGCACACACAAAGGGACGACGTAAAGATGGAGAATAACACTTATATCCTTTTTGAGTTCGAGAGTAACCAAGAAAAATGCACCTAATGGAGCGAGGGTCAAGTTTGCTCCGGTTAGGATCTAGAGCATGAACATAACATGTGCACCCAAAAATCCGAAGGGGTAATGAGTAAAGGGGACGACCGGGAAACAATACCTTATGGGGTATCTGACCTCCAAGAACACTAGAGGGCATACAATTAATCAAATAGCAGACAGTGAGAACTGCGTCACTCCAATAAAACTTCGGAACTTGCATTTGAAATAACATTGCACGCATAACTTCTGATAAATGTCGAATCTTGCGTTCGGCAACTCCATTTTGTTGTGGAGTTCAAGCACAAGAGGACTGGTGGATAATACCGTGATCATCAAAGAATTGAGAAAGAGTATTTTTAAAATATTCACGGGCATTATCAGAACGAAATATGCGGATGCAAGTATCAAACTGAGTTTTGATCTCCATATAAAATGACTGAAAAATAGAAGATAATTCGGACCTCTCTTTCATGAGATAAAGGTAGGTAACACGAGAGAAATCATCAACAAAAATAACATAATACTGGAAGCCAAAAATGTTAGGAACATGCATTGGACCCCAAATATCTGAATGAACTAACTCAAAAGGACGCGATGCACGACTCTCAACCCTAGGATAAAAAGACACTCTATGATGTTTGCTAAACTCACAGACTTCACATGGCAAAGCATCCACCCGGCTACATGAAGGCGCTAGCCGTTTAAGGTTCTCAAGTGATGGATGACCAAGACGACAATGATGTTGATATGGTGACACTGATGACTGAAGAGCAACCAAGCTAGGGTGGAAATCATCGGTGAAGTAATACAGCCACCACGCTCAAACACGCCACCAATCTTCCTCCCCGTCTTGAGATCCGAAACACACAACCATTAGGGAAGAATGACCGAGCAATTCAAAGACTTGGTAAGTTTACTAACAGACATAAGATTTAATGGAAAACGAGGAACTTGCGCAAAGACGGAGTCCAAAGTAAGAGAGGAAGTAACATGAACAAAACCCAAACCAGTAACGTTGGTAGTAGAACCATCAGCTAAGGTAACACGAGATGGTTTCCGAGAGACCGATGACCGGAAAGAATAGAAGGAGTACCAGTCATATGATCGATGCACGAATCAATAACCCAATGATTAGAAGAATGAGAAGACGCAATGCAAGCAACGGAGGAACACGTCTCGAGATAACGTAGCAATGGAGGAACTTGTCGAAGTGACAATAGGCGTTGGTACTGTTGATACTCCTCTCTTTGAGATAGTCACCTACTATTGGCGAAGAATGAGTAAAACTGTCCAACATCCTCGAAATAGCAACCGGTTGAGCACTCGGGGAAAACCATGAAGATCATAACAATACTCAACTATATGATTTGTACCCCCACAATGGGTACACTGTCGGGTACCATAATCAGAACTACCACGACGAGAACTACCTCCCCCTGACATGCGACCACAACCAAAACCACGACGACTACGGAAATTAGAACCACGACCACCAAAACCAAGGCCAAAACTACGAAACAATGAAGAGCAGACTTCATCATAAACAAACCCAAACACCAACTCGAAATCTACTAGCAACCAAACAACCAACAAACTTCGCTACTATCCACCGTATGAAATCAACATCTACCAACAAATCAAAAATTGACCAATAAATCAACCAACCGCTACCTCTAGCGAAGAAACCAACCACAACTACAAATAACTAATCAACCGAGCGCCGAGAGCCAAATAATAGAGAGAAAAGCCACCAACAAACTTCTCCGCAAAAAAAAAAAACCGAACTAGAACCAGAAACAAACTTCTCCTCAGACATGTTATCAAATAACAGAGAGAAAAGTGATCACCAACAAACCAACTCACTAATCAACCCACTACTTCAATACCAGTAACGAACAGCCACCAACCGATCAACTTCGTCTACCAACTAACTGAAAACCAACATAGTCAAACCACCACGAGAACAACTACTGACAGATGCAATACTAGTACACAAATAATCACCACCAACTTGAGATGAACAGTGATCGATGAACAGTGAACAATAATCGATGAACAGTGCGACGATGAACAGTAACTATGAACAGTGCACCCATGAACAGTAATCGATGAACAGTGAACAGTGCGCGAACAATTGTCCCGATGAACAGTGATTGAAGTCTGGGTTCGTGGATTGGTCGAATGTGGTCTTGATTTGTATTTTCAGAGGTCAATTTTGGGATTGGAGAGGGGTTTCAAACATGGGTTTTTATTTGGGTTTCGATTTAGGGTTTACAAGGTAGTAGGGATTTGGGTTTCGATTTAGGGTTTACAAGGTAGTAGGGATTTGGGTTTCGATTTAGGGTTTACAAGGTAGTAGGGATGGGTGGCTATGGTAGATTTAGGGTTTCTTGGATGGCAGCAATCTGGTGGTTAAGGTGGATCAATGTTTGGCTCTGATACCATGTTATTTAGGAGAGAGAGAGAGAGAGAGAGAGGTGTAAGGGTGTTAATGAACCCCAACACATAATACTCTTATTTATATTATGAGGGATCTCAGTACAAGACTTAATTAGTCAATGTGGGACAAATACTAATATAAGCTTATTCTAACAGGAGGGAGTACGTGAATATGCACATAGAAAGAGATGGCAGCTGTCATAGTTTTAGGCTTTTTGGCTCGTGAAGTGCAACATTATATATTGTGTGGATCTGTTTTCTTATTGCTTTCCCTTTTTCGGCGCTTTGATTCAACCAGGTGCGTATAATTCAAAGTCAAAATACCAAAAAGAAAGCACTACTGTTGGTTACCTAGTAAACATTCTTGTAAGTTCCCATTAGCCATATACTCGTATATAAGTGCTGTATTTGAGCCTTCATCGCAATACCCAATCAGAGAAGCCAAGTTTCTATGATGAACTGTTGTTAATAGCTCAGCCTGTACTTCAGAAAAAAATAAAAGCGGGAGACAATTAAGATTATGTTCATAATGCGTGACAACTAATGGTGACATGGGTCTAGAAGTTTTGCCTCAGTCCAAAATTGTTCAGATCCTTGGCTTGACGATCGAGAGAGCATCTTGACAGCAACTTCAGTGCCATCTTCTAAGCATCCAAGATAGACTGTTCCAAATCCTCCTTTTCCGATGACCTTTTGGAAGTTATTCGTAATACTCGCAACTTCAGAGTATGCGAATCTTCGGTTTTTTGACTTCAATGTCCTTCCTGCTACAAAAGTTCCTGCTACAAAAGTTTTGCAGAACCAATTGAAGGGTGATGATGAAGTCTATACAAAGTCTTTAGATACTCGAGGAAATGATTTCTTGACTGAAACCAAATAACCGAATGAAGTAATACAGTCAATGAAGAGATAGACAACCTGTGTGTCTTCTCCTTTTTAAGCTCCACAAGATAGCTATTGCACTTAAAAGTACTACGGATAGAACAACAGATGCAACTATTATAACAGTGTTCAGATTCTTCTTCTTCTTCTTGGTCTGTTCACAGGTGTCTGACTGGCAGAGATTGGGATTGCCATCCAAGCTGTAATAAACCACTTAAATTAAGATTCATCCAAGATTGGAATCACAAGAGTATCACGATATCTATTCATAGAATTCATAGACTTGGTTTTCCCATCAACTTAAACTATTCCGGCTCATTGCTCCTTCAATGTCTCTAGTATTTTTTGATACTGGTGTCTTTGATTCAGGATGCACTGTAGCATTTCCGGAAATTTATTATTTATGCACATCCAAATAGAATAAAATAAAATAACAAGTTGTACCTTAGTGAAAGGGATGACTTTTCCCTCAGAGCCTTGGGAACAGAACCTGTGAGACTGTTGTTTGTTAAATTCCTGAAAAAATAAAAACAAATCTGTTATAATAATATCCGCCTAATGTTAAACTTGGCAAAGGAGATTTCCATTACTCACAAAATCTCCAAATCAGGTAGTTGTGCTAGAAATTCAGGCACAGGTCCAGTTAGGCTATTGTATGACAAGTCCCTGCAAACAAAATAGGGAACTAAAGGTTACTACTGTAGGGAGGGGAATGACTCAAAACAGGTAACCAAAATAACTTTTTTTTTTCCAGGATATTTTGTAATACATAGAGCAGCTCCAGTTTTCTTTCATAATGGCTGCCAAAGCCAGAAAAAAAAAAAAAAATTCCTCTCCAGCGGCAAGCTAAGAGGGCTGCCCAAAAATGGCAAAACCAAACTGTGGCACCAAGTTTGGCAATGCCATGTTCCAAGTCAGCATTCTTAACAAGCTTCCAGGTAAAATCAGCAGAAACCCCAGAAAATGAACCAAATTTCCGAAAGTTATAGACTATAATCACAAGAATACCCAAAATTTCTACTAAAAGAAACAAAAACAAAGTTAAACAAACAAACAAAAAAATCAGCGGAGCAACGTAAAGAGTGTTAGTTGACTACTTGTGCTAAAATTGCATTCCACTTGATTGCACAAGTGGAGCAATATTCCCACCTGTTAGCAATTTGAGATTTCATGTAGGCGTACATAGCCATAAAAATTAAAATAACTTTGGCAAATGTATTTTTGCTACAAAGGCACAATGAAATGGAGTTTCTCTTACTGTGTTAGATCCCTCCAACAGTGCAGGAGAAAGTACTTACAAATACCGCAGTGATTTGAGAGCAGACAGAGCTGGAGGAATTTCGCCATTCAAATCGCTTGAGGAAAGGTTCCTGGTTCAAAGAAATGCAACTTCATGTGGAGAACTTCTTATGTGGTAGGCAATCCATAAGTCTAAACCAGTGTCAATACGTAGCATTTTTCAAGTCAAGTTAATAAGCTTGGATGTAACAAGGATGGTAGGACACTCACAATCCTATAACTTGAGGTGAATTGTTACCGTTGTATCTGCAATTTACCCTGTCCCATGAGAAATTCATCGGGACACATGGATCTCCTTGCCAATTTTTCTTCACCCCACAAGTCAATGAGATATTCACCATAGCATCAACTGATATTTTGAAGGCAAAGAAAGACAATAAAACCACTAACCAATTTAACTACATAAAAGGAATAAGAAAATGAAAAGCAAATTATAGGAGAAACTTAATGTGTCGTTTGTGCAAAGGAATTCCAAAGGGAGTGTTGTTGATTAGTGAAAACCTAACTGGCATGAAAGAAATTATTGGGAATTCCGATTCAAAAAACAAGAAACCTGTATTCCCTAAAACTCAAAATGCAACAAGCCCCGCAAAAGAACCCAATTGAGAACTACCTTCCTAGCAAAGAAGCACAAGTCACAAAACTCGTTCTGAGAATCTGTGAACTAAGCATATTGACCCCTAATTAGCACCAAATTACTTTAAAACATCAATAGCCAAACCCATTAAGAGCAATATTGAAAGAAAACCACTTCATCTACTTTCTATGAGTCGTCATATTTGCTTCCAATAATCCTGAAATTTCAATTCTGTATGAGATCAGAATCACCTTAAATTTAGTGGGTTTTCCAGGATTTTGGCCAATTCCTGCCAAATGAGAGGATTGAGTATTTCTCTCCATCAGTGTAGCTGTTAATTATTACTTTGTTGGGCGTCTTATTGGACTCCTGATACAGTTCATAGTCCATAAATTTGTCTTTGTGCATTTTTGTCCCATGGTTTGAGAAATAAAAATGACCATATTTCATCCGAATTCCATCTTTTTGGGACCCTTTTAAGGATCTGAATGCAATGCAATGCATCAACGATGAAAAGGTGAATAATATAGGATAGTAGCATACCATCTTCGGAGACTGTTGGTGATTGGGGGAGCTGTTTTTCCACGTAAATCTCCAAAGCATTTAGAATGGGGGGAAGAGCTGACCTATTTGTTCTCGCAAGACTCAGCTAAGGGTCATCATCGGGCCGGGCCGGGCCGGGTTATCTCTCAAAAGATGAAGCCCAGGCCCAGCCCACGGGCTTATCCTAGTCGGGCGGGCTAGTCTTCGGGCGGGCTGGGCTGGGCTATTTGGGCGGGCCAAAATGCTTATTGTCTATTGATTTTTTTGGGCCGAAATTCATTTTTTTTCCCACTTACTTTAAAATATCCCATAACCGGTTTTGAGGTAATGGAACCTCCAATAACCAGATTGGTGCTTTCATTTACATTTGAAAAAAATAAGTTGGACAGCATTCCCATGGGCAGTGTAGTGTATGACCAACCCTTGTTTTTTATTTTTGGTACCAGTCAACAAAATTCTAAAATAATCCTCTTTATTGGGACAATCAGGTCTTATGCCTTGGAAAAAATAATCCTCTAGTTGCATGGAGATATTAATATATTAGAACATCATTTAATATTACACCTGATTCCACCAAAAAATTTTGTTCAAATTCAGTAGCATAACTCAAAGCTGCCTTGTACCAAAAAAAAAAAAAAAACTCAAAGATGGGAACCTAAAAGCATGGATTTACAGCTTGGGAATCCAAAAACATGGGGTTTAAAGCTTGTGCACCTCTCTTTCAAGGAATGTAATCAAGTGTATATGTACATGGGTGTATTAGTGTACCGGGCTTCTGGGCGGGCTAGTATCTCGGGCCGATAGGCGGGTGGGCGGGCGGGCGGGCTAGAGCTAAAATTCTTAAGCCCAAGCCCGGCCCATGAAAAATTCGGGCTAGGTTAAGCCCGCCCACTTGGCGGGCTCGGGCCGGGTAAAGCCCATCGGGCCTAGCAGGCTTCGGGCTTATGGGCCAAATGATGAGGCTTAGACTCAGCCATGTCTCTCCAAACCCCCCTCCCCAAATCGGTTTTTCATTGCGAAGAGTGGTTGTCGTCTGGTAAACAGGTTCAACAGATTCTAGCCAAGGACTAGAATGGGAAATTTTCAAAATGGCACCTGAACTTTACACTCAATGTCCCCAAAACACCTGAACTTTAGTTAGCGTCAATTAAACACCTGAACTTTCAAAATGCCCTTTCTAAGGCACCTGGCCCCATTTTCCGTCCATACTGGACGGAAATTGCTAATGTGGCAATTCTCTTCCATTAAAAACCCCATCACCACCACCTACAACCTCTGTCGCCGCAATTTTGAGCCACCACCACTTACAACCATCATCTCCACCACCACCAGGTCGTCACCAACTGTCATTTCCCCTCCCGCTATCATTTCCCACCGCCGTTTGAACCACGCCATCACCAACCACTGCACCTTCCACCGCTGACTAGGCTTCGCTGCCCCTTCTCGTCGCCGTCTGCTCGAAATTGTTGAGACGGTTGGAGAAAATTATTGTCCAAATGACAGCAGGAGGGGTTGCCTTGAGCAAATCTGATGTTCAAACGGTGTCGGAAGTAGTTGGTGACGACCTGGTGGTGGTGGAGATGATGGTTGTAAGCGGTGGTGGCTCAAAAATCGCGGCGGCAGAGGCTGTAGGTGGTGGTGATGGGGTTTTTAACGGAAGAGAATTGCCACATCAGCAATTTCCGTCCAGTATGGATGGAAAATGGGGCCAGGTGCTTTAGAAAGGGCGTTTTGAAAGTTCAGGTGTTTAATTGACGCTAACTAAAGTTCAGGTGTTTTTGGGACATTGAGTGTAAAGTTCATGTGCCATTTTGAAATTTTCCCTATATATAACACATATCTTCACATCCACCAAGCGATGTGGGACAACAAAATCACCTCTCCTTAAGAACTGTCGTGTCACAATCTCCCCCACTTGGACCTAGGGATGGCCATCTCGGCCGACCCATCCCGATCCAACCCATCCCCTCCCTGAATGGGTAGGGGATTCGGGGAATTTTTCGGGGATCGGGTAGGGTATGAGGATTTTTTTTAAAAAAATCCGGGGATCGGGGAGAGGATGATATTGTCAGTCCCCTCCCCTCCCCTCCCCATTTCCCTCCTCTCCCCGCATCCCCGTCCACATATATCGATATATTATATTATAAGTTTATAAGTTTTTTTTTTTTCGGTATAAGTTTATAAGTTACAAAAGAACAAAAAGAAAAAAGGATATATTGCTGCATCGAATCCGAGGTCTTATAATTGAGGTTTGAGCATAAAATAAGGTCTTATACATGTCTATCTTTTTCTTTTGCTTATTTACCTTTTTAGTCCCCAAAGTATTCGCGAAATGTCAATTTGGTCCCCAATATTCAAATCGTGTCTATCGAGTCCCCAATGTTCACAATGTGTGTTTAAATGGTCCATGTGTCTAACTCCGTCCGTTTTCTCCGTCAAATGCAAGGATTTAGAGGTTGAAGATAAGCTTTGTGGGGGTGAAATTTCGAAATTACCCCTGCATTTGACGGAGAAGACGGACGGAGTTAGACACAGGGACCATTTAAACACACATTGTGAACATTGGGGACTCGATAGACACGATTTGAATATTGAGGACCAAATTGACATTTCGCGAATACTTTGGGGACTAAAAAGGTAAATAAGCCGTTTTTCTTTTGTAATGAAAATGAAGATGTACATATTGAATTTTTTTTATGGAAAGAATCAAATTCCGAGGTCATGGAGTTGTAATTTTTGGGAAATAAGGTGGAGACGGGTGAGAGTTACAGAGAGGGGATTGACAAAAAGAATGATGGTTTAATCTACCCAGAATCAAAACCCAAAAAAAGAAAAAGAAAAAGAACAAGAACATCACTAACACTTTTGAGTGACTTGGCACGTTTTAATCATCTTTGGGAACCATTTTTGTCATTAGCTTTGGATTTTAATACAACTTATTTGGTATTCACTTGAATAATTTGAGTGAACTTTTGGATCCCCGATTCCCCAAGGGGGTCCCTGTTCCCCGCATTGGGGTGGGGATGGAGGTTAAAAAAAAAACCCCGGTGGAGATTGGGGAGGGGATGGGAATTGATATGAGTTTGGGGATCGGGGATGGAGGTAGTGGTATCCACCCCCTACCCTCCCCATGCCCATCCCTACTTGGACCACATGTCCTTGTGTGGGACCAAGCTCCCATTCACTTTCTATCCTCCTCCAGTTTGGTCAGTTTTGGATCGTTGTGAGCAGTGGCGGATCCAAAAATTCCACCCAGGGGGGTCACTTTTTGTCTTGTGAAAAATTCGAGCCGTTCAATAACTTCAGAATGATTTTTCAATTGCCTTATAAAATTTCAGCTAAATTGAATAATTATACATATGTACTTGATCGAATCCTTTAATTTTTCATTCAAAATTTAAGACCCTAAGTTCAAAACGAATTTTGAAGACAAGTTTGATAATTATGTGTCAGGTATTCCAGTGACCTGAATCATAGATATTGTAAAGCTTGTTTGCGAAGAGAATTTATATAACAAAATTATTTTTATCTGACATGTATGGTTATCAAAACGCAAAGATAATTTTAAAAATGTGAACTGAATTGATACCTATCATTGTCGGATCAAGAGAAATTTTTCTATCAATACTCTTCTTAATAAGACTTACAGTTCAGATCACGATGAAATCGAGCACACATTTATCAAACTATTCTCCAAAATTCATTCAAGCTTAGGGTCCTAAATTCTGAATGAAAAATCGAAAGATTTGATCAACTATATAATTATCCCGATTGAGTTGATTTTTTACAAGCGCAATCGAACAGTTATCTCAAGGTTATTGAACGACTCAGATTTTTCACAAAGTTAAAAAAAAAAAAAAAAAAAAACTGATTTCTGGAATTTCAGGGGGGTCACGTGACCCCCTGTGCCCCATAAGCATACGCCCCTGGTTGCCCCTGGTTGTGAGCCTATCTTATACCTATCATACCATACCCGTTCTGCAGGCTAAAGTCCACCTAAAAAGTGGTAGAGAAGTTGAAAAGGCAGATTGATGGTGTATTTCATAAAATATGAATAACAATAAATTGACCTCACCTTCACTTTGGTTAGTTGGAGATTGTTGTAAATCTACGAACTCATAAACCTCAATGGCATTGAGAATCGGGGGAAGAGTGGAATTTTTGGCAGCACTGATAGAGAAATCCAACTGCCCAACTTGGGTCTTAGGAACCGTGCCAAAGATGGATTTTGGTTGGTCAAGAACGTTATCCGAATTCCAGAGCTCGTCATTCAAAAAGACATCGAAAACTCTGTAATCTTTTCCAACTGTTTCAATCTCAACAAAATGCATGTACACATAGAGCTGCTGATAGAGCTGCTGATTGGAATCAGCAAGATCAAACGAGAAGTTAAGCGAATTGATTCCATTAACGGGTGTAATGGCAGTGGCCATGACCGAGGACGGGGGTTTGTAGTTGGTGGAGCTCAAAATACCGCTGCTGTTATCCGGTGCCCGGATCGGTTCCCAACTGGATTTAGTAGTAAACCCCCTTCTGGTATCTGGTACCCAAAACCGATCATACACATCATCAGGATACCTGAAAGTGACAAATCCCTTTTAATGAGTACTCCTATATACTGATTTTTGTCCGGTCCGTAAAACGAGGCCTAAAAATAAATTCTTTTTAAAAGAAAATTTTCAAAGTTTTTTCATAAAGAACTCCCAAAATGGACTATGTGACAGAGGGACTACACAAATCCTCTCTGTTCTAGAATGTTACATTCAGTATTTTTTATTTTTTTTTATTTTGAACTATCCCGAAATGTTAGTCCCTTTATAGAAAAAAATAATAATAAATAATGTACTTTAGTTGATAAATTTCTAATTTCATTCTTTCTTTTTGATACGACAAAATCCATTCCAATGCAAAAGTTAAGAGTAATGAATATAGGTGTGAAAACTTTGTATCCATCTCAAAACCAATTGACAATGAGTGAAAATGTCCCAACATATATTAAGTGATCATCCATTCCACTCCTAATCAACATGGGACAATATTTCTTAACAATAGGTGCCAGTCCGTACCTGATTGTCTTATTTGTAGTTGCCCCGGCATCGATCCGATTGACGAGTTTCAGTGATCCAGACTCCGTTCGGTATATGGAATTATCCAACTGCCTTAGTTCAAGTGCTGATATAAAGGGTGTTCCAGATCTAGTATTCACAAGGCAGACATGGATATAAGCAGTTGCAGGAACATGTATGATTTCTTTCCATACAAGTTCTGATGCATCCTTAAACTTTATGGTATCCCATTTATCCCCATCAAGGTAGAGATCAAATTCTGGTGGCTTGTTCTTGGAGTCATAGTCACCATACTTAAAAAGTGCTCTGATCAAGTACTTGTTACCATTAGCTTGTTCTGGTTTAATGGTGTAACAATTCTTGATTCCTTCGGGAAAACTTCTCAAGTTAGACAGCCGCAGTTTTTCTGCAACCTCATAAGCTGGATAGATGTTGTAATTTGTCCCGGTATCTACGTAGTCCGCATCAGAAGTGTAAAATATTTTTGTTACGTTATCCGTGTAGTCTGCACCCTTAGGATTTCCGCAATCAATACTTATGAAGCCTGAAAAATTATTTCATTTACAAAATAGAGTTCAAACTTCATTGGATAAAAAAATGTTAGTGTGATGTAGACAAAGATACAGCGATTCTAGCAATAGCAACCGATCTAGAAACTAGAACAATAAAAAAAGAACTCAAGGAAAGCAAGAGACCTAGTACACAAGAGATTTACGTGGTTCCGTACATAAGCTGTGATATCTAATCCTCATGCGAATGGACAAATCAATAAATCCGCTGTAATCAATAAAGATTATAAGCTCTAGACACCTCTCAATGCATCTCTGGGTTTCTCTCTCTAAATTAAGCTCAGATTAAATCACCCTAGAAAACTTTTCAAAAACAAAAAACAAAAAATCTTTTCTTTTCAAAATCACCTAGAACATAACAGAATTAAATAGCGCTGCTATCTGCCATGACCGTCCGGACGACCTTGAGCCATATCCAGATAGAAAGTACAAAACTTCAGGATTCCTGCTGGCAGCTTCGACCATCCGGACGGACAGGATTTATAGGGACGTGACACAAACACGAACACACACATAAAAAAATAATAATAATAATTTTCTTTGTTATAGATCTACTTCTAATCCCAAAATCCCTGCCGTTTTTTTTTTTTTTTGTCTTGTGTCATTTTCCTTCCAAACGTGGAAAACCAGTTCATATCTAACTTGGGTGAAGTACGGAGTAATATTTTGTTGAATTCCTGCGAAATAGGTATGAATAAAAAAACTTGTTTTGTTGAACTTTTTGGAGAAGTACACATTATTGTCTTCGTCCCTAAATGTGTTTGTCCATTATTTCATCTTAAAATATTCTAAAATATTTAATTCCCATTAAACTATAAAATTGAAAGTTCTTCCAAGCTATCCAGTATACACATCCGAATGTGTTCGTAACAAGGATTTAAATATCAGCTCCTGTGTGTGTGTGTGTGTGTGTGAGAGAGAGAGAGAGAGAGAGAGAGAGAGAGAGAGAGAGAGAGACCTGATTGGGCTTGTACATGGACCAGCAATACAAAAGCTAAACAACCACAAAGCATGAATGACAAGTTCATTGCTGGGCGTAATTGGTTCATCTTCGATTTGGAGAGATGCAACATAACACATCCACCATTAGTGCATAATCAGCAGCTTCTGTATATGCCTTTTTTCTCTATTTTTACCGAACAAAAAGGAAAGTTCCAGCTGCATCAGAGCTTTGTCTACTTCTTTCTGTAGAGTATGAAGAGTTCCCCTCTTCTCCTCTTATCTTTTGCCAGCTCAGCTTCTCTCTCTCTCTCTCTCTCTTTTCTCTCTCTCTCCCTCTCCTCTCTATTAAGGCCTTCTTCCCCTATAGGTTTTAGGTTTTAGGTGCATTTTATGAAAATCTCATAAAATGAACATTTTATGAAGGGGTGATAAAATGAAGTTGTTTTCCCAATTGATAAAATGTAGTGGTTTTCCTATAGATTTTAGGCGGATTTTATGAAAATCTCATAAAATCACTTTTATATTTTATGTGTTGAGATTGGAGTATCATAAAATGTGAGATTTTATGTCCCAAAAATATGTTGAAGAACACACCCTAATAATATTTTAACTAAAAAAGGTAAAATGGGTAATATTGTTGGAGTATTGATAAAAACGTCCATAGGTAAAATGAAAATTGTACATTGTTCACTATCACTATTACAAAATACATTTTGTACATATCTCCTAAACACTTCTATCTATGTATAGTCGTCTTCTTTTTTGAAAATTGAGAGGAGAGTATTTACATTGGGGATATTTTTGTCATTTGCTGGGAAACCTCAAACGCGTATGTACGTATGGACTCCCAAAATACACATGGTGCCCTTGTTTGTTTAGGTTCTCAAAATATACCATGCACGGTCTTCAATAAAATTTCTTTATATTTCTCTCTATTTATTATCCCAAAAAACCTCTCTCAAAACCCAAACCAAACAAATAATTCCAATGTGGAGTATTATTGTACCCAGTGAGTACAGGGGGAAAAAAAAAAAGAGACACTGTCCGACGTACAAGAAAAAAAAAAAAAAGAGAAATTGTTCATTGGTTTTTCACTCCTCCAGCTGGGGAGATGTACAAGTAAACAGCTGTTACCAATGTATAGTCAGCCAGTGATTACCAATGTATCCACGTTCACTTTGTTCTTCGGCTGAGTATTTTTTGTTTGATTTTAATAATTCAGTTGTTAAAATCAATCATGATTTTAGCAATTGAGTTTACCAGATACTAAAATCATGTTTGATTAAACCATTTACTAAAATCAATCGCAACCCAAACTTAGCCTTCATTGTTTTTCTTTTGACTGTACTTATTGACGTTTCTACATGTCAGATGGTCATTTAAACGCGGAAATGCCATCTTCTGTCCTTCTTGACGTTTCTAAACGCGGAAATGCCTACTTGACTCCCCAACAACTCATCCCTACTTTTCCCACTGACATACTCCCTCCGTTTCAATTTTGTTGTCCATTTACGGGTATGCGTGTCATTTTTCAATTACTTATATCTTTCAATCTATAATGTTTTTTACAATTTTGAAAAATTTGTTTAATAGAAGCCATCGAGAGCTGTCAAACAAGATCTATATTGAATATGTATAACATTATACATTTGAAAATATAAACAATTTTTTTAGGTGCTGTGAATAGTGCAAATGGACAAGAAATTTGAGACGGAGGGAGTACATTGCATAGATAGGGTGTTTGGCAACCAATTTTTCTTTTCCCCTTTTCTAGTTATTGGTGTTTGGCAAAACAAGTTTTGGCCAAAATGAGTTCTCTGTTTCCAAAGGTGAAGAGAAGTAAAAAAGTGATAGGAAGGAGTTTTTCCACTTTTCTTTTTCTCATTCTATTTGGAGAGGCTCCCCAAAAGACCAAAACACCGTCAGTCCTCTTCTCATTCTTCTTGATTTTGTTCGGACTGATCCTGTAGTTCTTGAGAAGGATCAAATTGGGCAGAACCAATTTTGGGTTGCTAAGCCTCCAAATGCTGCTAATTATGGTGTTAATTCTGGAGGTGGGATTGGATGGGTCTACTAATATTTTTTCTATTTTATAAGAGGTTGACTCTAGAATGTTGGGCCGAATTTCACTTTAAAAAAATGTTCTCTCTTTCTACTGTATATTTCCATTGCATTGCTAAAAAAAAAGAAGGATAGGACACACATTTACAAAAAATATTAGCCAATATGACTTTTAAAAACTCCCTTACAACAATATTCACACACATTTTAATACTATAATAAATATATTAGGGCCAAATGGTAAACAATCAATCCATAACTCATTTTCATCATTATTCTCGCAAATACTACTTCTGTTGCAAAATGTTTTATGCACATTTTTTTTCCAAACGTTCATCTCAAATTCAAAACACATTCTGGTCATAATTCAAAAAACCAAAAAAAACTAAAAAATTAAAAATGAAAACGTTGAAAAATAGGCTTCCAAACACCCCCTTGTGACTATCCAAATAAAAGCGCGTGAAGAAGTTTTGGGAGCGTGGACTACACCATAGACCACCCATTGGGTTATCCGTAGCTTTTGCCTTTTTGAAAACCGGCTCCTTGGCTCCATAGTCCATACACCAATTGTACTGACAAGCAACATCAATGTTCAAGTTTTGCCTTTCTTCAAAAAACAATTATAATGTGATATGTATTTATCTTATTTATTTACATACAACATGATTAAATTTTTAATTATTTTGGAAAATTGTGAGAATCAATGGAGTAGTAAATTATTTCCTCGTGTGTGACATAGTGAATTAGGTTGGATTCACATTTTTTTTCTGTTAATTGATATCCACACCTCCATATTATTATCTACACCTTCTTTTTTTGTCTTTTAGTAAGATTTTTACACATGAAAATTTTAGTAAAAGACAAAAAAGGGTGTAGATAACAATTTGGGAGTGTGAAAATCACTCCCCCTTTTTCTTCATTGTCTTTTTTGCCCAGACTAGGATTGAAGTAGATATTGAGTGGAGATTTTTTTTTTTTTTAAATATCTTCTTAATTGAATCTGGAAAAAAAATCTTCAATCTTCGATGCCTGCATTATTTTCTGGCCATCCTATTGAATTCGTAAGAAATTATTTTCTTGCAGCCTGACACCAAGAATCAAACCCTAGTTAATTCTACTATGGAAGCGAACCTACAAACCGACCATACAGATTAACCCTTGGGGCTATTTAAGGCCGTAAATAAACTAAGTCGTGCATGAACTATTTGAGGGTCGACTCGATAAAAACTCGCTCGAGTTCGATTCAGATACTAAACGAAATGAACCTGAACCTCAATTTTAGGTTTTTAGTCTTGCCGTATGGGAGGTGGGCCAGGTGGCATCTATTTTTGATGCCTTGATACATGATCACATGGGAGAGGAGACTAGAGGGTTGACTGACTTCTTGTAATTGAAAAGGGGAGACCATAAAGGTTTATCTTACAAAGGAAGCAAGTTAATTTCGGTATATCTTCTTGACTGACTTCAATTTTTTAGGTTTTTATAGTCTCCCTTCCACTTTCCGTGCATCTTACAAAGGAAGCAATTAATATTTATGCATCTATGTATGTATGCATTTCGTGTGTGTGGAAAAAAAAAATAGAGATGAACCCATGTGCCGAAGGCTTTGAGAGCCAAAGGCAGTGTGACTAAGAGTCTCTATAATGCTGTATACCTGTATTTTGTGTATTATTCCTACAGATAGAGCACCCAACAAATTGTAAGTATGTTTCTATGGTGGAGCTTTAGGCTCAATTTACATGTGCTGGGTGGGATCAAGCCAACACGACTTATTAGTCGAGTTGTTGTATCCTGGGAGAGACATGCCATATGGGAGTTTTGCTGCATCGGCTAGTGGTTCAAGATTCAACCAGATACAGAGGGCTTGAATCTCCTTAAAGAAAGTGAGATATCCGCTCCACAGCTCAGTCCGATATTTGTGTAAATCCATTTGTATGGATAATTGTATAATATCCACTATGATTTACTTGATATGTGATTGGATACATGTTCTCATTGGGATTAATTAATGCGAGTGGATGAGGCTGCGTGGAGTAGGAAATTTGACTGAAAATCAAATTTATCCGAACCACGTAAAAATCTTATGTGTTCTCTTGGGTACCCAAAAACGTAATGCTCATATGATCCAAATATCTTACCCTGGATCCAATCCAGCAAAATATCCTTGAATTCCACATTTTGCTTTTAAAATGTAGAATTAAAAATTGGAAATAATTAACAGAGTAGGAGCAAATTGTGAAGATCAATGAATCATTGGCTTCAGGCCCCCATCACCACTGATACATATGCTTCGCTAACTAACAAGTTGGAAAAGTTAAGTAATCTGAAAGGAGAGAGTGCAACAAAGTGGATGATACACAATATATTGGGTTTTGGTCACATCCAATTCCAATGTCGTTCAAACATGAGACTGGCTAGGGCCTCACAACCAACAAATTTACAAGCCAAAACATGAAAATAGTTTACCAATGAGAATTTTATTACTTATATATCAAATACCCTGTAATTTAAGTACCCTAGAAATCTCACTCCGATATTTGATTTAGTTTAAAAAAAAAAAAAAGGGTATCATCCACTCCGATAAAGAAAGTGCATTTAACACAACAATTTGTGCAACATACTGACGTAACACTGGATAATTAACAATTGGATAAATAACTATTGGAATATTTTGCAACCACTAAAGCGTGCAATTTCAAATCAACCCAGCTATGCATACGTACACACACATGTACGTACGCGCACGAACACATCCGGACCATCTATTTTAGGAATCGACGGTCCGGATTTTTAAAAAACTCTTCCATGAAAGAGTTAAACTCTTACAGGGAAGAGTCTTTTTAAAATCCGGACTTAACTCTTAGATGGAAGAGTTTTTTTTAAATCCAGACCGTCTAAAACACGCACAGACGCAAGATGCACCGTCCGTGCATATTGCGTGCGTACACATCGAATTTTTGGTTTCAAATACACATTCAATAAAAGCAACGCATGGTACTGCATGTTCGTGCCAACCGCGACTGAAACCTAAAACATCAACGCAACAAAAACAACTTCCATGACCAAAATGTTACTTTCACAGGGTAAATGTTTTCGCCCGGAATCTTCATCTACAGAAGGATCCTTGAATAAGAGGAATAGATAGATCTATAAAACAAGAGCAATTTTGTTCACTCTCGTGAGAGTATGCTTATTTTGTATTCCACTACCATAATCAAAATTGTCCATTTAATTTGTTCAAATTCATTTGTTAGGAGACTAGACAAAAATTCAGCTTAATCAAATATTTGCAAGCATTTATAATCTACGAGTTCAAAATTTCAATCAAAAATTTTAAAGAAAATAAATGAAATCCTAGATGAAGCAGTTATTGATATTTGATTGAGCTAAATTTTGTCAAGGTCTCCTAACAAATGAATTTAAACAAAATGAACGATTTCGATCTGCAAAGTGACACACACACAGAATGAGCATACCCTCGCTGAGGGTGAATAAAATTGCACTCATATATTGATCCATCCTTTCCTATATAACCTCCAGCAGTATTCACTTCAAGCTACACCTCGAATGGTAAATGAATATCCTTCCTATGATTCCTATCTAATAAGGAAATTCGCTGACAACTGTTTTCGTTCGTATTTTCCATGCCGAGATTGCCCTTTTCTTCCTTCCTAACAGTGCGTGCTTTCCAGCGGGGGCCATATAAACCGTGGGCCGGCTTAGAGGAACACGATTGGTACTCCTCGGCCGTCGAAATCTGGAAAGCTCTGACCTTACAAAAAAAAAATTATAAAATGATGCCATGCATGGGGACGGCCATGTGAGATCTCGGTTGACCGAGTAGGCTGTGGGCACCAACCCCATTTACTCTCTGCGTTCATACACAGTTCCATGCAGGCAAGAAATTGCATTGAATTCGTTCTCCTTAGGAAGAGAGAGATTTTCTGTGAAACTGGTGAGTCCACATACATCTCTCCCTACCTCCTCTTTTCGTCCTCCCTTTTCTTGTTTCCATGCTTCCCCTTGGTGATTTTACCCAAATACCCCAATATTATTTCTTATTGGCGAATGCATGGTGCACGTGGTGGGTCCTTTGATGTCTGTAGGACTTTACAAGTTGAGAAAGTCTTTAATAGTACTAGTAGGTAAGGATTAAGGAGACTGGTGGAGGACGTGTCTTCACAGCATCCAAGTAACGTTATTTGTAAAGGCTGAAGGAAACAAAAATGATACAGACACACCCACTCGGACCAGCTCACACACTCCTCACCTCTCGTGTGGGGTGGGTCCTCCGAGGTGGGTCCCTCCAGCGTGTGAGAGGGGGTGTGGCGAGTGTGTCAGGAGTGGGTGTGTATGTATCATTGTTCTAAAGGAAAAGATCATCGAAGAAACCGAGAAAATTTTGGGTACAGAGAGAGTACCACGTGATACCCTCTTGGCACGTCCGAATTTAAAAAAAGAATAGGAAAGAAAATAAAAAGTCTGTTTTCATCCAAACCGTTCGATACATTTTTAGACGGCTCAAATGTGCTGAAGAGGTACCACGTCACCCATACCCCTATTTGCACCCAAAATTTTCTCCAAGAAAACCCACCCCCCAGAAAAGCAAAATAGCAGCCGTTGTGTTTGGTTGAGAGTTTTGAGAAGAATTTTTTGAGAAATATTTTTGAGATAGTGTTTGGATGAGTTTTTGGAAAAAGTAATAATTAGAGAGAGGTGTAATAATTGGAGAGAGGTAGAGAAAGAAATGAAAATAATGATTGGAGAAAGGGATATGAGTAGAGAGAGAAATGCGATTAATGATTGGAGAGATGAGAGATAGGAAAAGAATCTTTTTGAAATTTTTTTTGGAAATATGAAGTGAACAAAGTGGCACATCTCTCTCTCTCTCTCTCTCTCTCTCTCTCTCTCTCTCGCATCAACAACGGCGACGGCGATCGTACCCCAGTTCTCAAAATCATATACTACAATTTTTTCACAACTTACCATATTGAATATTTTCCACACCTACCCACTCCTCTTTCTCAATCCATCGTTGCCCCCTTCTCTCAGAGATCTCACACAGAAAATTTTCCACTCTATCTTTCTCTTGTCGCCGCCGTTACCAATCCAGCCTCTCATCACCGCCGTATCAAAGATGCAATTTTGAAAATGATTAATCCATCCATTGAAGCTCGATTTGGTTTCTCCTTCGTGGCGTTGAGAGAGAGAGAGAGAGAGAGAGAGAGAGAGAGAGAGTGTGTGTGTGTGTGTGTGTGTGTGTGTGTTCAAAGGAAGAAGACGATCATGGTTTCGTTTGGTTCACAAAATCCGAACAACGCTGGTAACATGTTCAACCTGTCCTATTGGATCTGAAGAATCGTTACTTTTTCTGCTCCGGTGCTATACTCTGAACTCAATTGCCGTGGATTTTAATTAGAAAACAGATCATGCAGATCCGGCAATTCCGGCGATGACTATAAACAGTTACTTCCTCTCTCCTCTCTCTGTTCGTCTCCTTCTTTATCTATTTTTCCTTGTGAGCAAAACAGCGACTGACATGAAATCTTTTGTATATCTGTAGAGGTGCTTTTGTTCAAATAGGCTTTCCCTGGATCAACTAATCATTTTCTGTAACCTAAATGAAAGAATAAAGTAGGAGTGGGTGAGTAATTAATCCCAATCCAAACACACAAGATTTTTCGCAAGCTGTAAAGATATGCGGTCTTGGCCTCGCCTTGAGTAGAAAGGTTAAACAAAAAAAAAACAACAGGCTCCAAGATACTTGTGAAACCTCGTGCTAATTTATGCACCTTGGTAGGTGAATGTTCAAGTGAATTGGTCCCTAGCAAGGCTGTCACACCTCTAGACGAGTTGAGAGGCCAGGTTTCGGAATTCTTACGACGTCTTAGGGACGATATGAATATGAGACTCGCAATTGAAGAAGCTATCAAACATTTTCCTATGTTAGATTGGGTTCATGCTTGTGATGGTCTTGTGAGAGGTGAAACTTGGAGCGAGCTTTGTTGTGCCGAGGACAGGCATGAGCATTTGCAATTAGTTGTATGAAGAAGGATGTCGTTCTATTTATTTGCTCATGTAGATGACTATAATGTGGAGTATTATGTAACCTTTCACTTTATGTACTCCTGTATTGTGTCGTCCGTTGTTCCGGGTGTGCTATTGTGTATTGGATCTTTGATTAAAAATGGGGTGTGGAAAATGCTTGCCTTTCTTTCTTTCATAATTTGAAAAGCAAGCATATGATTAAATTATGTTAAAAAACAAATCTATATCATAAGTATACACTTGGATAGATATATGTCTGCAAAGCAGGCCCCCCTCGAGCAAAAATTCTGACTTTGCCATTGTGTTTGTGTGTGTATTGGGATAAAACCGTAGCTCCAAGCATGTTAATGACGCGCAGTTCGTAATGGCGTTTGGGAATGGGATTTGGGGCATTCGTCCATGGAAGAAGAGAACCAACATGTAGATAAAATTGCACACAAACCGTAGATGGACAGTTTTTTTTTTTTTGAAGCAAAATAAATTCTGCGTTGCCTGTCCATTATTGAACAACACACAAGAAAGCAAAACCATCGAAATCGACATTTATGATACGGCCTTATTTGTCAAAAGCTACTAAAGCATTATCTATAAACCAGGAAAAAAACAAACAAATAGTTATCATTAACTATCGTAAACTGTGATCTGTCAAAAACTACTAAAACCTCAAGCACATATCGAATTGCAACTTTTTAATTAAAGAACACAGAAAAGTCAACTTCTTTTTGTAGTGAATTCTTGGTTGTTAAATGAAATAAATGAAATCTATGTATTGATGCAATCTGCCAACGTTCTACTATTATAAGATCATGTTTCTTACAACAATATATCGTGGTAGAACCGGAAAATTGTCAGAAAATCTAATTTTACAGTTTACTGTAAATGGTTTGAATAAAGGAAGTATTTGAATATGGGAAATTGTGAGGGTGTTAAACAAGAAAAATGCTAATTGAAGGCAATATGTATGATTTCTGACTACTCTTTGTTCCTCTTGTCCTAATTATCTCCAGAGTCGTTTTAAAAAAGTCCAAACGTAAACTCCCGAAAGAAAACCTAACCTGGATAATTGGTAAAACAACAAATGCTTTTTAAAGAACTAATCCAACCTATAAATGTAATAATATTGCCTAAAACTTACACCACACAATTTAGAATCTAAAGTCTCTTGTAGAGCTGTATCAAAATATCCAGCTTAAAAGTTACTTTGGAAAATTTAAAATTTAAACAACATTAAACATCCCACCTAAAATGGAACGCAAAATCTAAAAAAGAACGTAATACCTTTGGTAAAGAAACTAATCTCTTTAATTGTTAACACAAAAGTCTAATTTAAATGAAGCTTTTAAATTATTAGCCATTTGTTCAAGTGTTTAATCAATGTCAAACACTCAATGAATAAATCCTTTTACGCCAAAATATTGGGTTTCTAAGTTAATTTCGTGGCCTTAAAATATGTTATGACATAGTTTTGAAAGTTCTGAAATGTGTTCGTAATTAAGTCTATAAGTTCAGGAATGATTGAAGACCAAATCAAAATCTGATCATGATATATAATAATGCTTGTAAATTTTGCATATTAATGGGGTGATTTGGCAAAAAAGTAAAAACTATTTTTTTGGTTTTTTGGTTTTGTCTTTATTCAAAAAAATTTGCATTTTTTAGTTTTGCGTCAAGTTTTCGTGGTTTATGAATTTGTCTCGTCGAGACGAATCCGAAGAGTATAAAATTATGGTCGAAACTAATTTTTTTTTAATAAAGCCGAAATTAAACCAATAAAATAGTTTATTTTGGTTTATGTTCTTCTTTATTCAAAAAAATATTACTTTTGACCATAATTTTATACTCTTTGGATTCGTCGTCGAGACGAATCCATAAACCACGAAAATTTGACGCAAAACAAAAAAATGCAAAAAAAAAATTGAATAAAGAATGAAAAAAACTAAAAACCCGATTTCTACTTTTTTGCCAAATCATTATCTTGATTTGCCAATGACCCATGCAACCTTAGTAATGATTTCAGTTACCCAACATAATAAGTATATCAACTAAACAAACAAAAAAGGCCAACCAAAACTATGCCCGTATCTATACCAATACAATTTTCTTCCTCCCTACGTGTTTTATTAGGCACCACATTCCTATCATTTTCAAATTTCAAATTTTAAACTATCTTCTTTCCATCTCTAACAAATCATCTCTCTCTCTCTCTCTCTCTCTCTCTCTCTCTCTCTCTCTCTCTCTCTCTCTCTCTCTCTCTCTCTCTCTCTCTCTCTCTCTCTCTCTCTCTCGGGTTTAATCCCCTCAAAATCTCTCCAAATCGCACATCCTCCCATTTTAAGCAATGACGAATATTCGTCAAGATTTTGCATACGAGCTTTGGGTAAGAGACAGAAATAGATGAGATAACTGCGATTTTCATAAGTCAAGATGCATGCGCCACTATATAGCATTTCGCTTTGATCTGTGTGTTCCTTTCTATAAGAATACCACCGTGGTTCAGGTTGAATGTAGGTTTGAACACTCTGTGGAAATGGATTCTTATTTTGGCCATCACCATCGTAGCCATTATCCTAAAATATGAAGCTCAATGGCGTAAATTTTTTGAAAAGAGAAGATATTGTGGTATGAGGTAGGTGAGGCCAAGTGATGGACACCCCAAAAAGAAGAGAGAGAGAGAGATGTGGAGACTCTATATCCATCTCAAAACCAATTGGCAATGAGTGGAGAGGCTCCAACATATATTAAGTGATCACCCATTCCACTCCTAAGCGTTATGAGACAATATTTCTTAGCATCTCCCCTCACGTACAGCCGCATTTGATATCATCGTGTTGCTGGTCTGTCATCACGGGGTGTGGATTGTGAATTTTTTTTAATGTGAAGTGGAACATGCCCCGCTCTGATACCATGTGGAGACTCTATATCTATCTCAAAACCAATTGACAATGAGTGGAAAGGCTCCAACATATATTAAGTGATCACCTATTCCACTCCTAAGCAATGTGGGACAATATTTCTTAACAAGAGAGAGAGAGAGAGGAGCCCCTTACTGTGATCTTATTTATACTTCATGTAATACAAGAAGTTTAAGTAATATATTGTTGCTTCTTCAAAACCATCCTCTTCCTAACCTGAACTAATAAAACCTTTGATAATTTCCAAGTTTCTCATTGCTACATATTAGTACCCAGTTAAGTTACTCATGTTTTTTTCCAGAACAAACCCCAAATTGCAACACTATTTCTAATGCTTCGAATACTAATCAAATACGATGAGTACAAATTCATGCCTCTCTTTGTACCCTTTCGTTTGATCCTCTAGAGATTCATTCCAACGTCCCACAATCATCCATTGTTTGATATCAATGACTGAAGAGTCATCTTGTATGCAAATTCAACAAACAATTAAAAACATAGATATATAGAACATTGAGACCTAAGAACGATTTATAAAATATCAAGATTGAAACTAGACTATAAAAGAACACATAATTCATTACGATAACTATCGTTGTAATTGGAACACAATGCAGTACAATAACTATGGATCACTTCGTAGTACAAAAGAACTTAAATATAGTAGTACTCATTCCTCCACTGTCTTTAACAACCTTTAGCTGGACCATGATACTTTCATTCCTAATTGTAGGTACATTTAGGTAGTCTGGCGATTCTGGGGGCTATAAATGGTCAGCAACACCATCCACACAATCATGAATACAAAGTACCCATATGAAATAACCATGTGGCTGTGGTCAGTGATGATACCAAACCATGGAGGATTGAGGAATGTCAAATTAACTCCTGTTAAAAGTAAAATCATAGGAACAACAAGTAACCAGAAATAATATTCATCACTTTCAAATAACATTTTGATAGCTTTATGGAATGGAAGTTTGAGTATACAAACTAAATAACTTTCATCCATTTTATAAGGATCTTTCATATGTATACAAGAAGCTTCATTAATTCTTCTCACCTGTTAGATTTGTTAGGAAACATATGTAAAAGTTGTCCTATCTTAAATACATGCCAAACTACATGTATTTATTTAACACTACTACAAAAAACCATAAACATCACGCTTTTAAGCGTGATGTTTCACTTTCCATCACGCCCGCAAAAGCGTGATGGCTCCGGGTGTGATTGTAAGTCGGGCGTTTTCTATTACGCTTATAAAGCGTGACAGAAAGAGAAGATCAATCACGGCAAAAAAGTGTGATCGTTTCCGGTAAAAGTGAGATGAAAACTGCTTCCCTGCGTTATTTTTTGGGTTTTTTATCTCGGTTTTCATAAAAAAAACGTGGTTATATGTAAGTAAAGATCACAACAAAAAAGTGTGATCGTTTATGGTAAAAACTGAGATAGAAAATTGTTTAGCATGTTCTTTTATTATTTTAGATCTCATTTTTCCTCTAAAAACGTGATTAAATGTCTTTAACAATTTCAATTAGAAAAGAACATAAAAGCAATTTCATAAAGACCCAAAAGAAGGGGACTACATTGATACCTCGACTACTTTCAGAGCTAGAATAACACGAATCCTTCTTCCCTTGGCTTTGTCATAGATTGAGAATGCTCTTCAAGGAGGCAATAAATGTAATTTTTAGACAATATAATATTGTAAGAAAATGACTAAAATAATAATTCTCAATGTCTAAAAACCTTACGTGTTAATCATAATTTTAAGCGATAAGGAGAAATCCTTATTGATTGAATCCATGAGGTGCACTATTGGAGAAGATTCGGAATACAAATCAATGATGCACAACACCCAATGGAACCTAATATGAAACAAGACATAATTAGCGTGACCATAATGCCTAAATTATCAAAAGTAATTAACACTACCAGACAGGAAAAAAGTAAAGAGCTAGAAAAATTACCCAAAATTGCAAGGAACAAAAAGTAATTGGTCCTCCTTGACATCTTCCAGTCTCTTTTGCAAGCAGTCCGGGATTCAATTCTTCAGCAACCATTCTTCCACTAAGGAGGCACGGGTTAACAAATACAAATCTTCTATCCATATTGGAAGCCTTAGTGTGACCTTTATCCATCATAGGAACAAATAATTAAGGTCCATAAACCAACAAATACTGTCACTTGATAAGGGCTTCTACCAATTTAGAGATTGCTAATGTATATGGAAGTACACATGTAAAACAAATCAAATTGTACTGTTTAGGTCCTCTTAATTGATGAATCACAAAGGATAGCTATGAGGATGCAAAAGAGAATTTGATCAGCCAACTTTCAAAGCACTAAAACTAGACTTCAAACATAGAAAGCACTAATCTATAAATGTGGAACTGTATAATCTACATCACACGTACTATTTCTCTTTATGCTATACTCCATGTTTTAAAATTTCATTGCACCTCATTTTTCCATGGAGTTTCTGATCCCAACCTAATGTCAAACTAGAATGGGCACACGTTGCCTTTTACATCATCAATGTATGTACAAACATTATATTTCAGCAACCAAGAGAACAATCAGCAGCAAGTGAGCCCAAAAACAAAGAACTATCAACAATAGCATACGAGCCAAAAAAGTGAAGCATATTCTGAAGCATTAGATATGACATCGAAGAATATATAAACAAGAGCAAGTGCGCACCAAAGCATTTCAAAAGAAGTGAACCCAAACAACGAGATATAGTGAAGAATAAATAGTGAAGCATACCAGAAACAAGTGATATTGGATTGAAGAGAGCTCTTTAGTCGGAATCACTTCATTGTCTACTCCCCTCTATCAAAGATAAATAAGTTAATCATTTAGACTAATTTTCAACTACAAATCTTCATGGACGAAACAATAATAACTACCGCGTAATTCATGCATTTAACAATGAAAGCGGAACTAGAAAACATACTTTCTAAATATGTGAGTGTAAATAATGAGATAATCATAAAAAATAATGAAGGATTGCAACCACTAAATAGTCCTATATACCTACATTTTATCAATGCTTATGATCTTGACAGTCATCTAACTTGTAATACGATCTCTTTTTAGGAGTCTTTCTTCGTTCCTTTGTGTTATAGTTAATTTTTTTGTGTGTCTATGCCTATTACTCTATTCGTTGTCTAGAGGGAGTCTCCTGCACTAATCACTTCTTGTGTCACTCACATATTGGAGAATCAAAATGAGTCTTTACTCGTGCTTGAATCTAAACAACAGTAGTGGCTCTTCCATCCAAATTTTTAGAGGCCTAGAGCTGGTTCGCAACCAAGGGATGGAACCGCTGGAAATTGATTCGGACTCAACGGCTGCCATTGCCCTTATCAACGAAGAGCACCCAGAACACTCACCCCATTTGGTGCTTATCAAGGAATGCAAAGCTCTAATGGCTATCACTAGTTGCAGCTTGAAGCACACACCGCAAGAGGGAAACAAAGTAGCTAACAGACTTGCCAACATCAGGGCGGATCAAGAGGACAAGATGGTGTCACATGTCACTCCGCTTGATGAGATCATACCTCTCCTCGAGGCGGACATGAGAGGAGTGGCCTTTGAGCGTTTCTAGTTTCCTGTTTTTTTTTCCATTGTACCAAAAAAAAAAAACAGTGAAAAGTCAGTTTATTTTTAAAACTACCTTAGTGAAACACCCCTAAGACAAGCACGTTTGTATATAGGTTCTCTCTCAAATTCATACCAGGCTTTAAATTTTTCCAAGGCGAAATATGTTTGTGTTCATATCGCTCCAAATAAGTCCGAACGGGACTCATATTCGAGTCGGAACACGCACAGATTGATAATTTTAGCTACATTTTGTACACTCTTAACAAAACAAAATAATACTATTAGTCTATTAGGTAAATGTCGTGGTACAAGTGGCCGGTTTTGAAATTTATGGGGCCTAAAACAATATTTTTAAATTGGACTCTTAGGTCTCGATATATTTCGCATAGCTTAAAATAGTTAATTGGAAGAAAAAAAATTCTTGGGCTTTGTTCGGATGCTTTTTTCAGCCGATTTTTTTATAACATTTTTTGAGTTCTTTGTTCGGTACAATTCTCCAGAGAAAGAGAGATGCAATTTTCAGTTTGGTGCTTTTTTGCAGCAAAGAGAGATAGAGAGAGAGAGATTTTGAGAGTGAGGGGCCTTTTTCAGTTTTTGCAATTCTCCAGAGGAGAGAGAGAGGAGGAAAGAATTTTGTTTGCGCAAGCCTGACGCCGCGCCCGCCCGGGCCCCAACCCCCTGACACGTCATAATGACGGTTTTGCCCCTCCTTATCTCCATTAATTACCATATAATATTTTATTTATATTATTTATATTAATTCATTTATATTACTTTATTTATATTACTTTAATTCTTTTAATTACTTTATTTACTTTATTTATATTACTTTAATTACTTTATTATTTATATTAATTCATTTATATTACTTTAATTCTTTTAATTACTTTATTTAGATTACTTTAATTCCTATAATTACTTTATTTACTTTATTTATATTACTTTATTTCCTTTAATTACCTTATTTACTTTATTTATATTATTTCATTTCTTTATATAAATTAAATTAATTATTTAATTCATTTAATTATTTATTTAATTTAATTCTTTAATTTAATTCAATTTTTATTTATATGTTTTATTAATATCTTTTTCTCTTTTATCTTTTTAATATGCTCTAATATCTTTTTTTCTCGTTTTATATTTTAATTATTTATTTATCTTTTTGTTTTTTATTTATTTAATATTTTTTATTTACGTCTTTTTCTTAATTTTTTAATTTTATTTTATTAATTATTTTTTAATATTTCACATGTCTCCTTTTACAAAGCATGAAGATCTCTTTTCTGATAGAAGATCTATTTTCTGATATTGGTACAAATTTCAATTAGAATTGATTTGAAAATCCTGCAAGATCTCTTTTCTGCCATTGTTGACTTTCCTATTGAGACATACTATTCCAAATTTGAAAGTTGTCTTTGCCTTTGTTTGTTTTTACAAAGCATGTGAATGTCTTTGTCAAAGGAGACATGTGAATCTAACATGTGAATCTACTGCAAATCCTAAAAGATCTCTTTTCTGCCATTGTTGACATACTATTCCAAATTTATATTATTTATATTAATTCATTTATATTACTTTATTTATATTACTGTAATTCCTTTAATTACGTTATTTACTTTATTTATATTATTTTAATTCCTTTAATTACTTTATTTACTTTATTTATATATTTTTATTTATTTATTTACTTTATATGTTTTGTTTTTTATTTATTTAATATTTTGTATTTACATCTTTTTCTTAATTATTTAATCTTTTTCATAATATTTTGCACGCACTTGTGATCTTGCAACTTGTGATCCTGCAACTTGTGATCTTGCAACTTGTGATCCTGCAACTTGTGATCTTGTGATCTTGCAACTTGTGATGTGATCCTGCAACTTGTGATCTTGTGATCTTGCAACTTGTGATGTGATCCTGCAACTTGTCCTGTAACTTTTGATCCTGCAACTTGTCTTGCAACTTGTCCTGCAACTTGTCTTGCAACTTGTGATCCTGCAACTTGTCTTGCAACTTGTCTTGCAACTTGTCTTGCAACTTGTGATCCTGCAACTTGTCCTGCAACTTGACCTAGAAGAACATTATGTATATTTCAAAGATCACGATGGTTGCTCATTATCCTTGTGATATTCCTAATTCTCCCACTACTACTTCACTTCTTCCTCATTCGAATTTCTTTCTTTTTCGTTTTTCAACGAAGAACATTATGGATGGCTACTACTATCCAGATGGTTGCTCATTTGAGAATGATGTTCCAGATGATGAGAGCATCAATTTCAGATGGTCGCGATTATACACCCGAATTTAGCAATCGATCGGGTTAGTTATTTCCGTTGTTCTTATGCATATTCGTCATTCATTTGAAAGTAGATAAATATGATAGGACTGGATAATGTTTTACTTATACATATTCGCTTTTTTTTTTTTGTTTTTTTGTTATAGATTTTTGAAAGTAGAGAAGATATGTTAGCTTGGGTGAAGAGAGTTGGTCTCAAAACGGTATTGTGGTTGTTATTAATAAATCGATAATTTAAAAAGCGGCAAGTTGCCGAGATGCATTCTTGGTTGTGAGAGAGGAGGAAAGTACAGGCCCGCACCGTGGGGTTGAAAGGCTAATCTTGCATAGGAATACCGGGACTAAAAAGTGTGAGTGTCCATTTGAGTTGCGAGGTATACCAATACCTCCGAGACGGTGCCAAGTGGGGTTTAAGGGTTTCGTGGTCTCCATAACCATGAGGCGGCAGAAAATATTGAGGGCCACGAGTACCCATCAAGGCTAAAACCAATGGAGAAAAAGTTTGTGGTCGAGATGGCCAACAAAGACCGCCCCGTGAAATTCTTAGTATTTTGAAGAAAAAGACCCGTCAAACACTACGGGAATTAGAAGCATTTACAACGCTATTTCCATAAACAAGGAAGCCAAACGGGGTGGTCTAACTACTACTCAAGTATGTGATAGAGCAATTAATTAAGAATGGGTACCTCCACCGACTTTAGGACAAATCAAGGCACCAACGAAATCACGAGATATTGTTTGGGTTCATCCTACAAGTCTAGAGTCGTCTGTCAACTTTTCATCGTGTTGGTAATTGATGCCACATACAAAACCAATGAGTATCGGAAACCACTATTGGAGGTTGTGGGTATCACATCCACAAATCTAACTTTCTCGCTTATGTTCGCATATCTTAATAATGAGAGGGAAGATACATGTACATGGGCCTTGAATACCTTAAAGAAGTGGATGGTTGGAAAGGGGCACCGTTGCCATTGGTGTTTGTTACTGAGATCGTGATTTGGCACTTATGAACGCTATTGAAGCATGTTTCCCCATGGCACGTCACATCCTTTGCATTTGGCACATAAATCGTGCGTAATGAAGAAGCTGCAACGTACGTGCTTGGTCGATTCTTTCCGGACTTTTTTGCGATTCATGGCGATCCCTTATTCATTCATCTAGCACTTCGTCTTACCAAAGATAAGTGGGCTGCCATGTGCGAGGAGTATAGCCAATATCCGCGTGTCATAACTTATCTTGCGGATACATGGTTAACGCCGTACAAAGAGCGATTTATTACAAAGATGGACGGATACATGTATGCACCTCGGAAGCAATTCAAGTCAAAGGTATAGTCACTTTATAATTTTACGAGTTAAATTTTCGCATTATATTCTACTACACTGTTCAAACTTTCCTATTTAAAGAAAGTGCATTATTTATTTATTGAGTCGAGTCGCACATTCGAAGCTAAAGTGCTATTTTAATAACCATGTCATCGCTCCAAACTTCTTTTGAACGCATAGATAATATGTTGACAAATCGGTTTGGGAAATTAAGAAGTCTTTTGAGAAGTCTGTCAACATTCCACGCCACAACCATTTACGTGACGCCATGTTTGATGAAATCAGGTGTCGCGTTTCATTATATGCACTGGGGTTGATCGATTTTCAACTACAATCCGCCGCAGACGCCTACCCCCTCCCAAGCGGCGATTTTTCGCTGCGTTCGATCGAACAACACACGGATTGCCATGTATGCACGATTTGAGGGCTTATCGTCCTACGACATGTCAATTCCGCTATCCAAGTATCCACGTTCATTGGAGTAGGCTCTCTATGCACGCGACCGGGTTTAATGAGGGAGAACAACCCGACGAGACATCTCATGTGGTTGACATATTACAGGGGATGGATCCACGTATGCGAAAGCATATGATAGACAAGTTTAAGGATATGGCAGATCCGTCTCACAGCAATGTTCGAGCCCCATCATACAACACTGAACATAGAGGTCGACCGGTGGGAAAAGCTGAGCAAAGTGGAAGGCGCATACCTTCCTGTACAGAAGCATCTACATTGAGAGGGAAAGGGAAAGGAAAAAATGACGGGGAGGGAGAGGGTGGAGAGGGAGAGGGAAGAGAGGGAGAGGGTGGAGAGGGAGAGGGAAGAGAGGGAGAGGGAAGAGGTTAACTACATTCAGTATTTACCTTGGCAATTTCAGCAGTATATGTCCCACACCAAAGACGTAGAAGGTGATGGTCATTGTGGATTCAGAGCGATAGCCGCGCATATCTATGGCACTGAGGAGTGCTGGGATCAAGTACGACATGATCTTATCCAAGAAATTAATCAGAATAGAGCTCTCTACAATGCGGTTTATCCCGTAAAAAATATGGCGAGATGATGTACTACGGGCATCGAGAGCTATTGGAAGCCTACGGCTCCACGGCCATATTGGATGGAATGTATGAGTTTGGGGATAGTCATTGCATCACGGTACAACATTGTACTATATACATTTGACGCGAATCTTCGGAAGTTGTTTTACTCACTTGCCATTGAGATCTCATCCAGTTTCGGTCCAACGGCCAAGAAATAGCTATTGCCCGTATTAACAATCACTTCGTGCAACTTTTTTGCGCCCTCATCACCCCTGTACCACCCATCCCAATATGGTGGTGGAAGAATGCATCGAATGAAGTCTGCAGATGGGGGCTGTTGCTTATAATGAAGGTGTTCAATTGTGGAACGACATCTTGGGCGCGTCGTGGGACTACAATTTGGTGGCAATATTGATTAGGGCTAAACGTTGTCAATTGTAATATTTATTCACTTTTAAACATGATTGTAATATTTATTTACTTTATAAATGTGATTGTAATATTATTTACTTTTGAAGTTTTTATTGTTATTATTCATTGTTAAGACAAATTAATTAACTAATTAAAATATAAAGTCAAGTTTAAATGTCAATGTAAAAAATAATCTACTTGCAAATGTAATTTGAATAAACTAAATTAAATAAGTAATTAAATAAATAATTAACAAATTTAAAAGTAAAGGGGAAGTTTAAATGTCAATGCCCTCAGGAGGAAAAGTCTTATAGTAGAAACTAGGCCCACTGGTTGGGTTTCCCATTTTGCACAGAGATAAGACGATTTTAAGAACTGGTTGGGTTTTCCAAAATTGTTTCAAGGCATATTTTTTGAAAAGCTCTCAGGCAACATTTGAAAAACTCAGTCTAATTATAGAAAATTCAAGGGCCCGATAACTCATCCGATTCATAGGCCCAACGTGGGCTGTCCATGCGGAATCACTAGCCACCGCAGGCTCAATGCCCATGCGGTTTGGGCACTCCGGTTGGTTTTCCATCCTTGAATAATAATTTTTTTGTCGAGGGATTTACAGGCCGGTACAATACATTGGAGTTGATTCCCTCCGGGTCTAGTCCAAGTTCTACAATTTCCCACGAAGGTAAATACGAGAAATTCTTCCAAAATTACCCCAGGCGTTCAGTTCTCCCCTCCGACCTAGCCTCCGCTACCAAATCCGCGTCGCTTAATCCCTGTCACAGATCACACCCACTCACCCAGCTTGTTCAACATCCTCATTCTGAAAGATACAAACAGCTGCATCTCCGAGAAGTTACAAACGCTTCCACGAGTTCGACGACTGACCAATTTGTTTCACTGTGAGGATTTATTTCCTCAATCCCAGCGCTGCCTCCACCGCGAGTAAAATCACCTCTGCCGACGCTGTTGCGTTCCGCCACCACTGGCTGGATCCACGTCATTTCGTCCTCCAACAATCCCCCGACCTCGCCCCTTGGGTTTTCAACCTCCTCTCTCCCCACAATTGGTGAATACTTGTTGGATTTGCAAAATGAAGATAAGTAATCCCAAATTCTCAAATACTTGTTCGATTAGTTGTTAATTTCCACTGTGCATGGCTGAAAAGAAGGATTGAGAATGAAAATTCGCAGTGATTTGTACAAAATTCGCAGTGTTTAGACAAAAATTCGCAGTCATTTCAGCGGGTTTGTTGGCAAGTCAGATGATGAATCCATGGATTGTGTTTGATCAAATTGACGAAGTAATGCTTCAATTTGCTAGTTTTGGATTTACATCTAGAATTTTTCGGATCAGCGGAAGGAGTAAATACAAATTCGCAATAATTATTCGCAGTGATTTTACATCTAGAGGGAGAGAGTTTGTGGTTTCAGGGAGTTTTAATTAAAAAAAATTACAAATTCGCAATAAAAATTCGAAGTGAATTTTGCAGGCCGGAAGGTATAAAAATTCGTAGTAAAAATTAGAAGCGAATTTTGTTAGTCCCAATTTCGAGTGAATTTTGCGGTTTTTCAACTTGTCTCTCCGGATTGTGGGGAGTGGGAGGCCACGTGTAGAGGGCATTTTTCAATCCTCTAATTTTCTGTTTTTGTTAGTCCCCACCGAGCATGTCCAGGGCATTTTTCAATCCTCTACACCGAGCATGGTCCAATTCCGGGCATGAGGTGTTGCCGGTCATAACCTCACTCCGGGCATGGCTCAATGTCTTCATGGTTCAAAGATTTTTTTTCCGTGCCAACATTTTTCCGTGGTCAAAGTTCTTTTGTCTTCGTCACATCTTTTTGCGTCCCACGGGTCACTTTGCCTTGCGTGCCAAGTGTTCGGCTAACCTTTTACCCATCTACAATTGAATGAGCCCAAGGTACAAACAAAAGGAAATAGCTACAATACACACCCCCTATTTGGGTATGTATCATATGCACCGCTATAAAAGTTACGAATCAATTAACAAAAGTTACGAATTTTATTAAAAGTTACGAATTCTTTGTACAAAAGTTACGAGATGCACCAAATGTTATGAATCATAGAAAATGTTACGAATCATACTTTTGAAAAAGTTACGAAACACTAAAAAATGTTACGATTGCCAATGAGGTGACACAATATGGACCACACAATGGATGCATATTGTACACACCTTTAAGGGTTGTGTATTGTAGAATTTTCCCAAACAAAATATTCATCTCCCTCCATTAACAAAATAGGCATGGCACCGAATATCATTAGCCTTTTCACTCGGACTTTACTTGAGTTCTTCTTTTAGGCAGGTTAACTCAATTTTAATGCATGTCTCGCTTATACATGCATGGCTTCATAAAAATTGGATCGGCCCTAAACTTGGTCAAAATTTGGGGAGTAAGTAATGCGCAAAGATGGAGCCAGGGGCGGCTGGTGCCACCAATGCAATGATTTAAACAAATACTATTACCATAGTAAGAAATTTTAGTTTTATTATTAAACTCCACAATCCCGCCACCACTAGCTTTTTCATACTCTTCAAATTAAGACTGGCTGCCTCATCTTAATTTTAAGGAGATGTTTTATTATTAAACTCCATAATCCCGCGACTACTAGCTTTTTCATGCTCTTCAAATTATGTCTGGCTGCCTAGTCTTTAAAGGGAATAAATGTTCGTATTGAAGTTCATCTTTTTATTTTATTTTTGTATACAAATTTATCGCCACTAAATTAAAATTTTGACTCTATCCCTATGAAAATGATCATTTTTCTGGCTTTAGCCCAAACCGACTCCGCGTCGTGCCACCGGAGCATAAGGTCGTAGTGCAAAATTAGGAAAGTACTTACTAGTCAACGTTTTAGGAAAGTACTTACCACTTGGCCCGTACATTTTACGGTCAAGTCTCCGTTCGTAGTGTTCAAGGTTCTCATTTTCCAAACACTAATAGTTGGTGATTTTTTCAACCTTCTACCCACCACAGAAAACTAGTTCACACGAATAAGCAGCTTATTCGCCTTGTCTCTAAGATAGCTATTGACTAATTTGTGGATCGTTGAATTTGGTTCAATGTACGGGAATTTCAGCTGCAAAAATATGAGAAACTCATCTTGCACCGAACCAATTATTTTCTACCTCGGTTTTGTAGGTCAGTGAACTAAAACCGGTTGATAACTATAATCAACCGGACCAAATTACTCCTCTGCATTGAAGTGGTTCGGTTCGGTACGGGTTGTTGAGGTCTATTCAGGCCTCAAAGTGCAATTCTAATATAGTACCGAAATCTTTGATTTTACCTGATTGGGAAAAAAAAAAAAAAAAAACTCTGATAAGTCCAATTGCAAACTAAAATGTGCAAGACAAAATTTTATTTATATACAAAGGCTACCGAGGTTAAAAGAATATTTCACCTCCAAATTTATGAAGGCGAGAGCTGGATAATAGTATGTACCGGATGTTCTAAATATAATATTGTATAAGTGAATCGGTCGGATCGGTTTTTATAGGGTGTACAAATTCTTGAAATCGAAACCGAATTGAGAACCGATTTACTTGCTGTATTAAAATCGAACAAGCCGAAACTAATTTTTTTTTACAAAAAAAAAAACTCTAAGATAACGGTAAAACTAAACATTTAAATAGGAAACACATAAATAAATTAAAAGAACAAATTAATATTAAAAGACTCGGTGAGTAAATTGCCTTTTCTTGACTCTCGAGGATCCGTCGGACATGTCACAATCCGGTCATTAGCCACCTTGCAAAACACATGGGGAAAGTGCCTAGCAAAAACAATAAAACAAAAAAGGAAAATGATTTCCGCACGCTCTTTTTTTTTATTATTATTATTAATAAATGCTTACCGAAATTTATTCGTTTTAACATACTTTAAGAATCATATTCTGTTTAATTTTTAAGTTCTGAAAACCAAATTTTTCCGTACATATAGAAAACCGGAGTGTGAAAATTATTTTTCGAAAACTAGACGAAATAAAATTAAATTCTAGAGGACGTATTGACCCGAGTAAATTTGAGGGGTTATCATCTTGGAAATTCAGACAAGCATAAAATCGAATCTTGATTGGGAGAAAGATGAAATTTCAAAGTCAGCAGTGGACTTCCCATTCCCACCAATTCAAACAAAGCGGAAACGGGAAAACTGATCACCAAAAGCCTCACCAATCTCTCTATAAATATGCTTCAATGTGTGTTCACAAAATTAATCATCACCCAACTACAAATATCTATTTATATTGAAAAACCAAACCGAGCCTTATGACAAGTTACTCTCCAAGGATTTTCCTTCTTGCATTGTTCATCGTCGCCATCGTTCTATCTCCAGCGTTACCTTGTGACGCAGCTAAATCGAGAGGTAAAATTTAGTCATGCAATCCATTGCCCGATGTTTAATTTGTAGTTTCGTGCATGTTTGATTTTGATTTTGGTTACTAACTTTGCGTCTTTTTGTTGACCGATGCAGATGATCAGCCTATGAACAAACCTTACTGTCCTGCTTGCAATTGTTGCAAGGATACAGTACCGCCACCCTGTTGCTACTGTGCCTGCTATGTCAAAACCAGTCAACCTGATAACGTGACACCATGATCCAAGATATGGTCTTTCTGAAATCAAAATCATAGAGATGTAAACAAAAAAGAGAATGATAATATATAGAGTTGCTCGTTCTAGAATCAAAATCCTATAAAGTGTAATCCAATAAAGCATGTACTTTTACATGCAGTTCATACTAGATGAAAAGTTGGTGTGTTTGTTCGATCGTTTCATAATAACAAGGGTACTTATGTTTATTTACGGTCAGATTATCGAGAAAATTAATTCTATTGCAAGTTTGCAACCATCTGAAAATCAAATTTTCATTTTTATTTTTATTTACGAGTGTTCTTTGTAAGCTGTAATTCACTTACACCCTATGTGAAGCCATGGCCGAACCATAACCATGACTGGGTGGTCCTAGCCCAGATGACTAGCTATAGAAGATATGAAGACGTAGAGGCCTCAAGCTATTGTGTGTATATATTCCATGGAATTTTCCTCAGATTTCTTGTGCGTGTGTGACCCGGAAAGCACAACAGGTATCACGTGGTATTTGACATAGGGTCGTAATACCCTATTACAACCGTCCCTTTCAGTAATTAATATTGGTGCGGATTTTAAATAAACTTTTTCAGGTTATTTAAAATCTGAACCGCCCAAAATATTTTTGAATGGTTGGAATGTGCGCCGGGTACCGCCACGTGGTAGCCTTCACGCACCCAAACTCTTTTCCCCGAGCCCAGCTTAATAAACAGATTCTATATATAGTTAGATATAGCTTTGGTTATTGAAATTTGTGTTTGCTGACTGGGGATTAAGAACTTCAAAACGAGTCTAATTTTGGAGGATATGATGCTACGTACCAATATTTGTTACGTAAAAGGAAGAGAATTAAATAAGTCCAATCTAGGCCTCCTTTGGGTAATAATCCAGATTATTGGATTATTTGTTTGTCCTTATTCAAATTTTTTTTGCATTTGTTAGTTTTACATCAAGATTTTGTGGTTTCTGGATTCCTCTCGACGAGACGAATCTAACAAGTATAAAATTATGGTCAAAACTCAAATTTTTTTGAATAAATCCAAAATGAAAATTTTGAATAAGAACAAACGAATAATCCAATAATCCAATAATCTGGAATAGTCTCTTTCAAAAATTAGATGAGCTCAAGCTCGAGTCAAGTTCAATCACCGAGCCGAGCTCCAGCTTGTTTATATTTATGAAGCTCAAGCTCGAGTTAAACAATTGTAAATGAGCCATGTTCGAGCTCAAACTTTAGCTCTCTCAATAAGATTCAATATATAAGTTAATCAAGATTCAATATATAAGTTAATCAATGGCGGAGTTAGGATTTTTGCTCGAGGGAGTGCGACTTAATAGACATATCTTTATCTAGTGTATGCTTATCATATGGACCTTTTCCTTTTCAATATGATTTACTTGTGCGTTGAAATTATTCTAACCTAATGTACTAAAAGTACATGGATCATTTTTTTTTTATTTCTTTAGGCTACAACAATACTCACATGCTTATTTTCCAAATTATATATATATGAAAGAAATTGAAAATGAAGATATAAAATTACCTATCTTTTTCGTAAATGAAACGAAAATTATTAAGCTTATAAGAAGCTATTAGACTAATAGTATAAATTATTCCAAAAAAAAAATTAGTAGTACATTAATAGAATTTTCAAAATCTGGGGAGGTTGGGCACCTCCGAGCCCTATCATGGTTCCGCCCCAGAAGACAGTCTAAATTAGTACTCATATCACTTAATCAAGGGCAGTGATTTCCACACTCCCCAAATTAATATCCCCATCCTTTTTTTTTTTTTTTAGTGAAATCAGTTACCTTAATCCAACCACTTTATAAATTCTCATGTTTACGGCCTATTCTCTCCCAGCTAAGTCAAGCTCGGCTCGTTACCAAACGAGCCTACAATTCTAACTCGAACGGCCCTTGCATCTCTAACCATCCTTTTTTGGAAAATAAAATAGTCAAAAGTCAGATTAACCGGCTGTATATACCCACGCAAAGGACTTTCTAATTCCTGTCATGTTTCCTTTTCCGATTCCCCCTGCTTTTATAAAACCCTACTATAAACTACATTAACATACATATATATCCATCAAACACAACTTTAAAATACAACTCCGGACACAGTTACCGTCCGATGCACATAGGTCCACGAGCATCAAACGGTTGCAGACTGTCTTATTCCTGTCATGTTTCCTTTTCCTACTCAGCTTTGGATTTCTGGAAACAAATAGGAAATAGAAGGTGTTACCATGTTCCAAAATAGTCTGCGACCTTCACTACTATATATATAGGCAACCTGCGCAGCCAGCTTATACATGCAGTACACAAATTCAAGAAGTTTTATTTTGTTTTGAGATCGAATTACAAATTAAGAACCATGGACAATGATTCTGCTAATATCAACTCTCTCCCTCATGAGTTGATGGTCGACGTTCTTGCTCGTGTTGCCTCCTCTTCCTTCACTGACCTCTTCAATTCCAAATTATGGTCAGTCGATCGATCGATCGCTTCCTTATTGTATCTTTTTTTTTTTCTTTTTTGTTCATGTAACGCGAGTACTAGTTTCATCCAGCATATTAGACAAGATTCATCCTTTTTTAGTGGTCTGTGTCCTGTTTATACTTAATTTTTCCCAGTCTAATAAGAATATACTCTATTGATGCATCCTCGTGCACAGGAAAAATCAAGAAAAGTTATTTAAAGAACCGTGCGTAAAATTGGTTTGTCTAAATTTGTTTTATTTATCGTTCATCTTTTTTTGTTTTAGTTTCAGTGTCCAGGCCAAATTACGCGTACCTAGACTAATCTCCTCTCCAGTCTGGGCAAAGGGACACTGGAACTAGAGAAATCACCACAAATTACTCTTTTGCGACCTAACCCCAAGAATCGAACCCTAATTAATTGTGTGGGAAGAAAACTCACCAACCGACCGGACTAGCCCTCGCGGAATGTGTTTTAGGTGGCTCATGCATATTCATTCTGAATATAGTCTTAACTGCTTCAATTTTGGGACCCAGGGGTCCAGTAGGACACTCTGCAGTGCACATTCGGACTATCCGTCTCGGTAACCAATGATCAGATTTTAAAGAACTCTTTCAGGAAAGAGCTTAGAAGAGTTTTGTTAAAATCTGGACCGTTTAAATCACTTTTGGAAGGTTTAGATGCGCCCTACAGGCAGTACACTACAGGGTTTCCATTTCGCCACCCATTGTGTTATTGTTGATTGTTTTTGTATGAACCGAGTACAGTTGCAAAGATTTCATGGGAGCAGCAGAGGAGGATGGCATCCTTGAGCAAGTGTGCTTAGAGAGATTCCCAGTGATACATCAATGGCTCAAAAGTTACAAATTGAATTGGTTCATGAACCGCTGCATGGCAAGCGGAAACCCAGAGGCTTTGTACAGACAAGGATTGGTAAATTCATCTCGATAACAAACAATATATATAGAGACATTCCGTGTATTTCGTGGTTTTAATTAATTGATATTTGGTTGCTAATTAATAGGTCGAATATTTCACCCACATGAGGACGCAATCAGGGCTCGAGAATTTGAGGAGAGCAGCAGAGAAAGGACACGTTGAAGCCACATACGTGTACGGAATTCTCCTACTCTGTATGGGTGGACAATTCAGTATGGAGGGTTTGAATCTACTAAATGCCATGGAGAGGATTAGTACTAGTTCACAGTCAGGCGGCTCGAAACTATTCCAAGGGTGCCGAGAAAAAATCAAGGCGGTTTTTCGCTCGATGTGGATCAACAATCAGGTCGTTGATCAACGGATAAGCTCTTGTCGCCATCCGAATCCTATTGTCAGAACGATTGAAACATGGGAAGGGCGTTGTGAAGAGGACGAAGATGGTACGAGGTGTGAGTTATGTAAATGGGATAGAGAAGTGAGATTATTTTGTAATTTGTTGCAATGAAGGGATTCTGGAAAATAGTGTCGGATTAGTTCTACTTGCACTTCAATTACTACAGGATAATTTCGAAATTAGAAGATCTTGGACCCCTAAGCATAGCATAGTTCACTCTTGAATTGGTGGGATTCATAGAGGGCAGATCCTGTAAATTGAAATTGTGCAATTATCTTGGACCAGATTTGGCATTAGAAAGACAAAGATTATGTTTTAATAATAATTTATTGATCCTATTCAAACTTTGAATAACAAATATATTTTTTCCGATCACATGATTGGAGGGGGCTTACTTTGTCACGCCCCGCCCCGCAAACGGCACCCGCTGTAGGCCCGGATCGGTGCGGCCACGTGACATTCTAACACAAAAACAAACATCACCTACTCAAACGCCTCAGAAATAAAACACAGCGGAAGTCTTCTAACATATATATAAAGTGTATAAGTCAAACCACAAACTCAAACATCAAACAACCGACGACTTAATTACATAACATGTAGTGCAAGTTCTCAAAGTTCCATTAACACAACTCAAAACAGACCACTACTAGCCCAACCATGAGCAAGCAACTTGGCTAGCTACGCCACTCGAGACCAGCCCAAAAAGAAACTCCAAAATGACCAGTAGTAGTGGACCCACTCAAACCATCACCTAACTGGCAATCAAAAGAAAACCAGAGTGTGTGAGATATAGAATAAATTCAATAAAACATAGTTGAAGTACCCAATCGATCAACAACAAGTATATATTCACAACACATGCAGTGACACGTCTGCCACATCCTATGTATCCTAGGTCACTGTGGGAGTACACCCCGCTCGTTGTCACCGGTAATTAGGCGGCACAACGTACTCGCGGTGTAACCCAATCCACAGCCCCTTCACAGATACCATCTTTCACACACAACATGCATATCAAAAGCTAAATCTTCAATTAACATGATACACAAGCACCACCACAAGCATATCTCATTGAAGTTAACCATATCAAACACACTCACCTGAGAATCGACCGAAGTATGCCAAACTATGATTTTGGCACCTCCCGAATAACCGGCTCTTTACCTAAATTAAGACTCAACTTCCAACAAAGAGCATAAAATCTAGCCTTCTCCCATTGTTTCCCCTTCTTCTTCTTCTTCTTCTTCTTCTTCTTCTTCTTCTTCTCTCTCTCTCTCTCTCTCTCTCTCTCTGTATGTCGGTGAAGATAGGAACCAGGAAAAGGAAGTAGCGTAGATATTTTTTTTAACCCCACTAAACTACAATTTAACCCTCCAACTAATAGTTCTAACGGTTTTAACTCATATCACAAAATCAACTTAAAACATGCAATTTAAACGCTATTTATCCGTGACGGGTATTACATACTTCCTCTCAAATTCTCAATGATGCTTGCTTGCTCCCTTCTCGATGTACCCTTATCGAGTTATTTTAATAAATGTTTTGTTGCTGACCAAAAAAATATGCTCCCGATGAGACTGAGAAATATAGTATTACGAATCTGGAAAAGTACGTATTTTGATGATTTGTGCACAAGAGATTTTGCATGTCCTTGATGTATAATTTGAATAGTAGATTTTAGTTTCTTTTTACCTTTTTGCCCTTGCCTCGAATTGGTTATTAAATTGCGGTACTATAGCACGTAACCAGTTTTATGGAAAGAATTGTTATTTTCACATAGATAATCCATGTAAAAAAAAAATCACCCATGAGAAAGAATTACGTAAGATAAGTGTTTCTTCTATTATTGGTGTAAAATTCACACATGATTTTTGGGCATTTCTGGGGGCCTGAAGCGAAGGTTTCCTGGGCCCTCCCCGAAGAGCCAGTCCTATATAATTTTTTTTGGGTCCTATATAATTGCATTAATCCAAATCCAATATCAATCTCTAAACCTCCGAAACTCAGTAACTTCTAATTAGAGATGTCAACGGTCCGGATTGGTGCGGGTCAAAGTTCTAAAACTCGTTAGACGCTTTTAGGGCGGCCGGACACCTTCTAGCTTCCAGGGCCGAGTATTCGGCCCTAGTGGGGCAATTAGTCGGGATAGTCAGTCTAGTTGGGCATTACTGTCACTACATACCAATACATAGCAGATTGTGCGAATGAGGCAAGCCGAGCAGAGCTTTATAGTGTTTGAGCTCGGCTCGTTAAGTAAACGAGACGAAAATCGAGCTCCAGCTCGGCTCCGTCAAAACAAGCCGCGCTAGAGTAATTTACTTAATGAGCCTTCTCAAACGAGCCGAGCCTATACAATCAAGCCGAGCTTTAGCAAGCTCATTAACTAAAACGAGCCTGACCATTAATCCACGAACCAATCCAAAACTTACGGTACAGTATGGTATGGTACGGTTCGATTTGGATTCACGGTTCACGAGTTCTTGTTTTTTGACAGGCCTACTTCTAATGTACGATGTCTTGGGGCGATGAGATCCTCCCTGAATATTACGTGACAACTACGAATTAAATCAAGTATGACAAGTATTAATTGACATCTTGCTTTACATAGGAAACCATTAGTATTGGAAGTGATTTATTATGCATCTTGGTTATATTTGGAATCCATTAGATATACATCCAGACATTTGGTATCGATCGCAAGATATTTACATATATGTTGGTTTGGATGGAACCCAATCTGATGGAAATGGGGGGTGATGTGCATGGTGTTGTGCACCCCCTCGGCCGTTGGATCGTGTTTTGGACGGCTCAGATGTGTTTTGATTTTTTACCATAAAAAAAATCAAATTTAAAGGATAATTGCCGAACGCATCCGAGCCGTCCAAAACTCGATCCAACGGCCGAGGGGTGCACAGTACCTCCCCAAGTCCCCCATCTGATATTCAAACAATTGTATATATAGTTATGTTGGGTTTGCTTCAACAAAAATTTTCGGGGTATGATCTCTGAGATAACGCAATCGCATAAAGATTGTCAGTTTGAAATGGTTACAGCGGAATAAACAATGTATTTGGCGTATTATAGCATGTCAATAAACCACATTTTATTATCTTTCCTTAAAATTACGGCTTTTTTATGAAAATAAGTAGGCAAGTTAATAACCACATGCCATTTGATGACACAATGACTTCAATTTCTTCGGTTCCAAAAGCCTATATATATATATAACTCATTGACTCATAATTTAACATATCAAAAATCAGAAGATGCAAAGACTATCCATTTTCTTTTTTTATTCAACTAGAAGAGAAGACTGTCTACATATATTATATTTATCGGCAATCCTTTTTCCTCTATGCATTTTTCGGAAATTTATGCTTGAAGGAAACATGGTTGTTGTTCATGTCATATCAGCAAATAGGTAATTGTCCCTTTGGTTTTTTTTTTTTTTTTTTGGGTTCATTTCATCAATGTTTTTTTTTTTTTGAAAAGTGAATAATTTTATTAATCTCTGAAGAAAACAAAGATTAAAAGGGAATGAGGGGCCAAAACACCAACATGAAAAAGCACCCTCAAACCCCGAAGAAGAACAGTTGGCAAGAAGCCAACAAGACAGCAACCAACATGGCACCCCAGACAACCTGGTACCCCAAAAGAAAAAAACAAAAAGAGAGTCCTGAACCCACAAAAACTCCTGAACCACTTTCTGCTCGACAATGACCAAAACCCCCCTAATAATGCCTGACTGACCCCCAAAACAGCTTGCCCAAACTCTCCGACAAACACCAAAACCACCAAAATCTAGACAACCACAGCACCGGTGATCCACCAACAACACTGCTGCCTCAGCAACTCTACAGCCGATGCAGATCTCCACTGCATGGCTCTTGAGCATGGCTCCACCCCTCTCGAAATAGTACGTGCATGGATCTCACACCGTATAGTGAGAAAATGAAATAATGTTGGAGAATGCTCCACACCTCACTATAGTGTGGGTGTCTATCTCCAAGTGTGTCGGTACCACACCCTAATGTCTTGAAAGTCGGACAATATTGGAGAATTTATCTCTCTCCTTCTTCTATAAACTCTTTAAATCATCTGTATTGTATACGATAACAAACAACATTTATATATAGTTATTCGATTTGAATAAACGATTTTCTATTTATTTTTCTCCCTCTTAGTCCGGCCCTCGCGATTAGAGATTCTAGCTCCAGTATTTGTTGCTTACTTTTGTTTTCGTTAAATAAGCTGTTGTAGTGTTACATGATTAATTATATATTTCCTGATTTCACCCACATGAGGACGCTATCTGGGCTTGAGAATTTGATGAGAGCGGCGGATAGAAGACTTTTAGAAGCCACATACGTGTACGGAATTCTCCTAAGCTGTATGGGTGGGCAATTCAGCATGCATATATGGAGGGGTTGAATCTACTAAATGGCATGGAGAGGATTAGGAATAGTTCAAAGTCAGGCGGCTCGAAACTATTCCAAGGGTGCCGAGAAAAAATCATCGCTGTTTTTCGCTCGATGTGGATCAACAATTAATCAGGTCCTTGATCAACGAATAAGCGATCTTGTCGCCATCCGAATCCTGTTGTCAGAGTGACTGAAACATGGGAAGGGCGTCGTGAAGAGGAGGAAGATGGTACGAGGTGTGAGTTATGTAAATGGGATAGAGGAGTGAGATTATTTTGTAATTTGTTAAAATTATGGGATTATGGAAAATAGTGTCGTATTAGTTCTACTTACACTTCAATTACGACAGGATAATTTCGAAGAAATTAGAAGATATTGGATCCCTAAACGCATAACCAGTTTTATGGAAAGAACTGGAGTATTATTTTGACATAGATAATCCATGAAAAAAAACTCACCCATGATTTTCTGCAGGGGCAACTCCACATAGTGGAGAGGGGGTCAGCCGAACCCACGGGGAAAAAAAATACTACTATTATATTGAAATTTTTAAAAAAATCATAAATTTGGTGGTGACACCACTGGATAACTCCTAAAAGTTCATAAAAGTTATTTATTTGTGTGGTTTGTTTGAATCCTAGTTATTCGTTTTGTTCTTTTGACAAGGAGATGTTGATCTATCTTGCTAGATTGAGATTTAAATATGATTTTTGTTGGAATAAGATTTTTAGTTGTCATTATTGTGATGTTTTTCTTTGATTTATGATTGGTAAAAGTATTTGACGTTTATGAATGACCCCACACTTCCGAACTTCTGGAGTCGCCACTGATTTTCTGGGCATTTTTTGGGCCCTGAAGCGGAGGCTTCTTGGGCCTCCAAAGCCTCCCCGGAGAGCTGGTCCTATGCAATATTTTTTTGGTCCTATATAATTGCATTAATCCAAAATCTAAAATCATTCTCTAAACTGCAGAAACGCTAAGAGACATCTCAATTAGGTTGACATCGCTCCAGGCGACAATCATATGCCACCTCGGACCCAATGGAAAATAACAGTGTTAACCAGAGGTCAACCACCCCTACTAGATCAACTGGTACACCCTCAATACTAGAACAAATTACAATGGAATGAGGGATCGAAACACCAAAATCGTATATGTAGGACAAACTTCAGCACAGCATTTCAGCACAAGAATGGGCTTGAAGATGTCTTCACTTCAAAATAAAACTCCCACATGATAATTGCAGCTCAATTAGGTAAAGTAGGAAAGCCAGCATCATTCAACTTCCATAACAGCATCATCCAAACTATCATTAGCAGAGTAGATCAAACTCCAGAAATAAGAATAATCCAGAGGCTAAATGTTTGAAAAGCCAAAATAAACAAAGATAACAGAGCTTCCACTGCAGATTGGGTATAACAAAAACAACCTTTTGCACAGCAAAGTAACTTGAAAATGTCTTCCATATGATAGAATGCCACCAGCCCTTATCTCCGAAAACCTTCATAACCTGGGACTTCCTAATTCCGGCTTATTAACCTTTCTCGTCTCTAAAGTATTGACCACGTCTCATTTTACTCCCCAATGTATTAATTGAATGGAGTAGCTTTTAAAATATAGTTAGAATATATTACAAATCTGGAAAAGTGCGTAATTGGTTGATGTGTGCACAAGAGATTTTGCATGTCCTTGATGTATAATAAGAATGGTAGATTTTAGGTTTTTTTTTTTTATACCTTTTTGCTCTTGCCTCGAATTGGTTATTAACATGCGATACTATTATAACACATAACCAGTTTTATGGAAAGAACTATTATTTTGACATAGATAATCCATGAAAAAAACTCACCCATGATTTTCTGCAAGGGCGACTCCACATAGTGGAGAGGGGGTCAGCCGAACCCACGGGGAAAAAAAATACTACTACTCCCTCCGTCCCTTTTTAAATGTAGACATTTCCATTTTGGGCTGTCCCTAAATAAGTGTGTGGTTTGAAAAGTTAATGGGTAAAAGTTTGTACAATTATCATTTTGCCCTTTGAAAAGTTAGTGGGTAGAGAGTTTATGGGTAAAAGTGGATGATAATTTTGGAAAGTAGGGGTAAAAGTTGATGTGAAAAGTGTAAAGTGGAAGAAAAAGTTGATGTGAAAGGTGTAATGATGATGTTTCTTTAATAAGTTGGATTTACGAAGTAACACATTTAAAAAGGGACGGAGGGAGTATTATATTGAAATTTTTGAAAAATTCATAAATTTGGTGGTGACACCACTGGATAACTCATAAAAGTTCATAAAAGTTACTTATTTGTGTGGTTTGTTTGAATCCTAGCCATTCGTTTTGTTCTTTTGACAAGGAGATGTTGATCTGTCTCGCTAGATTGAGATTTAAATGTGATTTTTGTTGGAATAAGATTTTTAGTTGCCATTATTGTGATGTTTTTCTTTGATTTATGATTGGTAAAAGTATTTGACGTTTATGAATGACCCCACACTTCCGAACTTCTGGAGTCGCCACTGATTTTCTGGGCATTTTTTGGGGCCTGGCCTCCAAAGCCTCCCCGGAGAGCTGGTCCTATGCAATATTTTTTTGGTCCTATATAATTGCATTAATACAAAATCTAAAATCATTCTCTAAACTGCAGAAACTCGACACTTTTGATGTTGGATGTATTGGGGTAATGAGATGAGGCAGAGGGGTCCACGAAGTTGGAAAATTGGATACCACACCCTTCCTCTCTCTCTCCCTGAATATTACGTGACAACTATGAATTACACCAAGTATGACAAGTATTAATTGCACATCTTGCTTTATTATGCATCTTGGTTATATATACAGAGAGACATTTGGTATTGCTAGAGATTTACATATATGTTGGTTTTGATGGAACCTAAACGATATTCAAATAATATTATATATAGTAATTATATTGGGTTTGCTTCAACGAATTTAATTGGAATTGAGAAATTATGACGGTATGATCTTTGAGATAATGCAATCGCATAAAGATTGTCAGTTAGAAATATTTACAGCAAAATAAACAATGTAATTATAACGACCTGATTGTGGCCTCTACTCTCTATATATACAGATCATGCACAAACTACACAGCCAGCTTATACAGTACACGAATTCGAGATGTTTTAGAAATTTCTTAAGAGAATCAGAAAGAACCATGGACAATGATCCTGCCAATATCAACTCTCTTCCTCATGAGTTGCTGGTCGACGTTCTTTCTCGTGTTGCCTCCTCTTCCTTCACTGACCTCTTCAATTCCAAATTATGGTCAGTCGATGGATAGCTTCCTCCTTGTATATCCTCTCTTTTTTTTCGTGTCTGTTGGAAATACCGTAAAAATATGGAACCGTTTACCTCATAATCTGTAAGTGAACATAAATACCACAAAATTTGGCTGATGTTTTGGGTTGACTCCCGGACTAGGTTGCTCTCTTTAAGACGTTTCGCGGCTACGCCCTCACTGTACAAGCAGTACCAGTCACGCCGTCTCCAGGATAAAACAACCCTGAATACAGCCTCTGTCTCGATCTTTTCTGCACGGAAAAAGTCCGGAAATGCAAAACACAATCGACCTTTTCTTGCTCTCTGAATTTCTGTAATGAAAATGTTTTTTTCGTTGTGTTTGAAAAGGCTGGAGTAGAGCTCCTTTTATAGGTGACGAGAAGGTTCAATTTTTGGAATTAGGATCAATCTGTAAGGTAACAGTCAAAAAATCATTTCCAAAAAAAACGGATTGGTCAAGAAGAAAAAATATTTTCCTTAAATAATTTTTGCAAAACGTGGGGCTATTCCAAGGGTGCCGAGAAAAAATGAAGCCCATTTTTCGCACGATGAGGATCAACAATCAGGTCGTTGATGGACAATAATTAAGCTCTTGCCATCCGAATCCTATTGTCAGAGTGATCGAAACATGGGAAGGGCGTCGTGAAGAGGAGGAAGATGGTACGAGGTGTGAGTGGTGTAAAGAGAAGTGAGATTATTTTGTAATTTGCTGTAGTGATGGGATTTTGGAAAATAGTGGCGTATTAGTTCAAGAATGCTCCAATCTGCAACATCGCCTATATTTTTGTAAAACATAATGATAATGACGAGCATATATAATCTATACTCCTTCTAAATGTACAAGGTGTTTTCTACTTTTTGTATTCCACAAATGCCCCTAACCATTCTTTTTATGCCCAGCCCAGTCGACGCCCCATCCACCCCTTCGTAACCGACACGATACTAAATGTACTTTACCTCTTGTGACTAGAAAATGACGTGAAAAGAGAAAAAATTTAAGTCGAGTCGAGAGTTTTGAAGTGTTAACGAGCTCAGATCGTTCAAAATTCATGTGAGCTTGAGTTGAGTACAATATTCGAGCACAAACTCGTTCATTTGAATCATTTTCACGAGGCTCGAGCTCAAAGTAAAACACGTACAAACAAGGTTGAAGGTCCAAATAAGCAAACTAAGATGGGGTGAATTGGGTTTCACAAGTATATCGACAATTCAAAAACCAACGCAGTGTGTGGAACCTAGGGAAAATGAGGAAAAAGAAAAGAAAATGAGAGGAAAATGAGAAGAAAACGGGAGGGAAATTTCACTATTCACAATACTAGAATTTGTTATTTTCTCTCATAATCAAACAATGGTAAGGAATTTTTTCCCTTTCCTTTCTTTTCTCTTATTTTCCGCAAGTACCAAACAATCATAAATGCGAGACTGTAGAACTGGTTCAATCCGGACTATGTACACCCTAGTACATGATAAACATCTCAATATTCAGCACATTTTTTCAGTAAAAATCGCGTTAAGAAATTTAAACAAATTAAGGTTGGCCTCCGCCTTTTTTTTTTTTTAAATGCTACGTAATCACATAATAGAATACAACAGGAAAAGTCTACAATACACGCATCTTAAAGGTGCGTACCATATGCACCCAATGTCTGGTCAAAATTGTGCTAGCTCATAAAGATTCATAACATTTTGGTGCTCTCATAACTTTTATACTAAAAACTCGTAACTTTTCAGCAATATAATTCATAACATTTCACTAAGAACTATAACTTTGCTTCTCGTAACTTTTCAGCAATATAATTCATAACATTTTCACTAAAGTCATGACATATTGGTGGGTATCGTAATTTTATGCTAAAAACTCGTAACATCTTAGAGGTGCTTGTGAATAAACCCAAATAGAGGTGTGTATTGTAACCTTTCTCAATTCTCATTGTGTATTCTAGTAGTAGTTAGGTAAAAACTCGTAACATCTTAGAGGTGCTTGCGAATATACCCAAATGGAGGTGTGTATTGTAACCTTTCTCAATTCTCATTGTGTATTCTAGTAGTTAGCAAATTAATAATTAACACAAATTAATAATTGCAATTGATGGATTCTATAGACTAGCAGAGAACATATAAAATTCGATGAGTGTATTTGCTATTACGTATTTGCTATTACGTAATGGCAGTATTTGAATATTTCACCCAATTAAGAACACAATCAGGGCTTCAGAATTTGAGGAGAGCAGTAGAGAAAGGACATGTGGAAGCCTCATATGTATACGGAATTCTCCTAAGTATGTCTGGGCGGGCAATCAAGCGTACTTAATTGGTTTAAATATTTTAAACGCCATGGAGAAAATATTTATTAGTTCAAACTCAAGTGGCTTGAACATATTCCAAGTGTGCCGAGAAAGAATCGAGTCAATTTTTCGCTCGATGTGGATCAACAATAAGGTCATTGATCGATGTACGAGTAAGTTCTTGTTGCCATCCAAATCGCGTTGTCAAAGTGATCGAAACATGGGCGTCATGAAGAGGAGATGGTATTATGTGTGAATTATGCAAATGGGATAGAGAAGTGACATTATTCTGCAAAATTGTTGAATCCAATTAAATAAGCAGACTAAATTTTTTTTTTTTTTTTGTAGACGTACTTTATCCTCGTGGTCAATGATTTGATTTTTATTTTATTTTGCTTTTTGTCAAGATATTACAGATTAATACTTCATATAAAAATTTAGATCGAAGTTAAAAAAAAACTAAATGAAGACTTACAACTGTATTTTTAGCATATTTTCGTTCTTAGTTAAAAGAATTGACTTTTGGTCATCCTATTTTACTTTTTAGGTTATCCTTGTAAACGTGAATCAGAAAAATAAAAAAATGAGCAAAGTAGAGCGGTAGGCACCATGTAATACTCACTTGACCAATAATTAAACTTCATTAATTGCTGCTCCATCCATCCATTTTTAAGTGATCCCTATCAAAATACATGCAATTTCAAAGCCCTTAAAAACATATTTCTTTATATATTTTTTTAACTTTTTATATCAAATCAAAGTGCTCATTGAGTACTTTAAATTGGTGCAAAAAAAATTTAAAAACATGCTACGGAAGTGCATTTTTTAACAGATAAAAAAATACACATTTATCAAATGTATAATTTAAAAAGAGACGGAATGAGTACTATAATGCTAACTTTCGCCGATATATATAATACTCACAACAATTCATGAAAAGATAAGAAATGAGTAAGACTTTTCAACTTAATGTAGCCCTCAATGTCCGGGGTGGGTGCTATCCCTAAAGGGAGATCTATGTTGTCCAATCACAGTCATCCATGCTCAGCAATGAACGACTCGAATCACATCTTATCTAAACAAATCTGAATCGTCTGTTACCGAACAAATCTGAGCCGTCCATCACCGAACACGGCCATCCGTGCTCGGCCCAACATGAATGTTGTTACCATCCCCCATTCCATTTTTCTCTCACTCCAGGAATTCAGATGGCTTGCGTAAAATGAGTGCAGTGGCATTAATTTCTTTCTTTTTCAACGCGGATTGGACCTTGGACAGCCAATACACAGCTCAAGTAGCACTAATTCCTCCCCCAACGTTGTCAGCACACGTACATATGGTTCATTAGTGTTTTTACCCTTCTTTTTGTCTTTATTCACCTTGAAATCATTGAATTATATTTACTTTTGAGTAACTTTTCCCCTACGAAGAACAATTTGGTACTTTCAAGTAAATAAAGACAAAAAAAAGAGTGCAAAGAGATAATAGGGGGTGTGAAAATCATTACCCAAGATTTGTCTTTTTGTGCTTGTAGTGTGTGTAATATTAACCACAGCGAAACAAATTGTGAGTACAATTGTAAGAAAGTGGAGTGCAAAAATTAGGCCATGTTCCACTCACGGACTTGGCTTTTGACATTTCACGGAATTTTGAGAGAAGTAATTTTCCTCACATACATCAACTTATAAAGTCATACTTTCTTTTTTCGAAAACCCTAGCCAGGCGAACCTCCACAAATTTTGACACTCTAAATGTTAACACTTGGACAAACCTTTACTACCCCAAAAAGATTTTTTCTCTGGTGGTGATAATTTAATTGCGAATGTTAGAACTTGAGACTCATATGAAAAAGTACCAAGAAGTTCTAAGAAAACCATACCAACAAAGCATGATTTAAGCAAGTGTTATGATTGGGAATAGAGTATGCGTATAACTATTCTCTATTGTAAAAACTCTGGACGATTGATCAATAACAAAGAACTCGCTCTCGCTCCCGTGGAGATACTTGATTTTAGGAAACCACATAAATTATGTATGCTAATTTCTTTACTTATATTGTATGTGCGATGTTTACGCTTACAACAAACTTAATTGAATAGTGACACCTAAAAAATGTGTGCCGAACATTCCTCATACTAGAATGGCTTTTTATGTGTTGAGGACTCCGGATAAAAAATCTATTACTCTACAAATAGACCTTGAAAAATCCTATTTTGCTAGCAGTCGAATAATCAAGCAATAATAGGAATTAAAAATAAACGAAGAAACGATAAACACACGATATACGTGGAAAACCCCGAATAGGGTAAAAACCACGGGAAGGAATCAAAACACGAAAAATACCATTGTGCGATTACAATCGACCTATACTTACAATTGAAAATCCTCTCAATTGACCCAAGACCCGATTGCCGAATCCACGTTCATCGCACCAAGTGTTTGATTGCCGCAAGCCTTGAATCCTCAAGCCTTCCGAGATACTTCCAGAAATCCACCGGAAGAACGATTGAATCAAAGGTTGAATAAGATCTTGGAGTATTTGATTTGGTTGCTCAAAACTTCATGCAAGAACTCCAAGCCATACCACAAAGATGCAACACGTAGCCTTGTCTCTCTCCTTGCTTCTTAATGTCAAAAATCGGCTGCTGAAGATGTAAAAACCGTAACCCTAGCTGCTGCCCTTTTATAGGATGTTTTGAGCGCCTGCTTGAGCACATTCAAGTTGCTCGAGCACTTTCCTAACAGCCTACTTGCTGGACCCGAGGCATGAAAGTGCTTGAGCACTATGCTAGAACTTTGCCAACAGCCAATGTGCTTGATACGAGAGAAAAATGTGCTCGAGCACTAGTACAAATACAACATCATTCCTTCCACAACCTAAACAGACGCATCTAGAATATTGAAAATAAAAAGTACAACGCGATATTGTGTCATGGAATTGCCAACCGAAAAAGGAGCTCAGCCTATGGAGCTTACAATCTCCCCCTTTGGCACTTCCATGACAAAACAAAAACACACTATTCATTAAAAGAAAACCCCTAATAGTGTGAAGGCGTCCGTCCTGTGAAACTGCAAAACAAACACTAGAAAAACACATGGCAGAAAACATCTCCCCCTTTTTGTCACGGAAGGACAAAGGTAGTAAAAATAAACAGTAAATATAAGCCAGAAACAAAGTGCTGGATGAGAATAGAAAGAACAATAAGAGAGCACAAATATGAGAGAGCTAAACCAGTATTTAAATTGCCAAAACTCAACTGTCAGAAATTCATAAGCATCAAACCACTATCCAAAAATACCAACTAACCACAATGCCAAACGCCACATACGGCAACCATATAACTAAACAAATGAGCATTGTTCGACAGACGCACAAAATTGAGAACAAATCCATTGAAACCCATTGAACCAAAACATTCTAAGAATGAAAAATAAAAAAGAAAGAACTAACCGAATATGGAAAACCGCAAGGCACGATCAAAGGATGAAGATGCAAGAATTAGAAGAGAGCCCTAATGGGCGGCACAGTTGTCCGAAGAATAAGCAGTAAAAAATGAGGCTCATACAATATCACAAGATTGAGCAATGCATGAGTAAATTTGTATTAAACCCATCGTGAGTGAATTTTGGGGATAAGTTGCAGCATGCACTATGAATCTGTGACAAGGTGCGTGTGTGACACGTCATAGGAAATTAGGACTATTATCCAAGTAGTCAAAAATTCTCATGGATCCTTGGACTATCAAGCACTCTCCCCCTCACGAAGTCAAACCAGGCACTCATCGATACAAATTTTGTGCCATCGAAAATAAACAACTCGCCCTCAACTTAACAATTAATATTTGACAGAATTTCATAGTCGTGTTTTCGCTTTTACCCCATTGCTGTTTGACGCGAATATTGGGAGTAAGAGTACCTCATACCCAATGCCCGGTTACTAAGTGAATGGTCCAAGCACGAATGCTTTCACAAAGTCTATCCATCTTTTGACGCGAACACTCAGAGGGAGAGTACCTCACCCCGATTGCCCGGTTACTCAATGAACGCCCGGATAAGCATATATACAGATACTTTTGTTTTTTCATCAGAACTCCCCCTTTTTTTTCTTTTTTTTTCTCTCTCTCTCTTTTTTTTTTTTTTTTTAGCTGCACTTAATGAGCCATTGTATACAAAAAATTAGGCCAAAAAAATGGTCAATCGCCGAGAGAAAGGACAAGATATAACCAGGTGCATGAGAATTCACTTTCCTCTCTATGTAATCTTACTAACCTTGACGTGTAGGGGTGGTGATCACAGAGTCATAAGGCATGCTACAACGAATTACCTAATGCATCTCATGAGTGGAGTTAACAAAACTTGTGCATGCATTCCCGAACATGTGCATTTGTGTGAGTCTCATGGCTGACTACTCATCCTCAAAAAGCATGATAAGCCCAAATTTTTTCATATATGAATGTTTTTGTATTTTTTTATTATGAGCAAAATTAAAAGCATCGACACAAAAAAAAATACATTAAAGAAATAAAATAACCAAAACACTACTAAGGCACTCCAAAGAGACTTAATCAACGAGGCATACCCCGACCAAACTTATCGCCAGACATATGATATGAGCAATCACGATTAAAATTCCACATGTGAGAGTTTCTAGCATTTAACGCCGTTTGAGTAACAAAACAATGCAAATCACACTTCTTGACCCATATGGATCGAGTCCTGACTTGAGATGTCTTAATTTGATTGTTAGGTTCAAAAGTAGGTCTTGAGCTTCTCACTATCATGTTTCTATCATTATCATAGTTCACGTGATTAACCAAAGATTTATGTGTGTTGTGATGCTTGGAGACACTTTTACTGAGACAAACATGATTATGATCAACACAGGGGTAGCCGTGAAGTTTGAAACAATTAGGTCTAATATGACCTTTTACTTGGCAATAATGGCATGTAGGAATGAATTTAACATAATTACCCCTTTTAACATCATGAGCCTTTTCAATCACATCATCGATAGTATTTATAGTGTGGAATTTCGATATTACCTTTTTTGATTGCAAGTCATTCGCCTTACCTTCGAGTACTTTTGAGGATGAAGCTTCATAAAATCCAAGCCCTGTTTTGTCACTTGCCGGTCTTTGTATGCTGAGAATGTTATCCAGTATCTTGGACCCTGTATTTAACCGCTCAAATAGAATATTAGCATTATCAATTTCAATATTTAACATTTTTATTTTCCCTTCCGAGGTGGTGTTTAAATCAGTTAAGACCTTGTTCTTTTCTCGAAGACTCTCAACCTCATTATTCAGCTTTTCTTTCTCAGTAGTGACACTGCTCAATGACCCTTGTAGCTCTTCAACTTGCTTTTTAACTATCATTAATTCTATGTTAGAATTTTTATATTTTTCAGCTAATTTCAAATTAGTCTCACTAATCTTCACACTCTCTTTATAAAGCATATCATAAGACTCTTTCAACTCATCAAAACTCAAAACCTCATCACTTTCTTCTTCCTCACTCTCATCAGAGGATTCCTGCTCACTAAAGTTTGATTGTAAAGACGCCCCAAAAGCGATAAGTTTGTGTTATCTACATGGTCTTCCTCAGAATTGTCATATTCACTGTCGTCATCCCAAGTTATATTGGCCTTAAAATTAGTCTTTTTCTTTAATTTGTTAATACATTCATGCGCTAAGTGACCATACCCTTGACACTCATAACACTTTGGCCCTTCAAGAGATCTTTTAACCCTTGTTTTCCTTTTTCCAGAACAACCCTCATGTTTTTCTTTTATATTAGACTTTTTGTTACTAAAATCATTACCAATGGCTTTCTTCTTGAAAAACTTTTTAAAATTTTCTGTAAATAAACTCATTGCTTCTAGGTCATAATCATTATCACTTCCTGAATCTCTATTTTCACTTTGAGAACTAGAAAAAGCAATCGGCTTAGCCGAAGGTTTAGAATTTATTTTCTGAGACTCAGGTTGTATCATATCAGCTTCATAAGTCTGGAGGAGACCTACCACTTCTTCAACAGATTTTTCTTTGAGTTTACGTTTGCCCTCAAGCATAGTGACTTTTGTTTTAAAACGTTCTGGCAAGGATCTCAAAATTTTCTTAATAACTCTAAAAGGAGGGATAGGTTCACTGAGGGTTTCGCAACTATTAACAATAGAGATCAATTTAGAGTAGAATTGATTAAATGTTTCATCTTCTTGCATTCTAATAACCTCAAATTCGGTTGTAAGCCTTTGCAATTTGGATTGTTTGACAACATCAGTACCCTCATGACAAGTGACTAAAATATCCCATGCTTCCTTTGCTATTTCGCAGTTGGCTATCTTACGGTGTTCATTCACATCCACTGCACTAGATAAAATATCCAAGGCTCTATTATTTGCTTGTAATTGTGCCTTATCTGCGACAAATAACTCAGAACTAGGTTTGGGTACTGCTTGATTATTCACTGTAACAGTAGGGTACGTATAACCATTAATACACGACTTCCAAATTTCTTCGTCTGTTGATCTCATAACAGCTTTTATTCTGGATTTCCAATAATCAAAATTCTCACTATCCAAAATCGGTACACGACTAGATAAATGATACATGTTTGTGTGCGTGTTCATCTTAACTGAGGATCCACTCTAGGAATAAACCCTAATATAACGAGCGACCCGCTCTGATACCAATTGAAAAATCCTATTTTGCTAGCAGTCGAATAATCAAGCAATAATAGGAATTAAAAATAAACGAAGAAACGATAAACACGCGATATACGTGGAAAACCCCGAATAGGGTAAAACCCACGGGAAGGAATCAAAACACGAAAAATACCATTGTGCGATTACAATCGACCTATACTTACAATTGAAAATCCTCTCAATTGACCCAAGACCCGATTGCCGAATCCACGTTCATCGCACCAAGTGTTTGATTGCCGCAAGCCTTGAATCCTCAAGCCTTCCGAGATACTTCCAGAAATCCACCGGAAGAACGATTGAATCAAAGGTTGAATAAGATCTTGGAGTATTTGATTTGGTTGCTCAAAACTTCATGCAAGAACTCCAAGCCATACCACAAAGATGCAACACGTAGCCTTGTCTCTCTCCTTGCTTCTTAATGTCAAAAATCGGTTGTTGAAGATGTAAAAACCGTAACCCTAGCTGCTGCCCTTTTATAGGATGTTTTGAGCGCCTGCTTGAGCACATTCAAGTTGCTCGAGCACTTTCCTAACAGCCTATTTGCTGGACCCGAGGCATGAAAGTGCTTGAGCACTATGCTAGAACTTTGCCAACAGCCAATGTGCTTGATACGAGAGAAAAATATGCTCGAGCACTAGTTCAAATACAACATCATTCCTTCCACAACCTAAACAGACGCATCTAGAATATTGAAAATAAAAAGTACAACGCGATATTGTGTCATGGAATTTCCAACCGAAAAAGGAGCTCGGCCTATGGAGCTTACAGACCTTTCTATTTTCTTCTGGCGAATCTAATTTTGGGACATCTCATCGTATAAAACTAACGACTTTGAGGTAAGACTGCGATAGTCTTGTTTTGCATCACATGAAAATCAGATGAGAGGATAAAGTGCGAACGACGTATGTCTAATCAGTCAATGATCTCTTGTTCCGTTATGATTATGAAGCTTACAAGTTGCATCATTGAGAAGTTGCTTAAGATTTTCTTTCAATCACATAGTAATCCTTTTGGGAGAAAGAGGAAGAAATTACCTTATTTTCCTGTAAATGGGTAATGAACAATTGAATTAAATGTCAATGGCCATAATTATACGTGACCATCCATCACCTGCATGCTGCAACTTTTTAGTGTCTGCCCCTCCCAATGCATCATTCATTATCTTTCCAACTACTTCCCCACCTCTTTTTTAATTAAATCTTCAAAAAAAAAAAAAAAAAAACTCATAATTGTCCTTTTCATTTAATGGAGGGTGGGACTTCAACATCCAGCGGATACACATCAACATAACATTAAAGAATTAACCCAGGAGTCGGCAAAGTGATCTTTGTCTTGTAATTTCGGGGTTTGTTCTCACCTAAGATTTCAAGTTTGATTCTTTTTGCCAACCAACTCTTGGAGCCACAGGGGATTATACTCGGTCATTACCTCTGGGGCCTCGGAATTAGTCAAGGTGCACGCAAGCTGTCTCAGACATCCGATTATCAAAAAAAAATATATAATAACAATAATAAATAAAGAATTGGATCTCTAAGGTCCAATTTAGATTGGGCGGGACGTTCCAAATTTAGACCATCAATTTACTTCAGTTAATAGTTTGGTGAGTTCTTTAGAAAATTTGAACTATTGATTATATCAATATATATTGCCATGAATAGTGTGGTTTTGTTCAAAAACTTTAATCGGTAAGAGTTTTAGAGTTAATCCGAACAATTGAATATATCAATGTATGGTCCAAATTTAGACAGTCTCGTCACTCTAAAATTTGGACAGCAGATGATCTGACCCCAAGTAATTTGATAGATGGACATAACATGTGTCTGTATGTATCATTTTTGCTGTATGTATACATGTAACGGGGATATTTTGGTGCTTTAATTTTTTTCTGGTACAACTTTTGGTGCTTTAATGCTATAACCACTTCACCATTATTAGCCTCTCAACTTTCAAGTGTGTTCATTTGCATTTTCTGTTATATATAAGCTTCACAAAGCTTAGATCTTTCACAGCCTAAAACACCATTTTTGGTTTGAAAATGAAACTGAGAATGGGTATATGTTTCAGTGGGGCATTGGTTCTTATCCTTGCAATGACATTTTCCATTGGTGGGGATGCTCAGGATTCAACCACTCTTGTCCCAGCTATCATTACATTTGGAGACTCTGCAGTGGATGTTGGGAACAATGACTATATTCCCACCATTTTTAGGGCTAATTACCCTCCTTATGGAAGAGATTTTATCAACAAGAAACCTACTGGAAGGTTCTGCAATGGCAAACTAGCCACTGATCTCACTGGTAAGTTCATGATTTTTTATTTTTTTTTTTTTGTTAACGATGAGTGTCCCGGTCAACCAAACTAATCTTGTCAGCCCCACCCACAATCCTTTCCATGCGTTTGCGTGAGGTAACCCAAGGCAAATCATTGTCGAGAGAAATCGACCTTGTGACTCTGAGTTGATAATCCTTTCAATGCGTTTGCGTGAGGTAACCCAAGGCAAATCATTTCCCCTATTCATTATGGATTTTGTGGAGAGATATACCAACTCTTTGGCTTTTTTTTTTTTTTTTTTCTTTTTTTTTTTTTTTTGACTCGGGAAAAAATGGTCGTTTGGCTATCTATGTCTGGAAGTTGTTTTCAACATGATTTTCTGAAAACTACCCACAAATGTTTTCGAATGTGAGTGCTTTTTGTTTTTTTGTTTTTTTTTTATCTGGGAACTTTTTGTTGAGTCTTACAAACTAACCCTTCCGTCCTTTGGTAAATTTTTGAAATTCGTACCATTTTTTTATTACTTATATATTTCAATCTGAATCTCAAACAATATGTACTATGGGTTTTGGCTTAATAAGTCACCTCACTTATTTTTTCGTTTTTATTGGGATTTTTTTTTTGTGTTTGTTAGTTTTTCATTAATTTTTTGTGTATTTATTGACTTGTTTAGACGAGAGAAAAAATTATGATTCAAGCTTAAATTTTTTTAATAAAGACAAAAGTAAGTATAAAAAAACAGATTCTTACACTTTTTCGATTTTATTCAAAAAAAAATTAAGAGTTCTTATCATAATTTTTTACCTTTTTGGATTTCTTTCATCGAGATAAACCAATAATACACAAAAATGAACCAATAATACACAAAAATTTGAAAACTAGCAAACGCAAAAAAATATATATATATATATAGAGAGAAAAAAAGAAGTCAAAATGACTTATTAGGCCAAAACACATCGTAGTAATATGGATCTTATTTGATGGATCACAATTAGTTCTATTATAAAAAATTTGCAAAATCATGAAAATCACTATAAATTAAAAGACATAAGAATGGCACGAATTTCAAAATTGAACTACCAAAGGCGGACGGAGGGAGTACAAAAATGAAAACAGAGTAGTGCAAGAATGCAATTTCATTTCATTTTGGGAAAGTGTTTGGTACAATTTCACCCGTTGGATGTATTTTCTGGGTACTTTTATGGGAGACTTTTCATGTACTGTACGAGACCTGTTTCATTTTCTATCATTCCTATACTTTAACCCTTTCTTTTTCCTCCATAAATCCCTCAACAAATCTATGATCCATACACATACTAATGGTGTTTGGTAAGTTAATAATGGCAAGTAAAGGCCAGACCCTTTGTTCAATCTATATTTGGTTCAAATCTACTGTTAATTTTCATTTCAAAACTCTGTGCAGCTGATACACTGGGATTCACCACTTACCCACCAGCATATCTTAGCCCACAGGCCTCTGGTAAAAACCTACTTATTGGAGCCAACTTTGCTTCTGCTGCATCTGGCTTTGATGACAGAACAGCCGCCTTGAATGTAAGAAATTTTCTATTTGTCTTTCTGAGGAAACAAACAATAATCCATGTGAGGGCTGATAAATAGAGATGGCAATCGGGCGGGGTGGGGCACGTTTTGCAGTATCCGTCCCTGACCAGAAAAGTAGAACACGGACCCACCCCGCCCCTAACCCGTCCGAGTAATTTGTGGGTCCTTCCGTTCTTGACTTTCCACCCCAATCAAGGGTTGAGTATACCCGCCCCACCTGTTAAAAAATGGGAAAAATAATTTAATTGAATAGCTATTAGAATAAAAAGGTCATATATACTTTTAATTTGATGGTGAAAATACAAGAGAAAATATAATTTTTTGTATAATGATAAAATTATTTGGGTACAATATAATTTCTTTTATTATTCCTAAAAATGTTAGGTAAAAGTATAATGTTACATTTAAAAGTATTTCGCGGAGGGGTAACGTTAACCCGACCCTGGCCGGATTTTTTAATTTTCCCCCGAACCCGCTCCAGTACCTGAAAATTTGACACGAAAACCCGTACCGATTGGATCTGTGTTGGGTCAATTGCCATCCCTACTGATAAAGCTGTACAAGTTTGATTTGAAAACTTAACGAACTTTGAGAATATGCTTAAACGAGTTTTAGTCTAGCTGATAATGAGTCGATCTTGAATAATTTGAAGTTTTAAAATATCGTAAGCTGAACAAGCCCATTAGTACCTTGTCCAAGCTTGTTTTGAAAATTTATCGGGCTTCAAAAAATCTTCAAGTTTGATTTTTTTGATACTTGATATAACAAATCTATCTCGAATGAGCTTTTAATGAGCAAACACGATCTCAAGCTTAAATAGCTTGTTTCGTTTATCTGCAATACTCAAAGCCTTTTCCCAATATACTGTATCTGGAACCTGATCCATTAACTTTCCTTTCTTTTTGTGTAAACTATGAAAAACCTTGTGGCAGCATGCAATTTCCTTGTCACAACAGTTACAATACTACAAGGAGTACCAAGCTAAGCTAGCAAAGGTAGCAGGGAATCAAAAGGCAGCATCCATTCTGAAAGATGGATTATACATAATGAGTTTTGGTAGCAGTGACTTCATTCAAAATTACTACACCAATCCTTACCTGAACACTGTCTACACTCCTGATCAGTATTCCTCTTTCCTCGTCGGCATTTTCTCAAACTTCGTCAAGGTACTCTAACCGACGAGTTTTCTCATTACTGTTGTTTCTGGGTGTTTGCGATAGCTTTTGGAAGCAAGATTTTACGGGTTTTTTGTCATATTTTTCGCTTCTAATTTTGAGTCAACAACAGCTTTTGAAACTGTTTTACGAGCTGATTTGCTAACTTGCTCGTCTAATAAAAGATGTTTGGCTTTGTGGTTTTGCAAACAGAACTTGTATGGTTTGGGAGCCAGGAGAATTGGGGTGACTTCACTCCCACCACTGGGTTGTCTTCCAGCAGCAAGAACTTTATTCGGATTCCACCAGCCGGGTTGTGTATCTCGGCTCAACAACGATGCTCAAGGATTCAACAAGAAGATCAACTCAGCTGTATCAAATCTTCAAAAACAATTCCCCGAGCTTAAAATCGCTGTCTTTGATATCTTCAAACCGCTCTATGACCTTGTTCAGTCTCCTTCAAGCAATGGTAAATGACCTTTTCGACTTATGGATACTCATAGCAAGGTTTTCGCGTTTGCAATATTTTGGAAAACAGAACTCTTCTAAAACACTTTCAAAGACATGTTGAAAACTAGACGGATCAAAACGGAAAGATCATAAGAGTTAAGGAGTTAAGGTCTGTAAGAAAATTCCGTTGGCGAAAGTACACAATGGCTTGGCATTCTTTAAAGAATTCTGACGTGTTTCATTGCATTTTGGTGTGTCTCGGTGGAAAACGGGAATATTGAAATTTCAATATCTGTGTAGTTGTGTGTTTTAATCGGTCCAAGAAACAAAGTTTCCGCTGTTTGGATGGAAACGAATGAAATTTTGTTCCTTGACTAGATTTAAAACACCAGCCTAAAACCAACCAATAGAAAAGACTAGAAAACCAAAGGAATCAAGAGCTGTCCTTGCATTGTTCTCGAGCTTCAACTTTTGGTCATGGCGCAGGTTTTGCGGAAGCAAGTAGAGGTTGCTGTGGGACAGGGACGGTGGAGACGACATCGTTGTTGTGCAATCCCCATTCACTGGGGACTTGTAGTAATGCTACCCAATATGTGTTTTGGGACAGTGTCCATCCGTCTGAGGCTGCTAACCATGTTCTTGCCGATTCTTTGATCGTCGAAGGAATCAATCTCATCGGATGAAGTTCCATTCTCTATGCCTGTACTCTAGGTTTCCTGCTCTATAATGTTACGGGATTGCCATGGTACGCTTACAACTTTGATTTGTTGCATTATTCATAGTGTAGTAAGGACATCCGATATATGCTTAACACGGATAAGACATCCTCAGATCCAGGTTTCGATTGTAATTTCGCAATTATCGTACAAGGTGTTTCGTATAATATTAATGTTTTTAGATTACAAGTTGTTTACGCATACAAACCAGTCATAGAAGGAAATTGTGTATGATATATCCAAAATCTATTTATCATTAATATCCCAACCCCAACACTCAAATCAGTGTGAAGTTGCTGAAGTAAAAACTAGCCAAAGGAAAATAGCACAATGTCTTGGAACAAAATTTAATGCTCAGGAAAACCTTACACTGTGAATCAAGTGCAGAAAATCATGCACTGACAATTTGGAAAATAGAAACAAAGTGCTGATAAAACCAGATAGGTACTTGACAGGTTAGATGTTTGTGAGACAATTGTGTGGATCAGTAGTAGCTCAAGCAGCGGGCAGACTTTGGCGCCTGATCAACACGATCATTGCTAGCGTTCCACGAATTTCCATCCCCTAGCACTTGCATTGCTTTCCCGAGATGCGCTGCCAGGGACTGTGATGAGTTTAGTATCTTGTGAGCATCAGAATTCTTCATTTCCAGCCCCATTCCTGTTTTCTTTGCCGCATGCCCAGGCTATAAGGAGAATAAGAGAAAATATCATGACTGCATAGAAAATCATAAACAATACACAACTAGATGCCGGTACTGTCACTTTGATACACGTACCTGCAGATTTTCTCCCAGAGGGTAGACATGCTTTTTCCAGACTTTTGGCTTGCAGTTTCCATGGTATGATACTGGATGAAGACTACTCGTACTTGTACCCACGTATCCTTTGGAACAAGCTTCTTCAGCTCTACTTGTCTTGTCCCTGGATATCTGAAGAGACTTGAAACTCTTGTAGTCTAGATTTCTGGTGGGTGAAATAGAGTCTGGATATCCATATGGCTGCGGGAAAGTAACATTTCAATTATAGCAATTGGAATTCTGCACATTTACGTAGGAACGATTTGGGAGAAAATCAAACCCAAATCATGCAGCAATAATATTAATGATGCGGTGAATCAAACAAATATAATTTGTGTTTATTGCAGAGGTGCTGTATTTTGTAAATGGAGTCATCACTTTATGAATCTGTGCATTATGAGTTGTCATTTGCCAAGATATCTAGAGAAGGTTAAAAAGATTTACATAAGGTAAAAAAATCCATAGAAGAGACATACATGTAGGTGAACAAAGTCCATGTAGGTCCCTTGCTGAGATTGTCTTGAAGGAATCTGCAATTTCATTTTCTCAAAGTGATGTAGAAGAAAATCAAAGCAGATGAAAACAAGGTAAGAATGAAGCAACTACAGATGAAAATCATCGGATTTCCTTACATATGCACAATCATTTCTTTGGTAAGCTTGTGCCATAACCGGATATATTGCACCCTCTCTCTTACCACAATGTTGGTAAATCATTGTCTGATTCAGAGTAGGATAAGGAGGGAAACCGCAATAGGTTTGAGCAAATAGAGGGGCATAGGTTTTGGTATCAGCAGGAGAGAGAGCCTGAAGTGGATGGTTTGTGGAGTAACTCTGCATTTCCTTTTGGCGTTCTTCTTTACTCTGAGGTACAGCCACATAAAGATACCTTCCTTGAAAATCAGTTCCTGTTTGAAAGAAAAGGAATCAATTGCCAGAAACAAATTGAAGAAATTGCTAAATAATATAGAGATCAGAGAAGATTTAGCAACCATGTAGTGCATCCAATGCCTTATTTGCTTCTTCTGGAGTAGAGAAGCTCACAAAACCAAATCCTTTACTTATACCATTATCGTGGCGCATCACTTTTGCAGAAGTCACCGTTCCGAAAGCACCAAAATGTTCTTCTAGTTGTCCATCATCAACAGATGCAACAAGATTCTTCACAAACAGATTTGAAACCTTGGGTTTTTCAATATGGGAATTGGTTATCTTGTTGTGTTCACTTTTGAGAAGCTCTAGCCTTTCGGCCTTCTTCTGAGCCCTTCCAACAAACAGCTTCTCCGATCCTGATCCATAAAAAACAATGCATTTCAAAATTTATCTTCATGAACTATTAAGAAAACACTAGTGGAAATGAATAAGTTGCGCATTTACCTAGTAGTGAACCATTCAAGGCCTCAACAGCTTTCTTAGCCTCTTCATATGACTCAAAGTTGACAAATCCAAAACCCTTTGATTTTCCCTCAGCATCTTTCATGATCGTAACATTTCGGACCTTCCCATATTCAGAAAATTTTGCTAGAAGGATATCTTCGGTCACAAAGTCACCCAGATTTTTAACATACAGATTTGTAAATTTTGGTTCTTCATAGGCATCCGTTCGCCCACTTCTCTTGACAAATTTAGACACGTATCTAGAGGAAGACAACAATGAATCCACGTGTCAAAGCAATACTCCCATCCCAGAACAGAAAATCAACAGCAGTTGGTGCCTTACATCACAATCCAGAAAATACCTTGGCATATCTTAAAACTAGAACATGTCCAGTATCATAGAAAACTATACTCTGACAGAAAGACAGTAGTCGAGGAAGGAAAAAATAGCGTACTCATGAGAGAGGACGACTTAAAATTATTCTTTTGAGTCATTCATCTAAGTATGTGGCTACACACTACAAGAATCCAAGTGCTCATCCAGAGTAAGGAAGAGGTCAACTTAAAAGAACACCATTGAAAGGGAAAGAGGAACACAGAGAGTTACATTTTTAACAAGCATTCAACCAAGCATAAGCAAAATATCTCGAAATGTAATAGCCGTGATCGTGAATTATATCACTCTACTTATGGTTAATATTCATGAATGAATGAAAGTGTAAGATTTGCTTAAAGCATATAAAAAATACTTACAAATTCATCCCTTCAAGCATTGTGCCATGTAGAGCATTGACAGCAGCCACGGATGATTCCTCTGATTCGAACTGAACAAACCCAAACCCCTTGCTCTTCCCGTGTTCCTCAGCTACCTTGCAAGAAAGTATAGTTCCAAATTTGCAGAAAATTACCTGCAACCGAGCACTGGTAATACAAGAGTCAAGGTTCTTGACGAAGACATTGCCAACACCAGTCTTTCTAATAAGAGGGTCTCTTTGACGCCACATTATTCTCATGGCTTTCCCCTTCAATTCAGTGTGGTTCAGACAAGCGAGAGCCTTAGAAGCTGATTAAAAAAAAGAGAGAGAGGAACAGTAAGCATGCGAACAACTTATGAGGAAACAGTCAAAAGATAAGCTGATCTTACAACAAACAAAGCATTGTTGACAAGTAGTAAAACAAGGCAAAACTGATAGACATCAACAACAGAGAACCAGGTAAAGATTTCCAAAAAATTATTGACAAGTAGTAATAGAAGGAAGAACTTCATAATCCTTATAGACCATGATCAAATCAGGGAAAGAATGGAGCAGACTAATATGGAGTTTATGTATTCCAAGTACATGAAACTCAACAAAATCAGAAGAAAAAGAACAATCCTAACCCAAATCTCAAAACAAGGCAAAACCGATAGACGTCAACAACAGAGAACCAGGTAAAGATTTCCGAAGATGTAGTAAGTTAAATATGCCATTTGCAAATAAGCAAAGAAATATTATGGGTAACCTTTACACAGAAGAGAGGTCATTATAATGCTGGATTCCAAGAACAGAACAGAAAACGATTATTTGCAGAAAAATTAGGACAACATATTACCCAATTCAACACAGAGAATAGGGAACCCCTGAATTACAGTTGAGTTTGCTTAAAAAACGGAACAAATGTAAGCCATTCCCATCAAGAACCCTACCGAGTTCTGAAACAATAAGAAAATTTCCAACTTCCAAGAATAGAGCAAGTCCATGAAACTCTATGAAATAAAAGGACACATCACCCTAACATGATACTCACGACATAAAGGCAAAAAGTCTATTGACATCAACAAGAGAGAACTAAGTAAAAATTTTGAAGGACGGAGCAAATCAAACTAGTCCATTCCCAAACAAGAAAATTTCGCCATTTACAGGTAATAGAGTCATCATTTTACTAGATTGAAAGCACAGAACACCAATAACTAAAACCCTTTTTCTGAAGTTGGAAAACAACAAAATACCCAAGTTTATTGGAGAATCCCTTGGAGTTCAGTAGGCTAATGAAAACCGAACAATACTAAACCCTTCCCACCAAGAATCTCGAAAAATCACACACAAAAGAAAACCCTAAGCCATTTCTCTGTCAACTAAGGCATAATTCGTTAGATGTCAAGAAAAGAGAATTCCAAGAACATAACTAATTAAAATGGTTACAAGAAAATATAATAACACCATACACAATAAATACAAATCCCATGTCAAAACTTTACTGTGTTCAAAGCACTGAATGCCAAGAAGAACGAAACCCATTTTCCCCAAGAACACCATACAGGATAAACATCCCCTGAATTGAAGTGCACTTAGGTAAAGAAAACAGAGCACAAGTTACCCATTTCGCCTCAAGAACCCATAAACAATATACAAGACAGAGAAACAAACCCTAGAGGCCATTTCACCAAGTACAAAACCCCATATTTGCAAAGAATAAAGACAGCTAACACACTGTAGGATGAAGAACCCCTGAATTTGAAGTGCACTTAGTTAAAGAAAACAGAACAGAAGGTATGCATTTCCCTTCAACAATGAACAACCCATAGACCAGATAGTACAAGAGAGAGACAAAGAAACCCTAAAGGCCATTTCAGAAAATACGTGCAGAGAGAGATATACCGTCAGAAGGAGAGAAGAAATTGACGTAAGCATAACGGAGAGATTGATTGGAGATTCTGTCTCTTTGCAGAGGCGAACGGAGGCGAGTGAACCCATTTGACGGAATGTTTTGACGAGGTCCGTCTCCGTCACTAGTGGGTCCAGATCCCCCACGTACAGCGACGCCATTTGAAGAGTCCTGCCAGGCGGAGGCGCAGGCTGAGCCACCGGTTGTGCCGCCATTTTCTTTTCCTCTTCGAACTTCGAAATTGGGACAGAGAAAACGAAACTTTAGAGAGAGAGAGAGAGAGAGAGAGTGAAAAGCTGGTGACGAATGGAGAGAGTGGGAGTAGGGAGTCAGGTGTGGGTTGTGCGAGCTGTTATAGAGAGAGAGAGAGAGAGAGAGAGAGAGAGAGAAAGAGTTCGTTATAACTGTCATGTGCTGGCGCGTCTCCAATTGTACGGTAGGAATCTTTTTCGCGTACGGGTAGATGATCTCTGCGGTAGGGAGTGCGTTAAAGAACAGTGAGGGAACCTACAGGCTGTGCGCACATTACAATCGTCCATTTTGAAATATAATGGTTCATATTCGTTGAAAAAAAAATTACCGATAAGAAAGAATTTTGACCGGTAAGAAATCATTTGTGAATTTAAACAGTTAAGATTGGTGCACTGCCGCACAAATGATTTAAAAGTGCTGAAATGATGCATTGTTGGGTTTGAAAATTTAACGAGATTTAAAAATAGGTTTTAGCTTAGTTTATTTATAAGATAAATAGATTTCGTATAAGCTCTGATTGAGCAAATCACGAATTAATCTCGAGTAGTTTAAATTTTGAAATATTGGAAGTCGAATGAGCCAAATAGTAATATGTGCGATCTTTGATTTGGAAGATCAAGATTCAAAACAACGACGATTTCAATTTTCAACCTCTCATGTTTATTTTGTTTCCATAACGAGTCCTATCCAATGAACTTTTAACGAGCGAATAAACCTCAAACTCGAGCAATTTTGTAGTGAGTTTATTCACTACAGGCCCCCCGATTGCATAAGGTTAGGGAGATTTTCGTATTCAGGTATAGAAGAAGAAGAAAAAAAAGTGAAAGTATTTTCGATTCTTAATTTTGATAAAATTTGAAATCAATTCGCAGTATCAATCGAAAATATATTATATTACGCTTGTTAAATGTCCCACATATTGCCAATATTGTACTCGTTAAAAGCATATTCAAAACTAATTTTGTAGATACTGAAAATACAACCAGGCATCATAGCACTATAAACAAATTTTGGAGTGGATTTATAAGAAAGTGAAATGCAAAAATCACAATCCAATGGCCCAAAACCCCTCGGCACAGAGGCACAGGGGTTTTGGGCACAGAGGATCTGACACCAGAAAGCTTCAACAACCCTATCAGATTTTGGTCAGATTGCATAGTCTATTTGGTTTTTTGTTTTTCGTTTCATCAGTGTCCTGACTCTATAATAGCGGACGAAAATTGTACACATCGTGGTTTAGAAGTTTGGTTATGACCCATAAAAAAAATTGGTTAGCCAATATTATCATCAACTCATTTTCTTTTCTTTTTTTTTTAAATTGAGATGGAACCCATTAAAGCGTCGCATTCCACAAGCATATGTGGGTGAACAAAATTACAATCACACGAGTGTATGCAGTTCTCATCCCGAAACTATATGTTGCAGCCACCTTCGAAGCAAGTTGCATTTGTAACACAGAATATTGTTTAGCAACCAAGTAATTTCCATGAATGAGACATTTGATTTTGCTTCGACAATGTCTATACCAGTCTACAAATAAGTACACATCTTGATCGAGCATCCTTTCTTTACATTACGAGTTTCTACTTGATTTCTAACATTGCTATGGTAACTTCGGCAATGACAAGAAAGCCCAAACCACTAAATACGGAGTTGCAAGATCTATCTATGATATGTACAGATAACTGAGATATCAAAATTTCTATATCTATAACTAAACATAAAAGGGAAGAAAAAGATCAAAAGGAAGCATGAGATGATGATCTCCGGCGAGACCTTGTCCTTTCATCAGAAGAATCCTTCAAAACTTTTGCATATTTCCCCAGTTCAGATTTCTGAACAGTTCTGGGATTTTCATGAATTATGCTTTCCTTTGGTGAATCTCCAGTACCACTTTCCCTTCCCAGAACAATGCTCTTGTAATACAAATGGGGTCCAGCATCAGTACTTCTAGAGCTACTTCCCATATCCTTCACATCATCTACTTTTAGGATCTTTAATCTATCAAGATCTACCGACGATCTAGACGAACCCAATGACAACGAACTCTTTAGCCGTTTACCTGCTCCATCATTTCCACCGTCAATAAGCATATCATCCGCAGATGCAATATTTTCCAATGATGAACTCCGACTGTGATGGTGACCGTCTTTTCCCCGTAATAGTCTCCTCAACTTGCTGAAAAACTTTGTTTTGGTTGTAGAGTCTGTTTTATGATTGGATGAATTATCAAAAGAAGAATCATCAAGGTCACCGGAATCAGTAACATAGGAATGAGAGGACGACCACTGGTCAAAATCAGAATCTGTGATGTTGATTCCCCTTTCTGCAAAGCCTTCTTTATTTGCATACTCGACTATTAGCTGCTTGGCTTTCTCTTCTGATTTGGGGCTTAAAGTTCTGCTAAGGTCCCTGGCAATTGCTTTTCCAGGTCTAGCTTCAAAGTTTCTCAGCTCATAACGTAAGCAAGCATTTATCCATCGGAGATAAACTAGCTCCTCAACATTACCACACCGATCTGCTTGGAGTCGCTCAATCTCCTTTGACAAATCTTCATTTAGTTGTCTTAAACGGTGGCTTTCTTCCTTCAATGCTTCTGCCTGCAACAAGATGTATTTAGAAGTCCAAACTCCAAACCATAAATACAGAAAGGGTCATGCTAACAATTGCCACTTTGGGCAGCAGTCAAGATTGAAATAACGCCACGAGAGTTGGAACCTGATATAGTACATTTTAAAATTTTCAATGCAAGTTTCTGCAATTATGCACAGTTCTCAGCTCAAATAATCTCACACACTTTTTGCACCATAACAACGCCTAGTGGTCTGCGGTTAGCATTTCAGGATACATTTAGCTCGCTTTCTTACTGCTCAAAAATATGCAATAAGCAAACAGGATTGTTTCATGGGTTTCGTTGCTCAATTGCTTGTAAAGAAAACTAGCTCATGGAATGAGCAAATATGCAATTGGTAGCTAAACAATTTTGCTCATTCTTTGTTTTGCTTATTGACAAGAAAGAAGCAGATAAGCCATGCTAACCAAACGGGCCCTTAACGGGTAAGAGAAACAAGTAAGAGATTCAGGACAAGTTATGGTCATTACCTCTTGATCTTCTAAAACAGCACCTGCAAGCATTTGAGTGTACTCCAGCTTCCGAGTCAAATGAGAATTTTCAAGGTGCAAAGTATGATTAGCTTTCCTCAATCCCTCAGCTTCCTCCTCCAAATCCTTCAGTTTTTGCAGTCTCAGTCGAATATCCTCATCATTCGCAACAGCCTTATGTTCCTCGAGAATCAGCAGTTTGACCCTCTGCTGAAGGGCTACAATTTGTTCCTTATTGTGTTCAGATTCAGACTTCAGCTTCTTCTTCAGCAGCTTTACTTTGGCTCTTGCCGCTTCGAGCTCTCCAACAACTTTTGCATGATCAGCCACTTGTGCCTCTAATCTCCTATTATCAGCCCGTAATGACTCAATCTTTAGAGTAAAGAGTTTGGCCTCCACATTGTTTATCTTCAACCGATTATGAAGCTCCATGACAGCAGCCTCTTGCTCTTTGAGACCGCAATACTCGAGCAATTGTATCTCAAGTGTCCTCTCTCTTTCGCTTAGAGTTCTCACCATGTTTTTCAGATTCTGTATCTCTTGCTCATAGTCCTCCCTTTCATAAGGTTTGAATGATGTGGGTGCTTCAACATCTGAATGAGGTGTCTCGGCATCCTTTTTGGGAGAAAAACCAGCCTTGGTGGCAGCCAAATGAAAATCCCTCACAAGTTCGTTGAACTCTGGCAAGAGTAAACCATCTTTATCTTCAGTATATTTACTGCTTGGGGAGAGACCAGATATGGAACCATCAGGGGAAGCCTTATTTGCAGCCCAGTCTTCCTACAAGAGTATCAAAAAAAGAGAGATTGGTAAGTCAACATACAATAGATTCGACGAGGTAACAACCAACTAATTCAGCTTCGTTGAAGGAAAAATATGAGAGGGGCTATATCAACCGATGATTCAGAGTCATAGCTAATACTGAAGCGAAGGTGCCATTGAAAGTAAAAAAGAGCGAACAGACGAAATTAGCATGATATCAATGTATGATTAAACTTGTTGTTCCCCGATGGTCCTATGTTAAAGAAGTAAAGCCCTAACATCTGTTGATTCAATTGATACATCACATCTTATCGTTGTAAAGATAACGAAGACATTGACCACTTTGATCATAGATCCCCAAATGGTTCATATAGTCGCTACCCAAGAAAAAATGACCAGTTTTTGTTTTGATCGACAAAAAAAAAACTAGATATCATCCTCCATCATATACTTTTTCCTTCAACAGCAAATGAACCAAATATGTCCTGCATTAGTTTCTTAACTAGAAAACTATATCGGACACAAAGTGATTGTGAAATCAAAGCTCTATATTTCCTTCACTTTCTAGGCCAATAATATCCCAAAAATCAAATTGATGAAATTTCTGTGGGTAAAAAAAAAAAAAAAGACAATTCAAGCAACTAAGTTAAACCGGACAAGTTAGTTCCAATTTTCATATTGACTACCAAACTAATAAATACATGCATAAAAGAAAAGGGTGGAAAATTAAGACAAATAAAGTGGATTAGAAAGGGTTTAAAAATATTAAACAATCTTTAATTCTTACATGTTTCTCCGGTGCAACGAAAGCAGAATTGGAACAAAGGGGTGTTGCCTCTAATCTAGGGTGATCATTTCTGATCACAGCGTTCTCCCCTCCTGTACCAAGTAGATTTCCACAATCTGAATCAAAGAAGAATTGAACGATTAATTTCATTAAACCGAAAAAACAAAACCCAGATCAATATTGACACAGAGAGGACGTAATTAAATTAAATAAATCAAAAACAAACCTGGTGGAGGAGGCTGTGGTGGAGATTGAGAAGGTTTATTAATCCGTTTGGTTCTGATCACAGAATAGATAATCCCACCAAGAGTAAGTGCCAAAGCCACCCCAAATTTCAATAACACAGGCCCTATCTGTCTCTTCTCTTTAAACATCGTAATTAAGAATCTCTAATCTAGATTTAACCATGAACCCAAATTCATATACGCAGCATAGATACATATATATTGGTCATCTTCTTCATCATCCTCCATCTACACCGCAAAAACCAGAGGAAATCCCAATACCCATATGAGAAAAACAATCAATAGGCAGAACCCATTTCAGGTTTTGGTGATTCTAGAGAGAGAGAGAGAGATTGGAGAGGGGTTTTGTTGTTTATGATATGATATGAGCTGCGAATGTAAAAAAATGTTCACGAATTTTGTCTTTCCTGTGGGGCTGAAAGAGCAGTTGCGTATGAGGTGTGAACGCCTAATGGGAGCATTAATTAAAGAGTAACAAAAGTCTTTTGTCTTATTAATGCGGGTTTGAATGCATGTATGCAAATTGCATAAAGTAGGTTTGGAATACATGCTACAGTATATATATATGCCTATATAGAGAGAGAGAGAAACAGAGGGCTGAAGAGAGAGAGAGAATCTGATCCTTGATTCCTTGTTGGAAATCGGGATTATGCCTATTTTAATCTAGGATTAGTGTTTTCTTTTTGGTTTGGAGAAGAGAATCTTCTAGATTAATGATTTGGTTTTGTAATGGGCGCCCTGTTTAAGCGCTCTGCCAATATATTTTCCCTCCATTTATTTCGTAGAGGCTGTGTGTGACTAATCCGGGGTGTTGTGCACCCCTCGGTTGTCTCGATCGTGTTTTGGATAGTCTAGATGTGTTTTGATTTTTTTCTTGTAAAAATAAATTAAAATTTTGAACGCATCCGAATTGTTCAAAACATGATCGGACATCCGAATGGTGCAAAGCACCCGGGTGCACAGTCGTGACTTGTAAGAGTGGGTCAAGGCCAATCCAAAGGGGTTGACTTGTTTTCCAATTTTGATACTAAGCACTAAAAAAATCACATTTAAACAGTTAGGACGCTACTATATTTGATTGACTTGTTAAAAATAAAAGATTACTAAAGGAGTATAGAAATTTTTACTAATCAATTGACTTACTGTCAATTTGTTAAGTTGTTAAAGTAAGATATGAAGTCGTTAGTTTCTCGGAGAAAAAACTTGGATACAATAATAGTAAATGTTACTATATAATAACAACCGTTGTTCACGTCAGGAAAAGATTGTTATAGTTGTGCTCTCTTGAATTACTCTTTGCAGCGCCAACAACAACAACAATAATAATAATAATTTGAAAATTAAAAAGAGCAATTACGAATAAAATAGTAGCAGTAAAACAATTCTTTGATGGATGAGAAAAGCTACAATACGCACTACTTATTTGAGTGTGTATTTAATTGGAAATTGGGAAATTAGTTGAGGAAGGGTGCCAAATTTTGGCACCCGCATCACTTGAGCAGTTTGGCCAAATTAGAGCATCCTTATCAGGAGAACCAAAATTTTCATCAAATTTAACTTCAAAAAAACATTTTATAAATTAGCAAGTCACTTTATCAAAAACTCACAAAATCAGACTCTCTATTTTAACTTTACTATATTAAACTATCAGAACATATCCTGTGATGGCTTTATCAAAAATACAAAACAATTGTGGACCGTTGGATTTTAACTTTACGCGATCCAACGGCTAACAATTAACTTTTTATGAGGAGCCCCATAGGAAATCTTGATTAAACTATTCCCCTCAAATCTATAAAAATAAAAATAAAAAAACTCCCTAAATCTCTAATCTTCCCGCCTGGGGAAATGATTTCCCGAGAGAAAAAAGGTGGTGGACCCCCCTTTATCAATTAAATTGTCTTCCCCTCCACACACATCCTTACACGTGCCCCCCGCACAAAACTCAGGGAAAACCACCGAAAGAAACGATAAAAAAACAATAGGTGCGTGAACAGTACCGCACCAAATTGTACTGTAGCAAAAACAATTTGGTGAGGGAAAATAGAGATGCTGATTTTGGTGTGTTTTTGGGAGTTTGGCTCTCCACTTTAACTTTTGGGTTAAAATGGAGAGCCAAATGAGGATATGCTCTTATGACCCAAAAAAAAAAAACGTAGCAGTGCCAAATTTGGATTTGATACCCAAAAATGACACCAAACAACTAGAGATGCTCTAATCTTGCGTTTTTATGCCTCTAAATTTGGCATCAACGTCAATTGAGCAGTTTGGCCAAATTATGACGAAAAAAACTTGTAGCAGTAGCAAATTTAGATTTGGCACCCAAAAATGACACCAAACAACTGGAGATACTCTAATCTTGCGTTTTTATGCCTCTAAGTGGGAAATTTTTTTGGGTGCCGAGTGGGTATTGCCACTTGGTACCCAAGCATGATCTGAGCAGTTCAAATGTGTTTTGGACGGTCCGAATTGATTCCCTCTCTCTCCTCTCACCCAAACACTCTCTTTCTTTCTTTCCTCTCTAAAATCCGGACCGTTGGATCTCGTTATGGACGGCCGAGATTGCCGAGCGGATATCGCCCACGCGATACCCACTTGGCATTGAAAAATTTCTCTCTAAGTGGAATTAGGTTTTGATACTGCAAGTAAATTATTCCCTACAAACTACTAACAACTTATGATGACAAGTGGCATGACAATATTGGAGATTGGTAGTTTATGTGGGCCCATAATCATTTACAGTCATCCCAACTGCTTGAAGAAGACAGGCAGAAGAACTCCACGTGAGCGGTGAAGTAGCAGGAAATATTTTTGGAAATGATCGCCAACAGGTTGCTTCGAGACACGTTCGCGCTTTTACGTTAGCCGTGTCCAGAAAAGCAAAGGCGTGATGGGGACTGCTGCAGTCTCATGTTTCACGCGTGAGTCATGACGCACGCAATCTCTGTTTTGTTTATTGAGAAAATACAAAACGAATCCGGAGCATGCGGTGAGGGAACTCACTATATACGTGTAATGAGCTTTTCTTTACCCGTTCGATCGGCAATTAACAATTCTAATTATCTTACAATTTAAAAAATCATTTTACATTTACTTTAACATTAATTTATCTGGACTATTGATCATTTGATCACTGATCGACAGAGGAAGCTCACTACATGCACGTAGTGAGTCCCTAACAGCACTCCTGTGCGGTGCACCCCTCAGCCGTCCGATCGTGTTTTGGACAATCCGGATGCGTTCGACAATTTTGATTTATTTTAAATTTTGACGGCCGATGGGCGTGTGGCATCGTGCACGGCACACCCGGATTCTAAAATTAAGGAGCCCTGTTGGTATAAATTTTAAATTAGTTACTTTACTTGTTTTGTGGCTGAGATTCACACTTCACCTGTCTCTCAAATTCTAAGTAAACACTTAATTAATTGGGGGATTTGCTTCGTCAATATCCTTGCTCTTTAAAAAATGTAGAGTAGAGAGTTCAAGTCATTATCATGAATAATTTTGGATGGGTTTTCAAAAGAAATTTTTTAGAATAATTTTTTAGATAGTGTTTGGTTGAGTTTTTGAAAATGAGAATAATGAGATAATGATTAGAAAGAGATAGGGAGAGAAATTAAATAATAAGGTAATGAGTGGAGAGGGAATATTTTTTAATAGAAAGAATCTTTTGGGAAAAAAATTCAAAAGGGGGAGAAAAAGGAAAGGGAACAAGGCCGATTCCCTTTTTAGACTACGTCCTCTAATACATTCATTAAAGGCTATGCCCTTTGATATAATGAAAAAATTTAAGAATAGATACTATAAATAAGCAACTAGTACTACATTTTACATAGAATCCATAGGTGGGTGAAAAAGTTATCATGCTCTTAAAAAAGAAAAAAGTTATGATGCATAAAATCCTATTTTTTTGACAAAAATGCAGATCAAGTAGCTGGATACATTTTTATTCCTCGCTCTCTCGGTCCCTAACTAGAACATGATCCACCACAAGCCATCCATTACCACCGTTCGCACACCGCTGGTTGCGTCCATCTTCACCCTGTATCGGCATCAGCCAACCATCGACTTTCATCATTGCCACCATCCCTACCTATTCTTCCTTTTTCTTTACTTTGAATTTTGAAACCCCTTTTCCTAAAAAAAAAAACGCTCTTATTTCCTCCCTCCACCAGACCTAAAACAAGGAAACCTCCTCCACCATCACAATTGCAGGTTCCCTGCACTTCTACCTGCGACCTTTTCTCAATCCGAAATCAACCTCAGAGCTATCACAACAAATCCATCGACAATCGGAGCCGTTCAAGGCCGGAGCTAGGGTTTTCGAAAATAATGAGATAGATCGGGGGAGAGAGGGAGAGAGAGAGACGTACACTTTGAGAAGTCGTCGTCGACCACCACCCCCAACTACTATAACCACCCAAAGGTAGCCATTGGTTCTAGATCTCGTTCTCCTTAGATTTGGTATAAAAAAAAATCAGCAAAACTCAATTTCGTTCTAGATTTGGGTAAGGAGTGGAGTGACGTTTGGGTAATTTTTATTCATATTTGAGTTTAAGTTCAATCTAAGTACGTAAGGGTTGGAGTTGCTCTTTAGAACTCAAATTTTAATTTTTTGCAAACTAATAACTGAAGAACCAAGGTGCTTAATTGGGTTCCCATTGCTCAGAAGCATGAATTGGTTGGGAGATCATGAAGCCTTCCCATATTGGTTGTGTTTGGTTTGGGTTTGGGTTTTGGTAATGATTGGAGGGAGAAATAGAGATAATAATTAAAAATAGGGTTAATGAGAGCAGTCGCAGCCCTACACCAAACTCATAACCAAATTCAAAATTTGGGTAAAAACACCCAAAACCAGCCTCCAGTCCTTGCATCAAACCCATACCAAATTAAGTTTTACTCAAATTTTTACCCAAATCAAGGAAGAACCAAATCCTTACCCAAATGCCAAATGGCTAGTTTTGGGTGGTCAGCGGTGGCAGCAAGGTGGTGGTGAGCGGCGGTGGAGGTGGTGGAAACAAGCATTGGTGGTTGTAAGAGCAAAGAGGTCAGTCGGGGAGTGTTGGCGAGGGCTATCAGAGGGTCGTCGAGGTGTGCTCCGACGATGGCGGCGGCAGATCTGGGATTTAAGTCACCATCTGAGTTTAGGGCTTCCAAATCTGGGATTTAAGTCGTCATCTGGGTGTGCTCCGACGGTGGCGGCAGATGGCGGGCGACAAGTGACGGAGAAAGATTGGGTTAGGGTTAGGTCAGACGGCGATGGCTATGGCGGTGGTGGAGAGAGAGGAGAATGGGAGAGAAATTGTTTTTTATTTTTTTTAAAGCCAAATTTGAGTAAAAATGATGTTGATGACTGGAGAGGGTCTACCCAAATCAAGTTTTTTACTCAAATTTAAGTGAAAATTTGGTTCTCAGTTTGGTTCTCAGTTTGGTTGGAGTTGCTCTGATTAGAGAGAGATAAAGAGAAAAATGGAAATAATATTTTAAAATAGGAGTAATGATTTGATAATAATTGAGAAAACCGGGTCTTGAAATCCAAAACGAACAAAGCCATTGGTTTCACGTAGCGATAGCCATACTGGATGCCAATGATAGATGGTATCTAGTTAAGGCTTGGTATAAAGAAGGCTGGCTGGACACATGTTTTTACTTGCACCACATTAAGCTCACATTGTAAGGAAATGGCAACTTTTGGGAACTAGATGAAACATTTATTGACAATTGAAGTTATTTTGAAAGAGTGTGCTAAGTAACTCTTGGAGAGAAAGAAGGAAACATGCGAACCGATTTTGGGGAAGAAGATTGATAGACGGTTATATATCAAACGTGAACATGTGTTAAAAAAGTCATACCAATTACCAAGCGACACCATTTGATAAGAAGTTGATGATTTAAAAATAGGCAGGGGACTGAGAAGAACACACGGCAAGTTTCAAGAGCATAAAAAAACAGTTTTCAACAGCAGTTAAGTATCAAAAGATCGAAGAAGAAGGGGCTCTCTTAAAAAATTACACAAATATTTCTCCTTCGTATTTGTAATTGTAATCTGCAATTTGTAGGAGTAAAATGTAAAAGTTTGTAAAGGGTAGTGGTCTGTAACTTGTAATATGTAGACTATAACGCCCTGTTTGTTAGAGGGATATGTATATGAGGGAGGAAGAAGGATATAATAAGAGGGGGATATAAAGGTGGATATAGTTGGAGGGTAGATTATTTTAGATGGGGAGATAAAAAATTACTTGGTTTGTTTGGTTTTTTTAGGAGGGAGATATGAGGGGTGGATAATGTATAACTGTGCAAAATTTCTATTTTACCCTCTGTTGTTTCTCTTCTTCTTCTTTTTTTCTTGTATTACCAGTACTCGTTATTTCCCTCTCTTCCCAAAATCAGGCCCAGCACAGTTCCACCACACCCATTTATCTCTCTCTTCCACCCACAAAATTTACCCAACTCTTCTTCTTCCTCCCCAACTTCCACACCTCCAATGGCGACCTCATCTCCCTCGTCGGAATCATTAAATCAGGGGAGTTTTAATCTCATTCTCAAACTTCCGGCACCGGCAGTGGGTTTAAATCAGTAGATAGCGCCGTCCTCATGCATCATATCGTCGTCCTCTAGATCGAAGCCCACTGCTTCCTCATCAGAAATCTCGTCGATCATAAGTTCGATGAGGACGTCCTCTATGTTATATCATTTCCAACCCATCTGCATTTTTTCTTCATATGGATTGTGAAGTTTGAGGATTTTACAAATTTAATTGCTGGGTTTTTTGCTATGGGGTTTGTAAACAGGAATCGATTACTTGGATTGTTGACTTGTCAATCTGTGAAGAAATGAGCATTGTTGATTTGTTTGGGTGTTGGATTCTTCTTCTTCTTATTCCTCTCTCTCTCTCTGCGCGTGTAAGGAAGAAGAGAGGTGCAGCAGAAAATTAGGTGGGGCCAGAGGGGTAGTTGGGTAAAGTGGTGGCCGGATAAGTTTTAGACAGGGGGAGGGGTGTCTAAAATTAGTGAGGCTGCAGGAGGATATCCATATCTCGGGAGATTATATCCGGGACACAAGAAAGTAAACAAACAACGGATATGATCCACCCAGATATCTATATCCGGGAGAAATCTATATCCCCTCCTATATACCCCTGCCAAACAGGGCGTAAAAGTAATTAGTTTGATCCGGTTATTGTTATTGAGTTCGATTCAAAGTGGAAGAAGCATTTGAATGTGAGTTATTTGTTGAAATATATTCTATTGATATTTTACACATTAAGTCTCTTTTTGTAGTTGTTTTCTCAATTTTAATCTTTATTCAAGATTTTATCGTTACAAAACCAGTTATTGCTCCTACGCTCTCGACAGTCTTTTGTCTTTTTTTGGTTTTGGGTAAATAAATTAAATGGTTTTTTTTTTCCTTATTCAAATTTTTTTGTATTTTTTAGTTTTGCGTCGATTTTTTGTGGTTTATTGGTTCGTCTCGACGAGAGCAATAAAAAAAGTATAAAAGTATTAACCAAACTTAAATTTTTGGGAATGAATACAAAAGTAATCCAATAAACCACAAAAAAAATTAGATTATTTTTGTTTTTATTGATTGGTTTATTTAGCCAAAACAAACTTTTGTTAAGAAGAAAATCCTCTTGGTGGAGGTAAGAGAAACCAAAACCCCTCAATGTTTTTGAAATTCGCGGCTCTCACATTCCACTCTCAAGCCAAAAGGCCCAAAACCCCTCTCTCTCGCTCTGTCTGATGCAAGTCTCAGACATGCGAGCCCTGAAAACCCTCTACTCCCACCACCTCCGCAACCTAACCTCACGCAAACCTCCCTCTCTCATCTCCTGCAACAATAAACCTCCCCAAAACCCTAATTCCCCCTTCCGAAAACCCCTCCACTCTACCGCCCACCGCCGCAGCACTGAACCCGACCCCACCAACACCTGGATCAATCCGAATTCCTTGGATAATAATGCTAATAACGCCGGTTCAAGACCCGGGAAAACAAACCGTACCGTTTCCACTGTTTACGACCCCATCTCGGGTCGCCTTGTCACGCGTAGAGGGCCGAAACCCGGTTCCGAGGATCGAGAAGCGGAGTCGAGTGATAAAAGTGACGAGGATGATTATACGGAAAGGACTTATGGGAGTGTTGTCAGGAGAGAGAATTTGGGAGGAGGGGGTGATAAGGGTTTAGGGTTAGGGGTTTGGAATGTTAATGGGAATAATGTGGATGTTTCCAAGGAAAGGAGTTATGGGACTGTCAGGAGAGAGAATTTGGGAGAAGGGGGTGAGAAAGGTTTAGGGGTAGCGAGTGGTTATGGGAATAGGAAGAAGGGGGGGAAGAACAAGGTAGCTTGGGTGTGTTCAAGTTGCGGGCATTCGGATGGGCAGTGGTGGGGGACGTGTAGGTCTTGTTCTAGTATGGGAACGGTTGTGAAGTTTGTAGAAGGGGTTTATGATGGGGGAAAGACTAGCGGGTTCGAGGTTTCAGAGAATGTGATGCGGACTTGGTTGCCAAATCAAGGGACCGAGACGGTGCCTTTGAGGTTGACGGATGTGAATAGGGGGGTCAATCAGACGGAGTGGCGAATTCCCTTGTGAGTTTTTTTTTCTCCTTCTCTCGTCTTGTTGTACCCGTGCTATGCACAGACGATATTACTATGCACGCCCAATATAATGTACATGGCATAATAGGTAGCATGCGGATCAAACTCATACGCACATAATATATCTAGCTTAAGATAATGGTAGCATGTGAACATTAAACACAATTTATGGTATCATGTGGTAGTGGTAATATCAGTTACTAGTAAATAAACTGAGACCAAAACATGAGCAATAAATTTGAAAAAAGAATTCAAACTACACGATAACAATAAAAGAAACAACTCTTGTTTCAACAATGACGAATTCTGAAAAGGAGTTATGATGACAGTTTTACACTCATATAAACTGTTGAATCACTATGATCCAAGGTAAGTGAGAGGGCGAGGCCGTGAGAGTTGTGTTGGGGTAGTTGCAGTGGGGTGGCTCTGTTGGTGAAGTTGCAGCAGGGTAGCTGTTGGTGTAGTTGCAGCGGGTAGCGGTTTTTGGGTTGTCAGAGAGTGATGATAAGTAGGAGGGAGATGATATGGGGGAAAATGGGGAAAATAATTACGTGGGCTGATATATAAAGAGAAGAAGAAAGTGGGGTGAGGGTGTGGGAGGTTTACGTGGAAGAAAAAGAAAGTGGGGGAGAATATGGGAGGTGGTTGGAAAGGAAGTGGGACGTGAGAATTTGTGGGAAATAAAAAATTGGAAATTGTAGAAAATTAGGATTGGGGGTTTGAAAGATTTTGTAGGCAAAACATATCTCTATAGGGTATTGATTGATATGGCCTTCCAATGGAAAGTCATTCCACGTGGATTGGTGAGTGGTTATTCCATTTGTGATGTACACTATGTCATAAATTGGTCCGAACTTTGGAATCATCACTACAAGGGGAATGTTAACTCCATTCCAGCGACCGAAATACAGACGTCATGGCCGGAAGGTTTTAGCCCTAAAGATGATGTTTAGACCTCCGTGTATTCAGATAACCACGTTGCGAGTAGGTAGCCAAGACATTGATATTTGGTACTGTGTCCAAGTTGGTTGCCTTGATGATAATCTAGCATGTATTTCCAAAAATACATGGCTGGAAGATATCGTTCCAAAAATAAATAATGGCTGTTCATTGAGGATTTAAGACCAGTGAAGTTGGGCTGTCTAGGTGGAAAAGTACATCATCCCACATTCATATGGTCCTCAGTTTGGTTCAGAAGATTGCCTCTTGGGAAAATTTCTGAAGAGTGGTAGAGAATAGAGAGTTACCAAGGTCAGTTTTAGTATGGGAGCCTGTTGCTTTGGCAGGTCTAGAATATCAGTGAGGTGGGAGAATTGTGACTGTAAGGGGGTGTAGTGGTGGATGAGGCAAAAGGATTTCATGGGATAAAGCCTATGATTGTTTTGGTGCCCCTCTGTTTTTTATATTTACGGAGATTTGCATTAAGGGAGCAGCATTGTAAATTTTAAAAGCTACATAAGTTAAAGTTCTGTGTCGACGGACAATAGAACTTAGAAGGAACTCATTTTCTTCTGCATAACAGGAAATCCAATGGTTGACAACAGAGTAGCCCAGAAGTGATGTTAATAAATTGTCGATATTAGAAATGCAAATGTCAAATTCTTCTTGCCAGCTTGCAATTATTGGTGTAGATACTATTCTTTGATGCTAAGATGAACAGATGTTAAGAGTAGATATTGTAAATCCTGCGTGTAAGAGAATATCAGTGTCTCCATTGTGTTTGTGTCATTTGGAATTCCAGATAAGTAGGCATCATAGGAAGAACTGCTTTGAATTAAAGAAGGGAAATCCTCATGGCATGTCTTGACTCTTGAGGTTGATGTACTCTTTACATCGCTTATTGTAGGAGATATGTGTTCACTTACCAATTGTATTAAATAGACATTTTCCGTTATGCTTGATGTTTAGGCCTAGTCTTTTTGGAGCTGAAGTTGCTAGGGTTCTTGGTGGTGGTCTTGTTCCAGGTATATTTTTCTTCACCTCAAAGTTGTTGGAAGCATCTTTTTTTGACATGGCTCTGAACACCCTTGACGTGTTAGATCTCTCTCTCTCTCTCTCTCTCTCTCTCTCTCTCTCTCTCTCTCTCTCTGTGTGTGTGTGTGTGTGTGTGTGTGCGCGCGCGCGTGCATGATCAGGGTAGTTTTTGCTGCTAGTTGCACCATTGAATATTTTCAAGTACTACAGAAGAACCTAAAATCCCATGTTGTTTTTGTCACCGAGCATGATATTTTATGAAGATTAGAAATGAACAAAGCTAACATTGATGCAGCATCCTGGATAATTCTAAGAGTTTTAGCTCAAAAACATTGTAGCCTATGGGTTAGGCTACATCTTTTTTTCCCATAATATATTTGAAACCTCCTTGGGGTTCCATTTTTTCACTATGCTCTTCTCTTTTCTCTTCTCTTTTTTTTTTTGATCATACATTGTTTTTTTTGGGGGGGGTTTTCTAGGATCTTTGGTTTTGGTCGGTGGTGATCCTGGTGTTGGCAAGAGTACCCTGTTGTTACAGGTATGAGTTTGTCTAAGGAATTAAATTCTTTATTCCAAGGTATATGATGCGGGCCTGGATGACTGTCTTATTAACTTCCCTTTCAATTAGGTTTTGTGTTCACGGATCACGTAAAAAAAAAAAAGTTTGAGGTTCTTCAGTAACTCATAGTTGCCGTTTTCTTTTGTCATTAATCTATGCTGATGTCATATCTTTGTTTTGATTTCTAGATTGCTGCAATAATAGCAGAAGGGCAGGCTTTTGGTCAACCGGCTCCAGTTATCTATGTATCTGGTGAAGAGGTTAGTGTTTGTTGTGCCACGTGAAAGGCAAATCCTGATTCTGCTGTTAAAGCTATTAGTTCTGATAAACACTGGTTAATTCTCTCTCTCTCTCTCAACATCTTTTTTGATATGCCATTTTCCCCCCTTCCGATGAGTGAAGTACCCATATGGTAAGAACCAATGCAGAGTCACCATTCATGTGCTGCACCTTTCCTTGTTAACCATTGTCCCTTTCCTCCATTGACGCTCAGCAACTTTATTTGTTTTACAATGGCAGAGTGTTGAACAAATTGGGAACAGAGCAGATCGAATGATGATTCAAACAGAAGAACTGTTCTTATATTCGAGCACTGATATTGAGGTGCCTTTTTGGACATATCTGATTTGGTGAATGTTCATGTCGATGTACCTTTTACAGCACTATAATGTGTTTCTTGAATTGATCCGAGTAATATTTTGGTTTTCAATTGTTTTTCTTCTGATGTCGTCTACTCTCTGTCTGTGTGTGTGTGTGTTGAATTGTTTTCCATTTGTGTTAACATCGATCATAAATTCATGGCCATTAATTTGATGCTTAGTTTGTGGGCTTTTATTAACCTCAACTACATGTTACAGTGGTATCATCGCTTCCCAGCATGTAGGAGAGATTCTATTTATTGGTAGGTAATAAGGTTATCAGTGGTGCAAATTCATCCAACCACTTGCAATTTGGAGGAAGGAAAATATTTGTGTGACGTGTTTTGATTTGGTATAGATACTAAGCTACTATCTTATTATAGGAGGGGGGCAGATAGTATTAGTAGGAACCTATATTTTGCATGTTAAACACGTGACAAGGCACCATGAAGACATTGTCTATATCTACATAGGATTCTGAATACCAGTTATGATCGAAATTTTGCAATTTTTATTCTTGTATATCTCCATCCAATTCTTACCACTTGCAAGATCGATTGTGTGTTTGCCTTGTGCCTCATTAGCGTGTGTTAGTAATATAGCCAGATTACGAAGAGGGTTAGCACATATTGCCTTGTCAATGTCATCTAGAGCAGTTTGTGATTTACTTCTCTCATAGTTTATATGCAGTTGTCATAGTAGTATCATATATGCAAATGAACTACTTATCTCGCAAGGGCCAATCTGATGGAGTTGTCTACCTTTAAGTGTATTATGAGCTGACTCATGGGTAACAGTGCGTAATAACTCTTATGGGGGGCAAATAATTTCACACATGTATGACTTTTATCTCTGTGGTAGGACTTACAAAGACATGACTTCATTTCAGTTGTGTTTGAGCCATGTTTATCAGTGAAACCATCCATGCAAACATATTCTCATGAAATTGCCATTGGCATATGAATTTCCAAAATATTTACTTTCAAGCCCTGTTTGGTGCCTTCTTCAGGACGTATTTGAGAAAATTCAGCATCTCTCCCCTCGGGCTTTAGTTATTGATTCCATTCAAACAGTTTATCTGAAAGGAGTGACCGGAAGCGCCGGAGGACTGCAACAGGTTTAACTTTTTTAAATGGTGCAATTGTTGGGCAACGTGTATTCTCATTGTCTCAAAGAGAATCAATGATACATTAATTTAGGCAATATAACTGTTGGTTTAGGAATGTGCCAAGACTGCCTTGATCTGTGACAGGTGAAAGAATGTACATCAGCATTGCTGCGTTTTGCTAAGAAGACGAACATTCCTGTTCTTCTTGTGAGTATGCAGTTTCAAATTCTTAATGTTGCTGCTCCCCATCTCAATTGGCTTTCTTCTTGAACAGCCTTGTTCCATTGCATTTGATATTTGCGAAGTATCAAGAGCTAATGCATATCTTATTGTTATATAAACAATGGATATCATAGTGTCTTCAGGATATGCAAACGAAATGCACCATTGATAAATTCAAGTGACTTTCTTTTAAATCCTGAGGGTCTTAACAAGTTATGCTTATACTACTTAGTACTTGCTGCTCCATTTTTACTCCTGTCGTTGTGATTTTGTTTACTTCTTATGTTTGCTTATGTAATATATATGGCTTGTTTTGGCAGGGAACACATCTATTGTCTGTTTTGCCTATGTAAAGTGATGTTATGTTTAGTTGCATACGTGCATTTATCTAATACCAGTAAACATGGTCACATATTCATCTGTTCATTCTCTATAAATATTGTCAGTCATTGTCTTGGTCAATTCGCAACTTGAATTTGAATTGAATTGCCTCCTTGTTTATTCAGATTGGACATGTGACTAAAACTGGAGACATAGCAGGACCTCGTGTCTTGGAGCACATTGTTGATGTTGTATTGTATATGGAGGTTCGTATCTTATGGCATTTTCTTCTGGGACAGTTTGAGTTTGGTTCTTCATCTTGAATATCTTTATAGCCCCTCCACTCCATGTCTTCTATCCATCACTAAGATGCTCCATGTGTCAACTAGCCTTGGCGATGCATGGGCTTGTTAGAAGCTTGTTTGGTCCAAAATACAGTGTCCTGGTTGTGTTTAGACTTTAGACTTGCAATTACTTTTTTCCAGCTTTGTTGCGTGTTGCTCTTATTTATATCTGAAAGAGTGACAAGTTTTCTTTTCTTGTTTAAGGTCCTTAATAGTCAAGTTATTTCATTGGTCGTTTTTTTTTTGTCCCCGTGGTATTTCAAGAGTGAAGACTGATTCACCAAGTTTAGGTGTTGCTAGGCATGTTCTGTAAACTAAGTCCATGGGCCTAAATTGGTTTACCATATTGTGTGCTTATTTGCACCAACCGTATATTGCTAGCGTCTATTCAATGGATTGAACTTTCAAGATTGTAGTATGGTATGCTTAAATCATAGATCTATGGATTATCTACTTAATACCATTGCATTGAACCATGGTACTCCCTCCATCCCTTAATGTTAGTCTCTTTTCTGAATTCAACTTTATAAATCGGACGTGCATTCAATACACTAAATTCAAATTAAAAGGTGTTGATTTCCAACATTATCTCCTTTATGCGAACTTGTAAAAGTATTTAGAGCCCTCTGTAGGGGATAATTTTGGAGAACTGTTAAGTTAGACTTTTGCAAGTGGACATGCATTTTGGGACATCCCAAATTAAGAAAGATGGACAAGGAAAGGAAGCGGTTAATTGTGAAAGCTACTTCACTACTACTTTAAACATTCTTGCAGGGGGAGAAGCTTTCATCTCATCGCTTACTTAGATCCGTGAAGAATCGTTATGGATCCACTGATGAGGTATGTAGTGGTATTAATGTTGTGTTATTGTGTTTGTTCGTATGTATTTCATTTGCTCTCCTTAATTGTGTCTCCATGGACCAATTCCTAGTATTCCCCTAGAAGTCCATCTTTTGGCTGACCCTTTTAAGAGATGTGATATGCTAGAGACATATTCCTTTCAATCAGTAGTGGCAGTCAACTGCATAGGACCTCGACATTTTTCTAGTTTATCTGCAACTAACTTAGAATCACTTCTTGCTGGCAGCTTGGAGTATTTGAAATGTCACAATTAGGATTGCAAGCTGTTTCAAACCCCAGTGAGATGTTCTTGAGTGAGCAGCAATCAGATTCAGAAGTTTTAGCCGGACTAGCTGTTGCAGCGATGATGGATGGATCTCGAACTTTTCTGATTGAAATTCAGGTAGTACCATCATCCTCTTCTGCGATCTTTCTTTCTCTTTGACAGGTTTTTTTTGGCAGTAGAATCGAACAGCTCTTTGCCAATCCAGTCTCATGAAACTTCTAATTTAGGCCAAGTTTGGACTAACTTTTTAGGAGCTCATCGGCATGGTCTTCTTGGCTGTTTTCTACTTTTCTCTTAATTGTTACAAAATTCAGGTCAAATTTTTACATCATATTTTTTGCCTCGACAGGAGGAATTAGAATAGTATAAAAATATAGGCCAAAATTGAAAGAAGTTTATATAAGATGACAAAAGACCCCAAAAGTTTGACCCGAATCTTGCAAGATTAAGAGAAAACAGCAAAAAACCTTTCCAAAAAGTCCCTAAAAAGCTAGTCCAAACTTATTATTTGGCTCATTTTAAGGATGAATATTTGTTACAGTTACACGGTCTTGGGTAGAACTCAACCCTAAAAGCTAGTTGTTGAAGTGAGGGTGCCCTCACGCATATATACCAAAAATACTACTTTGGTGCCCCAGGCGTTGTATGACTTAACTTACACGCAACTTGCTCATTCTGCAACACTTGCCGAGTGCACACAAGAGACACGCACCCTACCATCTCTGGTACCTACTTCTATTACCATGTTACAGGTCTTATGTAGAACTAGGGCTGTAAACGAATAGAGCTGCTTGCGAGCGGCTTGAGACTCGGTTCGATTTCAGCTTGTTCAAGCTCGGCTCGCATCACTAATGAACAAGCTCGGGCCTGACTTTTTAGCTCGTTTCACTAACGAGCAGAGCCCTAGTCAGAGAAGGCTCGGCTGGAGTCAGCTCGCGAGCTGAGATTATATGTTGAGGTCAGTAGTACATGTATTGTGCTACCATGATCCTTCAAGGCACATAACGTTTGGAGAAGTGGATGGCTCTTCATCTTCTGTATTTCCTATGTAGGAGGATTTTTGCCTAAATGGAACAAGAGCAAAAGGCTTATTCTTCTCCTTTTAGTCCCATATCGAAAGATCAAGAGAAATGAGAGAGCAGATTCCTTTATAAGAAGAGCGCCCTACCATTTCCTTCCACTTAAGTCCTTAGTGCATGGAGTTGGGCAACGATTCCGAGCTAGGCTGAGCCGAGCTCAAGCTAAGATTTTGCAGCTCATTCCGAGTTCGAGCTGAGCTTGATTTTGGCGAGCCGAGCTTGAACACCATGAAACTCAACTTGGCTCGGGTCGATTACAGCCCTATGTAGAACTCAGCCCCAAAAGCTGGCTGTTGAAGTGAGGGTGCTCTCATGCTTATGTACTCCGTATTACTTTGGTACCTAGGGCCCTAGGCAATGCGGGACTTCGCTTCACAATATTATCCCAAAGCTAGAATGCACAAATGCTAGTTTGAATGCGTTTAAATTGGGAGAGTATTGAGTTTTCTTGTATATTGATCAATATTTGACTGTACGAGGGAATCGGTTTCGTAGATTTTGTGCCAAATGATGGTTTGTATCACTGTTTGCGTTTATAGCATTTCATGACAGTACCAAGAAACTTCCATAGTTGTGCTAAGCTGGCGTGTAGTGTGATCGTTCCATTTTAAGTTGCTGTTAATATCCTTTCATTTTCGTTATTCACCTTTTCCCTTAAAAATCATGTTTGAGTGACTTGAAGAGTTTTCATGCAGGCATTATGTGTCTCTGGTTCATCGTTTTCAAGACAAGTAAATGGTGTTCAATCAAGCCGAGCAGACATGATTATTTCAGTTGAGTGACAATTCTGTACTTCTACTAACACCAAATATATTAGACTATTCTCTTGCAGTCCTGTAGAGATTTATGGAGACTTGAGGCCCCATTTAAAGTTAGATTAGTGATTGCTCATGGCATATGGCACATGATACCAACCAGTATTTGACCATAGAACTACTTTGCTTCCTGATCAAATATTTCTTTGAGTAAGATTTGAGAGGTTATTATTTTTCAATTCGGCGAACTAGAAATATTGGATTACATGACGAAAATTTGAAATTTTAATTTGGCACCCTCGTTAGTGTTGTGAAAGAAAACACAAAATACATTTTTCTGTAAACTAACTTACAATTGCAACTTTTTTGACTCAGAAAAGGGGCAGAACAACTAGAAATCTTTGCATCCCTACATTATTTCAGCATCCTGCGATTTGAGAAAATGAAAAGAAGATACTGGTTAAACAAAGATTAAATAACCTTCACTGTCATACCTGTCGTAAAGGAGGGAGTAGCCATTATTATGGCATGGTAACATTTGGCCCTTTATTACCAAATTCTAACTTCTGTCAAATATTCTAGAAGCAATATTTGCTATTTGAAACTGACCTTTGTACTTCTTCCTTTGTAGGTTCTTAAGAAGCAGGCTGGTCTGAAACTTCAAGAGAACGTAGTTAGTTTTCTTCACTATTTATCCTACCAAATGATATGTTCTTTTTCCTTTTAGACTTAACTATTCTCTAATATACCATTCACAGGGCATCTATTTAAATGTGGTGAGTGGGGTGACGCTGCAAGAGACTGCTGGTGATCTTGCCATAGCAGCTGCAATTTGCAGTAGGCATGTGTTCTGATATTTTCTTCAACTTAAAGTGCCTAAACGGGCGTTGATTTTTTATTCTTCTTGTCATGCATATGTTTCCTTGTGTCATTCCTTGCCTGATAGAAAGAATATAATGCTATGGTTACCATTGGTTACTCGAGAATATTCAGGCTTCTTAATTAATTGCTTATCTGGAGGCTTCTGCTATCAACACTTTAATTTCTAAAGAGGCCATTCTATCCAACCTTATTGACTTAAATTCAAACATGTCGTGTTTCAAGTTGGAGTAGAAGTTTAGAGTTATTGGCTGGCTTTGTAATTGTATCAGTTAAAAGGTAACACCTAATTAGCTTAAAGAAACATGGCTAAAAAATTTCATCTCAATTATGTCAGCGGTCATGATGATGAAAAGATGGATGTTTCTGCAATTCTATCCTGCAACTATGAAGATATGGGCACCTAGAGACTACTATTTGTCAGTTTTGAAATTTGTGTGGCCTTTGAAAAGCATCTTAGATATATTTTTGATTGGTAGTCAAACTGGGCAACTTATGCCCAACCGAATCTTAGGCTAATCTCCTGCTTTCAAACCTATGCCCAGTTACAGCCCGAGTCATGACAACCAATTCTTGTATTGTTTCTTTCATCTTAGCTGTTGCGGGCCTTATTTTCATCTATTTAATAGTTCTCTGTTGTACATTTGATTCTTGGTTTTGGCAGTTTCTTGGAATTCCCTATTCCCAATACTATAGCATTCATTGGAGAAATTGGCCTCGGTGGTGAGCTTCGCCCAGTAAGTACATACTTCCGTATGACGCTAAACATTTAGTTTAAGATTCCCAATTAGTTTCAGCAGTACCTACCATCTAGAGGACGTGAAGACAGAATGATATATCATTGATTGAGCAAAGGATCCGCATAGTGTTGAAAATAGTTGCTTTCGTTGTTAAATATCTAATCCTTGGTTATTGATTGACAAGGCTTTCAGATGTCACGTTTCGATGTTTTCATTTGTATCCCGTTTGTGTTAATATTTGAAGGTACCAAGAATGGAGAAGAGAGTGAGTACGGTGGCGAAGCTGGGCTACAAAAAATGCATAGTCCCCGAATCAGCAGAGAAATCTCTCGCTGGTCTAGCTATTGAGGGAACGACAATCGTGAGATGCAAGAATTTGAAAGAGATGATCCATTCTGTTTTTACTACAGCCTGACACAGATCGAGAGATTTATCCAACTTCTTTTGTCTTTTCCCCCCCTCGTAGGTAGAATATGCCAGTGGGTTAGTATACCCACAGGCATTCGATGCTCCTCTCGTAAGTTTCAGAGGGAGGATTGCTCCTCCATGTTTTCTCTTAAGTTTCTGAGGGAGGACGCTTAAACCAAATGGAGGTGGTTAATTGATAACAATGTACTGTTTTGAGGGTCTAGGGAGTATAAGTACATATACATTATGCGTAGCCCCCAATTAGCAGAGTTGTATTTGGAAACTGTGACGGCTCTAAATTTTTTTGCAAGGGTTGTCAACATAGGTTTTGTCATAATTTCAAAGTTTATCAAGGAAAAATCACATTCATCGATCTCTTATATGTTTTTGACAACTGCACTTGGCTAGATTTGGAAAAAACTCTCATATATATGGAAAACTGGTTCCTAGATTTCTGGCAATTATTATACTTTTTTGCTTATTTGCTATCACAAGGAATAAGCAGATCTACGAATAAACGAAATCATTGGACTACTGGGTACTTGTCAGTTATATTTGCTTATTGTGTTTGATATTCTTGCTTACCAGCTTATTTGCCTATCACTTAATTTACAAAATAAGCAGATAGAGATGCTAAATTACAATGAAAAGAAGATTCGATAAAACATGGTTTCAGCTTTTACTGTATATAAAACCTGCTTGATTGTTTCTGAGAACCTCTACAAACGGGACCATAAAACCTGCTAAAAACCTTTACAAACGGGACCATAAAACCTCCTTAAAAACCTTCACAAGCGGGACCATGAAACCTGCTAAAAACCTTTATATATTTGTTTGGGTCACAGACTCTGAAAACATATGAAAACCCTTAAAACCAAAGAACTCAGTTAGAAAGTTGACTGCAGATGTGCTAAAACCAAGAGCACAATCGCGGTGGGATTCACAGTGGCAATGCTTTGCTCTCAATCACATTGATCTCTTTGTTTGTTGACTCATTACAAACACCATTCTCCCCATCTAGGAGCTGGGATTGTGGTGGTGGTTCATCTTTTATTGGCTTCACTGATACACCTAGGATCCAAGAAACTCGGCTGATTGGTTGAAGACAGCACTCTGGCCCACACTCTGTCAGTTATCACAATCTTTTTCTGTCTCTCTGTCACCCGCTGCACATCAACATTCATAACCATCACATGAATATGCAAGTCCGAGGATCAGATAAATATGCTGAAGAGGCATTGACATTTTCTGTGTATTGCCCTGCGTTTAGTGCCTCTAGTAGTTATTCAGACCAAGTACTCTTGGGATCTTATGAAATAAGCTAATACTTCCATGAATAGGACTGTTCAAATCTGAAACTACCATTAAAAGATGCAGGGTGAATGATCTACAAAGAAGACAGCAAAATCCCAATTCACCAATTGCAATCTTTGTCGTCTGATATGAAATTTAGTTAACATATTTCCATGTTAGTCATTTCAACACTTTCTTAGCCAAACTTCATTTATCCATTACAGTTTACTTTTCAAGAAGATAACCACAGTTAGTAGAAAGCGAAAAATGACAGAGTCTTTAGGGCCCCATTCCAACCTTAGAGACCCATCTTAAACTTAAACGTCAAAAGTGAAGCACCCAAAAAACGAACCCGGGGGGCCTGCTGTGCGGGGGTGTTCGGCAGGCCCTGCCAAGCACCATCCGAGCTGTCCAAACGTGTACCCATCCTCAAATCTGGGCCATCCAAAACACGTTTGGACGGCTTGGATGGTGCCTCCTGCACAGCAGGCCACCGGATTTCCCAAAAAACAGCAAAAACTTGTTTTACATACAGATAAACCTTCCTTTTATGCTCGGGCCCTTATATTTGAGTGTTCTTAAAACTGTACATGTTTCGAAGACATGACAGTCCAAGCACCAGTCCCTATGGATAAACCGCCATGATTCAAATGTGAAATGTCAGAAAAGCAAAGACTGAAATATAAAGAGGGGTATGTTCAGCACGCATCAAATTTTTTTATAGATATAAAAAAATCATTTGCATATTGATGATGTTTCAGTTTAAACAGGAAGTCAGATTGCATGTTCAACCTAAGTTGGTAGTTAGACAATACATAGCACAGTTCCTAATCCACCTTTTTAGAAGAATTTTTTGCACCCAAATAGTGAATCATTAAAAAAGTATAAACAATTTACCCAAAAAAGAAATCATAAGTAAAAGAAGCAGCCACGTCGAAGATCCCAAGTCATAGTCTTTATGACCGACAGAGAGAGAGACTTACATCGAAAGGTATGTAAGCATGCCTTCCATTAACAGGGCCAACCGTGAAGCCAGTGTATCCAGCCATTGCACCATGGATTGCACTGTGAGCAAGAAGCGTGCAGTACACGTTATCCGATGCATTGCTTGGAATGGCACGAATCATGTACGTCGGATCTGCCAGATGAGGGAGGAGAGTAGTCAGCTAACTACTTTTTTTCCAGGCAAAATAATTGTCCAAACTGTACCATTTATCAGCACTTTTGGACAAATCACCTTTGCATCTTATAAAACAAAGGAGCTATGTTTCAGGAAAGTAACCTATATATTTAAGGCTTATCTCCATTTTCTTATGTTTTGTAAAATGATCCTGCAAAGCCAAGAAACCAGTTAGTATTCATATGGCAAACAATACGTCACAGAAAGCGTTCTGTCTGAACACAAATACAGGCCATAAGAATGGATACATTTGTAAACGGAACCAAGAGGAAACGACCAAGTATATGGCTTCAGTAATTTCACCTCTTTTAATTTGTATAATCATTCATTCCATCCCATCTGACCACCAATAGTTATGATTAATTACCTTTTGTCCCGTTGTCATCAGGCCCAATTTCACCTCCGTCTCTTAAATTCCAATATACAACAATTACATGAGCGCAAGGCAAAACAGTGAGCAAATACCTTGATCTTCTGAGATATCCACAACCCAACATCTTGTAGTACTTTGTTTCCTGAAGCATCCTGCTGGTCCATGGCAGACAGGCATTCAGAAAGTAGCTCCTGCCCAGCGCCTTCGGCTATTACAATCACAAAGTGTCCATTTTCTTTTAGTCTTTTGTCCATATAATCGAAAAGTCCACCTGGTCCCTCCAGATAAAAGGGTGATTCTGGAATTAAGCAACAGTCCACATCTCGGCTGGCAAGAGTGGCATAAATTGCTATGAATCCTGTATGAGTAAGTTAAGGACTAAATGAAGACTACATCGAGAATTCACAACCAACTTCTATACCACATGTTACCACACACATCGCATGACTCTAAAAGGCAAACTAGTGTTGCTTTCTTTTATATCCGGAACTTTTTTGAGACTGATTGAAATGTAGCTGACAATAGTCAATAACAAAATACATATGAAAAAGGTATTCTAGAAGAGAACATGCAGTGAGAAGTCGACTCACAGGAAAAAAGCTTACCACTGTAACGACCCATTAACTTAACAACACCAACGCCATTCTCGAAGCTTTCAGCTTCAACATGGGCTGCATTAATAGCCCGTTGAGCCTCCTCAACAGCAGTGTCAAAGCCAAAGGACTTATCAATAACCTGAGTCACATTAACTATTACTAGTATCGACATGAGAATATTTCAGGACCAATATATCATTTCACATTTGAAGCTGGGCAACATTTGTAACAGCGAAGAGATTATGAAGGCAGGCTAAGTACCAGAATGTCATTGTCAATTGTCTTGGGTATTCCAGCCACTGCAACTTTTAGGCCACGCCTTTTTATTTCCTATAGAAGTGATTATAAACAAAATGTCCAAAGTCTCCACAATATCTAGCAATCCAGCATCGAGAAACACATGGAGCCAATCAAATTACACTACCTCAAAAATGACAGAAGCCCCCCTTTGAGTTCCATCTCCTCCAATTATGTAAACCTGAAACACAGGAAGTCACCATTCATGGCTTGGAATTTCTGCGACTGCTAATGTAAATCATTCTCATTTAATTGCTTAAGATAAGAAGAATGCTATAAACAAGCAGAAAACAGATAAGAGATCATAAAAACACTAATGGTAAAATCTTTCTATACCTGATTAATACCCCGGTCTTGAATTCTGTCAACTATTTTAGACGTATCGTGACCACCCCGTGATGTTCCCAGGATGGTACCCCCACGTTTATGTATGTCATTCACATCAAAAGGTGTTAAAGGAACGGTATTCCGGGAGTAGAAACCCCTGTATCCCCCCTACATGCACAACATAACCGAATTAGCCAAGGTCAATCAAGAAGTTTACACCTTAAATTTATCTAAACCAACATAAGACTGTACTGAATTATGAAGGAAACACAACCAACAATATCGAAGGCATGTGAACAAGATGGAATGCATGATCACAAAGAATCAAGCTATCTGATTATCTCGGGGTTTTCTTTGGGTGACGCTCTCAGTTTTGATAATATGTGAAACGACTACGATTAGCCTCTAGTGCCAGATTCACCAAAAGAGAGTCTTAGCTTCAGATTCAAGAAACTGAATGCCACATGTTCCATGATAGAGGTGCCCTGAGTCCACAATTCGAGACATATATAATTCAAGGATTTATGCTAGAACTTCTCCATGAGAATCTTCTTAGCTATTAAGCTGTTGCCAAGCTAAAATTGCTCCAACTTAAAGGAGGCTATACAAAGCATCTTTACAGACCAACATCCTCATGCTATCATCCGGTTCAACTATGACCCGATATGTCCATCAATACATGAAAACTATCAACAAATTACAAACTTAAAAGGTCGTTTCAATGGGCAACTGATGCTGCTGTTCCAAATTATGTGAATAAAGACAAGTTAATAAAACAATGCTTAATCCAAAATCTAAACACGTCAACATAATAGCCAGACATATCAAGAGACAACCCTTGGCTACTGATGAAATCAGTCATTGAGTGGTATATAAATACTTGGTAACAATACAAGAAATGGGGGCAAGAACAATTATCAGGACCCTTACCACGTAAACAAATATTGGGAAAAATAGCAAGTCTACAACAATTTAAATTTGATATGAGATAAATGAATATCCTTACCTCTATTCCAGAAACTCTGTTCACACCATACATATAGTGTAGACCACATACTATTTCCCTAATTACAGTATTTATACCAGGGCATAGACCTCCACACGTGACTATACAAGCGCGCACTTCATCGGATTCAAAATACACCTGAGGGAAATCCGAGAGCATTGTCATCAGGTTCATTTGCACATGAAAACAGAGAGGCTAGATTATAGATAATAGAAGAAAGAAATAGAAAAACCTTTTGCCGAGGTCCTGCACGTCGAAAATGTGTACCTCTTGGACTGCTTTTGTGGACAACAATCTGCATAGAGGAAAGGGACATGGAAAAGATGTGTTGGGAATTCGGACTAGTTGTTGTATTCTATCTGTTAACATGGTCTTTTAGCAAAATAAGCAAGCATAGCATATGTTTTATATCAGTAGCGGCTCGCATAACGATAACATAACAGTCCACAATAGCAGAAGTATTGAATGATATGTAGCAGGACCATAAATTTTTCCATAAAATCATTTTTCACGCGAGAGCACTTAAAGCAGTGATAGAGGTCAGGTATCAGCAATAGCTGCCATGAAGCAGGAAAAAAAATTCGGATATGAACAGCTACAATGTTGTAATTGGCGATTCACATGCGAATTTGGGAAAGGTAACCAACCGATATGTACCAGCCTACGCATTAAATCCTTGATAACAATTACAAACATATTTTCACCTGTTGAGCAACAGTATCATCATCGTTGACAAAGTACTGCCTGGTGAAAAAGAAATCCATGAATTGTAAAAGGTAAGTCATTTCAGTGAGAAAACAAACAATTGACCTTAACCAAAGCAATAGAAGTGAAATACAATTCAGCAAACTTACTTAGTAGCTGAATATGAAGGATTGGATCGCAATGGATTGGGGTAGGTCTGCAAACATCAGAAAGAAAAAAGACAGGTAAATCTTTTGTGAGAGGACTTCACTCATATTTATATCTGTACGCTGCAGATCTCTCTATATATATTTGCCTCAATTTGGGCCATTTCAAGTCGCACCTTTCTTGAAGACACTAGGTAAGTGACGTCAAATCAATAGGCGCTAGGTAAGCAAGTAGTCTTAGATAACGCCATATCAATAGGCACAAGGAAGGCAAGTAGTGACTTATCTAAAGACCCTAGGTAGATAATGCCATATCAATAGGCGCTAGGCAAGCAAGTAGCGTCTTATCTAAAGACAATAGATAACGGTGGAGCTCATGAGGTTCTCTTCATCATTTCTCTTTCTTGCATGAGGTTTTGGTACAGGTAAACCTTGTTGTAATATGGCTAAAAGCCATAGATTGCCTTTTTCTTTGTCTGACACTAGCACTTCTGCTCCTTTTCAACTTGTTCACATGGATGTATGGGGACCTTCCCCAATTCCGTCTAATAAAGGTTTTAGATACTATCTCCTAGTCATTGATGATTACACTAGATATTCATGGTTGTTTCCTCTGCATTACAAATCTGAGGTGAAGCATGCTATAGCAAACTTTAAAGCTTATGTTTCCACTCAATTTCATACTATCATTCAAACAGTGAGAAGTGATAATGGTGGAGAGTTTGTGAATCATTTTCTTCTTCATTTGTTTCTCATCAATGGTGTAATTCATTAGACTTCTTGTCCTCACACTCAACAAAATGGAGTTGTTGAAAGAAAACATAGACATCTAATAGAAACTACCATCACACTTCTTTTACAAGCAGATCTCCCTAACAGTTGGTTGATTTTCCGTTAAACCTTTTTAGTTAAGTCTTAGTCTAGTCAAGCAAGTAGTGCCTAGCTACGTAATGTGATATCAATAGACACAAAGCAAAGGATACATTGTTGGTCCAGATAGCAACACAAGAGGGGGGGTGAATTGTGTTTCTCAATATTAATGCGGAGTTAAAAAAAAAAAAAAAAAAAAAAAACTAAGTGCAACACCCAATTATAAAATTAAATCAATTCAAGCATGCATGCAATAATATATGACAGTAAATAAAGAGTAAGGGAAAAGAGAAATCAAACACAAAGATTTATAGTGGTTCGGTCCGCAACTCCACGGCCTAGTCCACTCCCCAAGTGTCCAACTTGGGATTTGCTGCACTATCACCAATAGTAACACTTTCTAGCTTTGCAGGTGCTGGAGAAACCTTTACAACGAGCAATTTATCCCAAATTGCTCCAACTAGTTGTGACTCCGGTGCTAGCCACACCTACCCCAGTAATTTTTTCTCACACAAAAATCACTCACAAAAGATAAATTCTCACAAGGGGTCACACTCCCTTTTACAATAAAATCTCACAAATTAAATACTCTCAAAAGTGTAAATATAACCAATATGAAGCTCTATGTTTTCCAATAAAACAATGAACTTTGAGCTCAATATGAATGCCTTCTTTTTTTCTCCAATTCTCTGCCCCTTCTTTGCACCATAGCAACTCCCATTTATCCTTCAAAAATCCGAACGTTAGCTGCCACTTTATATATTTGGAAATAAGCCACCCAATGCTTTATAGCCTTGATAAAAGCATATCCAAGACAATTCCCTGAATTAGCCGTTTGAACCAATGCCTAAAATTGAGGCAGTGATTGCCTTGATTGAAGCAATTAAAGGATAGCAATATTCCACTCCAAAAATTATATTCCTTTGAGAGCCTTGGTTAAAACAAATACACAGCAATAACCATTACTTTTATTGCACTAGCCATTTGAAATTTATTTGGTTCCATTCTGTGATTCCATGAACTTTGAATTTCCATGATCTTTGCTTTCCAAAATATAGGAAAAGATTTGTCCTTAATCTTTTTCCTTCTTCATGTATAACTTGGCTATTGAAGATAGGAAATTGGGGTTAGGATATTTTCTTCTGTTCCTCAACCCAAATCCTACAAAATAACATCTATTCAAGTGAGTGTCAAATATCACAATTTAATTATATTTTTCATTTAATAAAATCAGTTTTGTTATCATCAAAATTAATAAGGTATTTTATAAAAACCTTTGGGCTAACAGACATGGAATAATCAACAGCAGATGCCCTCTCTAGGCAAATAGAAGACGACCCAGACACCCAGTGGTCACAAGGGACAGTGCCAATCTCAGGTGGAAGGGTTGAAACGCCGTCATCGGTTGTATGCCGTCGTATGGGTGAAATCAGTTCGCTTTGGTCCGGTTTTAGATATTAGAAACACCGAACAGGTACATATATATCAGAGAGAGAGAGAGAGAGAGAGAGACGTACGGGGAGGTCGGGGATGTAATCAGTTAAGTGAGGAACATCCTCAAGAACATAACCGGCGTCTCCGGTGACAATCTTAGACTGATAAACTCCTGCAGTACTGCCCATAAAGCCCTTGTTGTCACCGCCGATACTACTCGAATTCGACGCCGGCGAGGACCTGACAGAGCAGTAGTCCTTCGGAATCGGTGCAACAGTGTAGGAATTCGCAGGGTCGAAGCAGCGGAACCGCGGGATAGCGATGGAAGAAGAGCTCGAAATCTTTTTCATTGAATCGACAAGAGTGTTGTTTTCTTCTCTTTCTTGTGTGATATCATTAGAGAGGAGAGAAAGAGAGAGTAATCGAAAAGGATAAGAGCCCCAAATGAGTGAAATCTGCAGCTGCGTTTTGGGGTGAAATCGGTGGGCGGGAGCGTTGTATTGACGACAGTAGTACGAAAATGGATTGAGGCGCGAAGACAGGTGGCGAGATTGTTATTGGTACCAGGTTTTTTTTATTCGCAGATTGAAATAGGTGAGATTAATAATCCTGGGATTGGTTGTCCCAGATTATTTATCCTGGTATTAATTTCATCCATAAGCTACCCAATCCCATGTTTGATTCGCGTGAGATTATTTATGGGATAAATTTTTTTTTAATCAAAAACATTTTTTTTTTGAAAAAAAAGTTTAAAAGTTTTATTTTTTAAAAAATTATTATTTTTAAAAAAAATGAAAAAAAATATTTGTGAAAAACAGTTTTTGAAAAACATTTATTTAGAAAAAAATTTAAAAATCATTTTTAAAAAAATATTTTATTTTAAAAAATTATTATTTCCAAAATAATTTATTAAAAAAAGTTTTTTTTATAAAATATTATTTCCAAATAATTTTTTTAGATATATTTATTTTTTTGGAAAACCATTTTTGTATAAATAGAGTTTTCTTAGATAAATAATTATTTCCAAGAAAACATTTTTTAAATAATTTTTTTAAAATAATTTTTTTTATAGAAAATATAATTTCAAATTTTGAAAATACAATTATAATTTTTTTTTTTTTTTTTTGCAAATCAATTTTTTTAAAAACTATTTTGAAAATACTTTTCTAGAACAATTCGAATATCATCTGAATATTTTCGTAAATGAGTGAAATCTGCAGCTGCGTTTTGGGGTGAAATCGGTGGGCGGGAGCGTTGTATTGACGACAGTAGTACGAAAATGGATTGAGGCGCGAAGACAGGTGGCGAGATTGTTATTGGTACCAGGTTTTTTTGTTTTTTGTTTGGTTTGGAGGTTGAGTAAGGTTGTGGCACAAAGTTTGTGTTAGGGGTGAGCATGGACCGGATTGGTTCGGATTTGTAGTAAATCAAGAACCAAACCACTACCTACAGATTATGAATTTGGCGAACCAAACCAACCCACAAAAGGCATCGAACCAAACTATTAAAATACGGATCAGATTCGGTTTCGAACCACGGTTTGCTTAAAATTGAGATATTATTTCCGTAAAATATTTAGAGTACTTAAAATTTAGGTTTACTACGTTAAGTTTATATATGGAATACGAATAGGTCCTCATATATAGAAATTTAGGGTAATTAATCATGATAATGAAGGAAATCATGGAATAGAAATAGGCTATGACCGAATCATGTCTGGAAATTTGAAAAAATAGAAATGTGCTGTGGAATCAAAATTAGAATGGAGAATTTCATCACCGAATTTATTTGCTATGACTAAACCATTATTGGTGTATTAGAATTAGGGGAATAAGTTGTGAATCTTAGGCAAAATAAAATCTTGTTAGAGAAGGAATATGAATAAATTAAATTAGGAAGTTAGTTGACTATATTATATAATAATAATAATAATAAATGGTTCGGATCGGATTGGAATCGGAACCATGAACGTAAATCCACAAACCAAACCATTGACTACGGATTCTAATTTTTTTAAAACCAGGACCAAACCACGCTACTAAAAATCCGAACCAAACCAATTAGTTTGGATTGGATTCACGGTTTTGACGAGTTTTCTGCTCACCCCTAGTTTGTGTATGTATCATTATTCTTTATTCTGTATGGGTTTTGAGGGAGGTTTCTGGGTACTGAGTAGAGAGAAATAAAACGAAAATTTTATTGAGGACCTTGTGCAGTGCAAGTTTTGAGACCCTAAACAAACAAGGTGGTAGTGTCCCGGCTAACATGTGCACACTTGTACATTCTTTTGTCTTTTTTATTTTTCGTGTTCTGTTTGTTTTTATTCGAATTTTTATTAGATTCGCGTTACATTTTTTTGATTAGTCATATGTTTCGATGGAAGGAGTCTAAAAGTAAAAAGATGTGATAATCCAAGTCCCACGTCGGTGGGCAAGGGAATTGTAGTGCAATATGTAACGACACGCGTTGGATTACTGTATAACTCGAAGTTAACTTTTTGAACCACGCGTTTCGACTAAGGGTTAGCAAGTTAGCTGACGCAGATTGTGATATTAGAGCACAACCTTGGTCTACATGGTGGGGCCACCTCTAGGGTCTGGTACGAGTTTTTTTTTTTAACTGGTACGAGTTTGGTGGTGTGTTGAACTGGTCTACATGGTGGGGCCACCTCTAGGGTCTGGTACGAGTTTGGTGGTGTGTTGAACTGGTCTACATGGTGGGGCCACCTCTAGGGTCTGGTACGAGTTTGGCTGATTGGTTGAAGACAGCACCCGGGCCCACATTCTGTCAGTTATCACAACCTTGTTCTCTCTCTCTATCACCCGCTGCACATCAACATTCATAACCGTCAAATGATTGCAAGTCCATGGATCAGATAAATATGCTGAAGAGGCATTGACATTTTCTGTATATTGCTCTGCGTGTAGTACCTACAGTAGTTATTCAGACTGAGGCCTTGTTCTCCTACCGATAAAATTAAGATTTGATAAAATCAACACTTGATTTATCAAGCCTCTTTCCCAAACGATAAAATCAAGTGTTGATTTTATCGGTAGGAGAACAAGTTCTGAGTACTCTTGGGATCTTATGAAACAAGCTAATATTTCCATGAATAGGATTGTTCAAATCCTAAGCTACCATTAAAACATGCAAGGTTAATGATCTACAAAGAAGACAGAAAAATCCCAGTTCACCAATTGCAATCTTTGTCCTATACGCAATGTAGTTAACATATTTCCATGTTAGTCGGTTCAACACTTCCTTAACCAAACTTCTTTCATCTATTACAGTTCACTTTTCAAGAAGATAACCACAGCTAGAAGAAAGCTCAAAACGACAAGAGTCTTTGGCCCCCCATCTCCCAAAAAAGTATAAACAATTTACCCAAAAAAGAAATCACAAGTAAAAGAAGCATCCACGTCGAAGATCCCAAGTCATAGGCTTTATGACTAGTGATGGGCATGGGGAGGGTATGGGGTGGATACCACTATCTCCATCCCCGATCTCCGAACCTAAATCAATCCCCATCTCCTCTCCGATCCCCACCGGGGATTTTATTTTAACCTCCATCCCCGCCCCGATGCGGGGAACGGAGATCCCCACGGGGAATCGGGGATCCAAAAATTCATGCACTAATCCATGCCATTACCCATTAAATTCAACCCCCACGGCCAAAATTTCATTCCATCCGTGCAATTTGGTTCTCATTATGCATTAAATTCAATATGTAATATGCATTTGCAACACACAGGAATGGTTTTAACAAGTCTATGCATAAAATGGTTTCATAAAATGCCAAAATTCAGGAATGTGCCTACTGCCAATGCTTATGCATAAAATGGTAACCCTAACCTAAATTCCTAATTTAAGTTGTGACCGTGAGAATTGGGTAAGGGTTAATGGGCTCTGGACACTGGATAGAGGGGCCGGGGCTGTGGAAAATAAATTTTAAAAACTTATAATATATATATATATATATACAAGAAGTTTCTTATGAGGGCTCCCTCACAAAAAAAAGTGCGGGAAAACAGTTGTGAGGCGTTGGATCGCGTGAAGGGCCAAGGATTCCAACGGCCCACGACTGTTTTCCCGCACTTTTTGCTATCATCTGGTTCAAATATGACCCAATATGTCCACAAAAACATGGAAACTATCAAAAAATTACAAACTTAAAAGGTCGTTCCAATGAGCAACTGATGTTGCTGTTCCAAATTAAGTGAATAAAGACAAATTAATAAAACAATATTTAATCCAAAATCTAAACACGTCAACATAATAGCTAGAAATATCAAGGGACAACCCTTGGCTACTGACGAAATCTGTCATTGTCATTGAGTGGTAGTATATAAATACTTGGTAACCATACGAGGAAGGGGGCCAAGAACAATTATCAGGACCCTTAGCTTAGAAATAAAAATTGGAGAAAAAAAAGCAAGTCTGCACACAATTTAATGGAGATATGCGATAATAAAAGTCCTTACCTCTATTCCAAGAACTCTGTTGACACCATACTATTTCCCTAATTGCAGTATTTATACCAGGGCATAAACCTCCACATGTGACTATACAAGCGTGCACTTCATCAGATTTGAAATACACCTGAGGGAAATCCGAGAGCATTGTCATCAGGTTCATTTGCACATTAAAACAGAGAGGCTAGATTATATTAGATAATAGAAGAAAGAAATAGAAAAACCTTTTGCTGAGGTCCTGCACGTCGGAAATGTGTGCCTCTTGGACTGTTTTTGTGGACAACAATCTACATAGAGGAAAGGGACATGAAAAAGATGTGTTGGGAATTGGGACTAGTATCGTATTCTATCATCTTTTAACATTGTCTTTTAGCAAAATAAGAAAGCATAGCATAGCATATGTTAGCAAAATAAGCATAGCATAGCATATCAGTAGCGGTTAGCATAACGATAAGATAACCGTCCATGATAGACAAGTATTGAATGATATGTAGTGGGACCGTAAATTTTGTCCTAAAACCATTTTTCATGCGAGAGCACTTAAAGCAGTGGTAGAGGTCAAGTATCGGCCATAGCTGCCGTGAAGCAGGAAAAACAATCGGATATGAACAGCTACAATGTCGTAATCGGGGCGATACACGTGCCAATTTTGGGTACAATAACCGAAGGTAAACAACCGATATGTACCAGCAGACACATTAAATCTTGATAACAACTACAACCATATTTTCACCTGTTGAGCAACAGTATCATCATCGTTGACAAAGTACTGCCTGGTGAAAAAGAAATCTATGAATTGCAAAAGGTAAGTCATTTCAGTGAGAAAACAAACAATTGACCTTAACCAAAGCAATAGAAGTGAAATACAATTCAGCAAACTTACTTAGTAACTGAATATGAAAGATTGGATTGTAATGGATTGGGGCAGGTTTGCAAACATCAGAACGAAAAAAAGAAGAAGAAGACAGGTAAATCTTTTGTGAGAGGACTTCACTCAAATTGATATCAGTACGCTACAGATCTATATATGATTGCCTCAAATTGATATCATTGGAGAGGAGAGAGAGGGAAAGTGATTGAAAAAGGAAAGGAGTCCCAAATGAGTGAAATCTGCGTTTTGGGGTGAAATCGGTGGGAGCGTTGCATTGCCGACAGTTGTACGAAAATGGATTGAGGCGCGAAAACAGGTGGCGAGATTTTTATTTGTACCAGTTCATTTTTTTTTTTTGGCGGTCTTGGTGTCCGGCTAACTTCTGCACACCTATACCAAGGCTCCATTTTTTTTGTTTTTATTTTTATTTTTGGTGTTTTGTTTGTTTTATTTGAATTTTTATTAGATTCACGTTATATTTTTTAGTTACGTATCTGTTTACGTTGGAGGAGTTTTTTTTTTTTTTTTTTTGGGTAGTCCGTAGATTACCTTGGAGGAGTTTAAAAGCAAAAAGATGTGATACCCTAAATCTCATATTGGTGGGCAGGGGAATTGTAGTCTGTAGACTTGTAGTGCAATATATAACAGCACGCGTAGAATTATTGCGTATAATTCGAAGTTAATCTCTTGTGTTACGTAGTTAGTCGTGAATATCACAAGTCTCAATTAGCCTTTTAATGTATATTGGGCCGAACGAATGTGATAAACTCTATGGATACTCTCTGAAAGTCTGGGTGTTGTGCACGTCGCGCAAGGAAGCGATGGCGCCATGGTGGGATTGATGCATGTACAAACTCCCATCTGCCAACCGACAGCACGACTACACCCTCCCCCGCCGCGACCTCATCTGCCAAGTCCCCAAGCTCCACAACCAATCCCCACTCGCCGCCACGTCCTCGCCGGACCACCCCTTCCTGCACACCCTATTAGGGATGGCAATGGGGAGGGTAGGGGGTGGATACCACTACCTCCATCCCCGATCCCCGAACCTATATCAATCCCCATCCCCTCCCCGATCCCCACCGGGGATTTTATTTTAACCTCCATCCCCGCCCCGATGCGGGGAACGGGGATCCCCACGGGGAATCGGGGATCCAAAAATGGTTGCTATTTAATGTGTAGGAGTCTCATTACATAAGAATTTTTTTGCAAACGAGTTCAACAAACATCAAACAAAAAACATAAATTGGATGACTTTCAAATACTCGATCAGTCATCAACACATGTTACATCGGATATATACTCGTCGGTGTCCATATCGTCATCGTTGATAGTTGGAAAAGGATTCCCCAGCATTGCCTCACCTTAAAATACAAAAGAAAACAATTATTTGATAGATAGCATATAAATTATAAAAGCATGACAAAAAATAAGACGTAAAAACTTATAGTATAATAAATATATATTATATATATATGTGAACGGGGATGCGGGGAGGGGAGGGGCGGGGAACGGGGAGGAGCGGGGATCGGGGAGGGGATCGGGTAGGGGACTGACAATACCATCCCCTACCCGATCCCCGAAATTTTTTAAAAATAATCCCCATCCCCTACCCGATCCCCGAAAAAATCCCCGAATCCCCTCCCCGAATGGGTAGGGGACGGGTTGGATAGGGGCGGGTAGGCCGAGATTGCCATCCCTACACCCTATCCCCTCCCCTCACCCTATCCGAAGCCTCCGAAATCCTCAAATCCCTATCCTGCCCCCACCTCGCCCTCCGCTTCTTCCGATTCTGCCCTTCCAACATCCCCAATTTCAGACACACCCCTTCACCTACAACCGCATCCTCTTAATCCTCTTGAAATCACCTTCTGACGATCGAGATGATGCAGTTCGCCGGATCTTAAACGTGTTGATTGGGGTGTTTAGCGGAGAGGTGTTTGGGGCCGGTGAAGAAGTGGGAGTTGAGGTTGAACTGTTACACTTATAAGTGCCTGTTTGGGTACTAAATGGGTACCGTGGCCATGACGAGCACTATCTCGGCCATCCAAAAGTATAAGTGCCTGTTTGGGTATCGAATGGGTACCGTGGCCATGTCGAGCACTATCTCGGCCCTCCAAAAGTGTTTTGAACGGCGGAGATTGATTCCCTCTCTCTCCTCTCAACTGACCACTCTCTCTCCTCTTTTTCTCTCTCCTCTTGTGGACTGTTGGATCGCATTTTGGACGGCTGAGATCGTCGAGCGGTACCACGTGGGCAATACCCACTCGGCACTGAAAAAATTCTCCTGCTTTAGTCGTATTTGAGGTCGAGTGATTTGACTAAGGCGTTTGGAGTGTTTGTGGAAATGAGGAAAGGGTATAAGTTGGAAAAATTTTCGTACAATATGCTATGGGATGCTCTGGCTAAAGACGCAAAGGTTTGATCTGATTCTTCCATTTTTTACAAAATTGCTTTTTTGTTCTTGAATTGAAGTAGTTATTTATTCGTTATTTTACGCAACACAGTGTACATATGATTAGCCATAGTCAGTGGCAGACGGAGAATTTGTATTAGGTAGGGGTCGGAACCACACGTATTTCTACAGAAGTAGTGATAACAATAGTGATTGATTTTCACATTCCTCTTTTTTATAACCACATTCCCTTTTTGTCTTATTGGGATGTGAATTTACAGTTGTAAGTGTGAAAGAGTATACAAATGAAAGGTTCAGTTATGCATTCACATAACAAGAGGACAAGAAGGGAAGTGTGGTTATATAGAGCTCTACTGGGAACTATGGTTTGGTTTTAGTTTTAGTTTTTTACTTTATTGATCAAATTTCAAAGTTGGAAAGGAGAAATCCACACCACAATAGGCGTAGAGAGCAATATCACGGAGCACAAAAAATGTGTCCACCTGTTACTCCTGTAGCTTCATGCGAATTAAAGCTCATAGATTGATTTCATTTTGAGGTGATGATCACATTTCTTGACTTTCTTATTGTCGGAGGAGGAGGATTTTATGTTCTTTTTCTTTCTGGTATAAGAGAAAACGACATTGTTTGGAGACATAGAAATGCTATCTTACAATATTTTCCCAGCTTAAGTTATCATTAAAAACTACTTAACCTTGATCACATGTATCATGCAATGTCCTTTTTGCTTTTACATATATCCATTATCCTTGACCTGGTACCATAGTTTTAAATAGAGGTATCGGTTGCGGTATCGGTGTATTGGGAACTGGCGTATCGAACGATACGTCGCGGGAATCGGATGTAGTGGTCGTGAATTTTATAACTTTTTGGGCATATCGGCCAATACATCCGTATCGGAGCCTCCAAATCTCAAGACGAACCGGCCGATACGTACCTATGCATGCACACAGGAACACGCAATTACATTTGTGGAGAGAGGGAGAGGGAGAGGGAGAGGGAGGGGGGTGTCTATTATATTGGGGTCAAAGATGAGTCACCACCAATACATGTAAAATGAGGGGGATTATTATAGCCTCAGGTCGTGTTCATCAATCACTATCTATTGTCTTCACCCAATAAGATCATTTTCCAAACACAGCCATTTAATATTCTCGGTTTCAATTCTTCTTTTGCTTTGCTTTGGGCTGAAAAAGCGGATACAATTCTCTAGCCATTGATTCAATAGCATCTGGTGTTCTCTCTTCTCTTATTCACATTGTTAATCACTTAATCTGGTGGGAAAGGGAAAGGCCTACCCTGATGCTAGGGTAGTTGTTTGCAAGTCACAATCCACCTGCATTGGGTTCTATCTGTTTCTCATACAAACATGGATTTTCACGGCAATATAGTGTTAGCACTGTTCTAAAAGTCAGCTGCCTAGTCCCCGTCTACGTGCTACGCGGTGGTCCAACGCCTAGATTAGGAAGCAGACTAGTCAGCGCCTAGGCCCTAGGCGCCCGATCTCCACCCGACTAGCGCCTAGCGAGCAGTAATTTAGTGGCCAAATCTAGGTCATGTGTAGAGGGCAAAGCTTATTTAAAGAACCCAAGATATCATACACAGAACACCAAATTGCCTGAGGGAGCAGATTGTTGTTCAGTGGCTTTTTTTTTTTTTTTTAATAATGCCAGGCATGTTACATGTGGTGGGTGGGCCAGGCTGTATTTTGCTAAATTTAAATGCCCTCGAGTTACATTTTACTTTGCTTGAATTTTGGCTTAATGTATAGAGTCTACATATTAGATCATTGCCCAAATATTATCAGAATACACGTGGATCATATGTGGAGGGCAGTGCTTATATAAAGAACCCGAGATGTACTAGACTCGGCACCAAATTTCCTTGTCCAGATAACATGGAGCTCACGTTATTTTTCTTCTTGGCCTCTGTCCTAGCAACTTCTCAAGCTGCATCAACTCCCAACAAAATCCACCTTCTCCGGCCACATTCTGGCTCTTCAGGCCACCATGTCCCTGGCATTTCCTGCCTCAGTTGGCGACTTGCCGTTGAGGTCGACAACATTCGCAATTGGGATGTAGTCCCAGGAGCGTGCGAGAACTACGTTGGCCACTACATGCTAGGCCATCAATACAGGAAAGATTGCAACGCGGCGACTGCCCCCGCTTTGCAGTATGCTAAGAGCCTTAAGCTCGACGGAGATGGGAAGGACATTTGGGTCTTTGACATTGATGAGACTGCACTCTCTAACCTACCGTATTATGCTCAAAATGGATTTGGGTATGTCCTAGTAATTGGTACAGTCATCCTTTCATATTGCATATATTGGTCTTCATTGTATCCGACCAAAACTCCAATTAGAGAATGTTTTCACTTGTGACACTCTCTCTCTCTCTCTCTCTCTTCAAAAGCCGATAGCATTGCTGACCTGGTAATTGTTCTATAATTTTCTTCCACTCTAATTAGTCTTGTGTCAGTTTATGTTGAATTGAATTATTTCAGGGCAAATGAGTATAATGCGACATCATTCGATCAGTGGATTGCGGAAGGAATAGCACCACCAGTGCCGGCAGTTCTTAAGCTATACCAAAAGTTATTGCCTTTAGGGTTTAAGATTGTCTTCATTTCAGGAACATCTGAAAAGTATAGAAAAATAAAGATTTCTAACCTGAAATTAGCCGGTTACCACACTTGGGAAAAGCTCATACTCAGGTAAGTTTTTTTTCTCTCTTTTTTTTTTTTTTTTTTTTTCTTGTTTTCCCCAGTTTTCTATGGATCATTGCTTTTATTTCCAATCTTTTAGTTTCCATAAAAACCTTTTCTTGTTGCCGATAAATATATAATGAGCAAGTTGCGTATTTGCGTGCACAGGCCAACATCGGAAAGTGGCACCACAGCATTGGTGTTCAAATCAGCGATGAGGAAAGAGCTCGTGGAAGCAGGATACAGAATCCTTGGAAACATAGGCGATCAATGGAGTGATTTATTTGGTACTGACAGTGGCAATAGGACTTTCAAGGTGCCCGATCCTATGTACTATATTAGTTGATGGTTAAAAACTTAATGTATGTGTGGTTACAATAATGCTAGAGACACAGACCTCCACCACGACACCAACCACAATAGCCTGCGTGGCAGTGGATGATTGGTAATGGGAGAACAAGTACTTTGTAACTACTTTGCAACAACCAATCATGCAGTGTCGCGTCGGCAGTTGTGGTTCGTATTGTGGTGGAGTTTTGTGCGTCCTAGCATTATTGGTGTGGTTTCTAGGCTCATGTTTCTGGCAATTTACTTGTAGAAGAGTTAAGTGTCAAGCATTATTGTTGTTCTCTCTCCATTTAATCCATCATATTGTAATGGTTCTACTTTTTCAGAGACCAAATGTGCCAATAAAGAGTTACTTTTTGTTACCATATTTCGTAAGTTATTGAAAAACTTGTTCGAGTTCGATTTGTGTTTGGCTTGGTTTTTAATTTGTTTGGGGTGAGTTTGGGAATGAAATTCAAACTTGATGTTGAAGGTCTTTGAATTTACAAAGCCATAGCTTGAACAAGCTCCAATTGGATCAAGAAGTTAAATAGTATATATCCTTCGTTTCCTTACCATGTTGATTGATGCCTTGTATTATTTGGCTCTTGCTCCTAAATCTCTTTGTACAACAAGTAATATAAGAACTGTTTAAAAAGCGTACCCAATGCACAAAATTCCTTAATATGCAGGGTCTGGGGAAGGATTGATGTACACAGCCTTATCCTTGCAAGCAAAGAGGTTGTTTCCGATAATCGAACCCGTGACCTACATGTCACAATGGGGCAGCTTTACCGCTGCGCCAGGTCCGCCCTTTTATATAAAAACTGGTTAAGTTAGAAAAATGGAAGGCTGCATTTTTCCTGCTCAAGTTCTCATTTTTCCTTGCCATTTTGATACCTTGATCACGTTGTCCTGATACATATAGAGTGATTCTATTCGCAACCCTTCATTTACTCCATGTAACCCATTTTATTCATGTAACCCACACTTAAAATTCTCTCAAACCAATTTACTCCATACAACCCACAAAATACACCTAAACTACCCAAACTACCCTCGCGACCAATTTTCATACTTTAAATGTCGAAATACACACTCATTTTCGACAACCACATGTCGATTTATATTGAAGGACGAATTTTCAAAAATTGGACCATGTCTATGTTCGACATCCTCATGTCGAAATTTATGTCTATATTCAACTTTCGAATGTCGAACTAGATACATGTGGATAAAATATTGTTATTTTTGACAATAACATGTCGAAATATAACCATATTTTCAGCTTCTTAATGTCGAAATTTGTGAAATCAAACATGTGAATTTCGGTTAAGTGAAAAATTTCAACATCGATATGTTGAAAAAGTTTACATATTTCGGGGTATGAATGTCGAAAAAGAAGATGAGTTTGGGGGCATTTTGGTCTTCACATAATAATGAAACTGGAGGAGTTTTTTGTGGGTTACATGGAGTAAATGAAGGGTTGCGAATAGAATCACCCTACATATAACGACACAACCAGGGGGGAAAAAAGGATGAGGGAGAGAGGAGAAAAATCAAGCAATCCCATTTTGGTTCTCTTGAAAAAGAAAAGGTTACTAGAAGAAGGGGGAGAGAGAGAGAGAGAGAGAGAGAGAGAGAGAGAGAGAGAGAGAGAGAGAGAGAGGCTCCTTTTAAATTCTCGTCAAAGAAGAGTCGCCATTTAAAACGTGTGGGGAGAAGAATTTGGGTATGGGGAGGGTACCACGTGGAACCCCTTCAGCACATTCAAGCCGTCTAACAATGTAACTGATGTTCCAGATTAAAAGTGCCGTCCGAATTTAAAAGCAAGCAAAAAAAGTGTTTTTCAATCTGGACAATCTTATGCATTTTTTCAGCGAGAGAGAGAGAGAGAGAGAGAGAGAGTCAAAAAGAGTCTCACTCTGTAATAGTACATGGAAAATGTGGGGAATCATTATAGCCCCAGTTAAGGATTTTCTAGTATTTGTATTTTTTGGGGAATCATTAACCTGAGTGTGAAATTAGTGATTCAAATTCTCTTGAATTTTTCATTTGAACTACTGCTGATTTCACTTTCGGATGATTTTCGGGTATCTTTTAGGGTACTTGGCATTTTCCGTAAAATAAAATTGAAGCTTCCATTTTCCTTGCATGGGCCTAACTAGGCCTCCAAATGGTTTTGCCCCGTTGCTGTAATTGACCATCGAGAGATTCACTGTACTAAAAAATACTCAGCGAAGTGAATAGAGCACAGAAGCAAACGACAATGCGGCGCCACCACCAATACCACCACCTCCGCGCCACTCTCCGCCACGTCCAGCGCCGCCACTTCGCCACCAAATACACCGCCAAAGTCGTAACCGAATCCTCCGACGGCCGCAAACTCGCTATCTCAGTCAACCCCCCCGCCCTCCCAACCGACATCAGAGGCTACACCCTCCCCCGCCGCGACCTCATCTGCCAAGTCACCAAGCTTCTCACCCAATCCCCACCCGCCGCCGCGTCCTCGCCGGACCACCCCTTCCTACTTCTCTCCGACCTCCTCCACACCCTATCCCCTCCCCTCACCCCATCCGAAGCCTCCGAAATCCTCAAATCCCTATCCTGCCCCCACCTCGCCCTCCGCTTCTTCCGATTCTGCCCCTCCCACATCCCCAATTTCCGACACGACCCCTTCACCTACAATCGCATCCTCTTAATCCTCTCGAAATCGCCTTCCGACGATCGAAAGGATGCCGTCCGCCGGATTTTAAACGAGATGGAGAAGAGCGGCGTGCGTGGCAACATCTCCACCGTTAATTTGTTGATTGGGGTGTTTGGCGGAGAGGAATTGGAGAGGTGTTTGGGGCTGGTGAAGAAGTGGGAGCTGAGGTTGAATTGTTATACGTATAAGTGCCTGCTTCAGGCGTATTTGAGGTCGAGTGATTTGAGTAAGGCGTTTGATGTGTATGGGGAAATGAGGAGGAAAGGGTATAAGTTGGATATTTTTACGTATAATATGCTTTTGGATGCTCTGGCTAAAAACGAGAAGGTTTGATCTTAGTCTTACATTTTGTGTACAGGATTCCGTCTTTGTTCTTGAATTGAAGCTGTTATTTGCTTGTTCTTGTAACAGTACAACGCACTATGTATGATTAGTCACGGTCAGTGGCGGACGCAGAATTTGTAGTCAGTGGGTGGAACACACATATTTCTGCCGTAGTAATAATAGAAAACTTCAAGACTATCTATTGTATTATTGCTACTTGCTAGGTCTAAGGAGGAGACGAGACTGCATGTTTATATGTAGACTCCATTTAGTTTTACACACTTGAGAATAAAAATGGTTCATAACTTGGAATTTCTTAACTTAAAAAACTAGCATAATTAGAGAAGAAATTTGGAGTTGTACAAGTGTCCGGCACCCCTTGCTACATGTTTGCTATGGTATGAACGAGTGAAACATTGCGGGAGTAATCTGAAATCTAAATGCAGATGTCTTAAAAGCTTTGCCATCATCTAAACAAGAAAGAGAAATTGGCATAGAAAAGATAGATGTATTGTAGGATGTATGTGGCTAATTGCAAGTGAAGCATGTAATACTACTAGGGGCATTCGAATTTGGTTAGTGGATCTGGTTATTAACCTTAAATAGTATCAGTTTGCCGTTGATTATATTGATCCTTTCCCTTGGGTATTTGTTTCCTTCTTATTTTCTTCAAATTTGTAAGCATCATTCCCAAACATCCTGATGATCTGATGATATGCAGAATATTGACAGGTTGACCAGGCTTACAAGGTTTTCGATGACATGAAACGCAATCACTGTGCGCCAGACGAGTATACATACACTATTCTGATCAGAATGACTGGTAAAATTGGGAAGCCTGATGAAGCACTGGCCCTCTTTCAAGAAATGCTAACGAAGGGCTGTATTCCAAACTCAATTGCTTATAACACCATGATCCAGGCACTTGCTAAGAGTCGGATGGTTGACAAGACAATATTTCTCTTCTCTAAAATGGTGGAAAATGATTGTCGGCCAAATGAGTTCACCTACAGCGTCATTCTAAATGTTCTGGTTGCAGAAGGGCAGCTTGGTAAACTTGACGAGGTTGTGACAATATCAGATAAATACATGAATAAGTCGATATATGCTTATCTTGTGAGGACTTTGAGTAAATTGGGCCATGCAAGTGAGGCTCACAGGCTTTTTTGCAATATGTGGAGCTTCCACAATATGGGAGACAGGGATGCTTATTTTTCTATGTTAGAAAGTCTGTGCAATGCGGGTAAGATAGCAGAAGCTGTGGACTTTTTGAGCAAGATTCATGAAAAGGGAATAAGTACTGATACTTTTATGTATAACACCTTGTTCTCAGCCCTTGGAAAATTCAAACAGGTTTCCCATCTCCATGATCTTTATGAAAAGATGAAGAAAGACGGCCCTCTGCCAGATATTTTCACCTACAATATTTTAATCTCCAGCTTTGGTAGAGCTGGGAGAGTTGACGAAGCTGTCAAAATATTTGAAGAACTTGAGAGCAGTAAGTGTAAGCCTGATATAATCTCATACAACTCGTTGATCAATTGCCTTGGGAAGAATGGCGATCTTGATGAAGCCCACATTAGGTTCAAAGAGATGCAAGAGAAGGGATTGAACCCTGATGTGGTCACGTATAGCACACTGATTGAGTGCTTTGGCAAGACAGATAAAGTTGAAATGGCTCGTAGGTTGTTTGATCAGATGCTGGCTGAAGGCTGCTGCCCTAACATTGTAACATACAATATCTTACTTGACTGCTTAGAGAGGTCGGGAAGAACTGCTGAAGCGGTGGATCTTTATGCGAACCTTAAGCAACAAGGGTTGACACCAGATTCGATCACATATGCAGTTCTTGAAAGGTTGCAAAGTGGTTCACGTAGGTCAGGTAGAATTCGCAGGCAGAGTCCAATTACGGGATGGGTGGTTAGCCCTTTAAGGTAGATTGAACCGCCCTTTAAGGTAGATTGAACAAGTATGTAGTTCACACATGATTGGCAGAAGTAGTTTGTCCCGCATTTGATTCTTCTGGTCAGAAGCAGGTGACCAATTTGTTCAAAACTGTCAGGATTGGTTAAGAATTCTACCTGGTGAGAATGTTTTTGTCTTGCAGAAACACTTCTTCACATATTTTGAAGGAAATAACTTTTTACCATGTCTTGAATGGCAATAAGTTGAATAATCTCGTGACTATATGAATTGAATTGGGTTGGGCCTTCTGGTTCTGGTGGATGCTGCGTATCAGAAGAGGTTGACCTCCTTTTTGGATGCTGCTTATACAAGGGGATGTCCAACATCTTAGAGCAAAGCAACCAGTTCAAGAGTCTGCTTCATTCTCATGTGTAAAGCTTGACAGTTGCATTGTTCATAACTGCTTATATTTTAATGATCGGGAAATGATTGCCGTTGTAACGTGAAAAAGATGGTGGGAAGTGCTGATTTATTGTTACTGGGTGTCCTATTTCTAGATTTCTGGAGACCGGATGATTGATGCCTTTCTTTGCCATAAAGTAAGCATCTTTCCGTGCAATTTGACATCGAAGGACCACAATGACTTGCCCTTGCCTTGCCTTGCATACGGAGCAATGAGCATCACCTGCTGATGTACCTGGTTGCTCTGAGACTTGTTTTACCGCTCATCCTAACATGCCAAGGTAATTTATGCTGTTGATGTGCCCAGCTTTGAAATGCAGTTTTGTTCCCTCATTCTGATACATTTTGTTTGATATTCTGCCTTAAATATTCTTGTTATGTTGACAGCTAATACTCCTGGGTCTACTTATCAGAAAAGGGAAAAAAAAAGAAAAAGAAAAAGAAGAAGCTAATACAGCTGGTCCAATGTGGCCTTATCTGGGCGGTTTGCCAAAGAACTTCCTGTTAACATAACTGAATTCTATTCCAAATGGCGATTTAACTTATTGGACATCACACCTAAAGTCATTAGATGACATACCCTTCACTTGCGGGCATACTTCTGCGCATTTGCAGCATTTGTGTGTTTTTTGAGCCCCATGCATGACGTGTCACCTGTTATAATGAGTATTTAATTTTGTTCTCTCGTAATCTCATTATTGTTGCTGCAAATGTTTTTTGTTTAATTTTTCAGGGCGTAGCTCTTGTGGAAGCAAGTAAAGCATGCCGTGGAGCAGATATTTATACGACTGACGTTATTGTGTAGGGACTTTTGCGACGACTCTAACCTCGCGAACCCCATGTTACGCTCACCCAACTTGGGCTGCTATTCAGGTTCTTTCAGATAACTTTTAAGCCATTAGTACATAATTTTATTACCTCTCTTAAAAGTTAACTATGTACCTGCATTGTATTTATACTATTGCTTGGCTTAGTACATAATTTTATTACCTCTCTTAAGGTAACTATGTATCTGCATTGTATTTATAATATTGCTGTGTTCCGTGTTTCTTGAATTCTTTTCATTTTGCTTTCTCTCTTCAGTAACTTAACAGAAGCCTTATTTGAGAAGCACATGTTACTTTGTGTTTCTATCTGTTGCTAAGCTATAAGCTACTTAAAATTGTAATAAAAGTGATTTTCTGCAATCAATGGAGGCGGCTGAATTACCTGGAATCCTACTTTGTGTTGTCATGGAGAATTCTTCATGAATATATAGTAGATAGTGTAATGTAATGTTTGAAATTTCGAAACCTAGAGGTAAACTCAAAGGTTTAGACTATCTAATATATTCTGTTCTGGTGCTATTGGCTATTGCTTAGTGCATAGTAAACATTCGTCATGATCCATCATCTTAGTCTTGGTGTGGGCCCAAGCAAGAAGTATTCTTGTCAGTCCAAAATAGAGTATCTCTAGAAAAAGAGATCGGCTTTAGTAGAGACTGAAGAGTCAAGCAAATAGCAACAAATTCCCTGAGGGAGCCGATGTTATTCAGTGGGTCTCTAATGTTGTATGTGGTCCTTGAAGGATAGGAGCCTTTTCCTTACAGATTTAAGCTCTACTGGGAACTATAGATTTACTTTCTGTTTTTCTTTTCTATTGATCAAATCGGAAAATTGGGGAAGGAGAATTTCATACCTCGATTCCTAGGGCAAAGAGAGCCATATCATGGAGCACAAAGGAATGCGTCCACACTTTCATTCCTGTAGCCACATGTGAATTAAAGCTCATAGATCAACTTCATTTTGAGGTGATGATCACATTTCTTGACTTTTTTGTTGTAGGAGGATTTTATGTTCTTTTTGTTTCAGGTATATGTGAAAACGACGTGAAAACGACGTCGTTTGGAGACATAGAAATGCTATCTTACAAAGGGTTATTGGGAGAAGCATCTTAAAGATAAAATTTGTTATCACTCAAAAAACAAGGTAGGCCTCCCAATTCCAACACGTAGACATTCAAGCATTAGCTTTTAACACTTTAAGATTGGAAGGCACTGTGCTTTGATTGTAGGTTTGTGGAATGATTGATCCATGAAAAGACAATATAAATAATAAATGGGTTTTGCTAGCCTCCACCCAATGGGTGGAGGATAATATTTATGTACTGACAAATAAGTTCGGATATCAATACACATTTAACGGATATTAAATATACTTTCATGGATATTAATATATTTTTCTCGAATATCGATACCCTTTTTATGCACTTGAGGGTGGAGGTTAGCATTTTCCCAAATAAATAAAGATCATGTAGTGAAGAAGTTAAATTTAGGTGGTGTTCCATAACACCGAACAACAGCTGACTTAAGGTAAAATGACTTTAGCACTTAAAAGTCAGTAAGCTAAAGCCAACTCGTTCCACAGGCTTAAGATAGTTTATTAACTTATGATAAATTATGACAATATTGCCCTTATCCAATGTAAAATGCAACCAAAACAAAAACAATAACAGAACTCATCTAGTCCCCAATCATTGGGCGTATGGGCAGGAGATGATTGGAGGCAGACCTAACCTTTGGCAATATTTGCACAAAGTGCCTGCTCTCAGAATATCACTGTAACAATGACCCCCCCAAACCTCCAAGAACCAAGGAGCTACAAGAACGTTTTGCTGCAAAACCATGCCCCCAAATCAAAGCCGAAAAGCATCAGGGAGGGCAAGCCCAGAGACCCAAATCAATTTCTGTGCTCATTACTATGCTTACTTCATTCATGTCCAGAGCATCTCAACAAATAGAAATCATTGTGCGAGTGCGAGTATGAGTGTTGTAACCCATTAGGTAGAATACAAAAAAAAAAAAAAAAACAAAAACTGCTTGTTCCAATGGCTATTTCAACGTTAAAACCTTAATACTCATCACCACAATATTGCCCTTACGCCAAATAAAGTGAAACCCAATAATACATATCAAAATGTACTTTCGCAATAGTACATATCAAACAATTTCACCCCACGCCGCGCAATTACCAACCGGTCTGGCCTTTTAACACCCGCTTGTCCATCCTTCCTGTTCTAGTAAGCTCCTCCCTGTCAATCATTTTTTAACTTCTTCATTATGGAATCCCGTAAATGCGCCATTTGAAAATCATTCTCCGCGTCCTGAGGTTGCCCCTCTTGGTCTTCTACTCTTCTTCATCACCCAGTGGGGCCAACATCTGGCGCATCTTCGTACATGTATTCATCATCTGCATGAACAGCTTCTGCAACTTACGGATTGGTACGATAGTTGTGAATCTCCATTGAAGCAATAACTATCTTCTTATGCTTCCTCACGCCAATAGTTGGTTCAATTTTCAACAATCTCCACATAGCTTGTAACACAGTGATACTCCTTTCAACACAACTCCGAGGCGAGGAGTGCGCCCTATTGAAGCATTCTTTGACATCCCTTGGTCGCCTATTGGCGCGCCTGAAGTCTTCTTGGTGATACTTGTACCCCTTGTATGGGGTCAAGTACCCCTTTTTGTTCGGATATCCAACATTGACCGAATAGTACTTTCCTGCGCACAAAATCACACAGATCCGAGTTGTGTTTTTTTTTTTTTTTTTTTGCGGTTTCGTTGAGTTTTGATTTCCTATATCTCCACTCATCCTAATTTCCAACCTAAGGATTTTTGAGGAAGCCCAATAGTACTTGCTTTTCCAATCACGAGGATTGACCCGAAACAGGGATCGAATTTGATTGAGATCAACGTCGTGTTATTTCAGATTCAAACTTGTGATTCTTTCGGGGACCCATTGGATTTCCTGTTCGTGACCCTATCTTTGCCTTTTTGATGGAGGAGGTCATATATGGTTTTGAGGGATTTGCGATAAAGAAGAGAGGTTTGAAAGCTTGGGAGGATACAAGGAGAGAGGGAGATCGCGTGTGTATTTTGAGGTACATGTGTCCCATTTTTATTGGGTTTGGATACCACATAAGCTCATTTAACGGAGCCAAATGGCCAATTCAGCAAATTTCGTTAGTGATTTAACAGATTGAGACGAAAAGAGTAATTTTGATTAACGGAGACAAAGTTTGAGAGTAAAATTGATTTTTTTGGAAAGTTTGGGAGGCGATGGGACATTGATGTCAAAATTTGAGGGGCATTTTGAATTTTTCCCTTTGTTTTTTGATCAGCTTCAATTCTTCATGGTTGGCAGTTTAATAGCATGGAAGCAGGAGATGGTGGCAGGCAATGGGGGCAGTGAGAAGAGCCTAGGCCCACATAGATTCCAAAACATCAATAATGCAACTTGTATTCAGCTTCATGAGACCACAATGTACAGGCGTGTGACCTGGACTGTCATTGCATTATATGGAGGAAAAAAAAAATATCCAATGCACACAGCTAAAAAACCGTACCACTGACTGTGCTGGACAATTACCATCCAAATATAATTAGTGTCTTGTGACGCAGCCGCATGCTGAGCACAAAGCGAACTATTCTTTAGCTTTTTTCTTTTTGCCGAAAAAAAAATATAGTGTCTCGTGAAAAAGTTGTTCTGTCCAATGCAGTTGTGACCAGCAATGCAGCAGTACTTCATAACTTTCCCAGGGCATAAATTTAAGCAAAACAGCATGCAATACAATTCAAATCACTCAATTTGTCGGATAATTTCCATTGCTGGATACTACCATCCCAGATGGATGGAAATGGCTTGACCAATCATCTGCCGAATTTGTTGGAAACCTAAGTCTTACATAGAAGTTAGACTAAAAATTACATACACATAAGGATTATGATCAGGAGTACACAAATTACAATCCCAATAATTATTACAACACGAACTGCATTTTCTATGGATACGGTGTGTTCCCTTAATTTGTGGAGTTCGACGGTCACATCATGCAGTTGTCTTGACCAATCATCTGCCGAATGTGCCCCCTGACCTTCGCTTACGCGTGGACTGGTAACTGTGGGGGCGTGCTGCTGTGGTTGTAGCTACCAGATCTGGCATGATGCGGGCTTTTCAGCCGTGCCTTTGGTGGGTATGTCGTGCATGTGAGGGAGGGAGAAGGGGAGAGAATGGAAAGGGAAACGGAGAGAGGGGCGGCGATGAAGAGGAGTAGGATGAGAGAGATAGGCGAGATAGAGATCGGCGTGTGGGACCCAAAAGTGGATCCCCGAACGCGATCGGTGCGTTTTCTGTCCCCCTTGTTCTGTACCCGTATCTTTATCCCGCTAAAAATAGCCTATCCTGATGCCAATAACCGGGGCAGCTGTTGGGTGTGCCAGGCTCTTTACTGGCAAAAATCTTGGAAATCACCGTTGACCTTGTTGAGCTGTACTTTCTGTCTGTTTCTGATACAAACATGTAAAAAAATATCTCACCATTCACATGGCAATATATTATTAGTGGTACGGCAGTAATTTAGTGGCCAAATCTAGGTCATGTGTAGAGGGCACAGCTTATTTAAAGAACACAAGGATATCATACAGTGAGCACCAAATTTTTCCCTGTCCAGAGAACATGGAGATCTTGTTATTTTTCTTCTTAGCCTCTGTTCTAGCAACTTCTCAAGCTGCAACCACTCCCCACCAAATCCACCTTCTCCGGCCGCAATCTGGCTCTTCCGGCCACCACGTCCACGGCATTTCCTGCCTCAGTTGGCGACTGGCGGTTGAGGTCGACAACATCCGCGACTGGGACGTAGTCCCAGCAGTGTGTGAGAACTACGTTGGCCACTACATGCTAGGCCATCAATACAGGAAAGATTGCAACGCGGCAACTTACCCTGCTTTGCAGTATGCTAAGAGCCTTAAGCTTGCCGGAGATGGGAAGGACATTTGGGTCTTTGACATTGATGAGACTGCACTCTCTAACCTACCGTATTATGCTCAAAATGGATTTGGGTATGTCCTAGTAATTGGTACAGTCATCCTTTCATATTGCATATATTGGTCTTCATTGTATCCGACCAAAACTCCAATTAGAGAATGTTTTCGCTTGTGACGCTCTCTCTCTCTCTCTCTCTCTCTCTTCAAAATCCGATAGCATTGCTGACCTGGTAATTGTTCTATAATTTTCTTCCACTCTAATTAGTCTTGTGTTAGTTAATGTTGAATTGAATTATTTCAGGGCAAAGGAGTATAATGCGACATTGTTCAATGAGTGGATTGAGGAAGGAATAGCTCCGCCAGTGCCAGCAGTTCTTAAGCTATACCAAAAGTTATTGCCTCTAGGGTTTAAGATAGTCTTCATTTCAGGAACATCTGAAAAGTATCGAGAAATAAAGATTTCTAACCTGAAATTAGCCGGTTACCACACTTGGGAAAAGCTCATACTCAAGTAAGCTCTTTTTTTTTTTCGTCTTCTTTTTTCCCCCCAGTTTTCAACGGATGATTGCTTTTATTTCCAATCTTTTAGTTTCCAGAAAAATGTATTCTTGTTCCCAATAAGTACATAATGAGCTTATAAATAAAATTAAAGGCAACCATCAGAGACCGAAAAACAACTAAACAAGTTAATGGAAGAAAGTACAAGAGGACCCAAAGTTATGGACACCTACACAAATCTTACAGTCTTCTCCCTTATAAAAGGGGAAAGTAACAAAGTGCGTGCGCCAAAATGTTGCTTTTGTGCGCTAAAATCCCAGTTTTTGCAACAGTTGCGTTCAATGCAAGAAGAAGACTTAGAAAGAACAAGGGAAGTTTGGATCTGAAAAAGTACGCTTAAGCAGTTTGTTCGCCGTGCACAACAGAATGAAGAGGAATTTGTAATCACTCGGGACAATCGTCTTTAAACTTTTCATGGCTCTGTAGTAGACAGAAACATTCTACTACCAAGTGGTGTTATGTCAATTATGATCACGTTGCGTATTTGCGTGTGCAGGCCTACAACGGAAAGTGGCACCACAGCATTGGTGTACAAATCGGCAAAGAGGAAAGAGCTCGTGGAAGCAGGATACAGAATCCTTGGAAACATAGGAGATCAATGGAGTGATTTACTTGGTTCCGACAGTGGCAATAGGACTTTCAAGGTGCCGGATCCCATGTACTACATTAGTTGATGGTTGAAAACTTGATGTACGTGTGGTCAATCCAAAATCTGGGCTCATGTCTCTGGCAATTTACTTGTAGAAGAGTTAGAAGAGTTAAGTGTCCAACATTATGTTGTTCTCTCTCCCCAAGTCATTGTCAAAGACCAAATGTGCCAACAAAGAGTTAATTCTTCTTTGCTAGTTTACTTTTTGTTAGCATATTTCGTCAGTTGCTGAAAAATTTGTTCGGTTCGATTTGTGTTTGGCTTGGTTTTTAATTTGTTTGGGGCGAGTTAGGAAATGAAACTCAAACTTGATGTATAAGGTCTTTGAATTTACAAAGCCATAGCTTGAACAAGCTGCAATTGGATCAAGAAGTTAGACAGTACTTTAGTAGTAGTATATGCTTTGTTTCCTTACCATTTTAATGCCTTGTTATAATTGGGCTCCTGTTCCTAAAGTCTCTTCGTACGACAAATGGAAGGATGCATTTTTCCTGCTCAAGACTCAAGTTATCATTTTTCCTTGCCATTTTGAGGGCTATTTTGGTCAAAAAAAAGTATAGCAACTTTTTTGCTTATTAGCTTAGAGGTGTTTGGGATAGAGTGCTTATTGGCTTAGGGGTGTTTGGGATAGAGAGGCACGTGGGTCATGGTAGGGGCGGAGCCAGAACTAAACGGGGATAATGGCAAATGTCGGTGTTCTTCTTAAGCTTATTGGGTGTTTGGGATTCTTCAAGAGAATAATAGAACAAAAAAAAAAACACCAAAATGCAAAATAGAAAGGAGTTAAAGTAGATCTCTATTAATAACATATAATTTCATTTACAATTGATCTGTCAAAAGATACACTGAAATGTCAAACAAAAATTAGCTTAGATATACAACTTATAACCGTGTCCACAACCGACCACAAAAAAGGCAACAAAAGTAGCTGAGCAGGTATCAATTTAAAACCTATAACAACAATTACAAGTGACCCCGACGATTTTTCATATTTTAAAATCGTAGGATAATAGCCTCATTTGTGATACTATTGAAAATCTCTCTCTCAATATATACAATCAAGCTATCATGCAACCATTGATAATCCATGCGGTTACGAAGTCGATTCTTCACAATCTTTATGACAAAAAATGCTCTTTCTACTGTAGTTGTCGCAACAGGTAAAACTAGAGCCAAAGTCAAAAGCCTGAAAATCAATGAATACCTTATATCTTTTCGGGTCTCAACCATCACCGGCCAATTCCTTTCAAATTTGAAAACTCGACACTAGACCGCTCATGAATGATGAAATTCTCAAGACCGCACATCAATGATGAAATTCTCTAGTTGATCCGAAAGTGCTAAAATCTCAGTACTGGAGAAGTTTTTGGGATAAAATTCAGCCAAACGATTCAACTTTTGGTTGTCAAAACTTGCAAATGAGTTTGATGGACTTAGACATGCAATACAAAGAAGCAACTCGGTGTTTACCTCATTAAAATGATTATTTAGCTCTTGGAATTGCATATCTATGACAGTATACAACAACTCTACGCAATTGGGTGTGGTAATGAGGGCAAGTAGTGGTGAAGAGAATTAGAGTTACAAGGAAAATTATTAAAGGAGGAGGGCAAGTAGTTGGGCAAAAAATACCATATACAATGGGCAAAAATACCACTAAATTAGCGCTGGGTTAATTGTTCACCCAAAATACCCAGTCGGCTCAGCCCCCTCCGCCGGTTGCCGCCTTTTTGTTGCATGATCCGATCTCTAGCTTAGGTGTCTCTTGTGTAGATCGGCTCACCCATCACCCAACTGTATGTCCTCCGGCCCATACCTCAATCGTTTCTATTTTTCAGATCCTTGGATTGTTCAGATCCAACATTCAACAACAAAGTCTCCGGCCTGTACCCATGTCGTTCCTGGGTTTTCATTCCGCTTCCTGTTCAGGCATGCATCCGAGTGTTTTGATCTTTATCAATTTGAATGTTTTTTCTTCTTTCAGAACTCAGTTTAGAACACAAAGGCTGACGCACCACGCTATTTGTCTTGTAAAGAAAAATTGGTTTTCCTTCCACGAAAACGAGGATTTGGTGTCATAAAATGTGTTTCTTAAATGTTTTTCATCTGGTTTTCACAAAATCGGATGCATGCATCGCGTTTTCGATCATCTTTGCAGGTTTGAGTATCGGACAGGAGTAAGATTATTGTTGTGCTTGGAGCTTGGATGGGAGTAAGGTAAATACTGGGGTGCTCTGTTTTGATCAGTGGTGGTTGTTTCCAGTTTCGGAGTTCGGGCGGCAGAAGTTCGGGCATCAGTGCTGTTTGTTTGGCCATATTCTGTGTTTGTCGTTTACTGTTGTTTTTCTGTGTTGTTTGTATTTGGCAGTGTTGACTCAATGTGTTTTGTTTGTGTAGGATAGATGTGATGGCGTTGCAGGTCTCCCTGCGTTCTGATCGGTTGCATCATTTAATTCCTACTTGTACGACATTGCGCAATGATTAATAATATTTTCTCTCTATTCTTGAAAAAAAAAAAGAGGGTATAAAATCTAAAAAATATTATACCTATTCTATTAAAATGTGACATCTCAGTGGGGTCAAGTGACTCCAAAGTTGCCTATAGGGCCTTGTTTGTTAGGGGGAGGATTTGGATGAGATTTGGAGTGGGTCCCAAAATCCATTGTTTGGTAACATTATTTGGGATGAGATTTGTTTTCCCCAGCCAATTAATATCCCCATCTGTACGGGATATAAAATCCCATGGGGGGGGATTTGGATGGGATTTCCCCATTTTAGTGCAAAAAACCGGATATCCCGAGCACTATCCCGTCGAACACAAACACCGGATATGAATTTTTCTCATCCATTGATATTCTGAGCAATATCCCAAGGATTTCATATCCCACCCATATCCCATGGGATTTCATATCCCATCCATTTATCTCCGGCCAAACAAACGAGGCCTAGGAGTTATCGAAAGAAACAAGCACCCAATTTTTTAATTTTTTAGTCTAACCCATTTTGAACCCAATCCAATCCATATAAGATGGGTTGAGATGGGTTCAACCCATGTCAACCCATATTTTAATATAGGCGGATTGAGTTTGGTTATAAGTGGGCAAGTTGAGTTGAGTTGCCAATTGTCACCTCTAATTCACCATATGGAAAATAAGGCAATCATTTTATAACCCCAGATGGTGGTCCAATCAGTCTCTATCGTCTTCACCCAATAATGGAATATTCTATTTCACTACCGCATTTTCCTAGGGCTGAAAATGTGGCCAATTGCCAGGGCAGTTGCTGCCTTGCTGGTAAAAATCTTGCAAATCACTGTGGACCTGTACTGGGTTCTGTCTGTTTCTGAAAAAATATGTCGCACCATTCACATGGCAAGATATTGTTAGTGGTATGGCAGTAATTTAGTGGCCAAATCTAGGTCATGTATAGACTGCACAGCTTATTTAAAGAACACAAGGATATCATACAGTGAGCACCAAATTTTTCCGTCCAGAGAACATGGAGATCTTCTTATTTTGCTTCTTAGCCTCTGTTCTAGCAACTTCTCAAGCTGCAACCACTCCCCACCAAATCCACCTTCTCCGGCCGCAATCTGGCTCTTCCGGCCACCACGTCCACGGCATTTCCTGCCTCAGTTGGCGACTTGCCGTTGAGGTCGACAACATTCGCGACTGGGACTTAGTCCCAGCAGCGTGCGAGAACTACGTTGGCCACTACATGCTAGGCCATCAATACAGGAAAGATTGCAACGCGGCGATGTACGTCGCTTTGCAGTATGCTAAGAGCCTTAAGCTCACCGGAGATGGGAAGGACATTTGGGTCTTTGACATTGATGAAACTACACTGTCTAACCTACCGTATTATGCTCGCCCTGAAAATGGATTTGGGTAGGGACTATGTCCTAACAGCGAAGAAATTTATAAATCTTTGAAATTGTTACAAAGACTAACAGGAATAAGAAAAACGGCAATATTCCTAAACAAAGCTAAGAACAATAATGTGCCTAGTCCCTTTCATATTGCATATATTGTATCATTGTATGTGACCAAAACTCCAATTAGAGAATGTTTTCAGTACTTGTGACGCTCTCTCTCTCTCTTTCTCTCTCTCTCCCTCTCTCCAAAATCCGATAGCATTGCTAACCTGGTAATTGTTATGTAATTTTCTTCCATTCTCATTAGTCTTGTGTTAGTTGATCTTGAATTGAATTATTTCAGGGCAAAGGAGTATAACTCAACATCATTCAATGAGTGGATTGAGGAAGGAATAGCACCGCCAGTGCCGGCAGTTCTTAAGCTATACCAAAAGTTATTGTCTCTAGGGTTTAAGACAGTCATCATTTCAGGAACATCTGAAAAGTATAGAAAAGTAAGGATTTCTAACCTGAAATTAGCCGGTTACCACACTTGGGAAAAACTCATACTCAAGTAAGTTCTTCTTCTTTTTGTCCTTTTTTTTCACTTACCTTCCCTGAGGTTTCGAGGTTTCTGACAACACAAATCTTACCGTCTTCTCCCTTGTGAATGGGGCAAGTAAATTTTCCCCTTGGTGTTTGGCCAAAGACAGCACACCCCTTTAGTGTTGAACAAAAAATGGTACTCAATAGGATGGAACGAATGTTATTCGCCCATTTTGCATAATATTAATTCTGGCGTCACTAACAAATTAACCGCGCCAAAATGTTGTTTCGGTAGTAGCGCTACATTCATTTTAGATGGCTCATACTTAACTACAAAGATGTCGTTCTTTCACATTACTGATCATTTGTAAAGTCTTCCATGAAGATATAGTCTTTTCAAGAAAATGATGAGAGAACCCGTGGTGAAGAACTAAGGAGATCTTTCTATATCGGAATATCAGTTGAAGCAATCGTAGGAAAATTCCTTGATCACCCGGTAAGAATGACACAACTGTTGCAAAAACCGGGATTTTAGTTGTAAGCACAACAGAATAATGAGGAATTTGTAATCACTCTGGACAATCATCTTTAAACTTTTCATGGGTCTGTACTATTACAGAAGCATTCTACTACCAAGTGGTATTATGTCAATTATGATCAAGTTGCGTATTTGCGTGCGCAGGCCTACATCGGAAAGTAGCACCACATCATTGGTGTACAAATCGGCGATAAGGAAAGAGCTCGTGGAAGCAGGATACAGAATCCTTGGAAACGTAGGAGATCAATGGAGTGATTTGCTCGGTACCGACACCGGCAATAGGACTTTCAAGGTGCCGGATCCTATGTACTACATTAGTTGATGGTTGAAATATGTATGCGTGGTTAATCCAAAATCTGGGCTCATGTGTCGGGCAATTTACTTGCAGAAGAGCTCAGTGTCTAGCATTATTGTTGTTCTCTCTTCCATTTAATCCCAAGTCATTGTAATGGTTCTACTTTCTCAAAGCCTGAATGTGCCAATAAAGGGTTGATTCTTCTTTGCTAGTTTACTTTTTGTTAGCATATTTTTTCAGTTATTCGAGTTCGATTTGTGTTTGGCTTGGTTTTTAATTTGTTTGGGGTGAGTTTGGAAATGAAATTCAAACTTTATGTTCTGTGTATTTGCATTGGTTCTATGATTTAATAGATTGGTTCAGGTTCTAAAAAAATGAGAATTGGATAATTTGGTTCGGTCTTTGGTTTCATAATAGAATGTGGTTTGAACCGAACCGGTCCGTATAAATAAATAATATATACACTCCTATATACCTACACACTTGATAATTTTGTAATTTTTAACGATGCATCTGGCATAGATGCCAATAATGATATACGAGAGTACATTCCAGTATCCAACTCCCAACAAACTCTTTCCATAAACTCTTTCACTGCCTCACAAACTCTCACTTTCCAGAATTCTCTCACTCCCTAGAAACCCTATTGTACGTTAGTGGTATGTTATTTATTTATTTATTTATTTGTAATTTTTAATGCTAACATATGATTTAAAACCGAAAACCGAACTAAACCGGTTTGGTGTGGTTTGGTTTCATATACGTCACGGTTGTGGTTCTCAATTCTTTGGAACTGTTGTTACAGAATGTACACCTTAGTGAGGGTGAAAAGCAAAAAGTCAATAAGTTGTTTGTCTTCTCCACTTTTTCCTTTTTCCAAGTAATTTCTAATGACAATTTGTATTTTGAAATTCCCAAAATGCCCTTTGACATATCCCAAAAATTTGTGAATTTTTTCCATACCAATTGCGAAATTTTTGCCACGCGTCGAAAATTGAAATCCTACAATTCCGGCCACCAAAAAAATCAATAAAAAAATTCACAACAAAACAACAATAAAATAAATAAATTGCGGAAAAATAAATGAGACTATGGTCATTTGAACCTTATTCCCCCTACTAAAACTGGAAAATAAATACAGAGACTATCTGATTTGGTCATTTGAACCTTATTCCCCTATTCAAAAAAAACTGGAAGAATATTTTTTGGATACAGATGAAGTCGGAGGGAGATTCGATCTGATTTGGCTAATAAAGACGAAAAAAAATCGGTTTTTTTCTTTTTTTTTCGCTTTTTCCTTATTACTTTTACCATAAAATTATTTGCATTTGTTAGTTTTCGACGAGATTTTTCGACGCAAAACTAACAAATGCCAAAAAAATTTTTTAAGAACGAAAAAAAAATTAGTTTTTTCAATTTAAAATCAAGGGTAATACTTCAAATTTGCTGGGCCATTTGGAAAGCACAGAACAATTTTGTCTTCAATAAAAACTCCCACAGCCAAAATAATTGAAAAAGCTCTTTATTTTCTTTTATTTTTTGACTTTATTCAAAAATTATTAGTGGGAACCTCCCCCACTTCTTGGATTAAAATTTTAGCATTTATTTCTCTTGGAGCTTGCCTTTGGCATTATTGCTAGGGATAGTGGTGGAAATGGTGGCGTTATGGTAGAGAGTTATAAACCACTTTATCTTGACAGCAAAACTCCGGGTGGCTTGTGAAATGGCAAAGGGGAAAATCTTACTGAGGTGATCTTTTTTAAAAGTTTTAAAACAACTGTTTTGATGAGTTAAAAACCACCTTGGGAGATAGCTACTATCGTGGATGACATTAAAACATGGGCAAAAACCAGAAGGTGGAAATTCAAGTGGTGTAGGAGAGAATGTAATAGAGGGGCTCATTGGATAGCTGCTAATGATAGACTTCAAAATTTTGCTTCTTCCACGGGTTGTATTCCGCCCGAACTACAATCTGTGTTGTGTAAAGATTTGTCCTAGTCTTTCTTATATATCAATCTTGGCATTTCAAAAAAAAAAAAAAAAAAAATCAAGCGCTCTTCTTTTCAATTTAAGGCGTGGGAAAGATGGTTATAGGGCGTCGGTGGAGATGAAGGGAGTGCAGACGTTGAGGGGTTAGGTAGAGAAACTGATAAGGCTTCTGTGGTGTACCAGAAAAAGAGATAGGGTTGGGTGCTATTGCTGTATGCCAGAATTTTTTACTACCTCGATGACCACCTTGCAACTTTTACTGGAGAAGGAGTCCCCACTAGGCATGTGAATAGCACCGTATCATGTACCTCATGTAGTTATTCGTTGCAGAAATGTACGGCTCGAATCAAAACAAAACAATAGCTATCACATTGGGTTGGATTTGATCTGAACTGTGCATTTTCGCAATAAACGACCGGATGGGTGCATGTCACTATGCCTTCTACCGAGTGCACAACAGCATCCCCAAATCCCAATCTACTTTTTCTTTTCTTTTGCTTTTGCTGCCCTAGATATCCATGTATCCTTCTCCTGATACATAACGACACAATTATTTTTAACAGGAGAAAAAAAAAACGTGAGAGAGAGAGAAAGGGAGAGGGGAGAGAAAAATCAATCAATCCCTTTTTTGTTCTCTTGAAAAAGAAAAGGTTATCAAAAGAAGAAAAATCAATCATTTAACGACACAGGTGGTGCGAGAGAGGAGAAAAACTTGGGTGCGGGTATGTGCACGTAGTGTGTGACGTGGTACCCGTAGCTCCATCCAATGGCGGATCTAGGACACAAATTTACCCTGGGCTGACCAAACTATGAGGTGGGCTAAAATTTGGTAAGATAAATTTTACATATAAAATTTTGTTTTTTTCCTGTTTTTTTAAACTCCACCTGGGCTATAGAACACCTAATTAGGTACTTCTTAGATCCGCCCTTGGCTCCATCATAGCTCTCCAAAAGTGTTTTAACGGTTTGAATTTTAAATACAATCTTAATGGTAAGAGTTAAAACGGTAAGAGTGTGTTCAAAATCTAAACCGTTCAAAAGTGTTTTAAACGGGCGAGAGGGGATGTTGGATACCGTCATGTGGCACTCAACCGGCACCTAACTTTTAGAGAGAGAGAGAGAGAGAGAGAGAGAGAGAGAGAGAGAGAGAGAGAGAGAGAGAGAGAGAGAGAGAGAGAGAGGGGCTCTTTGAAATGCTGGTTAAAGAAGTCACCATCTATCTAATACATGGAGAGAGAGAGAAAAAAGAGTCTTACACATTTTATCGGAGTTAAGCATAATATCATATTATAGCCCCAGTTAAGCATAATTTTTTTTTTTGACGGTCATTATCCGAGTTAGTTTACGCTTACCTCAATTAATCTCTTCTCTGGTCCGATCAAAAGCAAGCCGTCTACACTATGACTAGGGGACTCACAATGAATTATTTTCTTACGGCCTGATCCCAAGAATCAAATCTGGTTAATTATATGGGGAGCAAACTTACCGGCTAACTGTAACACTCTAATTATCCTATTCTTAATCAATCGTAATTGCAATAAGTGTGAATTCAACTCAATTCCACTTTCACAATTCGGATGCATGGGATTCTGGATTCAAAAAATTTGGACTATCCTTTTTCCTTTTACCCTCAAGCAGATTTACAAAAGATAGAAACAGGAATTTTTTTGATAATGTTACATTCAAGAAAGCTGTAAAAATTGATTCTTATGCATCGGAATGTGTTCGAGAATAGATCTCCCCTCCATACTCCTGCTGCTTTCCGCAGTTTCATATGCATCCGAATGTGTTCGAGGCTTTTAGAGTTTTAGTTAACAAAAAAGCTATGAGTACGCACACCCGCGTATGTTAAATGCACGAACAGTGCATTTTAATTGTCCAAAAGCATTTTCGACGGTCTAGATTTTAAATACTCTTTGACCGGTACTCTTACTGGTCAAATTTAAAATCCAGATCATCGATTAAATGAAATGAACGGTTACAATGCGTTCGTTTATGTGACGTACGCTAGTGTGCATACCTATAGCAGAACTGTTTAGTTAAATGGCATCCTCGTAGGGCGGGGCCCTTAGAACTCTAAACTTGATGACAGCTAGAACGAAAGTAATGGAAAAAGAGTATTTGGTGTAGAGGCGGTGTTACTAGGGATTTAAACGCCATGTTTGTTAAAGGGATATGTATATGAGGGAGGAAAAGAGATATAATAAGAGGGGGATATAGAGGTGAATATAGTTGGAGGGGTATTATTTTAGAAGGGGAGATTAAAAGTTATTGTGTTTGTTTTGTTGTTGTAGAAGGAGGATATGAGGGGTTGTATAATGTAAAATGTCCATTTTATCCCAAATAAATAAATAAAAAAGTAATGCAATTGGTGGGGTGTGGGGCATGTGGCAGACCTCCACATCTCTCTCTCTCTCTCGGGAAAAAGATGCCGCAAAGGCAAGGGTGGGGAGCCCAAAGGACTGATTGGTAATAAGTGGCCGGATATGTTTTAGACTGGGTAAGGGGTGTCTAAGTTTTATCCCCTTGCAAGGGGATATGCATATCCCAGCCATATTATATCCAGGTAGCAAAATAGAAACAAACACCGGATATAAAACCCCAGGATTTCTATATCCGGTCATTCTCTATATCCACATTTTATATACCCCTAACAAACAGGACGTAAGGGTTCAAGTGAACCCTCGAGTTCAAAAAATGTACTAATATCAATATACTTTTGCGTATAGTTTGATATTTCCTTCATATTGTCTATATTAGCAAATCTCCTTAGTTTAAAAAATGTACTAAAATATGGTATACTTTTTCAAATAATTTAATATTTCTTTCATGTTGTTTGTATTGAATTAGTCATACAAAGCCACAATAGATGAAAATTTACTTGAATTTGTGAGTAAGTAGATCATACAGCTCAAAATAATAAAATAAACTATGCCAGACAAATTTTCAACCAAAAAGTACCTTTATTTTATGTATTGCTTTGTATACAATTTTTTTGTATATATTTTAGACACTACTAAGCTAAAATCTTGCAATTGCACCTGAATAAAGGTGTAGATTCTTGGGAAAATGACCAATACATGGTCTTTTCTCAAACAAATGACAAAAAAGTGGTCATGGTTTGTGAAATACCAAAACCATGGGAAGGAAAATTAAAATGACCAATACATGGTAAATTAAAGAGAAACAACCCATATTACCCCTCCACCACAGCCAACTGAACCAACACCATCGCCACCCACTCCATCGCCGTCGAAACCCTCCTCCGCCTCTGCCTCCACCGCCTCCTCCTCGTCCCTCCCTCCTCCACCCCCCTCCTCACCCTCCCTCCCACCTTCCCCAAACCCTAACCCTTTCCTTTGACCTCAACTCATATTTCCCTCCTCACACAATCATGTTCGGAATGCTCTTCAATTCAGAAGCATCTTTGTCCAAAAGCTTCTCCTCCTCACTCACCGTCAGTTAAAATTGCACCGTATTTGATTCAAAGCGTGAGTTCCTATTTGACACGAGACCCTTCAAGTCCGGTAAATCCCATTAAGCCCAGATTTGGATTTGGAGGGATACCCATTTGATTTTGATCCGGTATCAGTGATGGGTATCTTCTGATTCTTGATTTTGGCAGTTCATTGGTGGTGGGTCGCTGTCAATTTTTTGATTTTCTAGTTAGAGACTTTAGTTTAGACATTACTTGATCCAATCCGAGTGAAGGGTCAATAGAAATTACTTTTTCAGCGGTGAATTGTGGAGGTACCTACACAAGATGCGGCGGCGGCCGGCCGACCGACTAATGGCGCCCAGTTCGAAGGAGGTTTTCGTTTTGGATCTGGGCTCTTGTTGGGCTTATTTCAGTTGCAGGATTTGTTCTCTTTGTTGTTCATCATAATCAAAACCATGAAGATAGGGTGGAACATCCAGTACTGGTAACCCACGGAACACACAGAGGGGTGCAATCGTATTCTCAAAGGGTGCAATGGTATTCTCAAATGGTGCAATGGTTTTGTGATGCCCAATGTATTGCATGGCTATACATTGGCAATCCCGTGGTTTTGTTAAAACAAAGAGTAAATGTTGTTTTCCCAATACAAAAACTGCGATGCGATTGAGACAGAACATTGGCAATCCAGTGGTTCTTATTCTGGTGCAATGTTATTGTTAAAGGGTGCCATGTTAGTTCACTTAGGGTGCAAAATTTATTAATACAGAGAGCACATGTTGTTTTCCTAATGCAAAAAGTGGGATTGGCAAACCAATGGTCTTTATTCCGGTGCAATGTTATTGTGAAAAATAGAGAACCCAGAGGACTCCGTCAACTCCTCTGCGCTCTTGCCTTCCACTTAACGGCAAGCGACGGTACGGCGCTAACTTATCCAATGGACGGTATTCTCTCTTGTCCGTACGAGCCTTCACTATTTCCACCCCCGCCTCTTCTCTTCCCAAATCTCCCATTGCTTTCTCTCTATTCTGATTCACTGATTCTTCCTCTGCTGGGTTTTAGGAGGAGAAATCTAGCTTCTAGCTAGCTATATCGCACCCAAATTTCACCTACGCAGATGCTATATATATATATATATATATATATCCGGACAATTATCAATCCGAATTTTGAGTTCCCGGTCATTTGGAAGATGTTTTTAAAACATGTTTTTGATGTTTGGGCAAAAAAAACCGGAAGGGCTTTGCATTTTTCGATAAATCCGGATCCGTCAAATGTGAACTCAAAATGACCTAAGCTTTTCAGGGTCTGAAATCTTCAAAAAAACCGGAGGGTTTATATATATATATAAACGGCAATTATCCAATCAAGGATCCCGGATGGAAGGGTTTTTGGTTTTGATGCTTTTAAAAATTTTTTGGGAAATTGAAGCCGACCCAATGTGTTCAAAAACACCTTTTGAACGGAATTGAAGATTTGATCCAAGCGTTTTTTTGAAAAAAAATTTTCGGGATCAAGGTATTTGTTTTTGAAGATTTTCCGCATGGACCCTTGAAAACACCTTTTGAACACATTGGACGGCTCGGATTTTCAAAAAAATATCGGGAAGGTGAAGTCCCGGATCCGGGATTCCCGGATTAGATCGGGACTCTATATATATATATATATAAAGAGAGAGAGAGAGAGAGAGAGAGAGAGAGAGAGAGAGAGAGAGAGAGAGAGAGAGAGAAGACTTGGACCAATGCAGAAAATCCATCAACGGCGGAGAATTTTTTGCGGTGACAATCTTACTCACCAGTGAATGCATGTCTTTCGGCGGAACATCCATCAACGGCGGAAAATGCATGTCTTTCAATCTTGGTGACAATCTTACTCACCAATGAATTTTTTGCGGCTGTTTTGAAAGAGTAAAGGGTGTTAGGTGTGGCTGGAGACAAGAGGGAGGGAAATATTAGGGCTTCAAAGGCCTGAGGGTATTATGGACCATTCATGTAAGGGTAACCACTCATATGGAATTACTTTTCTCCTTGTCATGAATCCAGTCATTTCCAATAACCTTACCATGTAATTGGCATTATTTTTTTTAAATACCATGTTTTGGTCATTTTACCTAGATTCTTCACCCGCAACATGCACCTCATTCTACTTTACACCTTAGTCTCGTCAAATGATCTGCACATTGATTTCAATTTGCCTGCCTATAGTATTAGGAATGCGTTTTCATAGTATTAAAGTCATTTAGGACAGTGTTTGTGTGCACAGGGCAATGTCGGAAAGGGGTACTATGGCGACAGGGGGACGGAGGGGGTGCAAGCGGAGTCTCGGCTCCCTGCACACTTCCCAATAATCTCACTAACTATAGTATTTTCATGTTAATTTGGAAAAATTCTATAAGATCGCCCTTGCAAGTCTTTTGGGTTAATTTTTTTTTAATAAAGTTTTGATATATGTGTAAAAAAAAATCCTTAAAAGTCAAGTTATACACTATTTTTCAGTCGTGATTATAAAACTATATGCGATTTCATATATATACACAATCTCTTTTTCTTCTCAGAACTTATAAGTTGAAATATTTATATTATAGACAATATTTTTTACAATTAACGTAAAAATACATGTGATTGAGGTTCCCGCTGAATATAAGTGATGTGTCTGCACTAAGAGCATCCTCATCAGGGGAGGCAAATCCTCCTGATGGTTATTTGGTTGAGCCAAAGGGAAAAAAATACCCCAAAATCAGCCTCAACAAGTATTTGGCTAATTTGCAAAAGTTGTAGCTTTGCTACAGTAACTCGGCATTTGGCTAAAGGCATTGTTTACTGGTTAGGATTAGTTTAATAATTTCTCTCTCTTCCTGACCCCTCTCTCTCTCTCTCTGTCTCTGTCTCTGTCTCTCTCTCTCCGTTCCGTCCCCTCTCACTCTCTCTCTCTCTCTCTCTCTCTCTTTATTTTTTACTAATTAAAATATTTATAACTTTTATTTTTTATATCCAATGTTGAAAAAATATATATATTTAAAATCTACTCGACGACATCTATCAAACAAGGCCTGTATTGAAATCTAATATGTAAATATGTATTATCATAATAAATCTATTTAAAAATCGATGAGCTCATAAATATTATCAGAGTCTCATAATATGTTTTTAAAACATTGTAAAAAAAATTTTAGAAAATTTTAAAAAAAAAAAAAAAAAAAAAAAAAAAAAAAAAAAAAGTTAGTAAAGTTATCCTTAAAGATTTTAGATGCTGATTTTAAGTTTTAAAATGTGATTTTAGAAAAAAATAGTTAAAATATAAAATGTGTTTTTGATGTTAAATTTGACCCAAATTTTGTTGAGGCTGATAAGAATACCCTAAGATTTTAAGGCCTCGCTTGGCTGGGGGTAAAGCGGAGCCTCATAAGTTTTCACCCCTGATAAGGGTGGGTCCCATCCCTTTCCCTTGGTTTGGCAACCAAAAAACCATCCCTGATAAGTTTTTGCCTCTGATAATTTTTGACGCGTCTCAGGGTTTCTCCCTGATAATTTTTTGGCACCCCTTGGGCTGCCCAAAAATTATCCGGGAGAAGAGGGTGGGTTTTATGACCATTACCCTCCCCTCCTCCATCAGCCAACACAAACCGGAGGAGTTTCATGGCGTTGAAGTCCCAGCACAAGCTCGCCGGAATCTGGATCTGAGATGGCCGGAAATTGCACATCAACCATCAGCCAACACCCTTCAATCTTGGGCCTTCACTTCGAGTTGCTCACCGTTGAAGATGACATTTTTCTGGTGAGTTGCTCACCGTGATGATGACAAATCTTGGGCCTTCACTCTGGTTTAATTGGTATTTTGGTGGAGATGGGTTTTATCGGTGGGCTGAGGAGGGCTGGGGAAGATTGGGTAGAGAGAGAGAAAATGGGTTGTCTTCAATTATTAAAGAGAGAAAATTGGGAAGGGAAATTTACACTCTGTGTCCTTGAAAGGAGCAAAACCAATCAATGGGTTATTTAGCACACAGTTTACTTTAGTGTATTCTTTTTCTTTTTTTTTTCCCTCTTTAGCCTAATTCTTTAATTTAACTTTCCAACTCTATTTTTTAAGTTATCAATGTTAATTGGGTTTTACAACATTAATTCCCCCACATAAATATCAACATCTAGTTTAAAAAAAAAAAGAATAAATTTGGGTACTAAATATTTAAAAATAAAATTGGTTACTAACAATTGAACAAATAAAATTGAATATCAATCATTCATTTAAAAAGAAAAACGTTCTTAATAAAATATACTTTAAAATTGAATTTCTTAATGAGATATTTATTATAGCTTAAAATTGGCCAAAATTAATTAAATATATTAGGTTTTACATTTATATACTTAATTTAATACATAATCAAGTTTAACACTGCATAAGGGCAAAAGAGTCATTTGACTGTTTTTTCCATCATTCACCCCCTCTTATTTATAAAACATCCAAACCAAGTAAAAAATTATCCCCCTGTTTAATCCCTCTTCCAAACCATCTATTTTTTAGCCCCCTCCATAAACATCACATCAATGTAGGCCAACCCTCTAAAACTTATACCCCCTCTTATCTTATCCCCCTCCATAACTTATCCCTTTGAAAATAATCCTTCATCCAATCAAGGCCTTAACCTTTTGATTTCTTAGCTTCTTAGATTAAAATGTAAAAAACAAAATGACCGGTCTTGCGTAAAAAGTCCAAGCCCAATAATCCATCGAGTAGTACCGGGCTGGAAACGTGTACTCCCCCACTCTCCTCTCTCACTCTGTTTTTCAGAACTTTCCAGACAACTATTTATGCCTTCCTCGTAACACATCCCACCGCATAGACAACCAACCCAACGCAGAACCACCATTTCTCGTAAAGCTCCTTCAAAGAGAAAACCAGGAAGGAAACCTCTTCCGAAGGATGTCGTGGCAAACATACGTCGACGACCACCTGATGTGCGACATGGAGGGCCAGCAGCTCTCCGCCGCTGCCATCCTCGGCCACGACGGCAGCGTCTGGGCCCAGAGCACCTCCTTCCCCGCGGTCCTCTCTCTTTCTCTCTCTCTAAACTATTTTTACCCTCGTAATCGCATTTGGGTTCCAATCGATTCTGTCTATCGATCTGTTCTCGATATTGGCAATGCTGTATTTCGATTAGTTTAGATCTGTACAACCGCCTATTGATTTCTTGTGTTTCATTATGTGAGATTGTTTTGTTGGACTAGTTGGAGGTGTTCTTTTAGGAGGTTCGATTTGGCTCAGATTTTTGTGATTTGATCAAATGGTATTCCGATTGAAGCAATAGTGGATTTCAATTGATCATTGTTGTGGGATTGACACCTTGGGTAATTTTTATTGTGTTTGAATCATTGGACCTATGGTTGATATCACTACGGGTCTTTTTTTTTAATCTTTCTTGTGCATTTCAAATTTAAGGTGTGTGTGGTATTAATTTCTCTCTTCATACTGATATGCGACATGATTTGTAATGCAAAGCACTTGCGATTCACACTTGATGCATTTTTTATTGGAAATCGAATTCCGTCTTTTTGAAACCCGTGGAACGAACGCTACTAGGGAAATAAGTCGCGGGGTTGAAATGAATGCGAATTCATGAGTTATTTCAAAATGGAGTTAGTATCAGGCTATATGCTGCAGTGTGAGCTAGGTAATTTGGGTTTAAGTTGTAATTCACTTCATAAGTCTAAATTATAGCATTGGTCTTTCTGGCATTAACTCTAGAGATACTGAAAAAATTGATAGATCATCTTGCGTTTAGTGAGTTTGTCTTGATAATTAACTATGAAGGACTAGTTATGAAGGGTGTCCGTTTGTTTATTCGCAGTTTAAGCCTGAAGAGATCACCGGTATTATGAAGGATTTTGATGAGCCTGGATTTCTTGCTCCAACTGGACTCCACCTTGGTGGTACAAAGTACATGGTCATCCAAGGCGAGGCCGGAGCAGTTATCCGTGGAAAGAAGGTATTTCATTTCTTATGATAAAAGCTTTTCTCAATTTTGTGTATGATTTCACGAAAATGCACTAGTAGTCAATCTGTCTACACTGTGTTTTAACTATATATTGATTTTAATTCGATTGGAGCATTGCAATTGCTTTCTATCCATATAATGATATTCGTCATCAATTTCATGATGTAGGAAAATCTTTATCTGCACCTGTCTTGTATATTTGGTAATTGTTTGTTCTATATTCCAAATCTAACTGTTGAATTATGCCTACAATTGATTGCTTCTCTATTCTCCCTTTTGTCCCCACTGCTATAAGCACACATCATTGCTAGTCGGTGCCATTTGTTCATAAAGTGGTAAACAACATCAGTATGTTCGTAAACTTTGAAGCATCAACCCCAGGGTTGGCGAAGTCGTAGTCCTGTAGCAATCTGGCCCTCGGGAAGCCTTTAGGTCTGGAGTTTACCTCCCACCCACGTGCTGTTTATTCGTGTGTAGCGCCAACCCATTTGAGACTTTGCCCAACTTTAATATATGGGGCTCCTGCTAGCAGGAAGGTGGGATTGGTCCCTCGGATGAATCAGTCTATTGGGTTGGATACAAGTTATCAAAAACTTCGAAGCATTTAATGACTTTTCAAAGGTAAGGCAGAAGCCAAGTCTCATTGATGTACTAACTTCTGTGGTCGCTTCATGTTTTGACCTAGAAAGTTCAGATGTTGGATTTAATCCTCCGCAGCAATGCTAGGTACCTATGTAGCACGGACACGGATACGGCAATTTTGAAAAAAGGGACACGGACACGGCGGGGGACACGGCAATATATATATTAATTTATATATAAATATTATAAAAAAATTTAAAAAACTTAAAAATTTAAAGATTGATAATTACAGTTTGACCCCAATTTTTTTAAAATTACAATTTGACCCCTGAAAATTTAAAAATTACAGATTGACCCCAAATATCTTTAAAAAATTACAATTTGCCCCCTGCCGTGTCCCCCACGTGTCCCCCGCGTGTCCCCGTCAAAAAATTCAAAAAAATTGGGGGACACGCCACGTGGCGTGTCCCATACGTATTTAGCCGTGTCCCCGTGTCCCATACGGCAATACTGCGCCTCCTAGGAGTGTCAGTGCTTCATAGCTAGGTACCCAGAAAGTGAAATCAGTGACATTGAATCTGAGCCACTAATTTCACTTTTTGGGTAACTATTATGGGTACTTTGCATTTTCCAATCCTCCGAGTCTCCGACTCCTATTTCTTTCCACTCAAGAGTCAAGACCAAGTTGTGTTTGTTATGGACCTAAATACCTGTCATTTGTGCAACAAGAATAATGCAAAAGCAATGGCAAGCTTCCAAATGAGGACCCACCTCCAAGAAGCCTTGATCATAGTGTTTTTTTATGGGATCCGCTCTTGATCATACTGGTGGTTTGCTAATTGCTAGTACACAATCACATGGGGCTGATTTCTTTTCTTTTTTCTGTTTTGCAACTTTACAGTTGAGGTGTCAGTGTCACTATTATATGTGCTTTCCATCATAGGATTTTGCAAATACAACTGTTCAAGCAGAAAGCTGAGAAAGGCTTGATTGCTTTTCTCGCTTGTGCTTAAATGACATTAGACAGTTCATCTGAACTCTGAAGTGGCAGGAGTAATTATTTCAAATTACCCAGCAAGGCCTAAATCACATAAATTGCGTGCGCATGCATGAGTGCGAGTGGGTGAGCGTCTTTCAATCACATCTCAAAATACTAACATCCTCGCCCCCGAGAGCGAGGATTGAGAGCGTGAACTTAGGGCATTTTGAAGAATTATGTGACTCAACGCACATCCAATGTGGATTAGTTTGTTTTTGGATAATAGATTTGTGAAGGTATTTCCCAAGAGAAAAGAAGAGTTTGATAGAATAAATTTGTGTCTTCACTAATCTTTGTATTTTTTTTCTTTCACCCATTTGTTTTCCTCCATTAACACCTCCTCAACTCCCTCAGCCAAACACAGCCTTAATCTAGCTGAGTCCCAGTATGTTGCCGTCTATGGAACACGCTTTTTGTAATAGATAAGAAGACGACGGCATACTTGTCAAGAGAGGGTGTACTTGCCTGAGCCTATTTCAATGGCCTTTCAACTGGCATTTTTTGCCTTTGAGAAATTGAATGATGGCTGATCCAACTGAGGGTCAAGTGTCAATGTTTAATTATTCATCACAAGTGCCAGTGTTTAATTTTTCATCACTTGCTTTATTCGGGTCTGCAATTATTGCTGTATTGGCTGTGGCCCAAAGTTTTCCCAAACACCTAACATATGCTACTGTTAAAATCTCCTATTTTACAGGGCTCTGGTGGTGTGACTATAAAGAAAACCGGTCAAGCTCTGATTTTCGGTCTCTACGACGAACCTGTGACCCCAGGACAGTGTAACATGATTGTTGAGAGATTGGGAGATTACCTTATTGATCAGGGACTTTAGGTCTCTAATCAAAATTCACGATCTCTTTGTGCTTGCATCTTCTTCCTTCTGAGGCCATGAACTAGGCACTGAAGTTGTTGCAGAAGAATAACCAGTGAGATTGGAAACAGTCAGTTTTGTCATTTTAGAGTCATTTTTTTTCCCGATTGATTTCATGTTTCAATTTGTGTATTTATCATCCTGCTGCTGTTTTTCATTTTTATTTTTTTTGCTGCAGTTGAAACTGAATATTTGGGTTTTTTGCTGCTTTTGGATTGCTTCTGATTATGCCATATGGTATTGTTATTTTTAAAAAATTTCTTATGGATATGCCTGCAAATTGGAAGTTTTAGACCTTTTCGCAATTTGGCCCTTGCATGGCCGAGTTGATGAACCGTCATCAACTTATGCAACAGCAATTGTCACATTTTTCATTTTTACCTTAACCTATTTTAGGTGTTTGGCTTCGTCACCCATAATGAACTCTCTTATACGGAGTAATGTATTTTTCAGGTTGTAGTTTGGAGAGCAAAAGCCAGAAGTGAGGGAAAATGAGCTTTTTAACTTCTTATTTTTCGCTTTTTCATTTTCATTAACAAAAAAGACATAAATATACTATAATGTATTCTACACATATCTCTCCAGTATTATTTTTGTTGCACACATTCATCACGCATTTTGACAATATTTTAAAATGGCAAAAATATAAAAAGTAGAAAAATGAGGCTCACAAACACTCACTTAATCGTGTACATCATGAGAATGTGTTAGTGACCGCACTCCGAAAGTATTAGATTATTAGACTACAATGAGGGCCAAGTTCCCATCCATACGAGTTGAACCCTGCAACCGTACCTCTACACATTGGGTGAAAACCCAACGTCTTCGCATTTGTAATTTAAACCAAGCTTTAATGAGTTTTTATGGACATATGGTCATTTTCAGCCATGAGCGGAACGAAGAGGCAACTATTGATCAAGAGCCGCTGCGCCGCCACCAACCCCCCTCCGAGAAGAATTGTGCTCTGCTCCCCCTTTCCACACAAAATTAGTGCCTTTGCATTTGTGTCATACTGGTTCGTTCGCTCAAAGAACTGCTGCTGGTAGGTAAACGACCGAGTGGATATAGGTCAAGGTTAATATCCAACCTCAAAATTAAAGGGAAATTTAAATAGGGGTCTTGCAGCATAGACATACTTATAAGTAGTCATTGGAATTTGAATCATTATGTTCTCATTCTGAATTTAGAAAGAAAAAAAAAAACCCAACAATACTCTTATATCCATTTCCCTATAAAACCTAATTAATCACACCCATAAATCCACTCTCTCTCTCTGGATCCAAGAATATTGACCCATCTACAACCATTCATCCATAGCCGCACTGGCCACTGCTGTTTGTCCCCACCGCCATTTATCTCCTCCCCACCGTCTCGATGGAGGAGAGTGAATCATCGACGACGACGTCTTTACCTTCTTATCACAACCGAGTGACATGCACGCGGCCACAAGCGACATGCACATCACATATGAAGAAGAAACAGCCATGACAAACACAAACCCCACTAGTATGTGTATCTATGTGTTTTCGATCAGTTGTATGTGTGTCTATGTTTATGTGGATATGTATACCAATGGTGAAATTAGATTAAATTTGAGAATCAAAATCGGATTTGACCAAAAGCAACAAGGGGGTATTGAACTTGTTAATTTGTGTATATATGTTTATGTGTATGTATGTGTTTTTGGTTAGTCAGAGGTGCAACAAGGAGGTATCCCAATTGTGTTATTTTTTAAAAATAGATAGAATCAGCCCTAGGGCATGAAATTCATGGGCTAGGACGACATACACCACGTGAGGTGGTCCTGGTTGGGGCGCACCACGTGTTTATGTATGTGTTTGTGGTTAGTCTAAGGAGCAACAAGGGGTATTGAATTTATGTCATTTTTCAAAAATAGATATGAAATTGTGGTTGTTGAGACCCAATTTTGTAGATTTTGATAAATATTTCATGTGTTGAGCTTCAAATTTCGTCGGCCCTGTTCGGTTTGAGGTTTTAGTTTTCTTTTAGTTTTGTTGATACCATCATTTCTCTCATTTCTCTCTCTATCTCTCTCCACTCATTACCAATGTTCTAAAAGAAAGTCTAGAAGGCCGAGTACTCGCCGCCTAGGCGCTAGAAGGACCCTCGCCGACTAGACTAATTATCCAGACTATCCCGATTAATTGCCCGATTAGGTGCCGAGTACTCGGCTCTGGAAGCTAGAAGGTGTCCGGTCGCCCTGGGAGCGCCTAGCGAGTTTTAGAACCTTGCTCATTACACCTGCTTACATCATCAAAACTAAACTAAACTAAACTACAAACCAAACACAACCGTCATAATTTTGTAGAAAATTTTCATGGTAAATATGGTCGATTTAATTTGAATGCATGGTTTGCCTAATTTTATGCCAATATATGCCCTGATAAAAATGGTAAATTTGCAGAATTTTGTCATGAAATGGTTATTGTAGTTGAACCTCGATTATTATGGTAATTTTCCAGAAATAATCCACGATAAACGTGGTCGATTTGAATACGTGGTTTAAGTATTTCATGATAATTTTGTTAAAAATTTTCAGGATAAATATGGTCGATTTTGAATGTGTGGTTTTCTTGATTTTGTGCCGCTATATATGCCTCGTGTATGATCATGAAATGTTTCTGCAAATTTATCATGAAAATTGCAAATTGAGGCTAACAAAGTATTTCTGAAAGGGTTGCATTTTCAATATCATTGGTGCAGGCTTAAGATAATGCTGCACGCCTAAAACAGATGAGTCTAGATTTTTTTTTTTTGACACGGAAATGAGAAGATTATATTAATGAACGTCCAACGACACTTACAAAAACGGAATTCATCACAAAGATCTTGGACAAAGCCAAACTAATCATCTTAATAGAGAACAAGAAACGCACAAGGCAATCGATGTGTTTCATCCTAACCCAGACATGGCCTGACGCAAACAGCGGCACTTACAAGATTCATACCTAGAATCAGAATCTTTGAAGAGACTTAGTGTTAGTTAAAGATAAAAGACAAAGAATACCCAGACGATCGGATGGACCCAACCAAACACGCCGCACCAATGAGCTCCCAAAACTACAGATCTTCAAAGCCACCACGAGTTGCCCGCCAAAGGTGATATCATGTCGGGTAAGAAACTTGATACCATCAGAAACAACCACGCCCGAAAGTATCCGATCCAGAGGCAAAAATTCGGCCCAAAGACGAACTAACAACTCTCACAAAGCGAGAGACATAACCCTCTCGATCGAACGACAAGTCGTTGATCCGGAGAGACAAAAAAAAAAAAAAAGAACTAACGAAGAAAATAAATAAGATCATGATTTCTCCTCCCACCACCACGATTGTATGGGGGGAGGGGGAAAGAGTAATGTTAGTGGTGGCTAGGGTTTTTGGAGGAGAGAGAGAGAGAGAGAGAGCCTTCTTATCTTTGAGCTTGTGATAAGTCTAGATTTGAGTGCTGGCAAAAGTTGAAATTATCCATTCAGCTCCTATTTTTGACCAAATCCAGAAATCAACAGGCAGCCAAATGTTTGACACGATATTCAAATGAATAATGAATTTTCTCAAAGTTGCATTTAATAATCAACTAGTTTCAAAGGTAAGAAAAGGTCAACGATCAATGTAGACCTCAAGTGGGGGCAATGATCCTAGGAGATAAGATTTTCCAACCAAGGATGTTTCCTGTCCTCTGGATGAATCAACGTGAAAAAGTCATTGGATTTGGTTAGAATTGTGTTCCATAAGGTTCCATCAAGGGAGTATTCTAGTACCCAAAATGTCACCATGGTATTCTCCTTGTTCTAACTCATAATATTTAGGACATAAAGAATTATTGTCTTGTCGGGTCAGGAACGGAGATGGGTAAAGTCCGTTTATTTGGCTGGACTAGTAATAAACAAATAAAATTTCAAGTTGGAAACTTTTTAAATGTTATTAATTCTTTTGAGTCCAGTTAATACGGAGATTTACTCCAGTTTTAACCCAATGCTAATGACCTGTGAGATTGGGCTCTCAGAATCGATCGAGGTGCACGTAAATTGACTCGGACATCTGAATGATTTGGTATAAAATTGTATAAAAACCTCAAATCCTTGTTCCAACCCCTAATATTCAGGATACAAAGAACTTTTGTCTCGTCGTGTCAGGAGCGGAGATGGGTAAGATCCGTTTATTTTGCTGGACTAGCAATGAACAAATATAAAATTCAGGATCAATCGAGATTTGCTCTAGATTTAATTGAATCCATTGCTGATAGACTGTAGGATTGGGCTCTCAGGATCAATCGAAGTGCACATAATTTGACTCAGACATCTGAGTTATCAATAATTATTTGATATAAAGTTGTAGAAATAACCTCAAATCATAGAATATTATAAATAACACCACGCTCACTGTTTATATATTATATCTCAAAATTTAACCAAGCCCTGAATATACAATCCTCTGAGTATACAGTGTTTGTTTGGTTAAGATGGTGACTTGGATATGGTTGGCTCCCAAACCCTATCCTCTTTCCATTAGTTATATATCAATCAATTATGACACAAATCTTTGCCCAAGTAAGAGATTATTTCAAAATTTAAGGATAAGATAATGTGGAATCTAAGGATAAGGCACGAAAGCAAAAACACAAAAACCAGGTCCGTGGCTTTCTCGTGCAACCGTTGTCAATTGTTGACACCTGTACCGTGACCCGATAAGGTTCACTAATCAACCTTTATTTTCTCCAAGTGTCGCCGCCTCGTCTCAGTATCATGGAAAATCCATGCTCCCCCTGGCATGGGGAATTAAATTCCTTAAAGAAACTAAAACCTAATCCCCGACAGACAAACATACGTGTTGGGCCCGGAGTGCTCCCAAGATTTTGGTTACACAATACCACTCCCTGCGACTGCTCTAAAAATAGACTTGCGGGTGCGATGTCGAATGTCATAAAAGACAGACTTGCCGGTGCAACGTCAAATGCTAACTTTTTTTGATAACTCAAGTGTCTGAACCAGTTTATAAACACCTCGATTAATTCTGACAGCCCAATTCCACCGCCCACGGAGATGTTTATATAAAAGCTTCACACTAATGTCTCAGGTATACAAGGCAACTATTTGGGAATATCAAGTTCCATCTGCTTAATCCTTCTGTATTTGCCATGAGTAGTGAAGGCATCATGGATGGGGAAGAACATGGTACCCATCATGCTAAATCATCATCAACATCATCCATAGAAGATTCAACAGTTTCGAATGGATCATCATTATCTTCGTTATCTGACATGGGAGATGATGATGATGATACATCTTCACCATCAACTTCATGTTCATCCAATTCCAGTTCCACAGGACCTTTATGTGATTTATCTGAGCTCATGGCTCAGCTACCTATTAAGTAAGTAGCATCTTCTAAGAATTACCTAATAGATCTTCATGTTACAAAACCTTTTGCTACACATATGTTCAAACAACATAGTTCGTTTGATCAAGGACCCCGGTTCTCCGCAGAGAGGCCTCTGTCATTATATCGCAACCGTTCATTTTTGCATTTAACGGTTCATATTTTAAAAGAACTCTTTCCAGGCCAAAATTTTTATCCTTACCTCAACAGCATCTTTTTAAAATCTGAACCATTAAAAACAAACTTTTGGATCTCTAGGATCACACGAACAATTCTCTGCAAACATCAAACTGCAGAGAAGCCGGACTCTACGATCAACTCAGATTAAAGGGACTTGGGATGTTAATTTAACGGCTACTCTACTGATAACTCGTGTTTGGATCATGAATTTGTAAAGGGTTTTAAGGTAAAGAAAAATTATAGGAGAACCAGATACAAGAAGAAAATATTGACTATGATATGATTGATATCTTGCCAACTTAAAACTGCATGCATGAATATTATCTTGGTTATAAATGGATTTGTTGTTAGAAGGAACAAAAAACTCAATGAGCCCTTTCCCAATTCCCACTTCTTTCTCATATTTCCTACTCCCTCCTCTATCCCATATTGCACGTATAATAATTCCATTTTGGATGTCCCATAACCAGGGGCGGAGCCAGGATTTTGGTTCAGGGGGGCAAGAATTAGACGCGTTCAGGGGTGCAAGGATTTTGGTTCCGGGGGGGCAAAAAAAAAAATCAAAGAGGGGTCAATTAACAATTTTGTGAGGTAAACTAGTAAAATCCCTATAGAAATTTGGGGGTCGGGGGGTCAACTGACCCCTCTTGTATCCATGTGGCTCCGCCCCTCCCCATAACGTTAGTCATTCTCGAATTAAGCTTTCTAAAGATGTCTCCTTAAAAAGATAAATACATGTAGTGAACCAGCAACACGGGACAGAGGAAGTAATTAATATGCATATTGATGGATTATATATATAAACAGACTATGAGAGTGTCTCAGAGCTTTTTGTTAAATCCCTTTTTTATGTGGACTAACCCAAATTTCGAATACAGGAGGGGACTGTCTAAGTTTTACCAGGGAAAGTCGCAATCTTTTACATGTCTTTCAAGGGTCAAGAGCATAGAAGACCTTCCAAAGAAAGAAGCCAACCCTTACAGAACAAGGAGGAAATTATTGAAGGAATCCAAGAGCTACACAGGAGGCTTAGACACCTACAAATTACACACTCTCCCTAAGCCTGTAATATCAAAGAAATTTATTTCAAGGGGTCAATTACCATTTCCATCCTCATCTTTTCAAAGCAGAAGGGCGAGTTTTGTTATTAGCAATTGTAGGCCTCCTTTCATTCCTGTCCAAAAGGGCTTGGGTTGTTAATTGCCAAGTTCCCAAATTTAATCACGTCTTCTTCATTTGATAAGTTCGATTTTATCAAATGTAGATTTTATTATTTGGAAAACTTGGCTGGTACCCCTGCTCCAGCGTGAACATTGCGACTCATTTGTGTTATTTTTTAGTACTGTTCATATACGCATATAAGCAAACTTTTCTTTGGACTATAAGGCTTCCAACGCTGGTCGTGTACTTGTAGTACTTTTTTTTTTTGGTCAGGAATAAAATTTATTAATGAAAGTTGATACAGGTACATTAAGTAGGGGGAGAGGGGAGGGAATTACAACCGAGGTTGAAGAAATTAAAAGCACCCAATGGGACAAAGCCCATGAAACACATGAAGGGCAAAAGCCCGAAAACACCTAATGGCATAGCCTGGAATAACAGCAATGAAGCCAACATCAACAAAGGCATACCAAATAGCATAAACATAGAGCCCAGAACGGAAGGCCAAAGAAAAAGGCCCAAACCCTAAACAAAGAACCCTGGCCAAACCACAACCGCCACCCAACCTCTGCCGATCAGAACTCCGCCAAACAGCCACCAACGATAGCCACAACCACCATTAACCGTCAGGTGCTGGAAGGTTCATGGTTCGGGCTAATAGAGGAGCATCGGTACTCCTTGTATTAATCTAACTTAATTATCATACTAAGATCCTATCGTTTGGATTACCACCACCAAAAAAAAAACTTTGAATTCTCCGCCAAACAGCCACCAACGATAGCCACAACCACCATTAACCGTCGGGTGCTGGAAGGTTCATGGTTCGAGCTAATAGAGGAGCATCGGTACTCCTTGTATTAATCTAACTTAATTATCATACTAAGATCCTATCGTTTGGATTACCACCACCAAAAAAAAAAAACTTTGAATTTTGCCTAGTGTTTTTTTTTTTTTTTCGAACTACAAAAAGGTGAAAGGGGGCAACTAGCGTAGCAACCCCTTTGGGCGTGACCATAGGGGCTCCCGACCCACAGCACCACCTAGGTATTAGATAGACAAAGGGCCCCAGTGGCGACTCCAAGAGTTTGGGAGCATGAGGTCATTCATAAACATCAACGTAAATCATAGAAATAACGATCGTTTCTACGGAAAAATTACGTCGTTTTGCTTGATTTTCGGGCACACCTCTGAAGATTCCAAGGGCCTTGTTTGGAGGAAGAAAAAACCGTAACAAAGTGCCTAAACCCTAAACTGAAAATGTCTAAACCCGAAGTGCCTAAACCTACTATACCCTACCCCAAATAGCATAAATCCCCTAAAATTGAACCCCAAATTAACTCTTCAAAGAGGAACCTTGGAAGCATTGGAGGTGTACCAAGAAAATGAGTAAAACTACAATTTTGCCGCACAACACCTACTGTACAACCCCCCCTCCCCCGGATTCCTAGAAATAAACACTAAATCTGCAAGAAAGACACGAGAGAAAACTGATGAGACTCCAATTAACTACCTAACAAACGGACAAAGAGAAACGGAGAGGGTGAAGATTGATTATTTTGTGTGCGTAGGCCCCACCCCATGTGAGAGTGGCGTTACAAATAACGTTGTATTGAAGAGCTGTATATTTGCCATTTGATTTGTACTATGTCGGTTTAACAATTACTGCGTTTCAAGAGTAGTAAAATATTGTGTGGTGACAACATCAAATGGGTTTTAGTCCTTTCGTTAGGTGTTTTCTCATACTCACTTTTAGTATTTTCAAAGACTAAAAAATTGTCTAGTGTGGTGTCAACATCGAATTTTAATGGGGTCATTTACAAATTAAGATAAAATTTTAATATAATAATAACAAAAAAAAATCTTCTTGGGGTCGCCTGACCCCACTGTGTTATATGTGGCGTCACCATTGAAGGGGCCTCCACGCTAGTATTGCAGTTAGCAGGACTCGAACCTTGTCGGATCGTGTACGAAAGGAATGAGCATTTAAGCCTACTCACCTTTGCCATCTAGGCTACCGCCTTCGGTGGTTTTGAATTTTGCTAGTTCAGAACATGATATGGAAGCTGAGTTGTTCCCGATCATTATCTTGGGATGATCTGATCATTTTTAGATAAAAAAAAACTTGTTGCTGCACACCATGGCAGTGAGTTAATTCGCGTAATAAGTTTGCTAAACAAATATTCTTCCCTTGATAACGAAGAGAAAGACCTAAGAAAGCATTTTATTTTATTTGTTTCCTGTTATCAGTTTCTGTTATTGTTGTTGTTGCCGTTGTCATTTTCCGTTTAACCTGTACAACTATGCACATAAGAGGGATCAACTATAGGCTCATTTGGAATCTAAAAGTCTATATGTATTACACACAACTCCGGCCGATACAACTGCATCTAGAATCAGGGATGGAGTCAAAGAGGGGTTAGTAGGGGCGATCGCCCTTGCAAAAAAAAAAAAAAAACCTTTAGTATTATATTGAAACAAAAGATTTTTCCTATGAATTATTTAGGATGCAAAGTGTTTGGGAAAAACATTCACCCCTGCGTAGTGAAGTTCCTGACTCCGTCCCTGTGTAGAACCGTTCAATGTATTTGAAGTTTGGACGCAAATGCATCAGATGATTTCAGACGTAGTTATGATTTAAAGTTGCGTTGGTTGCATTGCTCGTTCGAAATATATATGAACGTAAAAATTTTCCTAGAGGTTATGTGTCTACAACTACTAGCATGACATACATATAAATCATCCAAGTTTGCAAATGCAGGTTCTCCGGTTGATGGGTCTTTTGCAAAATGGCACACAGAGGGAATATGTATTATCATAAGGCGGGACGTCAATAGAAAGAATAATTCCAATTGGCATGTTTCAATTTACTTTCTTTTCTTGTTTTCGATTTTCTTTTTATGGGCAAGGGAGGATGTTAGACTTTATGACTTAAAATTATAACCGATGCTCTTTCGTGGGCTCAAATCTCCGATCTTCCCCTTGAAATCAACGGGTAAAAACTACGGGACCTTCTCTCTAATGAGACATAATTCCACTATCATACTATGCCTACTCTGATACTTCCTCCTTTCCAAAATAATAGTCTACTATAAAAAGACGTGTAATTTTCGGCCAAAAAAAATAAAGTACTTTCATATGTGATTTCTAAAGTTTCTTCACACCAAATTAAAAATCTCGATTAGTTCTTTAATTCGGTGAGAAAAAATTCTAAAAAATCATGAATGGGAGTACTTTATATTTTAATCTGAAAATTGCACTTCTTTTTGTAGGAAGCTATCATTTTGGGACGGTCTCATTAAAAGAACAAATAACTATCAACCGACCTCTATTCATGGCAAAAAAAATAATCAATCTTTGCTTCTAACAAGGATTGACTCCTGACAGTGCCTATGAAAGTGTACAAAGGTCGCCAACTGAGTTAACCCCCACTGCGCTCCCTTACAAAAATAATCAAAATCTTTGCTTTTGGTTATATTTTCAGTTGCAGCTTTCAAGTGCTGAAATCAGAATGGGCTGTGAATAGAAGAAATTAAACCTCCCCCCAGAAAACGAATGGGCTAAATAGAACCAACCCAATCTCGAACTAATCTGTAAGTAAAAGCCTTGCATTACTTGGGCTTAATGGCTTACCAAACATGGTCTGGACTTCTTGTATGAATAGACACACATGTGTTGGTATCTCATAACTAGACAAGGCCCAAAAGAATTTCTTTTTCTTTTCTTTTATTCGATGGCATGTCTTGGCCAGCAACTATCGTACGCGCACTTCAACTATTCTCCTCCCCCGTCAAAGGCAAGCCATTTATACTGGGACTAAAAATTCACAAGACATCTTCCTCTTTCGGTTTGACCCGAGGGAGTTGTCAAGTTTCGAACTCATGATATCTCGATTTAAGACTTTTTGGAGATCCCATAAAATCGCCACTTTTGATAAAATCACTTTTTGTTCTCGTTAAATAAAAACTTAGGAGTATTTTGATAAAAGCCAATTTGAAGAATTTGATAAAATCACAGCATGCTTTTAGCAAAGAATAGTGATACATACACACACTCAATCACACACACAATCACATGCGGTGGGTCCCACCGCAAATGAGGAAAGGATTTGATAAAGTTTATGAAACCATTGAAAACCATTGCCCCTTAGCCATCTAGGGGTTATAGAAAAAACAGCCCAAAACCCTCTCTCGCCAATCGCGTTCGCGTCCCTGCTCCTTAAACCCTCTCTCCCCAGTCGCCTCTATCCTCCCTTCTCTCTCTCTCTCTCTCTCTCTCTCTCCGGCGAGTTATACTCGCAGTACCCAATTACATCACACTCAATTATCCGCTTTACAAGGAACCTCTGGAGGTATCGGTGGTGATGGTTCTGCTACTAATTGGTTAATTTCCAGATGAAGGTGTTGGTGGTCTTTGAACCACTTCTTCTAAAACCTTAATGGCGATGATTGCTCACCTCTTTCAAAGAAGCTTACTTGCTGCCACTACACGGCTACCCTCCGCCGCCGCAGCCACTTGTTTTTTCACGGCGAAGGTTTTTACTTTTCTTCAACATCTGGTAGAAGGGCACACTTTAAATTTTTTCAAACTAAACTGCCTCCCAATTTCACATCTCAGATTGCAAATTTATCTCAATTCAAGATTTTTGTCGTTCCATCTTTTACTAAGGGCACACGCTATAGTATGCGTGTTTGACAGTTGCATATTGATGTTTTTCTTAGAGAAATACCGGTTGTTGTTAAAATATAACTATCATGACAGGTAATAGATTGATACTATATTTTTCTACATTTGTTTTTCTTTTAGCATCTGGGTGAAGTGATGTTGCATTAATCTGTTCTCTAGAAGTTACTCCATCCTCTGTCCCAAAAAGAATGCCAATACATGGAAGGATGAGTTAAAAAAACATTCTTTCTCATCAACTAAGAAAAAATTCGAACTTCTAAATTGACAGAACTCTGATGTCTAGTCATTTGCGAAAAAAGAAGTTTGAATCTTAATCAGAAAAGTGCCTTCCTTTTAGGTACTCGTTTGTGTACCGGACAATCTTGTAGGGCTGGAGGTAGTAATGCCCTGTAAATGGCTTCCATAAATTGAAAGAACTCTTGATATATTGTCAGTTGCGAAAAATGGTTTGAATTTCAGTGATAAAAGTTCATTGATTGTAAGTTCTCATTTGAGTACCGGGCAATCTTTTTGAGAAGGCGGTAGTAATGCACTAAAAATGGAATGGGCATGCTTATATTCTCTTCAATTTGATTTTAATTAAACTCAAACTACGCCTTCGGCAAGCATTTAGCATGCCCATTTGGAAAAAAAACAAAAGTTCTCTTGAATGATTACTTTTGTGAAGAATTGGATTGAGTTTGTAGCATGTTCTAGTTTTTGTTTTAATGCATCATGTAATCCATTTTTGTTCAATTATCCCAGATTGGATTGACATGCTGTTTCTGGAAACATAAGTGGGTGGGTTAAAAGGCTAGGGACTTTTTGTTATGGAAATACTGTAGTATTTTGGTTTGTTTGCGAAAACAATACCTTCTTTATTCTTCTATCCTTTCTTTGTTTGTCATGTTATTCACTATGCCCCATTTCCCCCCTGGATTTTTGGTTGCAGTCGAAGAACGGGGTGATGCAGAATCACAATTGCTCTTACTTGCCAAGTTCAGCATTTTGTAACGGCATTAACTATGAAAAATACTTCAAGCTGAAATTTAGACAGCTAGGGGTATCTTGCATCATAAAAGACAATCAACCAAGGGTTCTCAGACTTGCGTCTGTACAAAATTTTCATCCTGTTAGAAGCTTAGGCGTTAATGAATCTAAGAGGGCCTTTACCAGTCAGTCGGTAATCAAGGGAGGGTATTCTAATATTGTGGTGCCTTTGGATAGTTTTTGTTATGAGTCTAGATTGCCTTATTGTGTTGCTTATGCAAAGAGGCCTTTTTGTAACATTCCAAGAGCAATAACGGATAAAAATGATAGTGCTGGTGTTGGTGATGAAAGGAGTAATGAGAAAACTTCAGCTGTTAAGGTTTTCAATAAGCATTGGAAGCGGGCAAAGTCATTTGCCGCTCGCAAAAGGAACGAAGCACAGCAGAAGAATGCTTCTAACTCTGTCAATTCACAGTTAAAAGGTACTGATATGGTGAAATCAGGAGAGCAGCTAGCTGTGAATGGAGTGGAAGGTGCAAGTACGGGACCGTCTGTTTCAAATTCACTTGTTGGCAATGAAAACAAATTATCCGAAGATAAAGCAAAACGCAAGCACAAGTCAAGAAGCAAGAAAAACAAAGGACAAAGTTTTGGCATTAATGCTGCTGCTGATTCAGCAACTAAGGCAGAAGGTTCTGAAAAGGTTTCTCAAGCAAAGATACCCAGCACGGCGAACAAGAACCAGTCTTTACCTGCTACAGAGGTTGGAAATTTTCAAACTTATTTATTCTCAAGTTTAGTTTTTATCTCCTAGCGATATGCTACCTAATGCTGCAGCTTTTCAGAAGAATTCTACTGCAAACAGAAAACCCCTGGAGGTGCTTGATATTTCTGTTTCGAAAAAGCAACAGTCTGGAAGGATAGCTGTGAAATCTCATATGGAGGGGAAATCAACTAATGAGGCTAAAGTTACATCTGAAAAAGAGGCGGCAAATATTAAAAAAAATCACTCAAGTGGCAAAGCCAAGGCTCAGGGACAAAGGAGAATGCAGCCATTGTATCCTCCTCGTGGGAAATCTGTTGTGATTGTGGAGTCTGTCACAAAGGCAAAAGTAATTCAGGGCTACCTTGGTGACATGTTTGAAGTTGTACCAAGCCATGGTCATGTTAGAGACTTGGCTGCAAGGTCGGGGTCTGTGCGTCCTGATGATGACTTCAGTATGCTATGGGAGGTTCCATCTGCTGCCTGGACTCATCTTAAGAGTATCAAGGTTGCTCTAAGCGGGTATGATGTTTTGTTTTGCTTTTCAATAACTGGAGTGAGACAATTTCTGTGGACAAACTTTTATACTTAAAATAGGTTTTTATATGTGTTAAGCTTATCCCTCAGTGGTTAATTATAACCTCAAAAACTAGTGTATGAGTATGAGCGGCCTCTGCACTCATTTCCAATTGGTTTTGAGTTGGATGATTTAACATGATGTCAGAGCGTGTCTTTTGCAGGCTTTCGAACAAGACTTTCTTGATTGATGGCCCCATTTTTTGTGCCTTAAGCAGACCTTGTTGGCTGTGATCCCTATATGTCATGGATCTGGTATTTACCTCTCCCCATGGGGGGGAGTGGTAGAGCTTGTACCACATTGGTTAATTATAACATCCAAATCTAGTATACGAGCCTGGGCGGCCTCTCCACATTGCCAAATTGTCTTGAGTTGGATGCTTTAATAGTATGGTCATAAACAGATATTCATGTTGTTAGAGTTGCACGATTCGCAACATGACTTTCAACCAATTTGAGTAGAATCTTATTGAATTGAAAATGAAGTGAATCTTACTATTGGATTTGTGTTCCCTGGATTTAGTTTTGTTTCTAATTTTGTTGTATGGAGCGTAAACTGATGTTGTTTCAAGGTTTTGACTTCTCTATTAAGAAACAACAAGACATTGACTAGCTATATTGATTTCTATGGTAGCATTCGGATAGACTGATATACAATCTAGTTATATAGGTTCTTGTTCTATTTCAAGCAATGTGTATTTTATTATGCATATACCTTTATACAACCTACAGAAACACAGCAAAACTTATGATTCACAGTTCTATAATCTAGCAAAACTATTAGTGGTTCGAGTGTAAATTTGACAAGTGATTATAGATTTATAATCAGCACTACTCCCTCTGGTTTTTATGAATTGCGTACGAAGGAGTATCTGTAATTCTGTCCAAGACCTTTTACCTGGGATTGCGTATCATTTTGACATTTTTAAGTAGGATATTGTTTCGTCCTGTTTAATCATGTTTTAGGTGCTATTTTCTCACCTGCTTGTCTTTGTATCTCAGAGCAGAAAATCTTATTCTTGCATCAGATCCTGATCGTGAAGGAGAGGCTATTGCTTGGCACATCATTGAGATGTTGAAGCAACAAGATGCTTTACGTGAAGGTATCACTGTAGCTAGGGTTGTCTTCAATGAAATAACAGAGTCGTCCATCAAAAGTGCATTGCAGGCTCCGCGCGGCATTGATGTAAACTTGGTTCATGCTTATCTTGCTCGGCGGGCTCTTGATTACTTAGTTGGATTCAACATTTCACCCTTGTTATGGAAGAAATTGCCTGGTTGCCAGTCAGCTGGGCGAGTCCAGTCTGCTGCTTTGTCTCTTATATGTGACAGGGAAATGGAAATCGACCACTTTAAGCCGAAGGAGTATTGGTCAGTTGCAGTTCAGTTTGATAAAAGTGGAGAGGATTCAATAACCACCAAAAATTCTTTTTCATCATATTTGACCCACTTTGATTCTACAAAGTTAAACCAACACTCAATTAGTTCTCAGACAGAAGCGAAGGACATGGAACAGAAGATAAGTTCATCAAAATTCGAAGTGGTTGCATCTAAGAGAAACAAAATTAGGAAAAATCCTCCAAAACCGTATATAACATCAACATTTCAACAGGATGCTGCAAACAAATTACACTTTACGGCAACGTATTCGATGAAACTGGCACAGCAACTGTATGAGGGGATTCAGTTATCAGATGACAAGGCAGCAGGATTGATAACGTACCCCAGAACGGATGGATTCCACATGTCCGACGAAGCTATGAAGGACATTCGTGCCTTGGCTATTGAAAGATATGGACAGGACTTCACATCAAAGACTCCTCGTATATATTTTAAGAAGGTAAAGAATGCTCAAGAGGCTCATGAGGTGATTAGGCCCACAGATATCCGGAGATTACCTTCGACGCTTGTTGGAATACTTGATGAAGATTCTTTGAAGTTATATGCTCTCATTTGGGCTCGTACAGTGGCATGCCAAATGGAACCCACAAACATTTGTCAGATAAAAGTTGATATTGGAAATGCTGATCAGTCCATTGCTCTTCGATCAACATGCTCAACAGTTGAGTTTCTTGGGTACGAAGCAGTCTACAAGGATTTGGAAGCTAAAGCAATAAGATACGGTGAAGATGATGGAAATGATCACGATGATGCTTTCAAAGTTCTCAGTAATCTGAAGCCAAAGGATATGTTGAGTGTTTCTGAAGTGGAACTCATGCAGCACCAGACGCAGCCTCCTCCGCGCTACTCGGAGGGATTATTGGTGAAAAAGCTGGAGGAGCTTGGCATAGGAAGACCTTCAACATATGCAAATACATTGAAAGTTCTACAAGATAGAAAATATGTGACAGTAAAAAACCAACAACTGTTCCCTGACTTCCGTGGTCGAATGGTGTCGACATTTCTCTCCCACCATTTTTCCGAGGTCACAGATTACAGTTTTACAGCTGATATGGAAGCAGAGCTCGACAATGTTTCTGCCGGATCGACTGAATGGAAAGGACTACTTGGTGATTATTGGAAGAGGTTCAAAAGGTACTGTGATCGTGCTGCTAACATCCATATTCATCAGGTGGAGAAGACGATGGAAAAAACATTTGGAGATTTGTTGTTTGATTCTCTCCCCTATAAAAGCAGGACATGCCCAATGTGTTCAGAAGGCAAATTGACTTTCAAAATCGGAAGGTTTGGTGCTGCATATTTTATAGGCTGTGATCAACACCCAAGGTGCAAGTGAGTATAATCTTGCATACTCCTTAATGTTCATATGGTGCAGTTCCACAGCATATATTCTTATAGTATAGAATCAGTTATGTAGTAACTTTACAACATAAAGTTGAAATACAATTTACATGTGTTTTATATATTGTTATAAGCATGATATTTTAGAATATTTATTTTTTTATTGGATCTGAATTTAGCTAGTGTACCAGTTATTGGACCTATTTAGCTGGTCGTTCCAATGGCAAAATTTTATTCCCAGTTATCTTTCATGAAAAACTCATATGGTGAGGGGTATTTCTGTTTCACCAAAATTGCATGTTGTCTGTTATATGGATGTAAACTAAAGAGACACTAGATGTCAAAGTATACATAATCCACAAAAATCCTACACAAAGCTGAAGAAACATTAAGGACTTTCACAAGTTTTTTTATGTGGCTTGAGCGGTCACTGTATTTGGCATTTTCATTCTCTTCAGGTGCTTTAGTGTTTATTATGAATGTGCTTGTGAAGTAACTTTCTCATTTTCTGAGAGACTTCACCCATTTTGTTGCCATACCAACCTAGTGGAGAAGTGTCAATGGTTTTTTGTCAATATGGTGGTGTTGCTTGTTGCATGATGAATCAAAATAAGAATTAATGAAGTTAGATGTAGTTTGTGCCCATTATCAATCAGGGCCTAGCGTGCTTGCATTGGCAAATTGAGGTCGTCGGACTACCTTTCTCCACGGAAGTGGTTGTGGAGATATAAGGTAGAGGTCGTAGTGCAGGCACTACTCTCCATCTTAACAGATTGGAACGCCAAAAAAGGGTTGATGTAGCTGACCTCAATTGATTGAAATTAATTTCGTTTGGTAGGAAATACCTTGCATAAGTCATTTTTAACTTCTTTACGTTGCCACCGGAAACGAACTTTGTTGGTAAGATAACATTTTGTTATTTTGATTACTTTCAACAGTTTGGAGCTTTGATTCTGCAGATTTATTGCTTAGACAATGTATGGTGATGATGTCCTCAATTGATTGAATTAATTTAGTCTGGTTAGGAAATACTTTGTATAAGTCATTTTAAACTTACTTTAGGTAGCTACAGGAGACAGACTTTCTTGTAAAGATCGCATTTATTTATTTTGATTACTTTTTTCAAACTGTTTGGGTGCTGCAATTCTGCAGGTTTATTGCTTAGACAATGTATGGTGATGATGCCCTCAATTGATTGATGTTAATTTCGTTGCTACTGGAAACAAACTTTGCTCACTAGACAACCTTTTGCTATTTTGATTACTTTCAAGTTTCAACAGTTTGGATGCTGCAATTTTGCAGGTTTATTGCTAAGACAATGCATGGTGATGATGAGGAAGACGATACTCCTCAAAATGAGAAAACAGTAGAGCCACCAAAATTGTTAGGTGTTCATCCCAGCTCAAATGAGAAGGTTCTCGTTGTTTGGCTTTAACTGTTATAATCTATGAATCTTTGTTATTGTAAGAAGCTTATTCGGTCTTCTAATGCGTGTATTGGAAACTAAAAATATCTTTTCAGATTCTCTTGAAGAATGGTCCTTATGGATTCTACATCCAGCTTGGCGAGGACAAGAAGGGGTACTCACCTAAAAGAGCTTCGGTGCCCCACGTATGTTTGCGTTATTTTAGTATGAGTATTGAAATTTTGGAGCCTTGTCTCCTGGTCTACTGTCATTGACTCGTCATCTCCGTGTATACAAGTGCTTGTGTTATCTGTCTTGTGTCCTTTGGTTCTCAATTACTAAACAAGGGATTATTACTTGGCCTCTACTGGGCGTTAAGGATATCTTGGCAGTAAATTTTCTTCTAAATCTTTTTTCCAAATTAAAACACAAGCGAAAAGATGCACAAGCAATGTAATTTTCTGAAATTCTTCAATTTCTAAAAAGCATATTAATTACCCCGTGTTTTTTTTTTCCACATATTCAATTGTGTAACTGACGCGGATTAAAAAAATAGAGACTATGTAACTGACGGTCGTATATTGGTAATCATGTAACTATAGAATGTCGAAACAAAATTATGTTCTCGTAATGTCCTTCTTGAAAACCTTAACTTAAACAAGTGAGTCTTCAACTATGGATTTTATATTCCCACATTCAGGTGCGTATAACTTGCATCGTTTTGTTTTCCTCTTTATCCTTATAGAGGTAATTGTTTGCATTTGATCATGCTGCAATGACTTGATTCCCAAAAATGCTAGCCTTCTTCCTTACAGAGGGAAAGAAAAGAGCCTCAGGGCCCACATCGTAGTTTATCTCCACATGCTTAATTCATAGCATATGTTTTCTTATATTAAACTCGTACATGGTTTAAAACCTTTCTTGTTTCAGGTGAAAAATATAGATTCTGTTACCCTCGAAGATGCTATTGACTTGCTGCGCTATCCTGTGACATTGGTATTTCTACATCAAATTTAAGTTACTATCTTATTTTTGTTGTTTTGTAAAGATGAAACTAATGCTGCCCAACTTCATGTTAGGGACACCATCCTGACGATAATCATCCGGTTGTGATAAAACTTGCACGGGTGGGATTTTCTATTAGACATCGAAGCACCTTCGCACTAGTAGCCAAGGTATATCTTTTTTTGTTAAGCATGCCTCTGTTAACTAGTTGTGATCTTTATTCTTTCCTGAATGGTAGTGCTTCACTATAATTAATTAAGCTTGACCAATGTAACAAGTATGCACAGCTGGCTGGTTTGGCTAAGTAAGCTAATTGTCACCATATTAACCTCCAATTTACAACTTCATAAATGAAAACTGGAAAGCTGGTAGATGCAGCTCAATCTAGTGCAGGGGCTCTACTCTCTGCCATTTGCAGTTCTGAGCATTCTTAGAAAGAAAAAAGAAAGTGAGAACCATTAAGTTTTCTGTTGGGTGTGAAGAAACGTGAGGATTTAGTATTTTTGACGAAAAACTTGCATCTCAATTGGCGGCGCTATCTTTACATGTTTTAACTTTTAATGCCAATTTTTTCCATTCCTACTCGGGCCAGTGTCTTCATTATATTGTTTATGATACATGCCAACCTTACTGTGGTTCTATGTTTCTATATATGTCATCCTTATTATGCTTCTATGTTTCTGTATATATCTACCCAGAACATGAACGTAAATGATATAACCCTAGAAAAAGCATTAAAGCTTTTGTTGGGTAAAGATGTGAAACAATGCGGCCGACCCAGGAAAAAACCAAAGCTTGAGGAAGCTGTTGTGGCTATGTGAGCAGCGGATACAGAAGCCAGAGGACAAATGATTTAAACGGGAGGTATGTATGTATATATAGAAGACATCCATCCAAAACATCTCATGGTTCTCCAACCCTTTCATCGGTTGTGTGGAATATCCATTCAATTTTGTTGTAAAGTACGTAACCATTGATGTTCCATTTTTGCCGCTCTAAAATTTTGAGTTACATGCTCATTCTTCGGTTTGGGTTATATTTAATTTTTTGGATAAAAGATAAATGAGGGGTTCTGGAGTCCCTAACTTATTTGATTCTCAATGGCAACGACTGTGGTTCTATTTTTTTGAGTTGTAAGGCCAAGGAAATAAATTTGGTTATTCCGGACACTTATCTATGTTCCTACTTATCATTGATTAGTCGGCTTAATCCTAGGAACTCTAGAACCTCTGTGAATTCTGGGCAAGATTAGTTACCTGTCGGATTGTATCTTTCCACATGGGCATCAGCAGAATGAAGCCTTTCTCAAGAGAAAAACTTGTATGCCGTCTAAACATGCTTTGGACGGCCCAGATTTAAGGGTGTCATTTTTGTATATTTTGGGGGGCAAATTTACCCTAACATATCTGGGCCGTCCAAAACATGTTTGGACAGCTCAGATGCGTCGTCGGGTACCACCTGGTGGTACCTGTTCGGCAAACAATTCTCACAGGGCTCTACGATTTGGTCTACTACTCCAAGTAGATTTGGTCCTGCGATTGCGTGAGATAGCCTGGACATGTAAGTTTAGTTGCTTTGCTGACTCGTTTACCACCAAGTTGGTTAAGATTTGGTCTGCATGTACTGGTTATGAAGAAGTGAAGAAACCCAGACCCTCCAAAGTTGTAGGTATTGCATGCTGCCTTGAGTTTACAGTAAAGCCTTTGGGCATGTACAGCAGTTGAAGCTAAATACCTAGCCAAAAAGTTGAAAGTTGTAGATAGGAACCCCAGGGAGGTTTTGTTGAGATCTTTCGTGAAAGGATATAAAACTGTAGGTATAAAATAAAGGTTCAAAAGAGGCCATGTGTAAACAGGGAAACCCACTGTTGGAGTACTAATTAAATGAGTAGCTTGGATTTTGTATGTCCTAAATGTTTGGGTTTAAACCAGATCCGGGGGTGCGGCATCTGAGTCATTGATTTCGGCAATCAACGGCTTAGATTTCATATTGGCGATGGACGGCTCGGATTTGTATAGTGTCGAGATGAAATCAGGATTGTTGAAAACGCTTCTGACAGTTCAGATGCCGCACTACAGGGGCGCCCTACAACACCTCGTTCCCGTTTAAACGTCTTTTGAATCCTCAATAATAAAAACCAAGCCTAATGGCAATTTAGTTTTTTTAGTTTTCTTTTTTTTCAAAATCCAATTCATATTTTTTTTTTACTGTTCTAATTCATGTGAAATGAATTTTACGTAGACCAAATGATAAATAATGGAGTACGTTCGTTAAAAATGGAAATAAATATAACCAAAAAAAACTTCTTCCTAAGTCACCAAGGACCAAAAAAAAACATAAGTCTAAACCTAATTAACATAATTTTAACCACAATTAACAATAGAAGTCTCCTAAACACTAAAGAGCCCGTTCCAGTGCCGATACATCTGTTTCAGTCATTGAATCATGCAAAAATCTTTACATCTCTCAAGATTCTCAAATGACCGAAAATACACCGGAAGTTCGGAACACCGGTAGCGGAACACCAGTAGCGGTTTCGCTGTCCAAAACCTTGTCATGGTGAATACTAGTACTAATATTTCGTCAGAATTCCAAAACTGTCCATCTTCTCAAGATGGTAAGCCCCATTCCAAGATGGTCAAAAGTGGGGGCTTTTTTTGTCACTTCTGTTTGTTTGAATCTGCGATAAAAAAAAAAAAAAAAACATACAAAAAAAAAAGGGACGTTAAAAAGAAATTGGAGGAAAAAAAAAAGAATAATGCTTTCAATTTGACCAAAACAACAAAACCCCTTAATTTTTAAATTCATTTCCCATGTCCCACTTTTCAAAAATTCAAAGTTTCAAAAACCTTGTTAGGTGTCCCCATTAAACTAATCTCCTCGATTTGCACTAAACTAACCTTGAGTTTTACACTAATCAAAGGGATATTAATCTTTCTTTTATATTTTAATCAGTACTATTTTATTATTTATTTGAAAATAGAATGTGATGATGCAAGCAAAGCCCTTCAACCAATCAGGAGAGAATTTACATGTCATTATCCTCGTAATTAGTGCTTATTAGGAAACTAATTTTTGATGTTGCAAACAGAGGAGACATTAATTACAATAGAGTACGGAAATCTAAACCTTTTTTTAATGAGTATATTATGTCTGTCATTTCTTAGGAGTAACTCTTACTTCTGTTCAAACTAGGAAGGTTATTTCTGCTAATTCGCAATTTATCAGGGGTAGATTTGATTGCTACGAGTTACTGTAATTTCTCGTCTAAGGCCTCGTTCGGATATACGGAAAGAACAGAAAAATCAACCTTCTTACAACTTTTTTTTGTGTTCAACTGTCAAGAAAGTTGTGGAACCCATAAGAGTTACTGTATTATCTCGTCCAAGGCCTCGTTCGGATACATGGAAAGGATAGAAAAATCAACTTTCTTGCAACCTTTTTTGTGTTCAATTCTCAAGAAAGTTGCGGAACCCACAAGAGTTATTGTTATATCTGCTAATTCGCAATTTATCAGGGGTAGATTCGATTGCTAAGAGTTACTGTAATATCTCGTCTAAGGCCTCGTTCGGATACACGGAAATGACAGAAAAATCAACTTTTTTGCAACTTTTTTTTGTGTTCAGTTGGCAAGAAAGTTGTGAGACCCACAACATGAATTGTTCCACTTTCTTGCAAAATCCATCCCGCTAAAATGGAAGAATTTTAGTTTTCATGCAAAATTCTTTATCAACAGAACTGATACGTACGAAAAATAACTTTCATTTTCCTTTTGCTTCATTTTTTCCCGTACAACATTTTTTACGACTGGACAGAGCCGTGAGAATATGAAAAAGATTGTATTTACTTATGTAAATCAAGTTTGATGAGAAAATATTAGATAGACACTTTTTTTTTTTTGGATCTGAAATAGAGGACAGAGGGGAGCTGCTGCTGTCCCCGGCGATTCCGGGGAGTTCCGGTCTCGTGTCGATGATCGGAAACGTTCACGTCGAAGAGCTCGCCGAGTAGAATAAGTGTACCAAAACTTAGCTCAATCGGATATCATTTAGTACCTGATCGGTACAGATATAACTTGGCAATAATGGGTTTGAGTGGGTATGATCTAGTGTTTTGGATGCATTCTCTTCAAGATAAAAATGTTTCGATTAGTTACTAAATGATATCCGATTGAGCTAATTTTTGATACACTTGTTCTACTCGGCGAGCTCTTCGACGTGAATGTTTCTGATTATCGACACAAGACCGGAACTCCCCGGAATCACCGGGGACAGCAGCTCCCCTCTGTCCGAAATAGACATACGGATGAGGTTTTTCTCTCTCCTCTTGTGGAGTATTTTGATGAACAGTATTAGTACTATAAAATCACATAAATGCACTCAGATCAAACTCTTTATACTTCGATCCAATCAATCAATTGATCTGAGAGCTACCCTCAACTATAATAAGCTGAATGGCTGATATCTTAAAAGTCCTACTAATATTTACCTTTATTTTGTTTCTCGTTCTTTTCACATTTGTTAATTTTGCGTCATTTTCTTTTTTGGATTATTGATTCGTCTCGATGAGAGTAATCTAAAACGTAAAAAAATTATGATCAAAATTTCAATAAAGTTCACTAAAGACAAAAATAATTCAAAACAGATAGACTTTTTAGATTATTTTTTTTCTTTATTTAGAAAAAAAAAATTTAAAAAAAGACAAAAAATAAACTCATTTTTGAAATGTTCTTACTTTTGTTGGAGTAGTTATCTCAGGAATGGGTCTTCTATAGGTAGGAGATAGCCACCGGGTAGTCAATAAGCAAGCAAAGAAAATGACAAAAGAAATACACGCTTTAATACACGTTTTTTTTATTTATTTATAGAATTTCAATCGCTTTTATGTACATTTCACATAGAAGCGGGAGCCCTGTAGTGAAGTAACTCACTATAAAGTTGTAGTGAGCTCCATCCGGCCGTCCATCTCGGTACCCACGTCTCGGATTTAATTCAAACTCCAAATGATCCGAGCCGTTGATTGTTTGAAATAGAATCCGAGCATTCATTATCGAGATGAACGGCCGCATGAGGTCACTACAACCTTATAGTCCTCACTACAGGGACCCTGTACTTCAACTGTTCTAAACGTACAGACCGGCGAATACCAACCACGCACAGACGGTGTCGGGGGGCCCTTTGTGGGTCCCAAACGGTCAATCCAAACCGTTGATTCATCTCAAAATCGAATTCTGATGGCAGCGATTCTCGCGCGGGCCCACTCGAAATTCAATTTTGAGATGAATCAAAGGTTCAAATTCACCGTTTAGGACCCACAAAGGGGTCTCCGGCGCCGTCTATTCGTGATCGGTACAAAAGAAGTCGGTACCCCTGATTTTACCGCTTTTTTTGAACCTTAACAATTACCCAGTGAGTTGTTTGTATCATTTTCCCTGAAGAAATTAGAGTCAATAATTACCTGATATACAGGACATGCAGACCTGAGGGAAAACTTCAAAATGGAGGGGAGGACGAGGGGCAACAGTGGAAAACATAATTGTGGAAAGGATGGGACATGGCTCCTTATCCACACGCTGCACGAAATGTCTGCTAAGGTATGCCAGTAGATAATACTATTCCTACAAAAGGACAGCACTGCCCCTCCTCTCATAAATTACTCCGAATTTCTACAGTCAAAAAAATAAATACTGACTGTATACGAATTTCAAGAGAAACCTAATCCTATTCCTCTCCCCAAATGCAAAAATCACATCAGTCAAATCAAGTACTAATCATTGCTGATGAGAAATTTGAGATCCTCTTCTACCCACCCACCCCTCATACAAACCTTTTTTCCCTCCAAATTTTGTCCCAGTTTGAACCTTCTCCTACCTATCCTACTTGATTTTCCCATCTAATCAATAATCTTGTTTATCATTAGATTTTATGGGAAATCTCGGTTAATTTTATGGGATTTTTTATTTTATCATCTTGATTTTAGGAGATTTTATAGAATTTTTCACGTAAGCACCTTGATTTAATGAGATTTTCATAAAGTTTTACAGGAAACAAAGGCCTTTCTCCTATCGATAAAATGATTTTACCAAATCTTGGTTAAGAGAAATTTAAAATGAACAATATTCAACGATCCTTGGTTCGACGTGAATTTGAAACTACATAGTGCTTCCAACCAGGTGTAACAACCCCATTGAACCCATCTCAAATTTAATTTTCTTCTAAGACTATGGAATATATTAGCGTGTTTTTTTTTTTTTATAACCGAGGAACAGCCCTACAACAGGCCACTAATTGGACCCACTGCACGACCCAAACCTCGGAGGGAGCTGGTGCAACCTACACCAGTCACGGCCCCCCACTTAGCACAGATACTCACCCTGCGGGGAATCGAACTCCTTTAAAGGGAACTACCCCTAAAGTCAGGCATTCGCCCTAACCGCTGGGGCAACCCCTGGGTGTGTTATATTATCGTGTTACTCCCTCCGTCCTCAAATAGAACAATTTGGGGTGGGTGTTGTGCGGTAGGTGATGTGCGCCATGTTGTGCGGCAAAACGACGTAGTTTTGGGCACACCTTTGAAGCTTCCAAGGGCTTTGTTTGGAGGAAGAAAAAAATCACTACAAAGTGCCAAACCAAAAGTGTCTAAACCCAAAGTTTCTAAAGCCAAAGTGCCTAAATCCAAGTTCCTAAAACCACTATGCCCTACCCCAAAGAGTCAAAATCCCCTAAAATTGAATCCAAAATTAACTCTCCAAACAAAGCCTTAGAAGTGTACCAAGAAAATGAGCAAAACTATGTCGTTTTGCCGCACAACACCGCGCACATCATCTACCGCACAACACCTCTCCCGGATTCCAAATAGAAGTAGAGTATTCCATTTGGGACTATCTCTTTATAATGTGTGTTTTGAAAAGTTAATGTATGAAAGTTATACAATTATTATTTTGTCCTTTTGAAAAGTTAATTGGTCAAAGTTGAGGATAATTTTGAAAAGTAGAAATAAAAGTTGATTTGAAAGGTATAATAATAATGTTTCTTTAAGTTGGATTTACGAACTTTTAAAAAGGAACCGAGGGAGTATATTACAATATATGATTTGGGAGAAACCACCGACTCGGCGAATGCTCTATGTCGTGTTTTAGAAGATAATTACCAAATACTATCCCGAGCGAAAGAAATTAGATACTATTGGATAAGTAAACAAACCAACCTAACAAAACAAAAAATTAAAGATGTTCTTTTTAGAAGAGTGAGTTTCTACTAAGGTATTTTTGACAACTGATTTGATAATTTATAATTCAAAAATGCCAAAAATACCGTAGTGAAAACTCAGCCTAAGTTCATTTCCCCTTTTGCTTCTTCACAACTGGAGTATTTCCCTTGCATTTGTTCACTCATTAAAATGTGAATTTTTTTTATTTTATTTTTAAAAAAAAAAACCTATTCTTGGTCACTTCCACTTCCTAGGGAATATCCTTTCACCCCCTTTATATATGGAATAAAACTTCACCTTTGACAAAGAAAAGCTCTTCCTAGTCAATGCCTTTTCTGTTGCAAGAAAAGCACCCCACAGCTTCAAAATAAGCGCCTTGTTTTTCAAAACAGTGAATCCCAGCAGTGCCTCATCATAGGTTGGTGGGACTATAAACCTTTTCCGTAAAACCACAAAAGCTTTTCCCAAATTCCTGTGAATAAAAACTTCCAGTTGATCTCTTCTAGGGAACCACTTCAATTTTTCTCCCTCTACACTTGACTTTCATGTTCATTCCATTGACCTTATTCCCTTCCTCTAAACTTATTCTTTCCTAACTCCGGGTTCTGGCCAGTTTACACGTACCGCAATTACACTTTTATCATCAATTGGTGCGGGATCCGGTTAAAACCCATCCCACGAAAGTTGATATTAGTAGTTTTGAACCTGAGATCAAAGACGGATCGAATTCTCAAGTCTCAAGCCTCACAAGACCAATCTATTCATGTTATAGAATGGTCTTGTTTTTTTTTTGACAAACAAGCAAATCCCACAAATAGAAAACATTACATATTGTCCATACCTACCTTGACAAGATTATGGGCAGCAGTTACAATAGATCTAGCTACTATTATAACTTTAACATAATCAAAACTAATACATAGATGACAAAAATCCAAGAGAGCAAGTTGGGTTAAAACGCAGATTCATTGGGTTGTTGAGTCCTTTGACAAACTCCGTGCTATCGGTATAGATGCATACTTCCTTTAAATTCTTACTCTTAGCCAATTGCAAAGCCAAAATACCTGCTCTGATTTCTACTAAAGTTGCAGAGCTCGCTTTGTATTAGAATGGTCTTGCGAGAGGCATGAGACTTGAGAATTCGATCCCTCTTTGGTCTCGGATTCAAAACTACTAATATCAACTTTGGTGTGATGGGTTTTAACCGTGTGATACTTCCTAATCCTATAAATCCATTTCTGACTGCATCCCATATTGCCCAACATATTGAATAAAAATGACCAACTAACACTATCATATACCTTTTCAAAATCCAATTTAATTTAAGAATAAGACCTTTTTCACCATCCTTTTTCCAGCCGTCAATGATCTCATTAGCTATTAATACCCCATCAAAGAAGGCAGCCTGAGTTTCCCACTTTCCCCCACAAAGATTGATAGCACTTTCTTAAATCTGTTTGCTAATACTTTTTGCTAAGAGTTTATAAAGCCAGGTGCATTCAGTTCCTTACACACACTGATTTCGGACGAGGGGTTGCTACTGTGCACCCTGTTGTACTCTTTTTACTCCCACAAAATCAAGATCCAAGAATCAACAGTAAAACCAAGAACAGTACAAGCAAAGAGATATAAAACAAAGATTAAAAAGATAAAAATAAACTCTCATTTCATTGATTAATCAAAGCATGACTTGATCAGACACACTATTGAAAGAATATTCACAGCCACTCTGTTCTTCTATTCTATTGAATCTCAACCCTAACAACAGAGTCAAATGAAAAAGCTCAAACAACTAATACCTACTGTTATATTTCATCATCTTCTTGAACTCTCTTAAACCATCTCTCAATTTTTATCAAACACATTAGTAACTATCAAACTTCTCTCAAAATTCCAAATCTTCTTGAACTTGAGTACAAGACCTCTGCATCCTAACACCACTCAAGCTCGCCCTCGACTCCATGATTTCGTTAAGCGAAAGCCTCTTCTTAGACCCCGGCTCAGGCCTTTGCTTCGGTGCACTCTGAGACCTCACCTTCGCCCTGAACGATTGGGTGTTCGACATGTAGTTGGGGCAATTCGAGTAAGGCCGGAAAAATCCCTCTCCTCCACACGCGCTCTTGGCTGGCGTTACAGGCGCATTGGACCTTGTGGAATGTGCAAAACGAGGGGTGCTTTGCGTGGTGCAGCATTTGAATTCGTCGCCCGTGAAGCACCACTCGTAGTGTTGAAGGCTTTTGCAGTCGGGGACGGAGATACGAGAGGGAATTGGACATGGGAAAGAGGATGAGACGTATTGGTAATATGGGTCTTCACAAGAATCTGAGATTCTCCTTGATCTTGATCTAGGCTTGTAGGTATCAACCTCAACAATTTTCGGACTTTCATCGTAAGCATTTAGCGGATTTTCAACCGATAACCTCTTGCTATGGAATTCGCTTCGCGTTTCATCAAATCTTTCCTGAAAAAACAAAGAAACGAAACCAATGAGTTAACGAAAACAAACCCATATTGTTCTAGTGTTCAGAATGTTGTGTTAACTGTTAGTCCATCAGGAGGACGGGACAATGACTGTCGCACAACATTCTGAACACTTTTTAGCACTTAGATGGGTGAATAACATTTTCACGAGAGAGGAAAATGTGAAGCCATTCTCACCAAGGACCTTCGGGCACGATTTTCGGGCAGAAACCGGCTATTTTTGTTGAGCAAACGAAGAGCTCTCTGGGATCGAACAGAGGCCTGAGCTCGTATAAGAGCTTGCATGCTATGGAGAGTTGCAGTGGCTCGTTTTCGGACAAGAAAGCCCCTGACAAGTGCTTGTATTTTCACTAGGCCTTTCAGTGCTCGAAGGGCTTTTCTGGCCTGAAAGGAGAATATCCAAATTGAACTTTGTACATATTCCAAGTGAAGGGAAAGAAAAAGAAAGGCTTATGTAACGCTTTGTCTAATTCAAATTCAAACTAATGAAAGAAAAAAAATCCAAATATTACTCCTAAAATGAAATTGGAAATACTCATAAAAGATTTCAAATTCAAAACCTGAACCTTAAAATGGGAATGTCAATCATTGGCCTAAACAGAGAAAGAGTCAAAGTATACGGACTGTTTGGATATTCATGTTTGAAGTACTTTGAGTTCCGTTCAAAAAAAGTACGTTGAGCAAATTTAAGCGACTTTTCGGATTCAAGAAAATTGGTGTAAAAACCTTCCAATTTTCTGAACAAAATAGGAAAAAGACAGGAAAACAGAACAAAATCTGATAAATTCAAATACCCAGTTCAAGTTTTACGAGATTAATCCACATGACATTCGAAATGAAACAGAAAATGAAAAACCACTTACCAAATAGCCTCTGAAAACGGACTGAATCCTGATTGCAGCCCACTTCTCATTCCCACAACAAAACAGAGCTGCTCTGTTTTGGCTAGTAAGCCTTACAACAGCCACCGCCGCCTGCGCCGCGGCCACTGCAGCGTCAGCAGCAGCCGCTGTGGCCGCGGCCACGGCAATTGCGTGCTTGTTCTGCTCTTTCTCTGACTCAGAAATGTAAGATCTCAACCAGACAGCTTCGGTTGTCGCCTGAGTATTCGCCGGGATATTCAAAGGAATCTTAGTTGATTTCCCAAAGCTCCACCTTTTCTTGTCTTTCCGGTCACCGGAGCTTGAATTTTCCGGTGATTCCTTCTCTTTCTTCATACCCAACAAGCCTTTGAACCACCTAGTTGTTTTCCCCATTCTCTCTCTCTCAAAAACTTTGGACTAGAGAGAGAAAAACAGAGTGATGTGCACTAAATTCCTACAAGAGGGAGAGTAGTAGCAGAGGGTTATGATTAGAAATTTACAATGGTGCAAGCAGAGAAGGGATGAGAACAGAGGAGAGTGGTGAAAAAGATTAACAAAAGGCATCAAACATTAAACAACTATAGAGCGAGAGAGGGATACTGTTTTTTTTTTGTTTTTTTTTTCTTTATTAGTATTATTATTTTTTTGAAATTGTCACTCTGACACTACCTCGTGAAACAAGTGTATTAGGACAAAAAGGTATCACAGAAAGAAACAGATTAAAAAATGAAAAAAATTGGTAGCAGACTGAAACAAGAATTTACCTTCAAAGATTGGTAAAAATTTGAAAAAAAGTCCTAATAAAAAGCCCAAACATAACCCAAATTCTTAAAAAAGTGGGGAAAAAAAATGCAGGAAGTTGTGGAATATCCAATTCTTCCAATGAGAAGCTCAGAAAACCCACACACAAAAAAAAGCACAATCAATTGGCCCCTCCATCTGTTTTCACAGTCAAAGAAACAAATTATGAACCGAAACCGAACTAAATTGAATCGAGCTTTATGTTTCAATCAATTGGACTCGACAAAGGGAGGAACAATATAGAAAAAAGGAGTAATAATCACAGGGAGAAAACTGGCGAGCTCAAACTCACCTTCTTGAATTCAAAAAAAGTACTCAAAACGTCTCCTCCCTCCAATTAGAAAGACACAAAAACACCTTTGTACTTCCACCCTTATCTCTCTCTCTTCAAAAACTACTTTCTCTCACTACCTCTCTTTCTGGAGCGGCGTGTAAGTATGAAAGATACCACCAACTGGGTCCTCAGCCGCTGACACTATCTCTGTATCTCAAGAATCTCTTCAAAAAAAAACTTTTTCTTTGTTCTTTGTTCTTTTCTTTCTCTAGAACCCCAGACCCACCGTCAATTCTCTCTCTAAAACAAAACCCATCACGAATTCTCTCTCTAAAACGAAACCCATCTCAAATCTTCCCCATCTCCCTCAAAAACTGGTTAAAGATCACCTATTTATTGAATTCCCAACCAGACACGAAACAAATTGCGATATGGGTATGAAAAAAAATCCCTTTGATTTCTCTCTCTCTATCTCTCTCTTACCCACCATTAAAGCACATCTTGTACAATCAAGAAAAGGACTGTAAATCACAGAGAAATCTTTCGGGATCAGAAAATTTTTCCATTTAATTTCGTGGGATTCGCTCAGAAATCTCTCTGCATAATTTTCCTTGTGCAGGAAATCTCTGAGATATCTTTAAAACGTGTTTGCTTCTTGAGGAAAATTGAAAATGTTGTGACACCCGGCAAAGATCTGAGTGGTGTGTGGAAGATAAGGACAATCGGCAATTAAGACGATGATGTAAATAGTGTGGTGGGGGAGGTCGGAGGTCGGTTGTCAATTTCCCAAATTCGTGGCCTTTTTTTTGTTGGGGGGTGTTTTTCAAATTCCTTAATCTTGGGGGTGGGATTAGGTAAATTAATCTATTCTTAGGGTGTTAAATATGGTACTATATATTAGCCAGCTATGATATAGGTGTATTATGTTTAGGGTAGGTTTTCAAAATTTGAATAGGGTTTTGCTTTAATTGGGTCTGAAACCTTTGCAATTGAGTCTTAATCATAACGTTATCCATTTAACTTGCACTCCAGAGAATGGCAAAGTAGCATCCCTTTGAAGATTTGCAATTATGGCCTTATTTTTGTGTCATTAAAGGTACTGTACTGAACATTTAGTATTTTTCTAAACAAGCATGGAGTATTTGAAATATCTCATGCATACTAGTCAACGAAAATAATGTGGTGGTAGTAGCATTTTGAAAGTATTAATTGTTTGTATAATATGATAAGACTCAAATATTCGCCTCATTTTGATAACCGGCAAAAATGAAATAGGAGTACAAAAGGTAATGGCGGGTTTTGTGCATATTCGTAATCCCAACAATGCTAGTAGGAGCACACTCTGTCGTGAACCTTGCCTTAAGTATATTTGAGTATGTATGTAAATGTGTGGATGACGTTATTGTATGTTTCTTCAGACTTCATTATTGATAATCTCGGCTACTAATATAGTTATCCCAGATACAGATACTAATAAAGAAAAACTATGGGTATACCATTTGAACCTTGCCTTAAGTATATTTGAGTATGTATGTAAATGTGTGGATGACGTTATTGCATGTTTCTTCAGACTTCATTATTGATAATATCGGCTACTAATCCAGTCATCCCACATACTAATAAGTGCATTAGATAATATGTTCTCTTGCTATTAGTTTAGTCAATGCCTTTAATTTTCATTTGAAATGGCTAGTTAAATTAGTCCTATAAGACTTTTTCTTACATTTTCAATTAGATCCCATAAGAATTCAGGATATTTTTGTAGTTTGGATTGCTATTGAGGAGAGAATGAGCATCAGCAAGTGTAACCAAAGGGGGAGGGGAAGAATGTGACAGGGATGTGTATTTTCATGTCCAATTTTGAAGAATAAGGGGTGGGCGATCTTTTTGGGTCGTGAGGGATAAGGTTGACTAGTATTGAATGGTAGCAAGGGTTTTCGTAGCCAAAACCAAATACCCAGCCCATAGTATGAAGGATGGGTTCGCAAAGGGTGAAGGTTGATAAGTACGAGCATCTCCAGCTCTTACTCAAATTTAAAGTCGAATAAATACCTCTAAAATCCAACTCCATCCCTTGAATATCGAATTGAGTTTTACCCGTTTTTTAACCCAACTCAAGGAGACCAAAATCTCGTACCAAATTTTCAACGACTAGTTTATTTATTTATTTATTTTTGTGTTCGACAATAGTGGTAGTTGGTGGTGGTAAGCAAAAGTGGTGGCAGTGGTAGGTGGTCCTGGGGATAGATTTTGTTCAAGGAACCAAGATCTGTACTTGGCTACTACCCGAAACACGATTTACGCATGCAGACAATTTGAAGCTTCTCTACAAAATATGATTTGCGCATAAATGAGAAGCACTGTGCGATCGCGGGCGAGTCTTATTCGCGGAGGAAGGGGACAGTGAAAGGTTTTCTCTCTGGTGGGGAGGATTTGCGTGGGTGAATGTGAGGGGAGAGTGAGAATAAAAAGGTTTTCAAACATTTTTTGAAGTAAAATTTGGTACAAAAAATTGGGTTTTCCATTGGGGTAGAATATATGGTACCAAAGAAATTTTTTACTCAAATTTGAGTAAAATTTTGAATAGGGGATGGAGATGCTCTAATATATGGCGGAAGGTGTTTTTTTTCAGTTTTAAGCCATAGCCCACACAAACTTATCCAACCAAAATTTGGGCCATAGCCACACCAGCCCATCCAGCTCAACATGGGCCATAGCTAACATAGCACCCACTATATCACCGAACGAGAATATTCAAGATTCTTGAAAGTTTTCTAGTTTTATGCTTTAGATGAATCGAAAAGGATAAATATTTTAAAAAGGGTTATTTACCTAGACACCCCCTCAATTATAGTACATCTTTTTGTGGGACACCCCCTAACCTAATTTAGCCTACGGAGAGATTATTTTATTTGTTTAAATTTATCCCCTACGCCCCTTCTGTTAGCATTCCATCCACTTCCGTTGATAAATTACCATCAATTTGGTGAAATGTATTTTTTTTCCAATATTGCCCTCCCCTACATATTTGCCCTAGTTATAGCTATACGTATATGTACATATTTTACAGCCTATGACGTCGTTTCTTCTTCTCTAGATCCCCCAAATTCTCACTCTAACTCCCTCATCTATAGTTTCTCTCTCCTCAAAGAGAGAATCCACCAAGTCCTGTCCCTCTTCCCAATCTCTCCTCCCAACCCCTCTCCTCCACCGCCTATTCCACTACCGGCGTCATTGCCAATATGGGCACTTCAATTCAAGAAATCATCATTACCGTGTCTTCCATGATGTTCACTTGCCAACGGATGTCTCTCAGCACCTCGACTCTCATCGCCGCCGCAGCCATGTCAAAAGCAAACTTGTAGCGGCGAAGAAAATATGGAGACGCAAACACAAACCCGGATCCAAAATCAAAGCCAGAACCAAACCCACAGCTTCTATTCGAGCGAAACTCTCAAAAATTAGTACGCTAATCATAATTATAATAACACTGATCATGGAAATCGCAATGAAAATGGTGAGGAGAATAATAATAATACTCCCTCTATTCCAAATTCTTGGTCCCTCCTTTTATTTTGGGATGTTCCAAAATATGTCTCATTTCTAAAAATATCCATCAAAATAGGCCCACTTTCCAGTTTTACCCTTAAAAAGTATTTTTTCCATCTCAATTAGTTTGTCAATTATCTTTTGTTTTATAACGATTTTTATGATTTTAAAAACTTTGTATAATAAAACTAATTGATATATATCAAACAGGATCCATATTGCATATGTTTTGAGTTTCATATAAAGTCCTTATCTCCAAAAAATTGGCCTCGTTAATATTGACTAGACTTAAAGGCAAAACAGAAAAGACAATACAAAGTTTTCACACCTCTTAATAAGTTGGATTCCCCAAAAGGGGCAAAGAAATTGGAACGGAGGGAGTAATACTAATAGCGAAGGAGGGAATTGCGAAGGGGGGGTATCGGGGAAGAATTACGATATCATAGAGTAGTACGCATCGATTTACTGGCGAAGTACACGCATACTTTTCACTTTTCAGGCGTTCTGTGGGAGTGAAGTGGATGTCAAATGAAGTGTTCTGTGGGAATAAGTCTGGAGTTTGGAGTCCATAATGAAGGGCATAAAGGTCTTTCACTCATTTTTTTGTTCAACGGAGTTAGAGCTAATTAAGTTTTAAATTTAAAAGGGTTTCTTCGTAGGCGAAATTAGTTTATGGGGTGTCCCACGAAAAGATGTATAGTTAAGCTGGTGTCGTAAATAACCCGCCTGAAAATTAAAAAATGACTTGCAAAAAAATTCCGAGGAATGAAGATCTCTATTTCATGATAATAGATTAACGGTCCGAAATATACCAAGAACAAGACAGGAGTAAGCCACATCTTTTAAGCAGTAGTATGTACAAACTAGTAGAGGGAAGAAAATAGGAAAGCATATCCATACCAATATCTAGCACTTCTTTCTCAACATTTTTTTTTATTCCTACAAAAGCCAAAACAAAAAAAGGAAAATTTTGAAAATTTCCAAGAAAAACAAGCCATTCACAATACAGCCATTAGCTGGAGTATTTTAACTACAATTGCCATTCTTCTTTCACTCAGCCATAGAACATACACAATCAAATATGTCAAATGTGATTCACAAATCAGGTCTCCTCCAAACTCTCACTTAAAACACTCAACTCTTTTCTTCATTTGTTTGCCGCATCAAGTGGGATCTTCTCTTGCTTATTACCAACTGCGAAACACAAAAATCCTCAAGAGTTCAGAACTAACTAGGAGCAAAGAAAATCTGTGCGCGAATCAATCGGCTCAGAATTAAGCTCATAAGGGGATTACAAAAGAAAACTCACAGCTTAATGTTGAGAGCTCAGAAGTCTTCAACACGCGAAGCCTTTTGACAGTAGACACAAACATGCTGCAAAAGACATGTTAAAGAACCCAAATTAAGAACTAACAAAAGCAATGTGTAGTTAAAGAAAACAATTCGGTGCTCGATTAGGAATCTTAAGTACGTTTTGGGGGAAAGAAAACAAAGTACAACTACAAAGTAGATTTTTTTTTAATGCATTAGTGACCTATTGTTGTACTATAAAAGGTGTTAGATTAGAATAAATCAGATTAGAAAGACAGTTGTAAAGATACTTACTGCCATGGGACATCTCCAACAAGCATCCTGTCTCCTTCATTGTCCTCATAAACAAGGGTATATTCCCCACTTCCATCTAATAAACCTGTAATCACTTTCTCTCCCTCTTGCTTGTTCTGAATTCCACCAGCCAGGGAATCTCTTTGAGCTAAACAGGATTAACAAAAAAACAAACTCAATAAGATCGCCGAATCTGTACTATAAGTTTAGTTGGCATGCGTAGGACTAAATTTCAAGCTGTATTAATAGCCAATCCCCGAAAGAAAACCACTATAGAAATGCATAAACTAGGTTCTTCAACTTCGTTTGAAATACTTAATGAGCTTCAAAATCTTGGTTTGTTCATCACTGGGTTAACTCACAAATGAGCTTTTAACAAGCCGAATTGGAATAAACTAGAGTGATACGATTCGTTTTACATGGAAAGTTTGAGTTGAATTTCAAGAAAACAAAACAGGAGTACATCTTTAGGCAACTATCACTGAAGGGAAAAAATAACTCGTACTCTCTAACGTAAACATCCACTAAGGAAACCAATTGTATGAGTTGAATTATGCAATGAGTAATGTAGATAACCTGCAAGTAGGCCTCTGAAGAGCTCATCAACAGAAGAGGAGAGTTTTTCATAACTGTCGTAGGCTTTAAGATCAACTTTCCTTCCAATAGGAACTCCATCCATATTTATCTTCACAAAGAAACCCTTTTTACAACTTTCAGCTGGTTTTTCCCTCAATTCCTTGTTCGGGGCAACATTTTGCGACTCAGGGATCAGCTTGGATGAACTGCTACTGGCAAGATTCTTCCTAAACGAACGGATTGGAGGCCACCCCACCACTGGAGCCGGAGCAGTTCTTTTGTGTTCCAAATGTTTTCAAGGGACCATCAAGAGAGAATTAGATTAGAGATATTCTATATGTCACAAGGAAAATAAACAAAGAGGTGGGAAAACAACTTATTAACTTAGTAGCCGGAGCAGTTCTTTTGTGCTCAGCAGTTGGTTGGTCTTCGTTAATATTTGAGTGGAAAGGGATTATCGCTACCAGAACCAACTTAGTAGCTTATCATCTTCAAGTTGCATGCAGTTTTCAAACGGGAAAATTGCCTTATATCTCTTTCTGGTGCACCTGGAGTATATATTTTCCCAACACCGGTGTTTTAAGTTCTAAAAGACGCTAGTCGATCCCAGCTCGGTTGGCTGCTGACTAGCAACTTTTAGCCGACTAATTGCCGACTTTTGCCCGACTAGTCGGGTTTCGATCAAGTTGGGGGACCTCCAACTAGCGACTTTGGGCCGACTTGACCGACTTTTGTGTGCTTGGCCCACTACTTCTTTCTATGCATTAGGATGGTTTTGTGTATGTTTTAGAGTTATACTGCCGCTTAGTTGGATTTGTAATACCCGTATTGCTTTTTTACTGTACTGAGAACAAATTTCTTGTCATCCTCTAAAAAAATCATTAATTTTTCACATAATACTAAGCCAAACATGATGAAAATGTAGCATAAGATACACAATTTCCACCAAAAACATAAAGATGTATGAGACAAACCAAGTAACATCATGAGTGACCAAAAGCATGAGTGACCAAAAAAAAACATCATGAGTGACCAAAAGGACAAAGGGAAAATAAGGATGAACTTTCCCAAAGGAGAATACAGGCATACAGCTGTTTATTCATTAATGAACAGGTCAAAAATATGGGACCAAAGTAAAACATTTGAGTAAAAGAGATCTTACTTTCACAAAAATAAACACCAAAAAAAAAAACTAATACAGTAACCAAAAAAGAAAGGGGGAACCATAATGAATGAACATCAATATGACTGATAGTGATGAATATCCTCTGTCCAAAAGAAACAATCAACAAAGGCAAGGAAAAAAGCTGTGGGGTGTACCTTTTCTGAGAGCTGTTGGTGGCCACAGCTGGATTTGCAGAAGCTGGTGGAAACACCTTCTGCTCTGCATTTTTCTGCAAATCTTCTCCTTTATTGCCACAGCCATGTGATGATTCCTTAACCTTTATGGCCATTCTTTGTGGGTTTGATTGAATCAGAGGAAACAGAACATTACTCTGCTGCTGCTGCTGTTGTTGGGTCTTTAGCATGTAATCTGAAGATGACCCAAAAGGGTTTTCTGAAAAAGAAAAATGGGTTTGACCTCCATTTTTACCCATGATCCAACCATTATCCTCTGTTTTCATTTCAACTGTGTTTGTAAATCCTCTGTTTCCAGTACAAGTGTAGATTCCTCTGTTCTGGTTAGTGTTAGAGAAATACCCAAGAGAAAGGAGAGATGATTCCTCTCTTTCTTCACCTGGTGGACCAAGCCTTAGCTCAAGCTTTTTCTCCTCTGAAGATCCACGGATTTTTTGCTCAGCCCTTTGTAAAATCCACTCTCTTTCTTTCGGTATTAAATCCAGCAGATGTGGACTGTCCATGTCCTTTTTATCCATCGCTTACTTCCAAGGAAAAAGACTAATTAAAGAAACCCAAATGGAAAATTAGCTTTTCTTCAAGTTTCACCACCAGAAATCAGCAAAGAAAAATGAAAAAAACCTCACTGCAAAAATTAAAATTTGCCACCCGTTAGATTTCCGCAACAAATATCCAAAATACACAAATCTTCACTAAAGATTTAAGAAACGAAAACCCAGATCCTCAAAACTATCAAAACGGGCTATGTTTGGAAGTTGAGGAAAGAAGTGGAAAAGAAGAGAAAATTTAAAAAATTTCCTCTCATTTGTTTGGTTTCCAAATAGAAAGAGAAAGGAAAAGGAAGAGAAAGGAAAAAGAAGAGAAAATTAACTACTTTTTTTCTCTCCTTCTCTCTCCCATGAGTGCAAATTTTCCTCTAATTTTTCACAAACCAAACAAAAGAAAATAACAAGTTTCTTCCCCATTTCTTTCCCATTTCTCCTTTTTTATTTTCTCTTCTCTTTCTCTTCTCTTCCACAACTTCCAAACAGAAGCGGTTTTGGCGCAAAAATCAAATACCCAGATGGAAAACACTTACTGAAACGTCAAAAACACCAGCAAGAAGAAATATATAGAGTAATCATTCAGTAAAGAAGAAGAAGAGTAAAGAAGAAATATATAGAGTTGGTATGGAAGATACATACCGGTTTCCAGAGCTTCAACCCATGAAGTGAAAGTGCTCAAAAAAGACTGAAAATCCAAACACCATATAACAGCACAAGAGTAGCCCCACCAAAACAAATAAAATTCCAGAATACAATGAAAGGGTGAAGGAAAGGGGAAGGAGAGGGAGAAAAGCTATAATTGTTTGTGGGATTGCAATCTTTAGGTGCTTTTCTTTTTGGGTTTTGCACGCCGAGTGAGTGAGTGGGTTCTCTCTCTCTCTCTCTAGATTAATACTACTCCACTCCAGTATGTTTATTTTAGGTTTGTGGTAGGGCTATGGTATAGGAAATTAGGAACAGAGGAGAGAACAGAAGAGGAGGGAAGCGAGAAAAGGGGAAGGATATAGAACCAGAAAAGATTCCCTTCACTCAGAGGGGGGTCCCTAAAAACAGTAAACAGAAATAGGAGCATAATGCACGCAACCTGGGCGGCCCCCTTAAAAATTGTAAATGTTGTTCGCTTCTGCAAGCAAAAGCGTGTCCAGGTGTAATCAGTTCGGTTCGAATTTTTTGCAGTTTTTTGAACCGAATCGAACATTTCAGTTTTCAATTATATAAACTAATCATATGAAATTTGGTTTGGTTCGGCTCGGTTCGGTGTCATTAGGTTCAACTGATTTTTTTCGATTTTATTGGTTTAGATTCGCAAAAATGATAGATACACTCCCTCCCCAACCACTCCCTACCACTCCCCCTCTCACATGTGTGGTGGGCCCCACCACACGTGTGAGAGTGAGCCAGAGGGAAGTGGTTGGGAGGGAGTAGATGTATCATTGTTCTTAGATTCGAACATTTTAATTGGGCCTCGATCACTATATATATATTTTTTATATTCCTAGGCCAATAGACTCACAAATTTGAATTAAAACTGTCACAAGTATAATAGCCAAAATAACCATTTTATCACAACAATAGTGGGACTCAATAATCATTGTAAGCCCAAATAGGTAGCTCGGAAGGGAGTTCTTTTTTTGGGGTACCCTATCTATTTATTTCGAAGTGCTATATGCACATAAAACTTACCTAAAATATACTAAAAAATGAGTGACTCAGATTCACTCCAAGTCAATCTAAGTCATTCATTTTCGAATTCTGGGTACTTTCCGAATAAGTTTTCTTTGCACTTAGCATTTTTCATCTATTTATCTAGCTATCTATCTATATATATAGGGTCTGGATCCGGTAACATAGCATTTTCCATAACAAAAATCGCAGTTACACTAGTACTCAGAACCGTTCAATTGTTGAAACATACTATGTTTAAGAGTACCAGTAAAAAAATTGAATCATTCGGATATCGGTAAAGACTTGATCGACTTGAACGATTCACTTCGTTTTTATCCTGTCAAATTTAGTGACAAATACCGATCAAGTCCTTACCGATATCTGAATGAGTTAATTTTTTTATGGAAACTCTTAAAGATATATTTTAAACTAATTAAACGGATGCGGTCATTTCCACGGAACTCAAAAGGGGGTGTCTTACATTTGGTGTGTCAAATATTGTGTCAACGAAACCGGTCCTACAATTCCTGTAACACAATATTAGACCCAACATATGACACTCCATTTCAACCATTCAAATGGATTGTTGAGATTAAAAAAAGAGGTGGGTCTATCTTTCTCCCCACATCCCACTCATGTCCCTGCGCCTTTTCCCACTCCGGCAAATCACCTTTTTCCCTGGTGACCCATGTCCGGCTACCCCAACCCTAGCAATCCCAGCTTCGGCGACCCCTGCTATGTTGATGACGCTTCAAAACATGAACATGGCATCTTTTATGTCTCTCCCCAAAACATGAACATCACTTACAACCTATACAATAGTCCCGAAATAATATCCGCACGAGTATGTGTGAAGTAGCTCTATTGGGAGAATGAAATGTCTTTTAAAAATATCTCTAAACTAGTAAAATTTATGAGAGTGAGGATTGAAAGTGTGAGTGCATAACGAGAATTGAGAGCACGAGAGAGAGAGAGAGAGAATGAGGGCTCTACCGAAAGATTATATTAAGATAGGAGGAAGATATACCCTTTGTCAAGATTTCATTAATATTATTTTTTCCGATCAAAGAAACCAAGGAATCCCTCTGCAACTCCATTAATTACTTTAACTTTTAGATTGAATTCACACTTCAAAAGTCCTTTAATTGTTTTTTCTCATGTAAAAGAAGCTCGGATACATATATATTAGACCTTAATTCTTTTTTCCAAACAAGAAGAAAATTAGGCCTTTTAATTTACTAAAGCAAGTTTTTGCTTTTCCCAAAGTGAGTTAAATTTTGGTAAAGAAGTGGAGGGTGGGAGTGGTATTTGTCATTTTGGAGGGAGGATGTATGAGGTTAGCAGAGAAAATCGTAAAAGAGGATTTGCATGATCCTTATTTGCACGGCTGGCTCGTGCAATAATAGCATGCGGAATCCGTGATACTTATTTGGGAAAAATATTCACCTCCCCCAGAGTCCGTGACATCACATATTACGGAGAAAAGATCGAGGATAGTCCGGTTAATTGATGAGTTTGTTCTACATATGATTGATTCATGGTTCGATTTTCTTGGTCCGGCTTCAAGAAAATAAATTTGTTATGAATCCCTAATTTCAGCGTGGATGACTTATTTTTGACCAAACCGGAAAGATGACTAGTTGAGGAGCGCGTAAAATGATTCCGACACCCTGACCATCGTACCAAAAAAAAAGTATCACGGAGAAATGTTACGAGCATAATGGAATCGCTCAAATCCAAATAAAATTAAATGAGCTCCGAATCGTATAATGCTCGTGGCTTCAAACGATGGATATTAGGCAGGCCTACACATATCAAACGCTTTTTAACGCATCTTTATTTACACTCTGTTTGGTAGCCAGGGAAAAGAAAAGAAAGGGAAAATGGAAATACTAAGGAAAGTTAAGAGGAAAATTTTTACTTAAAATATTTCAATTTAGTTATTTTTCTTTTCTTTTTCCTCTCAAACCAATCAAAGGAAGAGGAAATTTTTTATTTTCCTTTCCTTTGCTTTCTTTTCCTCCGGTCCCAAACAAAGCTTTGTGTTTGGAAAATAATCCACAATCCGGATTATTGGATTATTCGTTTTGTCTTTATTCAATTTTTTTTTTTTGCATTTATTAGTTTTGAGTCAAAATTTTGTAATTTTTTGATTTATCTCGATGAGACGAATCTAACAAGTATACATTTATGGTCAAACCAATTTTTTTTAATAAAGCCAAAAATACTTGGATTATTTGATTTAATTTTGAGTTTATTAAAAAAAAATTGAGTTTTGACCATAATTTTATACTTGTTAGATTCGTCTCGTCGAGATAAATCCAGAAACCACAAAATCTTGACGCAAAACTAATAAATGCAAAAAAAATTTTGAATAAAGACAACGAATAATCCAATAATCCAGATTATAGATTATTTGCCAAAGGAGATATGGTCTCTATTAACATTTTTATTGCGTGATAAATACTGTCCGAATGATAGATATTGTGGAACACCTAATTTTTGTGGACAATATTAAAAAAAAGAAAGAGAAACAAATAATGATGTGGAGCAATACGTCAAGGTCATCAAATAAAAGTAAAAGGGTTGAAAAACATGCAATAAAATTTATTTGAATCAAGTTTTAGAATTCTTCTTTGGAAATATGACGATGGGACAGGTGGAGTCGGATTTGCAGTCCCTCGTCGGCAAATGACTCTGCGTCCCCCCCTCCCCCCCCCCCCTGACACCGCACACCCCCCGGCCCCACCCCCCCTCTCCCCAAACTGCCCCCCATCCACCCACCCACCCCCCCGGCCCAGATTCCCTTTTTTTTTTTTTTTTTCCTTCTAATTTTATTAATTTCATTTACTATTTTAACTTTATTTATTTAATTAGTCATTTAATTTGATTTATTCAAATTACATTTGCAAGTAATTGCCCCCCCGCGTAATTAGAATTTTACCCCTACTCTCTTCCTTTAATTACTATTGCTTTATTATTAATATTTATTTATTACTTTATTTCTTTTATTTAGTTAACTCATTTCTTTATATTAATTCATTTAATTATTTAATTCATTTATTTTATTTTATGTAGTTTTTTATTTAATTCATTTCTTTTATTTAAATATTTATTTATATCTTTTATTAATATTTTTTCTCTTCTATCTTTTTAGAAATCTCTAATATGTTATTTCTCTTTTTTAATTATTTAATATCTTGTTTTTCTAATATCTAATAAATCTTCTCGTTCTTTATATATATTTTTATAATATGCTCTAATATCTTTTTTTCTTTCTCTCTTTTATTTATTAAATATTGTTTATTTACTTCATTTTTTAATTACTTCATTTCTCTTTTACTTGATTACTTTGATCCTGGCCCCCCCAATGTCTTACCACGTGTTGCTTATGAGACCTATATTTTATCCTGGCCCCCCAATGCCTTACCACGTGTTGCTTATGAGACATATATTTGATTCGTGGTTCCAGGTACTGGGTGTCGTGCCGGGACCACCACAATTTGGAGGCAATATTGATTAGGGCTGACCACTTGTCAATGTGATTGTAATATTTATTCACTTTAAAACGTGATTGTATGATTGTAATATTATTATTCACTTTTAGAAGTTTTTTATTTATTATTCATTGTTAAGACAACTTAATTAACTAATTAAAATAATATAAAGTTTCTAAATATAAAGTGAAATTTAAATGCAAATTTATGAAAATAATTTACTTGCAAATGTACTTTGAATAAACCAAATTAAATGAGTAATTAAATAAATAAAATTGAATAAACCAAAAAAGAAAAAAAAGAAGACAAAGAAAAAAAAAAAAAAAAAAAAAACAGAGAGTAAATAAAATTGAATAAACCAAAAAAGAAAAAAAAAAGACAAAGAAAAAAAAGAAAAAAAAAATAAACCGAGAGGGGGGGTGGGTGAGGGGCGGGGGTAATTTGGGGAGAGGGGGGTGGGGCCTGGGGGGTCAGTTGTCAGGGGGGGTGTGCGGAGCCACTCTCCCCTCGTCGCCACCTGTTTCTTGTACGGGCACAATAGAGAAAATTGGGGAGATTTCGGGGTCACGAAATGGATAAAGATACGGATACAGAGCACTTGGTATAGAAAACGCACAGATCGTATTTGGGGACCCATTTTTGAGTTTCCACACGAGTGATCCGAACCGTTCATTGTCCTTAAAACATTTTTCCGAGGGGCCCCACCAAATTTCAGTTCAATCAAACGGTTGGAAGTGCTCCAACCAAAGTCCCACCGTTCCAACCAAATTTCGGAAAATGTTTTAAGAACAATGAATGGTTCGGATCACTTGTGTGGGACCCAAAAGTGGGTCCCCGAACGCGATCTGTGCGTTTTCTGTGTGTTTTTTTCTGTACGACCAACACTGTCCTCAAGAAATAAACGGATCTCCTTCAACTTTGTAAGTAAATTTGCAAGGGTTTTTCTATTGTCGACAATAAGAGAACAAAAAAATAAAAAAACACACACTCCAATGTACTTTTTTTACTTTCTCATACATTTTTACACATTTTTATATATTTTTCACACATTCCCGTACACTTTTTAAGTCTTATAATCAACGCATTGGGTTGATTTTAGAATTTTCCAATTTGCAATAGCAATGTCCTCCTTGAGAGGGTTTTGACAAGAGAAAACAAAACAAAACATTACAAGAGATGGAGTTTATTTGATATTTCTTTTTTTGGGTAAATCTTATTTGATATTTCTTTATTTGATATTTCACTCTTATCATTTTAAACAAATTACAAAATATATATCTTGATATGCAAATATAAAAGCCTGAAGAAAGAAGAGCAAAACAAATGAAGCATGTCTAAAAGTAAACCAACCCCTTGGACTACACTGAAAAACACCATCGGATTTCAAAGTTGACGATCTAATTCAAAAATTTCACCCAATTGAGTGCGTCTAGCATATTTTTTCACAGAAACAGGGTCACTATAAGTCTATAACTAACTCCATTGAGTTCGCGAAATACCAACTTGGATCAGGACAAGAAGATCGGAGGCGGAAAAGACACCTACCAAATTTCCATATGTTAGTTGTTTTTTTTCCATTCCAACTGAAATTAAAAAAATGAAAATAAATACCCCAGTATAAAAAGAACCTTCAACATGTGATTGGATTCCATGCAACTATAGTCAATATGCAACAAAAATACAAATGAAAATAAATAGTAAAGCAAAAGAAAAACATGTGATTGGGACGCAGGGAATCGCATCCCCTCCACAGCTCCACTTTTGTAATCTAGTAACTGACCGACACGTGTTGACCCACAAGTATTTTTCACGTCGGCCCCTGAGGGCACTTTCAGCCACTGCAGCGCGTGGTAAGCTCGTGAAACATCTTTTGGACTCCCTATCACCCAACATGTTCGACGTATAACGCCCTCAAGTCGGCCGAATTATTACAACCAAAAATCAAATCTCCACAGGGTTTTTTGTTTTTGTATTTTTTTTTTGAAAAGACTGTCAATTTCATATATCAAGAGCCCGAAGGCAATACAATGATTTTACAAAAGATACAGGAATGAGCTTCAATTGAAAAAACTGGTTTTTTGGTGAATTGAAAAAACTGGTTTTTTGGTTTTTTTTTGGTTTTTTTTTGGTTTTTTTGGTTTTGTCCAATTTTGGCAATAGAGATTGAAACGGGGAAAACCCTAGCTCAAACCAAAGGAAACATAGGTGAAATCATCAAAACACCCGATAAACCGAGTTAAATTGCATTACCCGTCACTGAGTCACATCAAATCACCCGAACTATACTGAGTTACAAACAAAACTAAAAACTTCGGTAAGAACCAAAAGAAAAAACTCCAGGGTCGCCACAACAACTACTAGAGCCTATAATTGTTGGAGGGTGCCCGAGCCACCCTAACCTCATCCCGTCGTTGGATCAAGGCCAACCAAAACAGGGCGCAAAAGGATGATGTGCACTGTGGATGATGGAACATGAGGGGCAAAGGTTCTCGGAGGTCACTGTGGATGGTGAGTCGTGAAGGGTGAGAGAGTCGCGAAGGCGTGTGAGGGGCTGCGGTTGGGGATCTGATCTAAAAGGATGACCGATGTGGGGGTGAGAGGACGGTGGCGGAGCGGCGAGGAAGGAGAGGCTAGATGTGGAGAAGGGGGAGATGGGTAGGATTTGAGGTGTGTTGATCGGTGCAAGGGCGTCAGCAAATGAATAGTCTGGCGTTTTGCATTTTCTACTTCCCCTTTTTTATTTTTGGTTGTTTCATTATCAAATGCCAAAACACAATTTCAGATTTTGACGTCAAGAAGTGAAAATAAGCTCTGGAGGAGCTTTTTGACGTCTCATTTTTCACTTTTCCCATTTTGGTAACAAAAGAATCTACAGAATACATTTTTCGACTTCATTCTGCAGAATGCAAGGATCTACAAAATACATTCTGCACAAATCTCCCAAGTATTACTATTGCAAATACATACATTTTGACGTGTAACCAAAGTTCCAAGACAATTGGTTGGAGCAGCTCATGCTTTAGCCAAGCGCTGGCCTACACATGCCTCCACCATTCAGGGCTGGCCCTCCCGCCATTGCGGATGGTTGAGTGGGGCTCACTTCACACTTCCACATGAATGCTATTAGAAATCCTTCTCTCGTTTTCAAGTCTATAAAAGTCTATTGAAGTCATCCACAATTTTGTAGCAGCAACACCACCCACCCACTAGCAAGTAAAGATCCACAGCACCCACCGGTGTCCTCTTCTGTTTGGTGATCCTTTAAACACATGGGAGCATATAAAACAAAAAATAGTAGTAGCAATATTTGTATCATGAGCTATCCATTGCCCTCTCTCACAGTTTTTTTCTTCACTCCACTTATTGCCTCCATCACTGTCCTTTGAAAGCTATATATTTACCATTATAGAGATAGGAGTTGGTTCCGCTCACGCAACATTTGACACAAAAATATTAAATATGATCGAAGCCGTTCGAAGGCATTGAGTTTTTTATGATTAAATACAGAGATGTGATTGTGATAATTAGAAGATGGAGTTGCTGGCCAAAAAGTAAGATGTTGATAACTACCACTTCAAAGCTTCTTCATTTTATTATCGGTCGGCTTGTGTATTAATTTTGGCTAATGATGCAATGTATCTATCTGTGGGTTTCCCCTAATAAAAGAAAAATTAGCAGTTTTTGAGACAAATTAAAGGTGACGGCAAACATTTTTATACATTATTTTCAATCTTAAAAGTGCTTATTCTAGGCAGTGGTCCCATTATTTTGGGGCTTCGAAGTCCGTATACTTTGATTTTGATGGTGACTTCTTTTTCAAGTCCCAACTATGAATTTTAAGTCAAAATTACATCAATGAGTACGCTCGCACACGAGTGATTATTTATAGTGCTGCTTGAGCATCGGTCATTTCCACGACACATTTATTTAGGATCTCCATGCTAAGCGGTGAAGCTTACACAAATGTATGGAGAAGACCTTTGACGGTGCTCCCAGAGCGAGGATCAAGAATTATTAGAAGTGTCACGACCTAATAAGACTGATTTTTTTGAAGAAAAATAACTACTTACGGTAGTAAGATAACCGATAAATTATTAATCCGTAATATATATATATATATATATATGGAAGATGTTCTATTGAAGACTCCTTCAAAGATCTTCTCCGTGAGGACCACCTCTTTTTTTTATTTTTCGGACCAAATTTCGACAATCCGAACCGCTCAATGTGTTTAAAATATGTTTTACATGGCCAATGCGAGGAATCTCAAAAAAAAAATACCCGAAAGGGCTTCATCTGAGCGGTTTTTCATAATAACCGTACATATATAATTTATCGAAAAATGCTCGAATGAAGCCCTTCCGAGTATTTTATTTGGACGAATCCTCGCTATGACCCTTAAAATCACGTTTTAAACACATTGAGCGGTTCGGATCGTCGAGATTCGACCCCGATCCATGAGGTCCGCAATTACGAGTTTGAGGGAGTCCTTAGTAGAACGGGATCCTATATGGTTCCACTTCTTATCCGAACTTTTGATCCAAAAATTTTTTTGACGATCCGATCCGTCCAATGTGTTCAAAAGGTGTTTTTAAGGGTCCTCGCGAAAAATCTTCAAAGACAAATACCGGGAAGGGTTTGATCCAAGCAGTTTTCGCAAAAATATATAAATACAATTTTTGCTAAAACTGCTTGGATCAAGCCCTTCCCGGTATTTTTTTTTTGAAGATTTCCCATGTGGACCCTTGAAAACACCTTCTGAACACATTGGACGGATCGGAGTTTCCAAAAAAAATTTGCAACACAAAAAAAATCTTCCCAGACACATACGTATGAAAAAAGACTTCCAGTGGCTCGAGTATGATTCACTTGCCACATCACTTTGGGAGGATAATAAAAGTTATTACTTGTACTCTTGAAGTCAAGTATTGCACCTAATGATCAATATCTAATTTGTTGCATTAATAGAAAAAACTTTACTCCCTCCGTCCCAATTTGTTTGTCAATTATTCCATTTTCTGCTACGCCTTAAATTACTTATATCTTTCAATCTATAATGTTTTTCACGGTTTTAGAAACTTTGTATAATAGAATTAATCGTGAACTATCATACAAGATCCATATTGCATATATTTGGAGATCAATATTAAAAGATATAAGCGATCGAAATCTGACACGATTATCAAAAAATGACAAACAAAAAGGGACGGAGGGAGTATTATTCTATAGGATGCGCAATCTCACTGGATTAATTAATTACATACATTGAATTTTTTGTCTAATGAATACTTTTTTTTTATTAACTATTGCATTTTGACAAAAATAATTATGTCTAATTGAGCTCAATTGAAAACGAACGACTATCTCCATTAAAGCTTTACATTTTTTGCCTTTCCAAAAAGCCTTAATGCATGGAATGAAGCCGATTGATTTGATCTACAAATCATGAAGTGTTGTTTGCTCAAAATTTACAGAGACAAAATAGGTGTTTTTGATGTTCAAAAAAGAAGGTACAATAGGTATTTTCGGAAATCACCTATTTTAAGCCGGGGGAGAAAATTATTGGACCCGACTACGGGTACCGACTGGATTGTCCAGAAAATGTATCGAGCATGTTTGGGGACCCAATTTTGGGTCCCACAAATTTTGGTTGAAACGGTGGGAGTTTGGTTCAAGCACTTCTAACCGTCCGATTGAGCTGAAATTTTGTGGGACCCCTCGGAAAAATGTTTTAAGAATAATGAACGGTTCGGATCACTCGTGTGGGACCCAAAAATGGGTCCCTGAACATGCTCGATACATTTTCTGGACAATCCAGTCGGTACCCATATGTTTTCCGAAAATTATCCCTTTAATTATTTACCACTCATGCTTTTTTTCTTTATTAATCGATAAGTAGAATATTTTGACAAACCTTCAGTGGCGTAGGAGTTGAAACCCCGAGCTTACTAGGATCTGTTACTTGCTACCCCATTCTCCACTTAACTTGGGTTTATCAGACAAGCTTAACTTGTCCTACAAAATTTTAAGTAGAATATTTTGACTAATAAAAAATGAGAATTTTTTTTTTTTTCGGATCAGTGATGAATGACGTATTTGCGGGTTCCGAGATCCAACAGTTCAGATAATGCACGGATTCCCCCCCCCCCAAAGCATGCTTTTAATGAGGAGAGAGAGTGTGTATTTATCCAAACCAATGGATCTCGGAATTCACGGCCTGGATTTTCTCGGCGCAAACAAGCCATTCACGGCTGATCTGTGAAATTAAACATACCCTTTATCTTTTGAAAGCCGATAAGATAAAAAACATTCTTTTTGGAAAATTTCTACTAATAAATAGATAAAGAAAGTATGAAAAGGAAGGATGAAAAGAGATTAGCTTGGGCCCATTCCTTTGAAAACGTGCGCAATTTTAATCTGGACAAATGGTCAAGTTAGGTTTAGGTCATTTTCAAGGTCCCCAGGGGAGAGCATAAGGAATTCTCTCACTCTTTTTGTTCAACCCAAAATGCCCATGTCCTAAAAGGCAGAATCAAGTTCCCTGCATTCTCACCACTATAAAAAAACATATATATTTGGTGTGAGTCTAAATAGTTAGGTTTTTGGACCCATGAGAAAAGGGAAAGTCGTCCATGTTAGATATATATGACTAACCAAACATGGCCTCCTTAGAAAGAAAGTAATCATGTCCCTTTTGCTTATGGGTATCACTTACAAATGGTTTACTACTAGGGGCATTTAGGTCATTACAACGGAAAATACATTGTTTTGACTGTGAGAATAGTGTTCCGGGTCTTCGCTTTGACTATTTTATCACGTACACGAAGTCTCTGTCTTTGATAATCATATATGCAAAGTACTAAAAACGGTGACCCGGAAAATCATCGAGTCTAAGTTTACTTTGCGTAATCGCATGGTCATCTCTTCAATCGAGGAGAGAATAATTAGGAAAGAGGGGAAGTAGGAGAGCTTAAAAGTCATCAATGGGGACATTGACAATGACCAAATGTGTTAACGTAGTCATAGAGTTGCAAGCCCATGTTTGAATGTTTTTTGGGTTGACCCAATTGTGTTGTCAATGTGATAGTACTGTATTAGATATCACTATCTTCACAAATATTAGGCAGGATAAGATTAGGCCGAGGGCAAAACAGGGAACCTAGCTAGGCCCAACAGTCCCTGCATGTAATGTCTAAACATTTGATGCCCATCTGGTAAGATAAAATTGGGCTGTAGTAAAGCCCAAATAAATAGAGAGCCCAGACCCCATGCTGATTTTTTGTAATATCTTGGAATTGGACTTTTTTTTGAACTCCTCTTGGAATTGGACTTGAGCCCTGGACTTCTTGACGCATAAATCCCAATGGGCAAATAGCCAAAATTCAAATGGAGACAATGAGATCTCTTCTTGTTCATCAATCTTCGGAGAATGCGTTAGGATTTTCGAAACACAAACAGATGTGCGTAATAGAAAAATCGGAAAAGAAACGAGACACAAGATATACGTGGAAAACCTCAACGCGAGGAAAAACCACGGGAGCCACACCAGTCCACTATGAAATCGAAATCAAGAGTATAAGTCTTCTCGCAATCTCTCTGAGATGTACGTTTTCTCTCGCCTCTTTCTGTTTTTCTCTGAAAACTGATAACAATAATTATCGTTGTCCCTGTGGGGGCTGCTCCTCATATATCAATAGAAGTGATTTTCTCGTGAATCCCATCAAATGTTCAAAAAAACAAATACTCATCTCAATCGGGTTTTCTTTTTTCTTTTTCTTTTTTTCTTTTTTTCTTTTTCTTTTTTCTCAATCGAAAATTCAATAGACGAGGATCTGGATATCCGGTAGTGCGGTGCGGCACACTAGCGGTTGATTTTGGTAATCAACAACTCAGATTTTGACAGCTAGGATTGTGCAAGTGTCGAGATGAAATCCGAACTATTGATTGGCGATTAACGGCTCGGATACCGCATTATAACCCTATAGTGTGACACCGCACTGCAGAAGGCACTACAAGATCCCAATTCCGGACGGCGAAAGCAGAAGTGTGGGACACGATAGTGCGTGATTGAGGAATTAATTCACTAATTTAAGCAATGCATTGTTAACCCACGAAAGAATTAAGTAAATTTGTATTGCGACTTAGGAGTATTTTAGTTGAATCGTGCGCGTCGTGACGTTATTTTCTAAGGTCATTTGAGTCCAGGAAATGATTCTGTTCCTGCATATATCTCCTGTTTCTAACTTGCTGGCTCTTGCGTTGCGATCTCAACAATTCTAACCCCGGGGTTTTAGCCCCCTATCGTATCACAAATCAGTAAAAAACAAGCTGATTGGATCGGTAACTCGATAAACAAATCACATTTTTCCACCATACATAATTTTTCGAACATTTATGACATCCCCAAAATGTGGTTCGTTCGTTGACTTACATATATCTTATCGACTTAATTTTTACATATTTATTCTACGCATTAATGTCTATAAAATGAATAGTTCAAGTCAACTTTTTTAAACTTGGGACAATAGCTGATTTCCGGGAGGAGCCACACAGAGCAGGCCCCTTGTAAATCCACATGGATATGCTGTGGGAACAAGGCCCCACGACTCCCCATGTACGCAACTAAAAATTCATATCCGGTGTTTGTGTTCGACGGGATATTGCTCAGGATATCCGGTTTTTTACACTAAAATGGGGAAATCTCATCCAAATCCCATCCAAATCCCCCCAATGGTATTCTATTGGCCGTACGGATGGGGATTAAAATTGGGTGGGGATATGAAATCTCATCCCAAATAAGGTTACCAAACAATGGATTTTGGGACCCACTCCAACACACCCCCAAATCCCAACCTCATATCCCCCCTAACAAACAAGGCCTTAGGCCCTGTTTCCCAAACGATAAAATCAGAATACAATCAAGATTTAACAAGATCAACACTTTTTTATTTTATCAAACAACAAAGAGATTTGATAAAATCTAAGATTTTGCCCATTTGCTGTTTCACGTACGTATGCAGCTTCGCTGCCTTTGCTCTGTTTATATTTGGGTGCGTTTTGGCCTAAAAAGTTAGCTAGCTTATTTTTTCGTCTTTATTTGATTTTTTTTGTGTTTTTTTAGTTTTGCATCAACTTTTTGTGTATTATTGGTTCGCCTCGGCGAGAGGAATCAAAAAAGTAAAAAATTATGAGAAAAGCATAATTTTTTTTGAATAAAGACAAAAATAAGTCAAAAGCCAGTTTTTTACACTTTTTTCGATCTTATTCAAAAAATTGAGAGTTCTACTCATAATCTTTTATCTTTTTAGATTACTTTCGCCGAGACGAACCAATAAGGCAATAATACTCAAAAAATCGATGCAAAACTAACAAATGCAAAAAAAAAATTAAATAAAGACAAAAGAAAAAGTTAAGTTGGCTTTTAAGCCAAAACACCACCAAATCTCTCTCTCTCTAATGATTTCGTAGTTGGTCTGCGTGATAAATTTTCTTTTTTGTTTCCTTCTCATTGTTTTGCACTTTTTAGTCACTGGATGATTAACGTATCAGTAATCCTACGGGTACAGACCATTTTGTACAGAAAATGTACAAATCGCTCTCGGGGACCCACTTTTGGGTCCCACACGAGCGGCGTGATTTTGGTTCAAGCACTTCTAACCGTCCAATTGAGCTGAAATTTTGTGGAGCCCCTCGGAAAAATGTTCTAAAAATAATGAACGGTTCGGATCACTCGTGTGGGACCCAAAAGTGGGTCCCCGATAGCGATTTGTACATTTTCTGTACAAAATGGTTTGTACCCGTAGCAGGATCCTTAACGTATAGGGGTGATAATATTCATTTGCTGTACGTAGGGCTGTAAATGAGCCGAATCGAACCGATCTTTAAAATGTTTAGGTTCGTTCATTAAGTTTTTAAACGAACTCGAGCCGAGCTCAAACTCAATGAAAATTTGACGAGCCGAGCTCGAGCCGAGCTTGCCGAGGTTTGAGTCGAACTCGAACTTGTTCACGAGCCTTAGCGAGTAAAAAAGACTCTAAAACTACAAATGATTTTTTTATTTTGTATATAAAGAAGCCTATCCATATATAAAATTATTAAAAACATATTAAAATTTAAGTTTACAATACATTTATAAGTTTATACATGTAAAAGTTATAAAACTTTCATTATCTATATGTGAAAGTTATACATATTCAAGGTTATATATGAAATTCTTATGAGATATACGTATATATTATAAGCTCGCGAGCCTAATCGAGCTGAATATTGTCAAGTTCAAGTTCGGCTCGTTTATTAAACGAGCCTAAAATTGAAGTTCAGGTTCAGTTCGTTTAATAACCGAATCGAACTCGAACGAGCCTTTACCGAGTCGAGTCTCGAATAATTCACGAACGGCTTAGTTCATTTACAGCCCTAGCTGTACGACTATGGCCTTCAGAGAATCAGAATGATTTATGTACACAGATTGCAGAGTGCAACTTTTAAAACATGGACCATTTTCCTTTCACGATTATGCTTATCCCATAATTCACCGTAAAATTCAAAACCATTTTGCCAATTTATACTGCTACTAAGGTTGAGTTTTCATTACGGTATTTTTAGCATATTCTTGATATTTCGGGACCACAAGTTGGAGGAGCTATGTTTTTTTGGGGGTGTGGACCAACGCGTTTATTCAATGCTCTCATAGAATCGCTATATGGTTCTCTAAGGACATTTTTCATTATACATGTGGTGGTCTAACCCATAGCAATATGTGGTGGAGAAGACTTTCTAAAACACCATCACGTGGTGTTCAATTAGTAATTTTCTGAGCAACGTGGTGCTTCAGTCACTCCAAAGGCCTTCTCCGTTGTACATTAGTGAAAAGCAACAAATTTGATGGTGGTGTCCACACTAATGTCTGGTTGTGGTGGTAAGGCGCTTTGAGCACCACCTGAAACAATTGGAGTATAAGAGCATATACACAAGATGAGCTAAAAGAGCATCTTAGGTATTATTCACCTTGTTCGGATGGGTTTCCAAGAACCCAGTCCCCAATTTAAAACAGTGGGACCCTCTGAAAATCAGCCTATTTTCTCTCTCTTTCCCATTTTGGGAAACACTCTCCTAGTGTACAAATTGTGCACAAATAAGTTGGTGGGGTCCACTTCGGAGTCCCATACAAATGATCCAAGCCGTTCATCAATTTTAAAATAATTTTTGAAGTCGCTTTGAAAAAATTTAGCTCAATCAAATTTTTATAGCTACTTGATCCGACTAGTTAACTTTTATTGAAAATTTCTTCATATTTTAGGGTTCTAAATTTTAAATGAAAATTGAAACATTGGATCAAATATTTAAATTTTTTAGATTGAGCACTTTCTTGTAGTCTAATCAAAAAATTATTTTAAAGTTGATGAACGACTTTGATCATTTGTATGAGACTCCAAAGTGGACCCTCACCGACTCATTTGTGCACAATTTATACACTAGGAGAGTTTTTCCCAAAATGGGAAAGAGAGAGAAAATGGGCTGATTTGAAGAGGGTCCCACTGTTTGAAATTGGGGATTGGGTTCTTGGAAACCCATCTGAACAGGGCCATTGCTAACCAAAATGAGAAAAACCAGACTGCACCAGACTTGGTAAACCCCGTTGTATCATTCCTCCAGCTACAGTGCCTTGCCAAAAGTCCCTAACCACTGTTTAGTCTCAATACATTTTTTAATTATTTTCCTTTGATCCTTCCCCTCTCCTCCTTTATTTCTTTACAGTAAACTATAGTTATCTTTGTACTATTCTCCAATATTTTACGGATAGGGAGGAAGTTTCAAACAGTCTGGCGGAGTGTGGAAGCAAAAAATTAGAAGGTAAAAAACAAATTTGCACTCTTTACAAGTTAGTTTACCCTACCAATGGTGCACATGCCCTAAGGGGCGGTTTCACATTTTTGTTAAAAGTTCTAAAATGGCTAAATATGAATCTTGAGACATGTCACATCCTCACATACAGTACATTAATACTTTTAGCACTTTCAGGAAAAATGAAATCCACACCGACAGAAATTATTCAGTGTCGAGTGGGCACCATTCTACCTAATACCCGATCACATATCTCAACCGTTTAAAAGTGTTTTGGACGATCCAAATTTTAAAGAGAGAAAAGAAAAAGAAAAAGAGAGAAATCTTAACCGTTCAAAACACTTTTGAATAGCAGAGATTGCGCTCGTCACTAAGTGGCCGTGCCCACCCGGCATTGAAAATTTTTCCCCACCCCTGAAAGTTTTCCAGGTGGACCATGGGTTATCATTAGGAGAAGTACTCGTTTGGCGTTTGATTCAGGTTAACCTGCTCTTTGCCCGCTGGATATCATATGTTTACAGTTGTCGTTTGACCCACGTCCACGGGCGTCCCCACCTCCCCGGGTCAATTTTAATTTTTCTAGCTCCCATATTAACGTCGTGGTTGACCTAAAGTCATGCAGTAGTGTATTCTTTTATTTATTTATTTTTTGCGTTAGTAAATTTTTCATCGATTTTTTTTTGATATTATAGGTTTGCCTCTGTGAAAGGAATCGACAAAAGCAAAAATTATGATCAAATTTCAATTTTTTTTAATAAAAACGAAAATAAGTCACTTTTTTTTCTTTCTTATTTTCGTTTTTATTCAAAAAAAAAATTGAGAGAGTCTCAATCACAATTTTTTACTTTTCGATTTCTCTAGTCGAGACAAAACAATAATACACAAAACTTGATACAAAACTAACTAAAGCGGAAAATATCAAATAAGGAAGAAAAAAATAAGTAAAAGTGACTTATTATGCCAAACTTAACATTCAAAATTATTACAAAAAATGAGCAGGCCTTTAAAATCTTCATGACCTCAAAGCAATTTATGCGTTCAATCTTTTTTTTTTTTTCCCCTGAGAACCTGCGTTCAATTTAGATTTTTAAATAGACTGAAACGTGAGATCCACGTTCAAAAGATTTATTCAAATCCAAGTTCATCCACAAAAAATGTGCAGTAATGCTTGGTACATAACACTCGATCACAAAACTCTCCCATAGGAGTATGTCTCTTATGCAAGAGTGTTGTAATCGGGCAGGACAAGTTTTGGCATACCCCGGCCTGATCCAAAAATTATCACATGGACCCAATTCGACTGGGTAATTTTTGGGTATTCCGTTCCCGGCTAGATCGGGGGACGGGTTTACCTGCCCCACCCCGCTTTGGAAGAAATTTTAAAAAATTGTTAATCTAAAAGCAAAATAAAGGTAAATACTTATAAATAAAGTGATATTTTAGCGTAATGGTTAAAACATGAAGTTAAGAATAAATTTTTTTTAAATAAAATGACAAAAGAATTAGGATAAAAGTATAATATCTTCAATATTATGATTATTAAATTAGGGTTAAAGTATAATTCTATATATAAATATATTTCAGGACGGGTTCGGGGCGGGGCAATACCAAGCGGGTTTTTCTATGGCAATACCAACCGGGTTTTTCTAATTTTCCACCGTACTCGCCTAGGCACCCAAAATTTGATTTTTTAAAAAAAAAATCCTACCCTGATCAGGACGGGGCGGGACGGTTTAGGGGCAGGGCGGGGAATTTTGCTATCCATACTTGTGTCCGTAACATTATTGAAAATTCTGTTTATTATTTCTCATTTAAGAATGGAGCGTTGGTATTTGTAACTTGGCTTCTTTTTTTTTGTACGAGTCAACGTTATACAAGGTTTGTTGTGAAAATTTATGTTACCAACGAGTACTATTTGTAGTGAGGAGGATAAAATAAGGAAGCAATTTTGTGAGTGAAGTGCCAAAATCAATTTCCAAAAAAACTTGAAAACAAATCTACCCCCACCCCCAGACCTTGATTTTTTAGTGTCAAAATCAATTTTAACAAAGACGAGGAAAAAAATCTAGAAGCATACAATGACAACGTCGGCGATTGCCGTGTTGTGAACTTTCTTATAATGGCGCCAATGAGGTGGGACCCGACCAACTGTCGTTTTGCCTTTCTCAGACTCTGGTAACGTGTGCTTTGCTTTCCAGTTCCCGTAACCAGGCTTTATTTTGCCAAAAATCCTCTGAAAATACACTTCCCATAATACCCTTGGTCGTTTTTTTAATTATATTCACCTTCCATTGAAGTGTAATCAAAGCTTAAAATATAAAGAATTAACACACACACACACACACACACAAAAGCAATAAAGTACTCCCTCCATCCATTAAACCACCGCAAGATTTAGAGGGTGTTTCGACTTTGGAGTCCTTGTTTTGCATTTGGATTGTAAATATCTACGTCATGTGTGTTTTTAGACTCAATTCTAGAATGCATCTTGTCAAAATTAATTCCAAAAAATGAATCAAAGAATGCAAAATTCAAGCATCATTTTTTGAAGATATTTCAAATAATGATTCTACTTTTTCTCAAAAAAAATCTTCTTCAAACTACAGTTGTTTTAAGTGCATCTCATCCAGTTGCTAGGAGCTAATCAGACGGAGGAGGTGCACCTAGTGTTCACGGGCTGACTATTCAAACGCTTAGCACTTTGCAACCGACTAGGGGATTTAATTCAGGCGTTGAATCACGCCTAGCCTCTAGGTGTCGACTAGTTAGCTGCCTTAACTGACTTATAGAACGCTAATCTCATCCAACCACGTTACCAATTATCATTATAACCCAAGAATTTATAATATGCAATCCACATGATCTAAAATATACTCCAAATCATGCTTTAGATTCAATTTGAGAATATGTATTGGCATTATAAGTGTTATCGACTCACTTTTGCCAACTCATACCATTATGATTGGATTTAATCATTTATCTTATGTGTAAACTCACGCATTCTTAATTCATTCATTTACTCCACTTGAGACAATTCCTATTTACACCACTTATTTGTTGCAATCCGGGCCATCTATTTTGATTTTGGACAGTCCGAATTATGGAAAAAGAGAGAGAGAGAGAGAGGAGGGGAGAGAGGGTTTCGATTTTAGACCGTCCAATATACTTTTTAACGGCTCAAATGCAATGTTTATGTATCACGAAAGCTCGATCACGTGGTATCTAATATCTATCAGTACCCAAAAGTTTTTCAGCTCCGGAGGGTTATACTCACAGTTTTTTGAAGTGGGTTAGTTAAGCGGTAATGCTACATACACAACTAATTGGACAAGAAAATGGAAAACGACTTCGTTTTGGGGTCTGTAGCAGCGTTGTTAGTTGAGTCATATCATTGTCAAAAGCCTCCAAATATCTCTAGGATTCGGGGCAAGTCTCTTTCAAATCCGGTCGCTTTCTCTCTTTTTTACAGTCTTTCTTTGCAGTTTACCACCAGTCCGGTCCTGTTTTCTTCAGCTAAAAACCAGCAAAACCCAACAATGAATTCCCCTGTTTCTCAGTCACTTCCATTTCCTTCATCCTTCTTTCTCCTTCCATTACCTATTTCATCCCCTTCTCTCTCCCAAAGTCCCACAAAATCCTCAAACTCCCTTTTTTTATTCACTGAATTTCCCCCAGTCTCTCTCTCTCTCTCTCTCTCTCTGTTCCCAAGGAGAAATCCAAATTCATTGAGTTTCAGTCCTTTTTAGCTCAATTCTGCTAAATTTTGGAAAAGATTTGATATTTTTGCAATGAATCTCTGAATCAAATCTTTCTGGGTTTTTCTTTTCTTTTTTGTTATTGTTCAAAGGGAAATCCAAATTGGTTGAGTTTCTGTTCTTTTGAGCTCAATTCGTATAAAAGATTTGATCTTTGCAATGATTCTTACAATAAAATCTTTCTGGGTATTTCTATTCTTTCTTGTTCATCTTCAATTACTCTCACTCTGTCTCTCATACCCCACTCCACTAGACTGTACAGACACCACTCGCCTCTGCACATCCTTCCTTGCCTTCAAACCCACTTCAAACCAAACCCTAACCCTAATCCAGAGCATGTTCGACGTGCTACCAAACGACGTCACAGTCGAAGGAAACGGCCGTGACTACGTCTTCATAAAAAAGAACTGCTCCTGCAACTCAAGCAAGAAGTACTTGACGAACACGACGTACACCGTTAGAGTTAACGGCGGATCTGTGCATGATTTGGTGGTTGAGGCCTACAATGGGCTGGCGTTCTTGCCCAATTTCACGCGTGAGGCACGTGCCGGGTCGGTGGTGTCGCTGCAGCTGTTCTGTGGGTGTTCGAGTGAGCCGTGGAATTACTTGGTGAGCTATGTGATGAGAGATGGGGATAATGTGGCGTCTTTGGCGAGTAGATTTGGGGTTAGTATGGATAGTATTGAGAAAGTGAATGGGATTGAGAATCCTGATAATTTTTCTGTTGGGAGTCTTTATTATATACCATTGAATACAGGTATAGTTTTCTTCCTTTGAATTATTTTTATTTTAAAGATTATTTGGTATTGAATTGCTATGTTTGGTTGGTTCATAGTTGTTGAAAACCTACGATACACGATACGTATCCTACGATTCGTATCGTCTCTTTCATTAAATGATACGTATCGCATCCTGTATCCTTTTTGTATAGAAATCCTATAATACGATCACGTATCTTACGATTTATACGCGTATCCTGATTTGGTACGTATCCTACGATTACTTATAGGAAAAAAGTCTGACCTTATTTTAAGAAGCGGAACCCCAAACGTATTAATCTAAGCCATTTGATCTAATTATGGCTATATTCAAACACTTGATAGAAATTCAACCTCAATGTAGGGCTAGCTTGAATAGAGGAAAGAACCAAAATTCGATTGTGTTTTGCTTGAATCATACAAGGGCAATGTTACACCTCATTAGGAGATTAGAGCAAGTTCACCCATTGTTATTGAAATAGTATTCCCAATTTTTTTTTAGTTTGCTACAATGTCAAAAAATAAATAGTTTTGTCAGCTGACAAAAAGAAAATACTAGGGAAAAAAGAAGATTTGTTTTGGTGAACGAGGATATTTGTGTTAGCCATCAACCAACCAAAAGAAAGAGAATTTTTTTCTTTTCAAAAAGCATCACCAATAGTATATTTAAGAGAGTGCATCATATAATACTAGCATGTGCCAAAAGTTTAAAGAAACTCTTCTTTTCTTTCCATAGCTAAGGCAGCAAAAAGCCTTAATGTGATAGATCCCAATTGAGAGACTTGAAATTTTGCATCTTAAAAACATTTTATTTTTGTAAATGTAAGTATAGTCTGTTGATATCATTAGGTATAACTAATTTTAATCGTATATTAATTATGATTATTATTGTTGAAGAATAAACTAGAGTTAGTATTTTGGCACAAGAAAAATAAAGTCCAAATAAGCCTAATTGACAAAGTTCAAAGATGAAAGATATTATTGAAGTAGATATAAATATCTAGTTTCTAGAAGCTCTATAATATCCATCTTCTAGAAATTCTACAATATCCTTGTGAAATATCTAGATTTTTTTTTGTGTGAATTAGTTACATTTGTAATTCTAGAATCCGCCTCAAAGTTTATCTTATATGAAAATATCTTTATACTAGACCCTTCCATTGAGTAGTATAAATATGGATGGGTTCTGGCCATTTTGTACCAAGCCAAAAAAAAGAGTTTTGAGTTTAAGTGTAACATAAATACCTTCCTTCCCCACCCTTGCCTTAATTATTTCTCCCTCCCCCAAAATCTTGTCTAACTAAACATTATAAACTCCTACTCTTCCATCAAACGTATCTTAAGACATGTGATACGTATCCCGATACGATTTATACAATGAAAAAAACGATACACGGTACGTATCCCAATTTGAAAACACTGGGTTGGTTCACATTCCTTTTCTTTTCGTGTTCAATGGAGTTCGATTCGTATTTTTGTTGGTGGACTAGTTTAATTTTGTCGATTTTTGTTTGTGTTTCGGTTTCCGATTGATATTTTGTTTGGTAGATTCGGATTTCATTTTTGGGCAATGCGTAATTGAGTTCAATGCTACATTCAAGGTTTCCTTGATACATTGTAATATTGTATCTGGTATCTGGCTGTAAATGCTTATACGAGGGCAATTTTATAGATCTAGTTATGGTGTCTGGCTGTAAATGCTTATACGTGAGCAGAATTGTCAGTTTGGAGTGTACAAGAACTGGTAGTATATTGAGAAGTATGAGCTTGGATGCGGTCAAGACTGGTTTATTGGCCCAATAGTTCTCCCCAAATAATAGCTAGACTACTAGGTAATTCGATGAAAACAGATGCATCTACTGGAAGGGTTTGGTGAGATTGAAAGATGGAGCAGCGATTATCTCATAAATAATGATACTAAGTTTGAGGTTAATTGGACTCATAAACCGAAATCTGCCGCAGCCAACGTCTTGGATGGAGGAAAATGCTTAGTGTGTGTGTGTGTGTTGGTTTTGCTGTCATTCTTTCATAGTTCCTGTTGGGAGGTTGTGGCAGTGGGCATTGTTCTAGAAACGTGGGGAATTTTCATGAATTGAAAACAATGCTGCCTCCCGTCATGAGTTCTTAATTTTGGGAATGGGTCTTGTTCCATGTGAAGGGTCATGAAGGAAATTTGGATTTAGAATGACACGGCGAGTCACAGAAAAGTCTTTCAAGAGGCCTAGGCATGTAGCAAACTTTGAGCATATCAGTTAATTTCCCGTACAGATTTCAGGGTGTCAAATTATTGCCAAAACAATCAGCTTGCTGCTTGTTGTCCAAGGACCTCACCTGTCTAGTTCACATGTGAATCTTTAGAACCAAAACCGTGTGAGAAGGATTCATGTTGGAGTTGGACATTGCATGAATTGGATAAAAGTGAAACTACTTTCCTACTCTATACAACCTCTCTAAGGTTACAAATAGAGAAGCAAATGCTCTTAAATGGTCAACATATATTTGATTTTTCGCCCCTTGTAAAAGGCAGATTACATTTACTTGATGGACTGTATAAAAAAATGCAGGAGACCAGTTGGCTAGACGGCAATTTACTGTTGTTCTATAGCTTTCATTTCGATAGGATAAACTGGATTTGAATACTTGACTTAGCATTTCATGTTGTTTTGTTTACCTACTTATTTTGATCCTCATTTTTTTGTTGTAGTCCCTGGCGAACCATACCCTATTGAGAATCACACTCCGGCTCGTGTTCCAGTTCCAGCACCACCTGTTCAAGGTGTTGCAGGTAGGGGTAGTTCACATAGTATCACCTATGTGGTAATATATTCTGTTGAAACTCTGACCTGTTTGGCTATTTCATGCTCCTTTCACCATCAATATTAGAGAAGGCATACACGTTTGACACAACTAGGCATTTTTTCTCCCTTTGGGTTTCTGCTAATAGTGAGCTCCTCAAGAACAGTAGATAATTTGTAGCTTATAATTCTGTAGCAATTAGCATCTTAATTGCCCGTACGGGACACTGCAATACTCTTTTTTTTCAGTTTATTTTATTTTATTTTTTTAACTCAAGGAGTTTCCTTTTGCTTCCATTATTTCCGATTTTCCCAAGTTGTCCTACTAATATCAACTGAGATACCATAGTCATTCTCCATCTTGTGATGAGCTCTTTATCTGTGTCAATGACAATTGTTGTTGATTCATAATTCACATCGTTAATTACCTGAAATGCAAATTTTGCAATGATTTTGTAAGGTTCCTGATATTTGTTTTGCAGAAAATACCGTAAATCACAAGGCTCACGTGCCATATGGGTGGATCTTTGGGAGTTTGGGGTTTGGTTTGGCTCTGATCGTTCTAGTAGTTATTTTTGTTTCTTTGAGAACGTCGAGCTGCTTTGCTGAAACCCGAGGAAGTAATGGACAAAATCTTGACGAGAAGTCTTCTCATAAATTCCAAATCCTCCAGACCACAAGCTTCTGTTGTGCTTCTGGGAGGTACATCTGCTGCAAATCTGGGGATTGGAAGCAAACTAATGGGGAGTCTAGTGACCACCAGATGAACGTTCCTAAAGGTTTATAGTATGCATCCTACTAGCATCTATTTCACTTGTTTCCAACATGAACTGAAACTGTCACATAGTATGTAGCGAATCATGCCTTCTAATTGTTCAAGTGTACGGAGAGGAGAATGAGGGTTTCTATTGATTGCATGTCTGGATCACATAGGTGCAGATCATATTATACACCTTGGGCAACAAGTGTCTGATACGGGGGAGTGGGAGGGGACTGAATAAAAAAGACGCGCTCCACCTTGCAAGAGTTTGTCTCCTAGGGAGTAATGGTCTCATGTTTGGGTGATCAGATTGTATTTTAGTCACCACATGTCCACATATAGGGGATCATTCGTCTTTAACGTCATAGCTCATAACTACGGAGGCAAGCGACTTAATCTGGCCATCTGGCTTGCTGGACAGCAGGTCTCAGACTACGACAAGGCAGTTCAATGATTGTTGTTCCCAAGTATTTATTGGTTTGTTTCAGCAGAGCTACGGTACCTCGTATTTTGGGAATTAGAAACTTGTCTAGTTAAAAACTTGAAGATGCAATTTCCATAACACTGTATGTCTGTTATCTGCATAGAATGGTCTCTGTCTGCCTGTCTATCTGTCTCTCTCTCTCTCTCTCTCTCTCTCTCTCTCTCTCTCTCTCTCTCTCTCTCTCTCTCTCTCTCTCTCTCTCTCGCGCGCGCCCCACACCCCGAAAAGAATTGGTCATTGTTAATTGGTGGCATTTTTTTTTGGATTAATGCTGAGCCTTAGCCACTTTGATGCAGCTATGGGGCCCGATGTTTTTGACTTGGAGAAGCCTGTGGTTTTTACATATGAAGAAGTTCTGGCTTGTACTGATGGTTTCTCTGATTCAAATCTTATTGGGCACGGAACTTATGGCTCTGTGTATTATGGCCTCCTTCGAGAACAGGTTATAAACTATGTACTGTGCCTCTTGTTATTGTGTTACTCTTTTATAAAGTGATTTCCCCAGTCAAATTGCTGGTTATAATGTTGAATCTTTTAGGAAGTTGCGATCAAGAGAATGACTGCTACAAAAACAAAGGAATTTATGGCCGAAATGAAGGTGCTTTGCAAGGTTCATCATACTAACTTGGTAATGGACATTATACTTTTTTAAGCTTTTAGTTTTGTTTTCTTAAGATTGTCTCAAGGTCTTCAGAGTTTCAGTGATTTGACTCCATTTTGGCTTCGTTTCGCAAGGTAGAACTGATTGGCTATGCGGCAAGTAGGGATGAGCTTTTCCTCATTTATGAACACGCCCAAAAGGGTTCACTTAGAAGCCATTTACACGATCCTCTGAGCAAGGGTAAGATGATTTCTTTGCGTGTACTATTTTCTAAGACTGTCTTTATCTACTCTTTTAGTATCCAAATTTGATCATCATTTTGGTCGATCTACAAGGGGATATTAGTCCTGATGTTTTGAGTAGAAATTATTTCACTAGATCACTATTTGTTTATGGTCATATTATACAAGCTATATAACGTTGCTTCCCTTACGGTTGTTGACGTGCATTACAAGGTATTTAAAATGATACGCTTGAAAAGCATATCTGTTGCGGTTGTGCTCACTTAAGAAGTTAGTGACCTGTTTACTGGGATGGGCTAGTTTAAATCCCGTTAGAAGTTGACCACTTACAACAACATCTTCATTAAGCGGGAGTTGGTCCTTTTGATTGCACTGGTCCTCATCCCAATCAGAACTCTCGTTCTCATCCCCTCCTTCCACATCTCGTTGTCGAATAAATTCACCATAAACATAAATAGAATCCCCTTTTTTCCTCTTTGATTCTTTGGGAATCAAAGAGATCAAATTATGTACCGGGATTGCTAAGGCTGACATGGCACCAGAGTCCTTGTGTATGTCGTCTAAGCTGGCAAAAATTATCCCACGCACACGACAGAGTTTATCGAATATCGGGCTGCCCGAAGTACCCGGGGCAGCCATGCCATCGAGTTCTATTACAGAGTAGTCAGACGGAATTGGTTTACGATGAAGGAAAACGTGGAGTCAATCATTTTGAGACAATTCAGATTTTGTTCTCATCGATGAAAACATGACAGACCAAAGACAAGAATTTAAGCGGGAGATGCCGCAGAAAAAAAAGGGTATGTCCTAAATACAAATCCTCTGTACTAAGTGGGGCTACAAAGTTAGATTCTCTAACATGTTTTTTCGGAACTTTGAAAATCACGAGATCACACGTGACGTCAATTGCGGAAACCCGAATTCGGAATGGGACTCCATCTGGGAACTTTGTAGTTGCCCGAAAGGTGACCCATTTCCATGAATATTTACTATTCGGAAATTTTTTACAAAAGACATGTGCGTTACTAGCTCCTAAATTTTTTCCTACCAGAAAACCACTACCGGAGAATGAAGAGACAATGATCCCACCCACAACTGCAAATTCAAAAAACCAAATATGAAACTTGGCACGTGTTAAAGTTGTACTGATGGTTTCTCTGATCATTGTCTCTTCATTCTCCGGTAGTGGTTTTCTGGTATGAAAAAAATTAGGTGCTAGCAACGCACATGTCTTTTGTAAAAAAATTCAGAATAGTAAGTATTCGTGGAAATGGGTCACCTTCCGGGCAACTGCAAAGTTCCCAAATGGAGACCCATTCCGAATTCGGGTTTCCGCAATTGACGTCGTGTGTGATCTCGTGCTTTTCAAAGTTCCAAAAAAACATGTCAGAGAATCTAACTTTGTAGCCCCACTTAGTACAGAGGATTTGTATTTGGGACATACCCTTTTTTTCTGCGGTAGCCCCCGCTTAAATTCTTGTCTCCGGTCTGTCATGTTTTCATCGATGAGAACAAAATCTGAATTGTCTCAAAATGATTGACTCCACGTTGTCTTTCATCGTAAACCAATTCCGTCTGACTACTCCGTGATAGAACTCGATGGCGTGGCTACCCCGGGTACTTCGGGCAACCCGGTATTCGATAAACTCCGCCGTGTGCGTGGGATAATTTTTTCCGGCTTAGACGACATACATAAGGACCCTGGTGCCATGTCAGCCTTAGCAATCCCGGTACATAATTTGATCTCTTTGATTCTTTGGGAATCAAAGCGGAAAAGATGGGATTCTATTTATGTTTATGGTGAATTTATTCGATAACGAGATGTGGAAGGAGGGGATGAGGACGAGAGTTCTGATTGAGATGAGGACCAGTGCAATCAAAAGGACCAGCTCCCGCTTAATGAAAATGTTCATTCTTTGTTCTAGATGTGATCTTTTACATTTATCACTACTCCACGTATTCATTTCTTCAAGGAAATACTGCATGCAACATATATTCTTTCACTGAATATATATTAAACCTGGCCTTGATATATGTAGTTCTTTCTTCTATAAATATACACCTAACTACTTCTCTTTTCCAAGACGAAGGCATGAGAGCATAAAGTAGGACCTCATTAATGTTTAATGTAACTATGCAGTTGACAGTCATTACTTTGTATTTGCTCGAAAACTTCCCTATGATTTCTGTTCAGGTCATACATCACTTTCTTGGATCATGAGGCTTCAGATTGTACTTGATGCTGCTAGAGGTCTGGAGTACATCCATGAACATACTAAACCTCATTATGTACATCGAGATATCAAGACAAGCAACATCTTACTTGATGGTGCTTTTCGGGCTAAGGTGTCTACCTATTTTACTTCAAACGATCAAGTTCTTCTAACCCTACTATCTAACAAGTGTATCTGATTGTTTTAGTCCTTTGCATTTAGATTTCTGATTTTGGGTTGGCAAAACTTGTTGGAAGAACTACTGATGGAGAAGCTTCAGTAACAAAAGTTGTGGGCACTTTTGGTTATTTGGCTCCAGAGTACGTATAAATGGATCGTCAACTAGATTTGCAGGCGGCAACAAGCTCCTGATTAAACTTATAATTGCCTCTTCTTATGCTTATTACAGGTACTTGCGGGATGGCCTAGCGACAATTAAAAGTGATGTTTATGCATTTGGTGTAGTACTTTTTGAGATTATATCGGGAAAGGAAGCCATCACACGAACCGAAGGCATTGCGGTTAAAAATTCTGAAAGGCGTTCGCTGGTATCCATTGTACGTGTTACTGCAAATCCGATAAGCAAATTTTCTAATGCAATACTGTACATCCCATTACAGATGAAGTTGTTGTTAGGGTGAAAATATCTGTTTATTTGACTAGAACTTAATTTTACATGCAAGCGAAGTTTTTTTCCCTTAATGCTTCTGCTTGATGCTCTTGAAATTGAAATTGCAGATGCTAGCAGCTCTCAGGAATTCACCCGACTCCATGACTATGTCAAGCGTGAAAGATCACATTGACCCTAATTTGATGGATCTTTACCCTCACGACTGTGTTTTCAAGGTATTTTTTTTCCCACTTTGCTGGTCAGACAGTGGAATTATTGGAATTTGTCCTGCTTTGAAATAACTTTCGCGTCCAAAGCTAGTATATGAGCCCGAAGAGCCTCTCCAATTTTTGCCAATTCTTTTTAGCGGAGTAATTGGGTGTCTGTTGATCAATCAATCATCTTGCATGGGAGACTAGAATGTTGTGGCAGCCTTTCTCCTCCCTAATCTCACCTATAACTATCTTGTTTGTGTTATATTAAGCTTCTTGAAAAGTTGATATCTTAATCATTTGAATCCTCAACCTCCATCGTGTGGTACATGCTTCCCTGCATGATCTCGCATGAACATGTGCAAGTTTTATAATCAACCAGTTGGTTCTGATAACCATAGTAAACTGCTAACAACCATCTCGTCTAAGAGACGAAAGTATTAGAGTGGATGTAACTTGTTCTTTATACCCTCAACAATCTATCATAAAAGATATACGTTATTTGTACTCGGTGGTTCTCAATTTTTGAAGTTGTAATGTGGTTTCCGACCTCTTTGTTCTTTTTGTCGATGTAGGTGGCCGTGTTAGCAAAGCAATGTGTTGATGACGATCCCATTTTACGGCTAGACATGAAGCAAGTTGTGATTTCCTTGTCGCAGATCCTTTTGTCATCTGTGGAGTGGGAAGCTACTCTAGCTGGGAACAGCCAAGTATTCAGTGGGCTAGTTCAAGGGAGATAGGTGATGGAGCACATATCCTTGGATCCTGCTGCTTTTGACATGTTCCTTTTCTACCCTTATTTTTGGTAAGCAAACAGTCAAGATTCGACACCTTCGCCCCTTGTTTCCACTACTATCTCTCCTCACCTGCGTAGTTTGTGCGTGTATAGTTGCATAGAAGTCCAACCGTAAGTGTTTCGTGTAATGTTGTTCACATGTGTAATTCATCATTCTATATTTCTTTCATTTTGTGATGTTATTCTTTTCCAACTTGCTTTGTCATAAATTTTTTGATATAATATGAGGTGTAGTAACGGGAGTTGATGAACCCTTTCTTTCCCAATTGTCTCTTCATCTTGTTTCCCTCAGTTTTTATACAAAAGGGACTTCAAAGAGTTGCATTGTGATCCCTTCTGGTAATTGAGACCATACTAGCTAGCCTACTAGGAAGGTTGTACCCTTGGTCCCAGGGGCGGTCTTAGTCCCTGGGGCGCCTCCACCATCAAATGTGTGGGTTTCGGTTTAAAAAATGGGTTAAATTTTTTGAAGGTTTTATACATGATTTAGTTTTTCTTTAGTATTTCCTGCACTGGATAATTAGTATAAAGTCAATATAAATGGAAATTCATATTCCCTTTTATTTGTCATCAAACGAATGGCATCTCCTTCTGGAAATCTTAGCTATATTCTTAGCATGATATTGAGAAATCTCATTGGTATTACTCAAACAAGTATGAAACATATGCTTGCATATTCGTCCATAGGTCAAATCGGATTTGTAATTATTGGCATAATTGTTGTATTGAAACTTGCGAGTAGTTAGAAAATATAGCTCAACAAAAGAAAGTAAACTAAGCTCAACAAATTTTCAGCTAAAATGAAAAACTTTATTTCCTATAAATTTGTTACACAAAAATTTTGTATGCGGTTTTGCCACCACTGAACTGTAATTCTGGAGCCACTGTCGCTGTTAGTCTTGGCTCCACATAAATGTGTGGTTGTGACGGGAGTTGAGACATCATGCGGCCGTAGTAGAAAAGTTTACACTCAAATCGGGAATGATGGCTAACATCTCAAAGTATTATCCTACAAAAATTCATGAGACGATTGTATCCCAAACGTTCTAGGGATCCATTTGAAAGGTATTGCTGTTCTAGGGGGAAAAATTATATGAAACACCAGAAAATACAAATGAAAAGAATATTTTCTGCGAAATCATACTGCAAGAAAAATATTTTTCATTGTAAAACGTTTCCATTGAAATAAACGGAGCTGAAATACAACAGAGCTTAAACTATTTCCTCAATTTTTATTTACAACCCATAAAAAAGGACCATCCTTAGATTTGCAGCGATACGGCATGTTCAGAAGGAACAATGAGATCATCGAAATGATAATAGATTTGCAGCGATACGACACGGTTGCTTTCTTGTCACAAAAGCCATCTTGGCTCATCGGCAACGTGTCGATAATAGCAACTCTGGCACAAATCCCACTGGTAGAAGTACCTCATGCGTATTGTTTGGGCAACTGAAGTGGATAAATTTTCTGAACATATGACAGAATTCCTGAACATATGATAGCAAGCTGATACTCCATTACAATGAACATATGATAGAATTCCTGCAACAGAGTAAAATGAAGGGCTCAAATGAGTACCAATGTATCCAAAAATAAATAACTTCTAATAATAAAACAAAGTGCTGGGTAAAAGCTGCATTGACGGTTGTAATAAGACACAATTGAGAGTAATTATATTCAGTGGCCCGACTCCGAATCTCCAAGACCACCAAGAACGAAAGCGAAGTTGCCAAACCTTTGATTTTTTCAAGTTCCATTAGAATATTACTCAGCCAGTGTTGAATTACAAGAAACTACTATAATTGCAACTAGTTGCACTCCTCTTCTAAATTTCAATGATTATATAAGCATATGTCCTCATTATGCTTTCTTTTTCTTTTTCCTTAATTTTTGGAAACAAAGCGAGGAAAATCCCCCCACTAATTCCTAACTAATTCTCTAGAAGCTTTAGCAAATCAACATGGCCATTAATTGAAAGGGGCAGTGTAACATATGTAACCGTCATAAACGTGTTTCTAAGGGTTAAAAAAAACTGACCAAGAAGGGCTTGATATGAGCAACTTTCAATAAAAGTGTACATATAAGGTTTTTATCGAAAACTGCTCGGATCAAGTCCTTTCCCTTTTCTTTTTTTTTAATGATTCCTCGCGTGGACCTTTAAAAACACATTTTAAACACATTAAACAGTTCGGATAGTCGAAATTTTATCGGAAAAGGTGAGTCCCACACTTTAGCTAAGTGTGGGATCCCTCATAGGAAGGGGCGAGAGAGAGAGAGAGAGAGAGAGAGAGAGAGAGAGAGAGAGAGAGAGAGAGAGAGAGAGAGAGAGAGAGAGAGAGAGAGAGAGAGAGAGACCGTTGTGACCTAAAGGAAGTACCTCTGGAAGGATCCGGAAGAAAATCTGGAAGACAGACACTGAGACATATTTTCAGTATCCAATTTTACTGACTGCCGTCCAGCTGTCAAATCCTTCTCATGATCCCAAGGCTTCCAGGGATGTTGGCCATCCCACCCTTCTTTCACTCGCTCCTGCTTTGATTTTCTTTTAGAACTACTCCACGCAGTCTCTTGGTGCTTTTCTACCAAAGACTTTGATCGCTTCCTTTTGTTATATTCGTCCACCAATGCTGCATCCGATGTTGTCTCTTTCTTTTCTTGTTGCTTAGAAGCCAGTGCTGCAGCCTCATTATAGGCTTCTAAATACCTGCCATGCGAAAAATAAGAGTTCCCAGAGTCATACATGTCGCTCATGCTATGTTCGGATCACAATTTGTGGAGGGATATATTAAGGCAAAGAGGGAAAAGAAAAAAAAAAAAAGATGAAGGAAACGAAGAGCACACTACCATTTCCTCTACCCTATATAAATCGGTTTATAAATCATCGATCCAAACAAAGTAAACCATGCAACCTAGAGCATACCGAACCTATTACATACTTCATTTTTGCCTTCTGAGCTTTTTCTGAAGGGGTATCTGTCCACATACTGGTATCACCGCGACCATCTTTAGAGGTCCTGCTGAACTTTGTTGTTTGAGTAGTTACACCAGGCTGATGAAAAGAATTTAAAATAAAAGAAACTCAAGTAAGCAACATGTTCTAATGCCCAGGGAAAAACACTTCACAAGAAGACGGCCTTACTTTGCTTTCTGAAGGTAATGTTGTCATCCATTCATCTCTTTTTGGTCCCACTTTCACAACCATCTCTGCCAAGAGGACATCATCACCCTCCAATCTCCATGGATATACCTGACAAAGAAATAGTTTTCCAAACATCATGTCCAATGGAGCTTTAGCATTCTTAGACAATACTAACATTAAAGCACCTTCGTAATCTGCAAATAATTGGAAAGCCTGAAGTGTAAACATTACATAAAATACATTTATCTCAAGATCTACAGCAAAGTTTGTTATAATGCCTCCCAAAGATACCAGGCAGCACTGATGAACATTCAGATAGCTTTCCATAATCATTGAGCACAATAAATATATAGTACCAAGATTTATGTAGTTGCAGTCAACAGAAGCAAGATATAGCACTTTTACGAAAGCCTATCTTTGTCATATGAGATTGTTTCTGCCGAGCACATCCCACTTTTGTATCACAAAAAGGAAGCCAAAAAGTGAATATAGCCAATCCTTGTGACCCAGATTGAGGGAGGAAAGAAATTACACAAATCGAAAGAGCATCAGAAGGTGCCAATCGACAGCAACAATCCACTGGAGCAAGCTTCAGTGGCCTATTTAACCCTCACCAAAGAAGCTGGACAATTCTAATTGGCGAGTGTGTTAGTGTGAATATATCAGAGGAGTGAGGTTGTTCATTCCTCCTTTTCAGCCCTCTCGTCCAAATAAATGATTCCTTCAATTTCAAACCTTACAGATTCCTGCCTCACCCTGGAACATCCCTTCAAACGTAGTCTCAACATATCTTGTTTTACCATGGGCCATTCTGTGTGTTACCACCAATCCCTAGAGCAATCAGCGAAGACAGTAATGTTACCCTATATAAATCAGCTGTTACAGATCTAGGTTCTATGGTTGGGTATATTTGCAGTTGGAATAGCAAAAACCCTTGGCTTGTATGGAAAGAACAAGATGCTGCTGTGAAGAATGACTTTCTCTCTACACCTGGTGTGTTCAATTACAGTTCCCAATAAGTGTGTTTACAACAACGATGACTGTACTGCTGTACCCTTTACAAATTTAAAGTGTGCTGACAGTCAAAGGAAGGAATCGGATGAGGTCGAAACAAAAACCGAAGATATTTGCAATAGGGATCAAGGAATCTATTTATTTAAAAACTTCAACTTTCAATTTAAATGTGCAAAAATCTTAGTTAATTTTGGGAGCTGATTAATAGATTTGATTGGTTTAAGGTTGTTGCTCTTGTGATGTTATTCTCTAAATTATTTTTCTTTCTTGAATCTTCTCCTCTTTTGGCCTCTTTCTGGCCAATTTGCTAGGTTTCTGGCTTTGACAACAGCATATCTGCTGCGAAGATAGACCTCTTTCGATGAAAACCATTCAAGCACTTAAGAATAAGATCAGATCTAAACGCCATAGGAAAAGGTAAATTTGATGTCAGTCAGTCCCTCCAAACTCTTTTTCCGATGTTGAGTATTCACTTAGACAAGAAGATTCTAGTGTCCCGAAGTACATTAGTTTTCGATCACTGCAGGCTCTTTTAGGATCACCTTCCTGAAGGCATAATTCCTCATTCACATGCTATCTTTGTGGCGAATGTGCTTTCACCAATTTGAGCTATTTCACGAAGTAACTTTAGTACTCTACAGAGGAGAGTTTTCAGAGCCGAGGAGAAATAATGGCGTACAAAGAGGAACCAAATGAGCTGAAAGATTGAAGATATTTGGATACCGATTTGAAATCTATCTATATAAGAATGTATAGTTTTGAAGTTCATTTGATGTAGGAATCTTAATTAATTATCTTGTTTGGTTTTTGGGTAATGATTGGAGGAATAAATGGGAGTAATAATTAGAAATAGGGGGTAATGATTGGAGAGATAAATGAGAATAATAATTAAAAGTAAGGGTAATGATTGGAGAGAAATGTGAGTAATGATTGGGGAATAATGGAGAAAACAGGTCTTGAAACCCAAAACGAACAAGGTCTTAGGGAGTTGATTATGCTCAGGGTTGTTGAATTATTCGATGATTTCCCTAGTTTGGACAATGCCTATCTAAGAGGGTTGGGTGTCGTCGTTCCGATTGGACTGAGATTACAGAATTGGTAGAGAAGAATTGCTTGGGTTAGTAATTGTTCTATCTCTTAGTGACTATAATTTATTTTCCTTTGGTAGAACACTATTTCTTCCCATTCATCTTAGTTTTAGTCGCTTTGTTCTCTTCTTGTCGTTCAGTTGGCATCAATTGGATTACTCATGACATTGCTACACAAGGAAGCTATGTGCTCCTGCAGCAGACACCAGTGATTGTGCAAAGGTGACTGTTAAAAGCATGCTTAAATAATGAAGCCATGGAAGTACAACAAGCAAATCCAAACGTCACAAATGCAAAGAATGCCTTACAAGAACCCAGTGACCCTAAACAGTAGGCAAGTACCAAAATCACATGAGCCCTTATCTCAGTTACCCTGCGGAGTGGTTCCACCTCTATCTAAAAAAAAATAGTCCACAGCACTGCAAGCACCCCAATCTACGATTCAAAGAGTTCCTACCAACAACAGCAAATGTGATGAAGTTCAACACTCCCATTCCACCTCCTCAGCACATGGAAACTCATAAGATGATTTATTTTCCCCAATATTCAGACAAACATTAACTTAACATTAATACTTCCTGAATCTTGACAGTTATTATCAGGGTTGCAGTTCTTTTTGAGGTAGAAAATAAAAGAATCCAACCTTGCAAGCGTCTCCACTGCGCAGCCTCGCGCATTGCCTTTAACTCTGCCTGCAAAAGTGGAAAACATACTAGTGACACTGACCATTAAAAACTAACAATGACTGAGCCAATCATTGGGAAAATATTTACCTTGAATTCTTCTTGTTCCTCCTTGACTCGGATTTTCTCATCTAGTGCTTTTCTCTATAAAGACCAATACGTTAGAAACAAATTCAAAGACTAATTTAGTGGTTGAGTAAATTTTAAATGGTACAGAATAGAGAATCCTCCTAGTTAGAAAGCCGTTAGAGAAAGAATGTTGTGAAGTCTCAAAGATTGCCAAAAAAAAAAAAACTGCATAAAGTGAAGCAACGGAGCAGTGTATGTGAAGTTATGGACTAAAAGGGATAGCAATCAGCCTCCTTTTGGAAGATAGCATTACCTGCCCGCCCTACTTGTTATGAGGCCAGGCTTCGAGCTCATCTAAACATGAGGAGGGCATTTAGGAGCTTCAATTTGTTGGATAGCTCTGTATGCGTTAGATCCAATCCATTTCCTAACAACTTAAGATTTGAGTTGACTTGATGGTACAAAATTTATCTTGGTATCAACATTGTTAGATTATCCAACTCAATTAGTGGAGAGACTAAATAGATTCATACATTAGTATTGGTGGAAGTGATAATTAATTGATGTCAGGCAAGCTCCAACTCTCCCTCTCGAAAATTTGACTCCCGCTAGCATGTGGAGAGGTAAACAGAGTGTTCAAAACATAAATATTATAATGAAACAAAGTGCACTTATGGCACAAACGAAAGGGGCAACAATCTAGAGAGTTTTGCACAAAAATCTCCAATGCCTAGACTTGTACTGTGTCAAAAGTCCAGCTCAAAACCAATTGGCAAAGAGTAGAAGGTCAATAGACTCATATACTTGAAGAAAATAATTAACTGACATGGGATCAGCTCTAATGCAGAAAATAAATCATGTGCTGGGAGTCTTGGGACCTAACTGCCTAACCTAGAATTACGATACTTGAGTGTGGAAGTTGGCGTTGGCCCACATATGGAAGCAACAAACTTGACCACACATGAGGGGGCTTGCTGCAGGTATAAATAATACAATCAACCCTCTCCCCCTCTAACAACTTAAACTTTGGTGGCTTTAGGGGCAAGTGGTGATCTTAACCTCATCTCAACATTAGTTCGACCAACAAAGGTAGAACTTGATAAATCGCGGTCAGTTGCAAGAGTATTATCAATCCCTTTCTTTATCCTTCGCTATACACCTAAACCTATAAGTGCACTCGTAAACTCCATCATGCAAATAGATTTCAAAAAAAGGCTAGAACTGCATACACTAACCACATATGTGGGCCTTGTACACCTATGTATACATATGTACCTCTGTATAAGTATCTATCATTGACATACAAGATTATAAAAATGTAAAAAGGCATCAAAATAGTACTTATAAAACTTGACATTTGCACATCATAAACCACAAACCTTGTCCGGATCTTGTAAATCTTTAAAAGCTTTATTCAGTTTGATAAATGCTTGGTTGGCCTGAGGATGAGGACATTTGTCAGAGTGCACCATTAGAGACAGCTTCCAGTACCTAAAGCCAGTGAAACAGAAAGAACTAAGATGAAGAGACATGTTAAGCAATACAAAATCACCAATGTAGACAAATGGTCAAATCAAATTTTTTGGACGGTCTTGGGTAGAGAACTCAACCCCAAAAGCTAGCTATTGAAGTGAGGGAAAAAGGGAAGGTTGCGAAAACCCTTGGTGGTGAAATATGCAAGGGCTCAAGGATCAGCAGTAGCATTAGTTCATGGTCACAAAACATAGTGCACGTGTTTCATAATTTTTATGGGGGCATTTTTGGTTTGAGTTGACACTCATGGACCGAAGCGTCTCTGGAACCCAATGGCAGGGTAAATTTCTGCATGGTTGCTTATGGGGACGTGGCTATGGCCAAACCACCCAACCGCAATGGTGAACTAGGATAATTTACGTAACATATGGAAAATACCTACTATGTATATGCACATACAGCAATAAAAGTCAGATATTTTATGGACCCCTTAGCTTTCAATTAACTATCAGCAACTTCACCTTTTCTTTATGTTGTCAGACAACATATCCCTGTTCGCTCCTAGAACATCATATGGACTAGCAACCTCAGCTCCGAGTATTCTTGTAACCTGACAGATTGATTCAGCAAGTTCAATAGTATGCATTCACATGCAACTATGGATGAAGTATTCTTTTAAATTCAACAATTTAAAAAATAATGCCACTAGTAAATTCTCTGATTGTCATATCTACCAACAGCTACGAAGCAAAAGTACTTCTAAAACCCCACCGTACTGGTAGGCGAAAGCTCAAGGTGAGGTGCAAGCCTCGAGATGTTGAGGCGTAAGCCTTTCGAGATTTAATTTTCAGCTTAATAAAATACTTATAACTGTAAAAAAAAATACGAAAAAGAGAAGAATAATAATAACAATGCTAAATAAAATTATAAAATTATAAATATAATTATAGTTCACTCTCGCTGACAAGCTAAAGCTAAATGCCATCTCTATTTAGTAAAACAATTTCTAAGTAAAAACTAGAAAACCCAAAACCCATACTATAATGTCGATGCTCTTTCCAGCCATTGTGTATGGATACGGATGATTTTTGTGGATGATCCCCCCCCTCTCTCTCTCTCTCTTATTTTATTTCTATAAGGTATCAAATGTGGTACTGTTTCTCATTTAGAGTAAGTGATCGATGATAGATTGAGAGAGAGTGAATATCTGTAAGGCATGTCGAAAAAAGTGTGCCTCTCACATGAAATGCGTAAAAAGGCACACCTTGTGCGAACGCTTCTTGGACGAGGTGTAAGCCTTTGGAGGGTGAAGCCTTAATTCGAAAGCCTTCGAAGCTTTTTGTAGTAGCCTTGTCTTGAGCAAGCCTCAACTTAGCCTTTGCAAACATTGCTCGTACCCATGATGTACAGCTAACTGGCATGGTAATACTAACTATGTACCAGATACACAAAACACTTATCTGGGATTTTTCCGCACAATATATCGAGCAGTACCCAATACATAGCTGAAGCTAACTTGATAAGACTTCATTTTTCTAAGCTTAGCATGATTATAGAATAAAGATTTCGGTCTATAGGTTCTCTAGTATAATGGCATTAAGATTTGGGGCCGTTCTTCCTAACTTTTTATGAGTATTTGTGTCCTTGGAAAAGTCCTAGATGAGGGCCGTTCCGGCTAAATTTTTTAGGGCTTCTGAATTAATTTTCCTGGTAAAAGGAAGAGTCAGGCCCACCTCCATCAACCACCATTCTTTCTAGACAAGCTAAAATGAGGAGTGAAATAATTTAGGGAGAATGATTCCTCTTTAACATATAGAGAAAATGGGTCCAAAAATCCCGTAAAGATAACAATACCAAAAAAAAGTTAGGGAGAACAACCCCTTTCATTGGCACCTTGAGGTTGCGTTAAACGGTTATTTGATGTTGGAATTCTCAATGGCCCAAGTCATTTAATTATTTACTTTATTTGACATGTAATTATATGTATTATATAGTGCTATATGGAATGAAAATATATTATTGTTATAGCCCTATCCTAGCCATACCCATATCCTACACTTTTAAGTCTCGCCATACCGCCATACACGTATTGTACCCATATTTGTCAAAGGCACGCCTAGGCTCAGGCGCAGGGCTAGCACCTTGACTGAGCCCAGGCGAGGGGCCTTCAATGAAGCACAACCAAGGCGAGCAAGAGCAAGAGCAAAAGCGAGAAAAAGGGGCGCCTCTTTCCTTTCAATTATAGCCGTAGGTTTAAAGCTAGGTTAGACTATTACCTTTCACTCTTCACTTCAGTCAATCGTACAAACAAGTATTTGAGCCACATCTCCAGTCAACCATCTCTCTCTTTCTTCTCGATCATCTCTCAGTCAATCGTGAACACATCTTCAACCGACGATTTTCTTCAATATTTGAGGTATTCTCCCCTCTCCTCTCTCTTCTCTATATATAGATATACACGTGTGTGTCTGTGACTATCTAATTTGACCTGTTTTATGAGAAGAGAAATCAATGTAAAGAATCTGTTTTGTAAAGATTATTACATAGTGTTTATTATTTGAAGTATTGGTATGCTATTTTCCCTATTTCTTTTGAATAGGTGCACCTCGATTCAAAAAGACGCGCTTCTCGCATTGCGCTTCTCACATCAGTTAGATTTTTCAAATTCCAACACCCACGGTAGGCAGCGAATCTTTGTTAAGGAGACTGTGGTATCACAGGACTCGGCTCGTGTTTCCAATCTACTGTTTGTATCTCTAAAATTTCATTCTGTAATTTCCAGTTTATGTAAACTTATTGTATTCTGTTATTGTTATGATTTTATCAATGGATTTGTTATTTGGAATCGACGATTGCCACTGTATTTTTTCCAACAAAAAGTTGGTGAAGAAGGGAGCAAAGGACACGGAATTTGCTTCACTAAGGGGTCGAGACAGAGAGAGTATGTGACAAGTAGTTGCTGCCGTCTTTTGGGAAATGGGACACATGGCAACAACACTTGAACCATCTTCTGGTGAATGCAAAAATATGGCTGAAGTGGATCTCTTTAAAAAATGAAGTATAAGGACACATGGCAGCCATTGATGCAATTATGGAGTTAGTGGCATCAAATTACTTTTTTTTTTTGTTCAATACATGAAATCGATACAAACAATGGGGAAGGCTATTGCTATTCAAATCCAAGGACAAGGTTTTCAGCCCAGTTGGAACCCTAAGGTGACAATCTAATTATTTGACTCGTACTTCAACAATGGGACAATAAGCCTACATTTTGATAGCATTAAAGTTCGGCCTGAATTTCTTTTTGTATCTAGCAACTTGTTCTCTGGAAATCAAGTTTATGGCTGTTTTCCTGTCCAATTTCAGGTTATGATCTTCATGATGGTTGACGATTTTTATGGTTGTTTTCCTTCGATTTTTCCATAAAGATGGTCATAGCTGGCGTAAAAAGAAAGATGGGAGAACCGTTGGTGAAGCGCATGAATCAAATTGGTGGTTACTTATTGACTAGATTTTTTGGAAGAATTGTTATTGACTCGATTTTTTGGAGAATGCGTTCGATTTTTCCTAAGAAACTCGTAGGTGGTTACTTATTGACTCGATTGTAAATCAAATTGGTGGGTACTTATTGACTCGATTTTTTGGAAGAATGGTTATTGACTCGATTTATTTGGAAGAAACGCATTCGATTGTGGGTTTTGATTACCATTTTCCCCTCATCAGTTGTAATTTTGCCCTCATTAGTTGTAATTTTTCTGGGTTGGTCGAAATTTCTGGAAATGCCTTGGTAGAAATTTTGCTGGGTTTGCTGGGTAGTCGAAATTCTATTTGGGATCATTTCACTAAATCAAAACGGTGACATTTTGTTTCAGTTTTTAACCCGCGTAGAAGACCACGAAACAGCGCCGTCTTATTTAAATCAAAACGACGTCGTTTTGGCTCTATTTGTTGTCCGCGCGTTGGGGCATCAAAACGACGCCGTTTAACGCTGCAAAACAGCATCCCCGAGTCCCCATATATAGGGGTCATTGGGGAAGAGGGCATCCTGTAGTGCACTGCCGCACTACAGGGTCATTGGTCTATGACTTCTTAGCAGTTGGACGATTGTTGTTTCCAATTGCTTATTGGTTTGTTTCACAAGAGCTACGGTCCTTCATCTGTTGGGAATTTGAAACTTGTCTAGTTCCATAATACTGTTATTCCGTTATCTGCATAGGCCGGCCCAAAGGACGGTCCAAGGTTTTGGAGTGGAGGTCTAATCTAAAAAAAAAAAATATGCTCAAAGAGTACAACACTTGAATTATTTTCCCAGCAACAATCACAATACGAGAAATTTAAAACAATAAAGTTCCAATAGTCATTACATAATAACAGAAAAGTCAGAATACAAAGTCTCCAAATACATATAACGCATGAATAAGATTAGACCTAAAGGTTTGCGCCTAATGGTCAGTATAATTGTTTTGGCCTTTTTCTAAAGATTGGGCTTTTTTATTTTTTATTTTGGGTCAAAAAGAGTCCTACTCAAGCCTATTATGAAAAAAAATATGAGAGTGCCTAAAAAATTTAGACTTTTTAGAGTGCACTAAATTTAGACTTTTTAGAGTGCCCTAAAGAGGCCTGGGCCTGGGCCGGCCTTGTGCGTAGAATGGTCTCTCTCTCTCTCTCTCTCTCAAGCAAGCAAGCGCGCACGCGCACCCCCAAAAAGAATTGTTCATTGTTAATTGGTGGCTTTTCTATCTTGGATTAATGCTGAGCCATAGCCACTTTGATGCAGCTATGGGGGCCGATGTTTTTACTTGGAGAAGCATGTGGTTTTTACATATGAAGAAGTTCTAGCTTGTACTGATGGTTTCTCTGATTCAAATCTTATTGGGCACGGAACTTATGGCTCGGTGTATTATGGCCTCCTTCGAGAACATGTTATAAACTATATGTACTGTGCCTCTATCATAAAAAAAACCTGTTGGAAATACTGTAAAAATAATGGAACCATTTACCTCAGAATCTGTAACAGAACAGAAAAACCGCAAGAAATTGGCTGCTGTTTTGGGTTGAGTCGCGGACTAGGTCGCTCTCTTTAAGACGTTTCGCGGCTCCTCCCTCACTGCGCCGTCTCCAGGACAAAACAGCCCAGAATACAGCCTCTGTCTCGATTTTTTTTACACGGAAAAAAGTAAAACACAATCAACCTTGCTTGCTCTTTGAACTCTCTGTATTGAAATGATTTTTCAAAATGTGAGGCTAACTTCGTATGTGCGCGAGGCTCCAAATTCGGGGATTTGCACACCAACGTGTTGCCGGTTAACTGGTTTCCGGATCGGTTTTCCCAAATTGGCTTAGACCTTGGCCCAACCCGTGTGCACGCGAGGCCTCTCTTGAGCGTAGCTCATCAAAAGTCCATGGAGCCTCCACATATATAAGAAACACAAATGTTTTCTAGTTAGCCAATGTGGGACAAGTGTTATTGAAGAACCCTTTTGAAAAATACACAACCCCAACAAAACCAAAAACTATTTTTGGGTTTTTTGTTTTTGTTTTTGTTTTGTCCTTATTCAATTTTTTTTTGCATTTGTTAGTTTTGTGTCAAGTTTCTGTGGTTTATAGACGAATCCAAATAGTGTGGATTATGGTCAAAAGTAATTTTTTTTTAATAAAGCCGAAAATAAACCAAAATGTACCAATTTATTGGTTTAATTTTGGCTTTATTAAAAAAAAAATAGTTTCAACCATAATTTTATACTCTTTGGATTCGTCTCGTCGAGACGAATCTATAAACCACAAAAACTTGATGCAAAACTAACAAATGCAATTTTTTTTTAATAAGGACAAAACGAAAAAATCAAAAAACCAATTTTTGATTTTTTTAGTCCCACGGGCGTCTTTGTCCTTGGGGCGCCTCCACCATCAAATGAGTGGGTTCCGGTTTAAAAAATGGGTTAAAAATTTTGAAGTTTTTGTACATGATTTAGCTTTTCTTTATTTCAGGCACTGGATAATTAGTATAAATGGAAATTCATATTTCCTTTTATTTGTCATCAAACGAATGGCATCTCCTCCTGAAATCTTAGCTATAACGTATACTTGCATATTCGTCCATAGGTCAAATCGGATATGTAATTATTGACATAATTATTGTATTGAAACTTGCTGAGTAGTTAGAAAATACAGCTCAATAAAACAAAGTAAACTAAGCTCAACAAATTTTCAACTCAAATGAAAAACTTTATTTTCTAACGAATTTGGTATCACAAAAAATTTATACGCGTTTTTTGTCACCACAGAACTGTAATTCTAGAGCCACTGTTGTTGTTAGTGACTTATTAGTCATGCTACTGGTACAGAACAATATGTACAGAAAATGTACAGAGGTCTCTCGGGGACCCACTTTTGGGTCCCACACGAGTGATCCAAACCGTTCATTATTCTTAGAACATTTTTACAAAGGGCCCCACAAAATTGCAGCTCAATCGGACGGTTAGAAGTGCTTGAACTAAAGTCCCACCGTTTCAAACAAAAAAATTGTGTTTGAAACGGTGAGACTTTAGTTCAAGCACTTCTAACCGTCTGATTGAGCTGAAATTTTGTGGGGCCCCTCGGAAAAATGTTCTAAGAATAATGAATGGTTCGGATCACTCGTGTGGGACTCAAAAGTGGGTCCCCGAGAGACCTCTGTACATTTTCTGTACATATTGCTCTGTACCAGTAGGTTTATCCTTAGTGTTGGCTCCATATGAATGTGTGGTAATGAATGTGTGGTAGTGACGGGAGTTGAGACATCATGCGGCCGTAGCAGAAAAGTTTACAATAGTGGTAATGCATTGGAAAAACAGGTTTAAAGCATTCGTAACATTGCAAAAGATACACAGGAGACGTTTATGATCGCAGTGTTTGATACCTCCAATCTAAAAACCCAACAAACATACGAGCTCATACAATAATGCCATACCTCGGTGTCACACGACAAATCATAGGTAACCCAAAACCTCAACAACCGAGAATCCGAGATACGGCGAGGCGGGTCGAACGGCCGTCGGGAATGAAGCACAGCCCAGTTTATGTACTAGACAAATTATGTTTGTCCCCAGAACATTTGGAACTTAATTACTTGCACAGTGAAGCTAGGACACGGCGAGGCGGGTCGAACGGCCGTCGGGAATGAAGCACAGCCCAGTTATCCAGCAGCAGAACATCACCCTTTTGCCAAGGAACGGCAACACTTTCCTCATCAAGTATCTTAAGGCAGTCGTAGATGATATCGGCCGGCAACGGCTTCCCGTCTCCAAAGGTAACGGCCTTAACGGGATCATTCCGGGCATCTTCCCAACCTGTGTAGGCAGCCACCATGCTGTTGAACCATATCTTTCGCTGCCGGGTTTTGTCTACTTTGACTGCTGGGATTGGACCCATTATTGTCTTCACTCCGTCTTCCACCCATTCCAATTTCATACCCAGTTTGGTAGCTCTGTCGAAACAAACAGATGCTCGGTAATTGGACCTCAAATTCAAATAACGAACCAAAAACGTCGATTTTCTTGGTCTTTTTATCCGTCTTATATAAACTTTTTTCAACTTTGACCTAGATTTTTATACTACTTGTCCGATTCATCTTGTCGAGCTGAACGATGTGATATAAAAGTTATACCCCAATTTACTAAGAGGCCATCCAAATATTGGTTTAATGTATCAAGCAATACCCACATCATGAAAGATTACAGAATGCTAAAAAAACAGGGAACGGATGAAAGAATTCAACGAACCTTTCATCTGCTACGCTCTTGTCTTGGGTCAAGAAAGTGGACTTCCAGCCGCGGCCAATGGGCGAAGAAGGATCGTCGTCTTCCCCCAATACTCGCGTGTAAATCAATCCGTGCTCTTCCAATCGTTCAACGAATTCTGGGTACTTCTTTTTCATCCTCTGGTATATGATGTGGCTTAGAACAATCGGGGTTTCTCCCCCTTTTCCTGGTTCTACTTCGCAGAAGAAGAACAGCTTGGATGGAAATGTTGGAACCTGTTAACGGCAGCCCAAAAATGAATGAATTCGTACATATAAGGATAGTTTAGTAATTTTTCGTGAATAAAAAAGGGGATATTGGAGAAGCTTTCGCGCCACGTGTAGTCCTAGGGACACGGACTTGTATGGAGTGATCACATGGTTCATGTGAGACTCACGTGCATCAGAAGCTCGGGATATACACAGGGCTCCAGATGCAAGTCATAATCATATGATACACATATCGGAATCATTTGATGTTCGTGGATTCTACGTTTATACGATTACGTGTATCCGATGGCTCCGGGCATGCAGCCGATTACATGTGTCTGAAGCATTATTTTTAAAGAAATTACTCCTCCTACGATAAAATGGAAATTGAAGAAAATGATTCCCCTACTGCAATTGTGGTCGAAACTTTTGCAAAAGACCATTTTCTAAAGGTTTAAATAATTACTTTGACCTTACTTAGCTAAATAAGGATAAGGTCAAGTAATTATTTCCCCCTGAAATTAGGCCATTTTTTAAGGATCTCCAAAAGGACTTAGTTTTCTTGCTAACTCCATGAAATCAAACCCGATTCTAATTTAATTCCCTACTTAATTAATTAAATTTTCGAAATCCCATGTCATCAACTCATTCAAATCTAGTTTAGTGTAACAAATTCAAATTTTCTAAATTATTTACTTCGATTATTACAATTCATTTCAAAGATCTAAAAGATCAACGTAGGAAAACCCAAAGAAACCGAAATAATTTTCAACTTCTCTTATTTATACAGATTTACAAATTTTCCCCTTTAACTCATATCAAATCACATACTCCCTCCGTTCGATATTAATAGTCTATTTTTCTCAATTGTTTGCATTTTATTTATGCAATATCGAAGTTGTTTTATAGATCTCAATTAGTTATTAGATATTTTTTTTAAATCATTTAAAAAGCACTATAAATTGAGAGATATAGACGATTTTGTAAGTGACATGCATGTCGAAAACAGGCCATTAAATTGGAAAGGGGGAATTAAAAATAAGAAAATACTTGGAACGCACATGTTCGAACACAGATCATGACTCCAACGTCGTCTGATGCGTAGAATTCACCTTGTGTGAGTTCTACATGCATCAGACAACTCTCAAATCTGTGTCCGTAATACTGCTCAATGTACCTGAGCCATTTCATGATGAAACGGGATTTTCTGATCAGGTGGGGCCTCATTGGCCGTGAAAACCCTTCCGACGATGTTAGTCCGCGGCGCAGCACCGCCTACATATGGCAACTCCTCGAATCCGAAACCTTCAACGACGTCGTTAAACTCGGAAGCCGTCGCGATGGGGAATCCCCTGAACAGAACAGCCCCGCTGTTATGCAGTAGCGATTCAAGCCACGGCTTTTGGGCTTTGATGGCCTCAACGACATCGTCACGGTTGATCAATTTAACGTTGTTTTTCGGAGATAAAACCGTCGGGAATAAGAGGTTTTGATCGTACGTTTTCTGGTGTGGGATTGTGATCTCGCTGAAGAACGTTTCTGCTGGCATGATTGCTCAACTCTCTCTCTCTCTAGAATTCTTGTTCCTATATTATGCCACCATGCAGTATATTGGAGTATATACGAGCATTTGGCAGACTTTTATGATCCATTTTGTAAGTGCTCACGTGGGAAGTTATCCTTTGACAAAAAAAGGGTGAAGGCTTTTCCCCCTTAGAGCAGAATGGCGTCCGGATACATTTCACGGATGAATGTGGTAATATACGACAAATGAAGAGTTTGGGAAGGATAGGTTTCGTGTCAGCCTAATCCAGTTAGTTGGTGGGTATGCTTCCAGCACAACTGACGGATTCGATTATCCAATAAAGTTACAACTGATTTAGTTAGATTATCCAAATGGGTATGCTCCCAACACGACTAATCGAGTTCGATTAATCCCCGAGTCGACTCGCCTTCCTTTGAACGGACAGGAAGGAGATTAGTCAGAAAAATCCGAAAATTGACCTGAATACCTCTTACCATTGAGAAAAAAAAAAGAGAGTAGGTTTCGTGTCAGATTCCGAGGCTCTTATCTTCCAACAATGAGTGACATGGAAATTGGAATACTAGCTCGTTGTAGTTTTTACTTTTTAGGTGGAGATAGGTATCCCATTTGGATATGCTTTGAATATTAATTTCCTTGCACGAATCCCGGATCCCAAATTGCCAGAGAATCAATTACATTGCAAAAAAAAAATACCACTCAGGAATTGCAACAAAAACTACTAGACGTGGACCTAACCCCAAAATTTCCTGATTTCGGATCCAAACTTGCAAAATCTGAGTTAAATTGAAGGAAATTTTGATATAAAAAAAAGGGGGAAATTTGCAAAACTTGAATCTTTCATGTTTGGATGACCCCTACCGACGAACATCAACACCACAGTTGCAAACAGGGCCGGCCCTGGGGTAAGCCGAGCAAGCCTCCGGACTTGGGCAACCCACCCCGGCTGAGGCAACCAATAAAAAAAAAAATTTGTAAGTTACGTATTAATATAAAATGTTCCCAACTAAAACATAAGCAGTTGGTTTGGCCTGATGGTCACGGGTGTAACCAAATTTTCTTGTTGGGCTAAGTTCGAATCTTGCTGGGCACCTCTGCCTACCTTCTTTCTTTCTTTATTTTTTTGTTTCTCAGAGTACTACATTCTTTCTTTCCTTTTTTTTTTTTTTAGTTTTTATTTTATATTTTTCTGGTACTTTCTGTTTTTTGGATAATAGGTACTTTCTGTTTCTCCCTAGTCTAGCATTCTTTTAGTTTTCCTCGGTCCCTTTTTATTTCCCCAACAAGTCTAGATCACACTCAAAATATACACTCAAATATACAAACATTCTCATAAATGTATGTGATCACACAAACTCCTGGTGTTATATGAGTAAGCCTCATAGATTTATGCATGTATCTTGTAAATGTGGGTGCATTTGAGTGTGGTTCTAGACTTTTTGTTTTTCCTTCTTAATCCACAATATTAGGAAATCACATTACTCAATTACATTGTTAGAAATTTAGCTTTTAACATACACAACAAATAATGTACATGTGATATGTTCTTATATTTAATTTAAAAAAATTATCCCAGTGGTGGAAAATTGAAAACAAATTGAGCGAGCTAACACGATTTATTAGTTTTTAAAAACAAATCATAGTTAAAATATGATGATACTTTCTTATTTTCTTCAAAAAAATTCCTACAATTATATTTTTTTGCATTTATTTTTTATAATTGTATCCTTTTAGTTCAAAGTTTTGTAATTTTGTAAATTATTAGAACTCCTAACGATGTAGGGGCACAATATTGGGAGTTTGCTTTGGGCCCATAAAATAACTTTTTGAATTTTTGTAATTTTTTTACTTGATTTTTTTAATAATTTAATATTGAGTGGGCAACCAAACTAGTGGTTGGACTTGGGCAACCCAAACGATAGGGCCGGCCCTGGTTGCAAACAAATGAACATATACACAGTGTGCGCAAAGAAATACTCAGAGAAATGGTGGATATTACACTTCAAACAACAGGACTTCTTTCTCGGTCAATATTTGGCAAAAGAATGGTGGTAACAAAGTTGCCTAGTAAATGTACCAATCCAATACTTGTATCTCAAATCAGCGCGTTTAGGCTTGTCCACGGGGTGATAGGTTGGAAGCCAAAGAGAGAATATTAACTAATCGACAACTGGCTGTAACACACCCCAGTGTGCGTGAAGAAATACTCATAGAAATCCAGTTTAAAGCTGAATGCAATTACAAAACAAACAGAAAAGGAGTTCCTTACCTTTTCCTTTTCTTATTTCCAGAGAATTCACCTTTGTTGAAGCTTCGAAAATCATTTGTAGTCTCAGCAGTATTCTGCTTCTTCATACCTTTCCTTCCTCCGAACCCAAACTTGGAGTCCTTGAAATCCTGACCCTTCCTCTTTCCACCAGCCGCTCCTCCTCTCTTCCCCTTCCCAGCTCCACCTCTGCCTCCCTTCCCACCAGTGCGATCAAAAGGAGCCACCCCCGGCCTCTTTTTATTAGACTTCTCAAACGATTTCCCATCTTCAAAGGTCAAACCCATTTCACCATCTTTGTCGCCTCCAGCAAACCCACTCTGTTGTCTCTGTTTCCTCCATTTCTTAACAGACTCGATCTCATCCTTTTTATTCTTGGCCCTCTCTTTCAGCTTCTGAGCCTGAACCTCTTTAGCTATTTTTTTGGACTCTCTAGCCTTCCTTCTCTCATCCGCCTCTTCAATCCTTCTCTTCTCCGCCAAAAGCCTGCCCTTGACTTTCACCATGTGAGAATCACTTTTCACCATCTCGGCGTAATAATCGGATGGCCTGAGAAAAGGGAGCTGCATCGATTGAAACTTCACAAAGGCTTGTCTTGTGCCCTCCAGTGCCTGTGTGTAAAAGGCAAGCTCACGCGCCAGGTCATCATTCACGTCCACCTTTTGCTCTTGATTGATGTCAAGGGAAAGCTTGTGTATCCATTCCACATTCTGAGGCCAACTGATGTCATCAAGTTTATCGAGGAGACCATCTGCATTGTAAATGGAGGTTTTCGAAGGTTCTTCCAGCTTCACATCTTCATCTTCTGATTCAGAAACTTCCACTTCAGGATTCTCCACATCATCAACATTCATGGTATCCTTGCCTAACCAAACACCAGGTCCTTTTTAGAAATTCCCATAGGATATATACACCAAAATTAAAAATACATTTTACCATTACAGTTGGATCTAAAAAAAGAAACATAGGTATGTTTGAACATTTGACAAAAGGAAGCCGGAAGATTTTTTCCTTGCATATGTGCTTGAGTGAGTGACACCATTAATCCAGGCAAGTTTATCCCCCAAAAGATATGCAATCAACCATGTAATGAACCACATGCAATCAACTAATGTGATATTGAACATTGATAGCATCTTCAGCTAGTAAAATCAAGTTTAATGGGAGAAAGAGAAAATGTAAATAAATAGGAAACAAGCCCCAATAGCATGTCAAGCATGTTGCAAAATGGAAAGAAATGGTAAAGGAAAGGAAATAGAGGGCAAGTGGCCCGGAGGGAACTTTAAAAGTGACTTGGTGAAGTCATGTGATGGCCTAATAACATAAGTTGCATCCACCACCAATTTCATGAATATAATTCGAAAAGTACATAAGCATTGAAAGAAATCAGGTAGAAATTTCCCCTTAATCATATGAAAAGTAACATTTTCGATTTCAATCACCTTTTTAGAAGGCTTACATTTCTCAGAAGGAAAACACATCATATAATATTCTCCAAGGAAGAGACTCCTTTTATCTCATTAACATATTTGCTCCAATACAGGCAGAGGATGAGGAGAAGCTAACAAAATTTCTGTTTATAGGAAGAAAAATGGTGTTCCTCACAAAATTCAGTTTTCTTGTTTGGGTTACCTGAAGAGGAACAGGCACAAATAGTACTTACATTTATCTATCATTTTTCTAACCATCAAATAGTCAAAATATATTAAAAGAGAATGCTGCCCACAAAGTTTTGAGTTTGGGGACATTTTCAGGACAAAAAATACGTTAAATACACAACACAGCATAATATGCACATTGATTTGTTAATTAAGGTAAGATGAGGGCATTGCCGCCAAGGTTATGAATAGGTTTCTCTCTAGAGCTTCCATGGTGGAGGCGGCAATATTTCGTCTACATCCTTCGGCCTAAGAGATTCCCTCTTTATGCCCATTACCTTTGTCCTTCACAATTGCCTTTGGGGTCTTGTTTACCCTTGTGCTTATAGGGTGTAAATCTATTAGTCTTTTCTGTCCATGTGGTCTAGCCTAGCGTTCTCCCGCAATCTGAAGGAAATAGTTACGGGTTGGTTTGCATCCTATTCTCCAAATCTTTTCAAATTTCGTTACCGTAGCAAAGTGCTATGTCAGTCAATATTAAAGAGTCTAATTGTGACTCGTGAGTAATTGCTAAGAGCATCTCCCATTAACCCTGACAGCCCTATCTAAGAGAACCAAACAACTCCAACAATTCTCCATATTGGATCTGTGAAAATCGAGAACTACTTTGTGTCTCAATATTTTCTTTCCAAACAGAGACTCGTTCAACAGGCTCGTCTCTATATATCATTTTCATATTCAGTATACATTTAACTTCTGAACAGTACACTCAATTATAGCGAAAATAGTACTTCCAAAATACATTGATGATAACTTCAAAACAAGATCAAGACTCCATTTATTTAATCAAAAGTTTAGAAATGACAATCCAAATTTTGGAGTAAACTAGTATGAGCTTTGAAGGGGGATGAATTTTTGGGCGAAATGGAAGAATGACAAGAGTGTTTCGCAGATAAAGATAGATATAGAGATAGGAGACGGGATGAATATCGTGCAACTGTATAACTACTTGTAAATAGCAATTCTTTGAGGCTCTATAACAGAGACTCGTACTGAAGAAGCACTAACCCAGATATTATTTTTTACTTAAGAGTGTCTACGCGCAATATCGGGGCAGAATGTGCTTAGAAGGAAATCTCCAGTGTTGACAACTCGCGTGTACATATAGTTATGGCTATTGAGCTTCACAGAGTATCATCTTATTTGGTAAATGAAATGCTCACCGTGACAAAAGAAACTTTTCTTTTGGTTTTTTCAGCACAGCATGTTCTTTTATTCCTGAGTTAATCAAAACAATCAGTGGCAGCCATGCTCATTTTGTTCTTTCTAATTTCCCAGCACAGCATAATGCCGCAATCAAATCTGTTCCTTCGTCTACAGCACAACATGCCAAAACGCACTACAAGAGAAAACTCTCGTGATATGAAGGTTTAAGCTACACGAACACACACACGCATGCAAGCACGAAGAGAGAGAGAAGGCGACGAACACATACATGCAAACACGCAGAGAGAGAAGGGTACCTGTTCGATTCAAGATTACGGGCTGCTGGTATGGCATACAAAAACCCTGTTCTCCGTTTTCTGAACACACTAAACCCTAGTCGCGCAGAAGTTGGATACTAGGTCTGACGACAATTACAATGAAAACCCAAAACTTGATGATTGCCGCAAATTACTCCCCCTAGTTGTACTTGTTTACAACCCAAACCCTATTAACTATTGCTCATGGTTTTGGGGTTAGTATTTATAGTCCTTTCTACTACTTCGGACGGGTCGGGCTAATCCGTAGTAGTATTGGTTGTATTTGGTTAGATAGTTTAGTTTAGTTTTGATGATGTCAGCAGGTATAATGAGTGGAGAAAGATAGAGAGAGAAATGAGGGAAATGATGATGTAATCAAAACTAAAACTAAAACTAAACAGGAAAACGAACAAGGCCACTATATTTTCGAACCCGATATCTAACCGAAAATACAAAAAAATCACAAAATCAGACTTGAACCCGCCTGTTAAGGCTGACTAGAACCGCCCAATGTGCTATTTTCCAGACCGGATAGTCGGGTAACGGGTGGGGTGATCCGATTTGGATAATTGGATGGCTTCAAAACATATTCAAAGGCACTGAATATAGTACTTGTTTGAACCAAGTTATAATTCTTGATGATAATTTGGCATTTTAAAATTTGGCGACTTAGAATTTGCTGCTCCAGCTCTGTGTTCGTCTCTGAGATAGTTTCCACTATTTAATACTAATGAAAATGTTTTTACAAAAATTAAAATTAGCTTATCAATTGAAGAGTCATGCACTCTTTAATTTCTAAATGTGACATATATGAAGTCTTTTTTAACTTGGGAAAGTAATTTGAAGAATGAATTGGCGCTACGAAATAATGTCAACTCTTCAAAAGCCCTTGAGAAAAAGACTTTCAAAATCTAAGAGTTTGGCCAAGTGGACATGAATGATAAAGTAATAAGTGCTTCTCCTTTATGTATGAGGTCAAAAGTTCGAATGTCATGGAGGCTAAACATTCCAAATCTTAGGGCCACCATTTTTGCCCAATTGTAAGCTACAAAGCCCCGAAATTAGTCCAAAGTGTTCACAAATTAGCCCAAACATTTGGTCGTAAGAGAGGGGGAAAATCAACATGCAGGCCTTGTAATTGCTCTTGAATAATCATATTGTAGGTTAGGAGTAATTAAAAGCTTAAACTGTGAAAATTTTATATCCAACTACTTTAAAAAAACCAATTAGTCATGAGTGGAGATGTCTCGAGGTCTATCACTGTCACGTGTGGGCACTGTTTACTTTCAATCATCGTGCAATCTTTTTTTGGGATGGAATGGGCTCGCTCTTATACCGTGGGTCTGGCTACACGTGAAGCCTAGTTTAGGAGAAATGGGTTAGAGAGTAGTAGATGAGAATTAAGGGGGAGTTTAGATGCAAATAAAGAGAACAAGGCTCAATATGGTTCACACACAAGAGGAAGAATTGTTAGAACATGTGCGAACATTAAGTTTTACGCCGAAAAATATAAAAAGAGTCTGACCTTATTAAACAATTTGGTCAATATTAGTGTTTTAAGTGGATATTAGTCATTTAATATATATTAGGTCAAAGTGATGTGATAGAGTCTTTGCACGCCATGGCAGGATCAATGCATGGACAAACTCTCAACAAGAATATCCCAACCATAGATGAAGGATTTTATATCTCATCTTTTTTATCTGTGAGTAAACAATCGAGTCCTATAGGTACCGAAGAAAATATTAAATTTAAATGGAGGGAGAAAGAGATTACTTTGTTAAGTTATTACGTTTCTTTCCTTTTAGGGAAATGATTTTCACACTTCTCTTTCATCGTTTGCACTCCATTTTTTTTTGTTTTTATTCACATTGAAATTACTAAACTACCCTTATCTCTTGTGCCAATTTTCTATATGAAGGGTAATTTGATACTCTCAAGTGAATAAATGAAGAAAAAAGAAGAAGAGTGGCAATGAATAAAAAGGAAATATGAAAATCCTTCCTCTTCTTTTATTATGCGTTAATCCCTGAATAAGTATTAACTTTTAGAGTTATGATTATAGTCCATGTTTCTAGGTATCTCAAATATCTCAATCAATGGTGGAAAGTACAAAACAATCTTTCCCACCAATAATCTCTTTTATTTTGGTCGACTGCGTTGCTCTTATCTCCAGTAATGAAGTTAAATGCAAAAGTTTGGTAAGAACAAGACCGTTAACTAACTTTATCCTCTATTTGTGTTCCAATAGTGTAATTTAGGTGAGACTAGGATCAGAAAAGGTTGGGTAAGAATTACTGTACCAGTTAACTAAGTGTGTCCAGTTAAGGCATAGTTTTCCAAAAGATATCATGATTTTAGCAAATGAGTTCATCAGGTGCTAAAATCATGGTTTTGAAGTGAAAAAATAAAGTGGTTTCGTGTATCGTTTTTCAATTTTTTTGCACCAAATTAAAGTACTTCTCGTGTACTTTAATTCGGTGTGAAAAATTCAAAAAATAATACACGGGAACACTTAATTTTTTGATTTGAAATACCATGATTTTAATACCTGCTAAACTCATTTGCTAAAATCATGGTTGATTTTAGCATCTGGGTTACTAAAATCAGACGGAAAACTTAGCCTAACTACACGAGGGGAGAGAGAGAAAGAGAGAAAGGACTAAAAAAAGAGAAGAAAAAATGAGAGACCTCTAGTGGCGCCGAAGGAGGAAAGAGGTATAGAGGGAGAGGAAGCGAGGAGAGAAAAAAGTGGGACCAACTTTATACTTCATATAATATTATTATAGAATACAACTTAGGTGTGCTTTGGCAAAAAAGCGTAGAATTGGTTTTTTGGTTTTTCGGTTTTGTCTTTATTTATTATTATTTTTTTTGCATCGGTTAGTTTTGCGTCAAGTTTTCGTGGTTTATAGATTCGTCTCGGCGAGACGAATCTAAAAAATATAAAATTATAATCAAAACTAATATTTTTTTTAATAAAACCGAAAATAAACCAAAATAAACCAGTTTATTGGTTTAATTTTGACTTTATCCAAAAATAAATTAGTTTCGACCATAACTTTATATTATTTGGATAAAACCACTTTTTGCTTTTTTTACCAAATCACCCCTTAATAGTTAACAACACTATTGGAACATGCAATCACACATGCTAACTTATTTTTGCATAAACACAATTATTTGGGTCTCACTTCTATACTTTTGTGTCATATAACAACAAAAATTTAACCACACGACTGGAGATGCCCTTAGTGTGATTTTAAGATAACGGTTGTGTTTGGTTGAATACTTTAGTTTAGTTTTGATGATGTCAACAGATGTAATGAGTGGAGAGAGATAGAGAGAGAAATGAGAGAAAAGATGATGTCATCAAAACTAAAACTAAACTGAAAAACAAACAGAGCCGTTACTTTTGATTAGATTTTAGTTATAGATCTCGTAAAACCGTTCGATTCCTCGTATTTGGGATACATATATCAATTAATATTTATTATTGTGGCCTATTTTTATCTTTGTTAATAAAGTTTGAATTTTGACAACAATTTTTTAAATTTTCGGTTCGCTCAAGACGAATTAATAATTCAGAAAAAATAAACGCGAAACTAACGAATGCAATTTTATTTTTGAGAAAAAAACAAAAAAGTAACCAACTTTAGCCAAACTAGTAGGGTCCAAAGTGATGCGTTTTTATAACTGTAGGAACCATTGGTCACAGACTCACAGCTTGTCTTCGTCACAAATAAGCGAGTTATTACGAGTCCGTCGTACAATCGTACGTAGGTTGTTTCGCGGTCTCCCCCCTTCGCCGGAAAACCCCAAAACCCTTAAACCCTACTCTCTCTCTGTGTGTGTCCAATGGCCGACTCGCTTCAGTGGATTAAGCACATAGAATCCTACGTCGACTCTTCCAGCTCTCCGTCTCAGCAGGTTGACTTCTTTCCACTTCCCCCAATTTCCTCAATTCTCCATTTGGTTTGCCTAAATAGTTCAGAAACAAAAAAGCAACAGATACTACACACACTTTCTTTCTGTTTCCCCCCTCAGCACTCTTCTTCTACCGTGTGCAATTGCATTGAGCTTTCTTTTTTGCTCGTAACATTTTCAATTCACTTGGGTTATTCCTGTTTCGCTATACTGTGGTATTATTCGCATGCATAGGTTGCTTATTAGCGATTATAATCGAAATTAGGGCAAGGTAAAAATGCCTGATTTGGGTGCATGTAAATTTGCCTGAATCTGTAAAATTGCGTTTGGACTGAAGCTTTTCTATGCTTTGTGGACGAATGACGATCATTTGAACTTGCTCTGTATGTACTTGCATTCTAGGTTGCAAGTGTAGATGCAATTGCTGCTCTTTTGAAGAATGACTTGTTAAAGATAGATGCACTGGTAAGCTTCTGTCGTAACTATTTTCGTACCTCTTTGCATTGTTCAGTTGTCGTTTTTGTTGTATATTTGATAGGCTCCCTCTTTCTCCTCGGAGTTAAACTCTTGCTGTTTAAAATGTAGGTTAGAGATATGGAGATGTATCTGACTACCACAGACAGCATTATTCGTTCAAGAGGTATTTCTTGTATTTTTGTTTGTTTTTTCGGGGGCTGTTAGTTTTGGAATGAAGCAATGAGTTGTGTTTGAATATATGTATTTCTGCACAAGCGGCTTCTGTTGTTTGGTGGATGTATACCATCACATTTAGGTTTAGTGGCCTTTGCTACCATATTTGAAAATGTGGTCTGTTACACTGAGCGTACATTTTGCTAGTATTGAGAGGAAAGATGGATATGTTGTAACTCCATGAAGAGTTGAAATAAAAATGAATACGTTTGTGAAATGGTCGTCGGAGCACCATTAAAAGATAAGTTCATGGAGAATAAACTGGACTTTGTCATATACAATAAAGACCAGTTGAGGTAACAGTACGGAAGGTTGATGCAGTAAGAAAGAGTATTCACTGATGGGATCACCATTCACCAGTAATGTAAATGCTAGGGGGAGGGGAAAACAATGGATGTTTTTATTTTAACAAAGTATACAGTCCTTAACATTTCTACCCCCTTATATTGTTGTCTCCACCACCATCCATATTAAATGTTTACCTCCGAGGTTGAATGAAGCAAAGGCTAGGGGACGGCCGTCAGGAAAGACCAAAATTGAGATGGAATAAATAATTTGTATAATTGCCTTAACATTTCGTATTGCGATGAATGAATTCATTACCCAAACCAAGTTGAACAAGTTTCCTCTTCATTGAACCCCTCTCTCTCTCTCTCTCTCTCTCTGGGGACTGCCATGCAGTTGGTGATGTTAAGTGTCAATTTCTTGTTATTCATTGAGTCATGGTAGCTCCTGAACTCTTGTGCAAATTAGATGGCTAAGAAAGTTAGATGAAGTCTCTTCTACTTCGGGGCCATGCCGTTATTGGTAAAAATTATACTTTGAGTTATTTATTTCATGAAGTATCTTTATGGCATGGATGTTCAGAAATTTTTGTTATCCTGCTTTCCCTTCCGCACAGGTATACTACTTCTTGCAGAGCTGCTGCAACGTCTTGCATCAAAGCCTTTAAATGATGCTGTCATCTGTAGCTTGATAGGATTCTTTACAGAAAAGCTGGTGAGTGCTCTTTGCAAGATATCATGTGTTGGAAAATTTTCCAGCGCTGTACTTAAAACAGTTTCTAGCACTCTGTATGTTCGTTTTAACTGTTTTCACAAGTGGTGTAAAGACACCAGTCACACCCCAATATCAGCCTACAAAATGCTTGAAAGACCATGCGGCTAGATTAAGCAAGATCATACTGTTCTTTCTAATAATTGATTTATCACAATTAACCAGTGGTGGGTTTTTCTAAGCATAATTGGCCTCCACATCCCAGTTTTAGCAACTTATGAGGTCATGCATTCACTCTTGTAATTTGCTGATTACTGATTTCACACTTAAGCTGCAGTTTGGACAACCCATAATCACTCTTGCTCTCTGTCTGTTTGTCCTACACAGCTAGGCACTCCTAGTTCAAAGAATGATATCTTAATAATGTTATTATTTCATTGTGAAGGTTCGAGTTGGACCACTCTAGTTGCTTTATTTCCCATTGTCTGATCAAATCCTTAATCTAGATCTTTAGAAGTTCTAGTTATACCTTTAACTTTAAGGGGGCTTGAAAAAGCATCAGGTGCTATTACATATATAGCATTATATATCCAAACTTTTACGTCCATTTTGCATATTGATTTGAAATGTGCGCTCAAATTGGTTTTATTTATCTGTAGCCTGCTTTTACTTTTAAACATTTTCGTTTATGGTAAGGCTAATGTTTGCATATTTACGGAAGTTCATTACAAACATGTATGATATTATGTTTAAATCAGGCAGATTGGAAGGCTTTGCGTGGTGCACTTGTTGGTTGCTTGGCACTGATGAAGAGGAAAAGTAATGTTGGTATAGTTACTATTAAGGAAGCAAGAGCAGTTGCCCAGTCCTATATAGAAAACTTGCAGGTGCAATCCTTGGGGCAACATGATAGGAAGGTATAACTGTTTGTTTGCCAATTGTTAATGATGGTTTCTTTGGTAATTTCATCGCTTATGAAATGCCACAAATTTGAATTACAAAAAAAGAGGGGGTGTGGGGGATGTTTACAGGGGAAGATAGAGCTGCCACGTTTACTAATTACTTCTGGATGGTGAATAGGGAGCTAGTGTGTTTACTATTCACTTCTGTATGCGGAGGAGAGAGCTACCATGTTTTTTTTATTTTTACTATTGGACTTTTTTTTCTCATTCGTTTTTACACCCTGAATGTTTTCGCAGCTGTGCTATGAACTTCTGGAGTGCCTGTTTGATCGCTATCCTGCCGTGGTTGCGGCACTGGTACTTCTTCAATCCTGCTTCCCTGCAATTTGGTCTTTGTAGAAAATGATCTTAGTGGTTAGTTGTCTTTTTTTTGATTTTAAGACCTTATTTTCAATATGGGTAATTGTATGAGAGGAAAACGTCAGGAATAGAGGAGTTATGGGTTTTACTCCACAGCCAACATCTTTTAATTCATCATCTGGTTATGTTATTTGTACTTCGTACATTTTTTAGGCCTATAACTAGTAATGTAATTAACCAATTGAAGGAAGTCTGAAGCCGCCGAAGTCTGCATTTGAGTGCATTCACATTTTAGCAGTTTGCTCATTCATTTCTTTGGATCCCTTTTTTAGGCCTATAACTAGTAATGTAATTAACCAATTGAAGGAAGTCTGTAGCCGCCGAAGTCTACATTTGAGTGCATTCACATTTTAGCAGTTTGCTCATTCATTTCTTTGGATCCGTCACGAGATACATATTTGTGCATGACAGCACGAAAACATCAAATTTCTGGGATTTATAATTGTCTGACCTCTCTCTCTCTCTCTCTCTCTCTCATACTCTAGCATTTGCCTTCTTCATTTAGAAAGTAAGCAAATGCAATTTGGAATTTTAGCTTGCTCATAATGACAAACTATTTTTTTATGCCGATATAGTCATATAGTCCAACTCGTAAATTTTTCCTATCGCGTGGGACTTCTTCCACTTTTCTTTTCAAGTGTTTCTGGTGTTTCACAGTGATTTCTTTTGCTTTGCTATTGCTTCCACAGTGACTCCTTTCCTCTGCCATGCCCCATCCCTTGGGGCGCTTGTGTAACCCTCATCGTTTAAGTCAAACTTTTTAGTTGGCTCTGATAACTGATTTCTTTTCTATTTAGGATGATAATATTGTCCATGCAATATGTGAAGCTTTTGATGGGGAAAAAGATCCACAGTGCCTAATGATCACATTCCGTATTATGGTATCATTGGCTCGATTATTTCCAGATCCATTTGGACCAGTTGCAAGTTTTGCAGAAGAGCTTTTTGAAATTTTGGGCAGTTACTTCCCTATTCATTTTACGCATGTAAGACAACTGAATGCCAGTTTTCTTCTATTATGTTATTTTGTTTGTCTGTATGTGTAATATGCATGTTCTAGATTAAATCTAGGACTTTATGTAGTGATGGAGACTAAATTTTGCACAATTTTCCATTGTTAACTGAAAACAAAGATTTCTGGTATTATTTCCTTACTCTCCCTCATAATTGAAGTGTGACTGTGCTTCATCTTTCCAGTTCTATATAGGATGATTTATTAGTGTAATATTTTGTTGGAAATTCTCTTTTACTAAGTTAGTAAGCTAGTTTAGAACCCAAGTTGTGGTGTGGTTGGTAGGCAAGGAAGAACTCAACTTTGTATTTACCATCTCATCTGTACGCCTGCTTGATACATGAGTGATAGGTCTCAGCATCAAACCTGAATTCAAAACCAAAAGATAGTAGGTAATTACATGGCCTCCCATGTTTGACCGAAACACACTTAGCACCCTTGTCGTATTCTATATTGCAGTAACCTCTTGTTGAAATGCTTTTATGACAAATTCACCTCGCTGTCAACTATTGGTTAGTGCAGGAGCGGACTTCTTTTGGTGTGATCTAAACGTACTTCTTTTGGTGTGATCTTAAGAGTGGTTTATAAATGGGTTAACATGTTATATATTACTAAGAGGTTTTGAGATAAATTATTTATTCTTTGTTGCTTTCACATCTGAAAAGGTTTTTAGGTAAACGTATTTTTATTCTTTTCTTTTATTTCACCTGAATCTTTTTTTCTCTCTCTTTCTTGGGATTATTGATACTATATATGATATTTGGATTCACGTCTTACACTTGATGTTTATCTTCCTGACTTTCTTCTATTTCATCTGATTTAAAACACGGGAAAAAGCCAAAAGGAGATGAGGTTGATGTCAAAAGGGATGAGCTGTCAAGGGCACTAATGGTATGTAAATTTCTCCTCTCTTTTACTTATTTTGTCTTTTCCCTTTTTTTTTTTTTTGGCATGACATTTTGCCTGCGCTTGAGGTTTGTTTTATGATTTTCCCTGTCTCTAGGCAAAAAGGTACCAAAGAGAACACTCATGTTTTTTGTTTTGTTTTGGTAGGATAATTCTTAGGCCAAGAGAATAACCTTGAGAGCCCCAAGGCTATAACAACCAAAAGCTAAACCAGCTGTTACAAACAAACAAAACTTACCATCCATTATTCCATTACCCCTTCTATATATGTTCCATTCTATACACAGTAACCTATTGGCATCATTAAAATGAATCTTTTCCCAAGATAACAAACAGGCTCTAACACTAGCAATTTTGTTGTCGAGAACCACAGACTCATCCATGCTTCTTTGTTGAGAAACACTAATGTTCCAAAAATTGAATGTTTGAATCAGCAAATAAGGCTTTTTATCTTGCTGTCCAATTATTTTGAGAGATGAAGGAAGACTGTCATTTGGTGAAACATTTTGAAAGCTAAAACTTGAAGAGAACTTCCACTAGATTCTTCTGTTCTTAGGTTTTCAGAAAGGCTATATTCCACTGCTTTTATCGTGCTTCCTTAATGCATAAAGCTATATTCCTTTTTGTTTTTTGTTTTTGCATTAACCACCTCCTTTTTTTACTGCCAGCTGGCGTTTGCTTCTACACCTCTTTTTGAGCCATTTGCCGTTCCGTTGCTTCTTGAAAAACTTTCTTCTACTCTGCCGTCGACCAAGGTTGGTATAAACAAAATGCATCTCTACTGCTTGTGTTTCTATTAGATGCTGTATCAGAACCTATTTTGTTGGTGACTTTATATGCCCACAGGTTGAGTCTTTGAGGTATCTTAGCTATTGCAGTGTGTTCTATGGAGCAGACAGGATGGCACAACATGCTGAAACTATTTGGGCTTCAGTAAAAGATGCAATATTCAATTCATTAGAGTCAATTCCGTCTCTGGAGTTGAAACCTGGGGATGATATGGGTTTTCGGGAGAATGAAATTGCAACAGAAGCTCTCGTACTTCTGCAAAAGGTTGTTCAGCAAAACGAGGGCTCCTACTTAAGTTTGATTGTTGGTGATGAAGAAATAAACTTGACTATCAACTCCATCACTACTTCTAAGAATCATGCGGATATGCCTATGCAAAACAAGAAGAAGCTACCTGCAGTTGGTCGAATATTATCTGTTTCTGCCAGAGCTTCCATTGCCTCCTGCAATAGAGTGTTTGAGAATTTCTTCCTCTGCTTGATGGACACTTTGAGAATTTCAGGTTCTTGTGGGGATATTCTGCTGGAGGATGGTTATAAGTTTTCTGGAAGACTTAATTATGGAGCCTTATATCTCAGCATTGAACTCCTCACTGCTTGCAGATACTTGGTTTTGGGTTCTGAAAGACGAACTTCACCTACTGTGTCTCCACATGAGACATGGTGCTGCATGCTTCAGAGTTTTTGCCACTCATTAAGTGAAGCCTTCAGTTGTATGTTAGTAACAACTGTAGATGAAGACATTCAGAATTCTTATATTCATTCTGGAGGTAAATAGTTCTGCTGCTTCTGTGTAACATGGAGAAGTTATTAGTTTTATCTCTTCAATCACTCGTAATTACTACCATCTTATGAGCAAGTTTATAATCATTTCTTGTTCTCGCAACATTTCCTGGAAGCTAATTACCTGATCCTCTCTCTTTTTTTTAACCCTCTTGTTATCAAATTACAGTGAGGGGTCTGCAGATTATGGCAACATTTCCTGGTAGCTTCTTACCTGTTCCAAAACTGATATTTGAAAGTATTTTGAAGAGGTTGATGTCGATCATCACTCTGAATTTTGACAACATACTTTTGTGGAAGTTGTCATTGAAGGCATTAGTGGAAATCGGCTCATTTGTTGATGCTCGTCATGATTCAGAAAAGGCAACATGCTTTAATGGTCTTGTTGTAGAAAGGATTGTATTGTTGCTGTCTTACAATGATTCAACCATGCCTTTGTCTCTCAAACTCGAAGCGGTTTCTGAGATTGGCACAACAGGCCTGAATTATATGCTGTCTATTGTCCAAGGGTTGGAAAAGGCCATACTTGACAAATTATCTGACGCTTTAGTATGTCTGATTACTTATCTCCTTTCTGTTCAATAGAAATTATAGTTCAATTGGGACATCATTTATGGTCCTCTCCCGAGGGCCAACTATCTTTTTCTGTTGCTAAGTCAATTGAGGTTGCATCTAGTGGATAAGGTTGGGTACCTTTGAAGCTGAAAATACTTCCAACTTAAACAACGAGGACAATGCATTCTTTATGCTCTTAATTGGTCTTTTATCCACGCTGGTTTCTCGATTTAATGTGGCATTTTGCATCTTTAGGTACAAGGAAATGTCGAAACAGCTGAGTTTGCTGTTCAGCTTTTGGATTGTTTCTCTAATAAGTTGCTTCCATGGTAAGCGAATCTCATCTATACATTTAATGCACTTATTCTCATTCTTGCTACTTCTAGAGTCTAGTTGCTGAGGCTCTGCCATCCTTCTCAGTGTTTTCTCCTCATAAATCAGTTCACATGTTGTTAGGAAGCTAGTGATTTGTCTATATGTAGTATATTCCTATGGCTTTTTTTCCTTCTCCACTTGCGAGATTTGGTGTATGTTCAATGCCGAGGAAGTAAACATGAATTTGGACTGTTTTTTTTTATCAAGGCTTTGTTGGTGTGTCACAAACTTCAGAAAGATCTCCTTTGGTGAAATTGACAGAACGATATGTATAAAGCTCTCAGGAGTTCCCTTGGATGGGATTGGGACCCCTCTTACACGTAGGGAGACTGACCCATAGAAAAGGCTTCAGAAACAGAAAGACCATTGTAGGATCTGAATATCAAGTCTTTGAGCGAGGGAATCCTGAAGGTCTTGTCATCAACATATTAACAAGTAACAAAAATCTCAAACTTTGTGGCAGGAAAACTGATTCTCTGCGTCTATGTGTCATATTTAAGTGTTAGAATAGCTTATTAGTGCTTATTAGTATTTGTCCCACATTGGCTAGCTAAGTAATGTACCTAGTCGTCTCATAATATAAATAAAGGTTTCATGTGTTAGGGTTGTTTCAACACCCTATACACTTCTTCCTCTCTCTCTCTCTCTCTCTCTCTCTCTCTCTCTCTCTCAAACAACATGGTATCAGAGCTAGGTCTTGGGTGGCCTTAATTCGTACCTCCACGTGCATCCGGGCTGCATGTGAGGGGGAGTGTTAAATTATTCTCCTTTGCCCGAGTAAAAAAAATCTCATATTCTTCTCAATTCGTACCTCCACGTGCATCCGGGCTGCACGTGAGGGGGAGTGTTAAATTATCCCACATTGCTCATCTAAGCCACCCAAACCTGGTTAATAAATTCTTGAGGTTACTCCACCTATTGCCAATTGGTTTTAGGTTGGAACCCTCCAAGAAATTTAAGCATGTCCTAAAACTACATGGATATTCTGAACTTTGAAATATTTGAAAAAGTGTTTTATAGAAAGTTGACAAGTGTATTGTTTTTCGACAAATAACATCTTTCTCGCCCAAAACTTTTAGCTTGCATGCTCACCTGATGATTTCTGCTCTTTCATTGATGTAACAAAGAGGTGGGAGTTGTCATCACCCATTTTTTTCATAATATTACTCAGATGGTGAATGATATAGGTGGGAGTTAATTATTGAGTCCTCAATTTTGGGGCTATGCTTGTCCATGAACAGAGAGGGATGGGGCATATTTGTGATTCCTTTTTATTGATTTCGTCTTCCTATTGCGTTTTTTTTTTGTTTTTTTTGTTCTGGGCAAAAGTCAGTATTGTTAGTCGTAGTTTGTGAGGTTTGAACCCCGGTCAAATGCATGGGAGTACATAGTGGCCTCCGTTGGGCTACCACTCCACTTGCCTTCATCTTCCAAATGTTTCTAACCATTCTACTCTTTCTGCAAGTCAGCGGACTATTGTTTTCTTATTTCACCTTATTATTATCACCGATACTTGTTGGCATTGACTTAGGTTTGATAAAATTGGAGTTTCTGAGGATTTCCCATTCCACTTCACCATAAATATTTGGGACCAAATCGCTAAGAACACTGATTTCAGCATTGGGCTCCAGGAAAATGTAAGTACACTGGCCATATTCATGAGTTCAATTTTCTTACTTTTTTTATATCTAATTTTCTTCTGATCTTGGTAATGTCTTCATGTTCAGATTCACGTCGTTAGACGTCTTGAACAATTAGATACTTTATTGTAACGCAATCCTTAGTGCTGCTGACTATGTAATTACATGCATTTAGGAACTTCTTGATGCAACAATGACAGCAGTGAAGCTAGCCGTTGCAAACTGTTCAGAGGAAAGTCAAAGCATCATTATTCAAAAAGCCTTAGATGTACTCTTTTCAAGTGCTGCTTTCCCATCAGAGGAGTCTATATCTGGTTTCAAGTCAAGCAAACTTGAAGCTTCACAGCGTAATCATGGTTTGAACAGTTTCCCATGTAGAGACAAGTGGATAGTTTCATTGTTTGCTTCAGTTATCATAGCTCTTCATCCTCAAACACGCGTCCCGAATGGAAAATTTATAGTGCATGTATTTATGACAACCCTCCTCAGCGGTCATGTTCCTGCAGCTCAGGCTCTGGGTTCCATGGTTAACAAACTCCCTCTAAAAAGCAACACAATGGATACCTCTGATGTTTTTAGTTTAGAAGAAGCATTGGATATAATCTTTAGCAGTAGTGTGTGGACTCCGGACAACAATGGTCTTTTGAGGAGACTCTGTGGAACGAGTGATGACAGTGAGATTGATCTTGGTGGACTAAGACTAAGTAATTTAGGCAGTAGGTTGCTTCAAGTCCATGCCATTATTGGACTGGCATGGATGGGAAAAGCTCTGCTTATGCGGGGTCATGAAAAAGTTAAAGATATAACAATGACAATTTTTAGTTGTTTACTGTCAAACAATGATAGTGGGGCCTTGTCATTGAAGCAGCATCCAATAAAAGATAGTAATGAGGAGGATGTGCTTCCTCTTATGAAGTCTGCAGCAGATGCATTTCATGTTCTTATGAGTGATTCCGAAGCTTGTTTGAACAGAAGATTTCACGCAGTTATTAGACCACTCTATAAGCAACGCTATTTCTCTACCATGATGCCGGTTCTGATATCTTCAGTGGTGAAATCGAATTCATCAATCACAAGGTACACGCAGGAGTAGCTTAAGATATCTCCCATGCTTTGTAATTGATAATCACGCCCTGTACCTGTGTCAGTTACCATATTATGTTGTCTTTCTACATCCTTGGCTCAACTTTATTTTCTGAAACACGAATGGCGTTGAGTGTTTCTCACCTAGACTTGGCATTCTACCTCAGATTGTTGATTATGTTTAGTATTTTACTAATTCTGATAGTTCTGAAACAGTTACTTAGTGTTTGCTTCATCTTGGTTAGTAATTTTGGCTTCTTGTTTGTTCACTTTGCATACCACAGCTCTATAGTCTAGCATCGATTCCCTACACTGCTGCTTCATCTATAATGTCACATTGCAAAGGGCATTTAACCGACATAAGAAGAGTACTTTTTGTCATTCATCTCTGCTTGTCATGTTTTGTTTGGGAGGCTAAAATGTTTCTTTTGTTTGTTGTTGAGCATCTATATGTATTCCCTTGCATTTTGTTTGTCTGATACTTTGTTGTGGGATTTTTTTGCTAATTGCTTTAATGTATCATCCAAACAGCATTGCTGCTTTCCATACAATTCATTTGGAAATTTTCACAAACATTTTACGAGTAGTGACTATTGAGTACGTGGTATAGGTGCCAAGCAGGATTCTGATATTCTATTGCATGGAAAATCATCTAAAAAACCTATAAGCTGTTTGCCATGTCTGAACCCTGTGTATTTTGATAGTAGTATGCTTTCAATTTGTTAAAGTTATTTGCTGAATTAGAGGATAAGTAAATCGTTCTTAATTGTTTACTAAGGGTCTCCTTGGATGTTGATCAGCCAGAATCAACCTTACGGTGCGTTTGGTTCACTCGAAAGGAATGGACACAGGAATGGGATCGAGATTTAAATTGAATGAGAATGGATAAGATTGGAATATCCATTTACATTCCCATGTTTGGTTGTGCTAGGGAATTACCATTATCATTCCCATTTCATCCTCAATATGCCTTTTCTTTTATAGAATGTATTGGTGTGCTGATATGGATTTTGGTGTGATACTAGTATATTTTGGAGTGACAACAATGAATTTTGAGGGCGACAACATTAATTTTTGGAGTGGATTAGTAATTTGAAAGGAACGGTGAAGCGGAATGATAATTCCTTAGTTTTGCATATGGAATAGTCATTCCTTTATCTAGGTGAATAGTGATTACTTTATGTAGGTGAACAGTGATTCCATTTGGAATGGGCATTCCTTCATCTATTGATGAACCCAACAATGAAATAGGTATATTCTGTTATAATGATTATCACATTCCAATGATCAAACTAAACGTAGCCTTAGAGTTGTTGCTGAAAAACGATGTGCACAAAACATGGACTGTATTGTCGCTGACCTTGTAGAGTTCGTAAATTTGGGGAAAGCATTAGAGATTGATTTTGATGCGGTGCCTATGACCTTTGTTGTGACTTACATTGCTACATGATCTCAGATCAATGCTGTATCGAGCGTTTGCCCACATTATATCTGATACTCCACTGAGTGCCATCTTGGGTGAAGCTAAGAAGGTTCGCATTGGATAAACTCAATACTTCAACTCAAAATCCCTCTTTTTCTTCTGTTGATTCTGATTTGACAATTAGCATTTTTCTGTTTTGCAGCTCATTCCCTTATTAGCGGATAGCTTATCGGCACTAAGTGAAGATATTTCTAATTCGGAGATAATATATAGCGTCCTGCTCGTCTTCTCTGCAATATTAACTGACAAAACTGGTAAAGCTATTTCGTTGTTTTAAGACTCTATGTTAGTTTTTCTTGCATTTTATATATGCATATGCTCTTCTTTTGGGGTTACAAAACTTTTGAAAGACGAAAGGGAGATATTATTATGCATCCTGGAAAAAATCACATGTTGTCGCCATGGAGAATGCGTTCATCTTTCAAGATAACTGGATAAGTGTTATTTTAGGCCACCCATGCTCATTTAGGGTTTTTCTTTTTTCTATCTTTTTTTCTCTGAACCGTGAGTAGTTAAGTTGTATCCATATGAGGAGCATGGGGGAGTTGGATTGGTTGATTATTGTTGGTGTCATAGAATTTGGCATTGACTCTGGTTTGAAAGTCTTACAACCCCCTAAAAGATAATAAACCAAAAAGATATAACTAATGACTCCAGCTGAGAGTGTTGCTGATGCTGTTGACTCGGTAACTAGCATGAGAAAGGTCTCCTGCACGTTGACTGGCAACTCTCCCGTTGACTAGAGAGACTGCGTAAATTGTAACCAGTGACTGGGCTCTGAGGACTGATGAAGTAGTAGCTAGGCTCACTTTTAGTGGAAAGGCTGATTCCCGTGATCAGAACTTGTCACAATGTTAGGAGTGGATAACACTCAACGTCATGCCAGTTATGGCCTCTATTGAATAAATATATTATATGACAGGCTATAATGTTCCCATGAATGAGGAAGTTACACACTTTTGACTTCTAGAATGTTCTGAAGCCAATACAGTCTTGAGATTCCCAAAAAAACCTAAGTTGACCATGTAAGTGAAAGATTCATTAAACTGTGAAAGGTTACTGTATTATGACACATGGATCAAAACTAGCCATGTTCCCTTTGATAAATCTCATTAAACAACAAAGTAATCCTATATCAACCACCTGGCCCACCTACCATCTTGTAGAAAGATGATTCCTTAAAATAGCCATAAACATATTTGGCCAACTACACGATTCTTCATTTACTTAATTCCGGAAAACGAAGGTATGCTTGAAGTCAATTTCCAATATTGTCCATTTTTAAGTGGGACACCAAAGTTATCAACATTTAAGATAACTATTGTGCATTCGTGAGATTCTTATTGCATGTCGTCATTTATTTTTCCAATATTGAATGTCCATCTAAGTCTCAGGACAATTTTCTCTGACTCATACATGCAGGACAAGAAGCAGTTGTGGAGAATGCATATATCATTATTACTCGCCTTCTTGGGCTTATCTCCTACCCCCATATGATGGTATAAGACTTCTGCACCGGGACTCGAGTTTTTGTTTTAGCTGGGACTTACTGTTGCTTGGTGTTACATTGTGAAACAATTACTTCTTGTGTTCAGCTTGTCCGAGAGACAGCAATTCAGTGTCTTGTTGCAATGTCTTCACTGCCCCATACAAGGATATACCCCATGAGATCACAGGTTATCCAGTGAAATATCAATAACCCATACGATGTGTATATTTTATCTCAGCTTTCTCATTTACTTGGAAGAATAGTGTGTTTTTTTTTTTTTAACCTCTTTTCCATTCAACAAATTGATCTTAAGATTCATGATTGACATCTCTTTCTACATCGCGAGCTCATGTGTTCTTGTTCATTTCAGGTACTACGATCTATATCAAATGCTCTTGATGATCCAAAAAGGGCTGTACGACAAGAAGCTGTCAGATGTCGGCAAGCATGGTTAGAGATTTTAGATCTATATAATTGGTGCTTTTTGAAACTAGTTTGACCTTCTCTGGAAAGATTAAATTTGACATTTTTTCCCCATTGATTTCTGTTTTCCATACAACAGGGCAACAATTGCATCTCGGAGTCTTCAATTTTGAGAAGGCGTAGAAGAGTTCATCTAGCGCTAGGTAGGTAAGAAATAAAGACATATTATTTACCTTTACCTCTGTGTTGGCCACAAGTACTTCACTGATAATATAGAGTAGTGCAACAGTAGCTTGGAGCTGGCTGAGGTGGTCCCAAGTCTCCCAAGACCAGCTCCATACCTGCAGTTCGTATCTTATCCTGTTGAGCTAATTAGGCATATGTATGCCGTATGCAATCTCGTGGGCGCAAGATGCAAATAGGGCCCGGCCTGCCTTATCAATCAGAGCTATAGTTGCTAGTCATCAGCATTTGTACGTTTACTTCCGTATTTGTTTTCGAGGAATTGTTTTCTTCTTTTTTATCTTCTGTTGTCGTTGATCGAAAATGATAAACCACACCCCTAAATTTTTTTCCAAAATCTTTTTAGAAAGATAATGCCATGTGCTTCTTAAAGTGTCCATTTTGCATGGGTAAAAAGGAAAAATGTCTGTTTGGTCCCGTCTCTTCAATTGCGATGTTCTATTCGATAAAATATGATAATGCAAATTTATGCGGCTTATTCAGTTGTATAGGTGCGACATGTACAGAGCAGTATCAGTGTGGATCTCTGCATTGAATTTTTTCCTTTGTTAGTGTTTGGCGACATCAGTTGTGGAGCTTCAGATGTAACTTCAAAACGTTCCCCCAGAATGAGACTTGACAAGTTGTGTACCGCTCACATGTACCATATGCACTGCATGTTTACATGCAAAATGTCCAGAAAGTTCTGCCCAAAGCAGATTTTTATACCTTTTTATCAATCTGAGTTTTACAATCAGGCTTCCTTGTTTTTTTTTTCTCTCCCCCTTCCATTTAATTTACTTTTTCTCCTTAAGTATGAAATTCCAGATGTATTTTCGATTCATTATGAGAAACAACATTTAACCTTGGTGGTGAGTTTATTTTCCGTTTTTCATGTGAAAGGTTGCTACCATACCAAGGATTTCTGAAGATGAATATGAGAAGATTGTCTGGGAAGGGTGTACCGTAATATATTTATTAATTGTTTTCAGTCTAGGTCTTCATTTTACTTCCTCTTGAATGCTAAGAGGCTGTAGCTTCTTGTTCATATTTCTGCCATGGTCTGTCTTGTGCTCATTTGGTTTTGCACTCGTACGCGTGTGAACCAGAGAGGAGCCAATTTTACCAATATGAATCAATGGTGAATTGAGCAATAGATTTGAAATCATAAAATGGAAAAAGAAATTCTGTATTCAATTTTACCAATATGAATCAATGATGAATTGAGCAATAGATTTGAAATCATAAAATGGAAAAAGAAATTCTTAAATACAGTCTCGCTTGAATGCTAAAGGCCATCAATATCTACAATTTGACAGAAAAGCAAACTAACCACAGAGAAGCAAAAATAACAAAATCTCATTACTGGGGAAAATTGATAACCACAATTTTTATATTTTTTTAAACCTACATACAAACAAATATTTGTAACTGTCTTCGACTTCTATCCATTATTACTGTCCTATATTTTCAACAATTGCATATCCAAAAGTCAATCTGACATGTACTCTGCTTCACTCGACTGATCCATGTCTTGGTCATCCACGACCTTCTCTTGTCTCTGAAGGCCATCCTCGACGTCTATCCTTCCTCTTTTCAAAGCCGGGTAACTCTGCAAACATTACAAGTAGATGAGGAAGAAGTCAAAGAGCAACATCCAGGACAAAAGACTGTTGTTGTCTAATGATGTTCCCGCAGCATACCTCTGATTCTTTCATTTCAACCGCATTAACAGTTGCTCTTCGCCTTACAGTTACTCTTGAAGGTACTGGGAAGTGTTCAACTTCATCACTCGATTTTCCTTCTTTTGCTCTCTTTTTGCTTAAAATAAGCTTTGTTGGAAGAGGCTGCATTGCAATGGGAAGAAAAAGTGCGGTGATATACCGAAAGAAAATTCAATAATGACAAAAGGAACCATTTTCCAAGTTCATACCACGTAATGCGCTTCTGATTCACCAAATGCCACAAGATAGGTTGTTGGGTCATCAGCAACATCACCCCTTACCTGTTGATACATGCACAATGAAAAACTCCAAAAGCAATTTTGACCAAAAACTATCAATGGAAACAACGTTCCAAACCAATATGGTACATACATCCCAGTGGTACTCCCGAATCCACGAAAATGAGACATCTTCATTTTCATCGTAAATATCCTTTGATAGCTGCCACCATCATAATTCAAACAAATAACAAATGGTTAGAGAGAGTCAACCCAACAGACATACTGAGCCTGGAAATGCAATATCAAAAGTCAACAACATATGCTTTTCAAATTTCAATCACTTAAATGTACCTCATTTGGTGATGGTGTCATATAGGCTAAGAATTTATCTGGCTTAGCCGAGTCCGAGCCTGTTGCAATGTAACTCTTCATGATGGCCTGTTGTGGAGCATAGGAAGAATAATTAAGCATAATCGATTGACAAACCACGTTCAGTTTCCTAGTAATTGCTACAAGTGATTTTTGGGCACCACAGCTAATCTGTCTGAAATTGATACTTAAACCTTAAAGCTGCATCATGTGAAATACATCGAACTTCAGTAAAAACGCTATCAATAGAAATAAGAGAGGCTAGCCCAGAAACATTCCCTCTATATTTTTGCCATTGGGAATACCGAGTATTAAACCACCAGAATAGTAGGCATTATACACCAGTAGTTTAACTATTACTAAGCTATTGGAGGAGATCAGATGGCAAAAGCTTGGTTAATGGAGAGGCCCCTAATATAGTGGTTGAACCCAGTGGTGGCAATGTGCAATGAACACATGGTGTCCCCTTGGTTCGACCACTTGCAATTCCGGGTATGCAGTTGTATAATGGGATGCAGTGAGTAGCTGTGAAGTGTCAAAACCAAAATATGATACGAGCCCCAAGTGTCAGGAACTCTGGTCAACGTCCCCTCTGTCCTACTTCCCTAAGACTAGTCAAGTTTGACCCATACTGGAAAAGGAGCCGCCAAGCAGCATTGACGATCCTCAACTCTAGTACCAAACCACTTATCCTTCTAATGGTTCAAAGCAGAGATCCTGGGTTTTGCTCCCAACCTTGGCCTCGTGGAGTGGAGATAAGTTCATGCAAAAGCAGTGGTGTGCCAGCGCATAGCAGGGCAAGCAAGCAAGCAACGACGCAAACATCTGGGGCCGCTTGGAAGTGGCAGGCAGTCATCATTACTATGGGCGTTCTATGGAGGCAGTAGAAGTGAGCAGGTAAGAAGGAGAAACCCTCCGCATCAATCCATCTCCATAGGGAAAACATGAGCAAAAGACAGAATCCATCAACCCCGCATGAAAAAACTCAATTTGGGAGTGAGGATGGTATTTGAAAAGGGGCCTCATACTTTTCAGTTCTCACTAACTCAAACGAGATATGGAGAAAAAGACCACCATCATTCGATTCAATCGTAATAGGTTTCGAAGCTCTGTCATTCTGTTCTAACATGTGTGTAAAGACCGCGACGGGTCAATAAAGTGCCTGTGGCCCACCCCCTCATTACATATTTGGGTTACATTTATGTCATATCTGTGTGACATATCACCCGCATATATATCTTACCTGAGATTCATGGGCATCACGGACAGATTTGTCCAACTTGCTGTAAAGTTCTGAATCAGCAGTAGGAGCGCTATCGAAAGTAGCAACAACAAACTGGTCATCATACCTGGCAGGAATATAGAATAAATGTAGAAAATGATGAACAGTAAAAATATGATTAAGAAGAACAATAAAATTGCCAAAAGCTAAACCCTCAGAGTTGCTAATACTCTTAAAAATTTGGCAGTCTGAAAACAATGAAATTAAGGGCAAAAGATGCAACAAATAAGGTCCATACCGGTCAAAATCAGGTAGTAATGGCAAAACTTCAACTGGCTGCAGCTTGCTATTTGTTGAATGAACAGGTAGTGACTTGCACGCAACAAATGAAGCCTCAATTTCCTTGATTCTCCTTTCCCTAAAAAATTAGGAAAAGAAATCACAGAGTTCACACCTCTACCCTGCTAATATTCTCATCAGTCACATGGAGTTTTCCAAAATGGTGTAACATAACAGACCTGTTGTTGATGTTTTCCAAAAGGTTGTGGCCTCCCCGTGCTTCTCGCAGTTCTTTTGCTTGTTTCTCAGTCATAGACTGCAAATGGTTTGGTAATAAATAGATTTCAAAACAATTTATCAAAAGGAAAAAAGAACAAGCAATTCATAGGGTGCCGTTGCTGTAGGTTACCTGTTTTGTTGCTTCCATGCTTAGAGGGGAGATGTACTGTGTTTTCACGAGCCAAGACATGCCTGCATCAGTAGGCCGCTCTTTCCTTTTAATGCCATCTTTTTTGACAGGGGTCACTGGATCATCATCTCGTAACAACAGCTCATCCTCTGGATCAAGGGGTAACCTTTCACCCTTGGGAGGACTAGTCAAAAGAAAGAAGTTTTATCAGGTAGTTTTGCTAAAAATTACTGCTGATGTAATCAAAAGCAGGTTATCAAGAGACAATACTTGTATACACTGAGATCAAGCAAATCAAGTGGTATCCCAAGATCCGGCTCAACATATAATTGAGGCTTGTGCATTTTCTCCAACGATGTAATTGTGTATTTTGAGAATCTGCAAATACAGATCATAAGCTTTGCATAAAATCAAAGCAATGAAAGAGAACATGAAATTCAAAATCATAAGCAGAACATAGAATGTAATCGTTCGATACAAATATAACAGTTCCATGCTGCCGCATATAAAATAGATCATGTAGTGCGGTGTCCAGCTAAGGGCAATGTCATGTGCCAGTTTAGAAACAATCAAGATACAGACTTGCAGTGGTGTAGCTTGTGAAGATGGTTTTGGTATTGGGAGCATCAGCACATGACTCCCAAGTCCCAACAAGCGGCGCAAAAAAAAGAAAAGAGGAAATAGAAAAGAAGGAACATCCCTTCAAACTACAAACCCAAAGCTTCACCCCCTCAAAGCTCTCCTACTTCTCACCCTCCATATGAAATCCATCACACAACGGGATAACAGATCTACTAATTTCAGCACATTAATCTTTACTTTGATCTATTCTTTTTCCCCCCAGTATGTTCAGTACTGCTACATTTTGCATGCAACACCTCTACATGCAGATAGAACCTAGAGTCTTAGTTCCAATGCTTCAACTGAATCAACCACCTCAAGGAGAGAGTCCACCAGAGCAAACAAAGAGAACACTTTCTGACTTCTGATTACTAGTAGGTATGAACACAAAGCCTGTCCACTCCTCGTTTTAGACATAATACATAGGAGAAGCAAATATATACTTCTGTAAGCATGTAAATCCATGGGACGGTACATACACAAGTCAGGTTGAAAAAGTTAAGCATCTATTCGCTACTCAGATGAATCTCAATAAAATTGTGTACCTATCTTTATCTCTCCTCAAAGACAGAAGCTTTGGCTGTGCAGTTGGATCTGGCAACTCATTTCGGAATCTTCAAAGAGCACAGAAATAGAAAACTAATCCATCAGCAATCATATCAAATAACACATGCATTAGAAGACTGCCAAAAAATAACTGAGGGATTAGAATTTCAGTGGAACACCAAAGGATGAATTCTAAACAAAACTAGGAATGCGTCTAAAATCAGTGAGGAAAAAGCATTGATAACAGATGGCATAAAGTCATGCCTATTTGGAAAAAGATAAAGTATTCCATATCCTAACAAAAGATTCAAGGGGGCCTGCAACGGAATTGAGGTATCCAATTACTGGAAACTATCACAGGGCATGGGATCAGCAGTTCCACGTAAGAGACTTCAGTTTCCTAAGAAATTTTCTTGTCTAGGATCCCTAATTTATCCTACATGGTTACTTTCTTTGTATCAACGCTTAAATCAGATAAATCATTTGAAGTTCCGATTTTTAGTTCCATGTATCAGGAAAATCTAAATAAGCACAGTCACACTACGCTTTGATGATATACAAGTTGAATGAGCTGTTTTCATATGGTGGTCATTCCATTCATCAGCTATTAAATCCCTCCCTCCAAAAGACTCATGAAGTTTATTTTCCAATAATTTTGTCAAAAGTCCAAAAATCCCCTCAAGAGTGACAACTGACAACTGATAGAAACATGACTCATTGATGAAATAGAACTTACATACAGATCAAGAAAACAAATACGTCAGATAGAAACCAAAATCCAAAATGGTTGCCAAAACATACTCACTTCAACTTGCAAATAAATGTTGTAGGCTTCTTTAACCGGTTCTCAGCTCTCTCGCCACTCAAAAGCGGGGTACTCCTCCTCTCACCCATCCGTGACCCAATTATCGACCCATGCCCCTTTGCCCCAGAAGACAACATCTGCGTCTTCTGCAGCACCGCATTCTGCGATTCTTTCAACTGCTGCCTCTGCTTCTCTTCATGTTTTTGTTTCTCCAACTCTCTCTTTTTCCTTATCCTCCTCTCCTCCTCTGCCTCAATCCTTCCCCCATTAGATTTCTTCACTGCCATTGGGGGAACAGGAGGCCTATGCTGTTTCGCGGGTGCCCCCTTTTCACCATGTCCCCTACTTTCTTTTGTTCGACCAACAGTTGGAGCCATTGAAGGAGGTGGCGGTGGAGATGGAGGTTGTGATGGAGGGGGTGGAGGAGGAAACATAGAGCTTGGGGGCGGGGAGGAAGGAGGTGGCGGCGGTGGAGGTGGTGGTTGGTTCAATGACTGGTTGTTGAATTGGGAGTATTGGGTTGATGACGGGTAGTACATAGAACTCGGTGCAGGTGGTAAATTCATCGGTGGTGGTGGGGGATGTGGCAACGGGTAAGGATACTGCGGTGGCAATGACCCATAACCACCTCCAGGTTGAGAATACTGGTTAGGGTTATAATTCTGTTGAGAATTGAAAGATCCATCTGTTCCACCGTAACCACCCCAACTTTGAGAATACTGGTTTGCACGAGGTTGTGGGGCCAGTGGTGGTGGAGGAAGAGGGTTTTGACTGGGTGGCGGACCAAAAGTCGATTGCGGAGGAGGTGGGAATGGCCTGTACGATGCCATAGCCCACTTAAGGCCTTATGGTAGAGTAAAACTAAGCTAAGAGAAGAGACCAGTGATCTTCTTTCTCTTATAAAAACCTCAAAATTAAGTTGATTAAAATGAAACCCTAGGAGAGAAAGCTGAGTTTACGGTGTGGGTGAGGGATTAAAAAAAACCCACAAAGATTGTGAACCTTTGATGATTTCTTGAGGTTAATAGAAACCCTAGGAGAGCTATAAAAAAAAAATGGATTGCCAAAGACTAAATTTTCTGTTGTAAAAGAAAGATTGGTTTTGAAACCGAGTAATTGGAATAGAGGGAATTGAAATCGAAATCTCGATGAGAAGATCAAAGGACGAATTTTCAAGCCGTAATGAGAGAGAAGCTAAATGCCGAATCTGTGCTTACCTTGATTGTTCATCAGAAACAACCCTAGGAGAGAGCGAGAGAGATTCAATGGCGATTTGCAGCTCGTTGCTAGAATAAATTAAACCCTAGAACCTAGTAATGATCGTATAACCTGACGACGATAATCTCTTGGGTAGCACCAAAAAAGATACTCCTAATCTCTTGGGCGTTTTTTGCATGCGGATATATATACAGAGAAAGAGGGAGAGACAGATGTAGTGAGAGAGAGAGAGAGAGAGAGAGAGTAGGGGATGACGGTAAGAGAGAGAGAGTGGCCGGAGAGTGAGAGCAGAGGCGATGATTTCGTAAGAGTATGTTGGGGGCCCAATTTCTCTTCTGGCCGACGTCTATTCCCCCAAATGTTTTTCTTTGCAATTTTCAGTGTTTATTTTGTTGGCCCAAGAAGAGAGTTTGTACCACTACAAGTTCACATTGTTGTGTTGGATTTTCTTTCCATTATTGGCCATTCTTTGCCAATGGGGGTATGAAGATTTATAACCTTATTAATTTCTTAACTTTCATTTTCATCTATGGTGATTAGTACACTATCCGGGCCCTGGAGTGAGCTTGCTTAACTGAATCATTGGTTGTTGAACTGAACAGTTCAAGATGTTTTGTTGGCCTGTCACAACATGCTCACTATACATATACAGACTCTTCGGATCCAATAAGTTCAGGATGACCACCACTAGTAGGGCTTTGCAGTTTTCATGTTTCTTTTAGGCTCAAAAGGAGAAAGTTTACATGTTTATATGGTCATATCGGAGTTTTCTTTCTTTCTTTGATATTGAGGGTATGATAAGAAGGTTTGTACAATCTGTTTAACTTTCATTTTTTGTTTTTAACAGAATAAACGTTCGTCTCATCTCCTGTGATGTAGACATAGTAATTTCTAATTTACAAGATAACAAGCATTCAAGAGTTGGATCCACTCTTATGCCATCCAAGATCATTCCTTTTGGTTGATGAAATGTCCTCCAAATGTTTCTTGGTCTATCGGGAAAAGTATGTAGCTTAGGATGTGGTTGGTAATATGGTTAATACCTTGTTATGGGTCTACAATTGGCATCCCTTGGGTCCTTTCATTCACAAATATAGGGATAAAGTTCTGTTCAATATGGGCATTCTCTGAATGCTGGAGTAGCTTTATTTTTAGCCCTAATGGGTGGAGGTGGTCTAAAACCTTCGCTTTTCAGGTCCTAAAGTTGATTGGCATAAAGTGGTCTGGTTCAGGTATTCTGTTCCTAGATAATCTATAATTCAATGGATGACAGTTTGGGGTCTGCTGTCAACAACAGTTTGTGTTATGTGGTTATACTGCATTTTCTTTCCTTCTTCGCTAATGAGGGTGTGAAGTTTTTCTCCCATACTCCCTCTCACACATTTATTACTACGCCAAATTTGGCTTTCAACAACATTAAAAGACTCCTGGTAAAAGCTCTAAAACCGCTGATAATAGTATTTCCGATGGTAATGGCGTTGAAAAAGCAAAAAACGGCAGTAAAAGACCGCCAGTAAAAGTTCCATACTATTAACGACAGTCTAACAATTGCTGCTAAAGGTTTTAGCATGACAAAAATTATAATGCGTTCATACTTGCTACCCTTTGAATAATACCCGAGCACTTAACCACTAAGCTACACAAAGTTTTCTGTTTTATTAAGAAAATAATAATATTTATATTATAAACTGCTATTATTAGTGGCGGTTTTTTGCTTTACGGCCATTAATAATTACTTTTACCGGCGGTTTAACTTTACCACCGGCGATAGTCACATTTACTGGCGGTTTTACTCCCGCCGTTAATAATTACCTTTTGCGGCGGTTTGTTATTACCGCCAGTAATAGCACCCTTCACTAGCAATTTTATTACCACCGGTAAAGGCTATTTTTTGGCGTAATGATATGTAATTTTCATCTTCACCTAACCCATGTAAGTATGTAACACCCCACCTATAAATTCCTAAAACCACATGCCAAAAATTAAATCCATATTCTCATAAAATTCAACCTAAATGCCCACTTAGGGAAAATCCTTCTTTTACATTCTCCTCCCCTTTTCCTGACAGCCTCTCGATCTTCTCCCCAAATTTTACTATTTAGACAACACAGTGACTCACCAAGAAGGAACTCTAGAGTGGACATGTCCATTAATCCTCTTATTTGTTTTTTTTGCACTTTTTGAATTTTGACAAACCAAATCAAAGCCCATTTTATAGTACTCTTGTTTGTCATTAAACATGCACACAGCCACGTCCACTTCTTCTCTTTCATTTCATTTTTTTTTAATAAACTTTTTCCACACAAAAGACAAAATCACAAAGAGACAACTTATTAGTAATATTCATATACAAGAGATCTGTAGGTTAAGAATATGAAAATCTGTAAAATGGGGTATTATTACAACCCATTTCTTGATTATATGTAATCTTGTAAATAAAGGAAATTATGAGGCCTTAATTGTTGGAAACGGAAGTAAGGTTGGTGTAGTTGATTTGGCCGTGGCTTTGAGCTCTTGAAATCAAATCGATGTTTCTATTTCTTGAAATCAAGTCGACGTTCAGGCAAAGTCTGTGTCCATGTAGAGAAATAGAGAAGGCAGTTAACTAAAACCCTTCCTGCAAGAGTAAAGTTAATTAGGTTTAAAACAAAAAAAATCTCCTCAAACTCTTAACTCTAGCTTTCTTTTACTTATTTTGGAGCCCTCTCACCTTTTATATCTTCGTGAGAGCGATACGTTATGTTATGTATGACGTTGTGATTATTGAACTTCGTCGTAACGTGATGCATTGAGCTTGAAAAGAAAAAAAAAACCTCAATGTATTATTATACTCTCTTTTTCCCTTTTTTTTTTTTTTTTTTTCGTTGTTTGGAAGCAAATCATAATCTCTTTTCCTTAACTGGAATATGCAACGTTAAATTGAGTGAAGAAAAGTTATGGTGAAAGGAGGAATCAAGTGTTAGCTGACTTATTGGGAGCTATTTTCTATTTTGGAGATTCTATGGAATATGAAACGGTTATCTATCTATCTATCTAGTACTATATTAAAAGCGTAAGATGCAGTCTCTAATTATGGTGAACAATTTAGCAATTACGTACGAGAAAGAAAGAGAAAATAACTAAAGTGTGGAGTCTCACAAAACCACTCTTAGTTAGATGTGTCGAATCATGTCGTATCAGCTTGGCCTGTTTATTTTTGTGCTTAATTATTGTGCTTTTGTGACATGCTTAGCTAGGCTCATTTACTAAACGTGTCTTCTCATGCCAGGGTAGGAAACTCTCGGCTTGACCTAGCCCGTGGTCACGTCACATGCCGTGCCCCTATTGTGCCGTTATCGTGCCAATACATGTGTCACATCGGGTCTTGCAAAGCTAGGAAAAAAGGAAAAGAAAAATACATGAGCTTTTTATATTGAACAAAAAAAGTTTATGAAAATATCACGCTTACCATAGACAATAAATAACGTAAAACAAATATAGAATCTTAATTTGGTCCTAGGAGATATATAGATTTTTCCCTAGTGCTGGTGTTGGTGTTGATGGTGTTGTGTTCCTCTCAGTTGTGAGAGTTATGGTTTTGTTGGCTTGTGATTAGTTTAATAAAATCCTTAAATTGCCGATAAAAAAAATCCTTAAGTTACCCAAATGAAAAGAGTTGGATATTTTGGGCTAAAAAAAGAAAGGTTACACGTTGATATGGTTGTATTTGATTTTATTTATTTCTTTGCTAACAAGGGTCTGTTATGAAGGTTTTTACAATGTCTTAACTTTCATCATCGTCTCCAATCCAACTCTTGATTACATGTTATTTTGTAAATTGGGAAATTTTAAGGTCTACATTGCACGAGACGAGACAAACGGCTCACAACTTCTAGCTCTTGAAGACAAATCAAAGTTCAGTTAAAGTTGAAACTATTTTCCTTTTGGCGACTCAATCTAAGTGGTTTTTCTAATGATAAAACGATCATCCCATCTCCAGCGATGTATCTTGTAAATTGGGAAATTATTAGGTCTCGCAGAAGACGGGATGAACGTACGTTATTTGGATATTATTTCCTTCCTTGCTAATGAGGGTGTGAAGTTTCCCCCCATACTCTCTCAAATAGTATGTAATTCTCATCTTCACGTTTAACCCATCTCTTGATTATATGTAATCTTGTAACTTGTCAGTCAAGGAAACATGAGGCCTTAAGGTTGGTGTAGTTAATTTGACCCGCGGCTTAGCTCTCTTGAAATCAAGTCGATGTTTCTAGTTCTTGAAATCAAGTCGACGTCCACGTAAAACTAGTAGTACTTCCGACTTTCTCCATGTAGAGAAAAAGAGAAGGCAGTTAACTAAAACCTTCCATGCATGAGTAAAGTTAATCAGGCTTAATGCAAAAAATAATCTCCTCAAACTCTTACTTCTAGCTTTCTTTTATTTATTTTGGGGTTTTTCTCACTTTTTTTTTATCTTCGTGAGAGCGAGACGTTATGTATGATGTTGTGATCATTGAACTTCGTGGTAACGTGATGCATTGCACCTGAAGAAAAAACGTAGTAATATACTATCATACTCTCAATTTTTTCCATTTTTTGCCGTTGATTGAAAGCAAATCATAATCTCATTTGCTTAACTGGAATATGCATTCGTAAATTGAGCGAAGGAGAGTTATGGTGAAAGAGGAATCAAGTGTTACCTGACTTATTAGGAGCTACTTGCCATTGGAGATTCAATGGAATATGAATAGGTTATATTGCATGTTAAATGAATCGTGCTGTGCCGGCTTAGGCCCGTGGCAAGTCACATGCTATGCAGTGCCCGTGCTTGTGTTGTGCTTTTATCGTGCCAATGTTTGTGCCGTATTGGGTCTTGCAAAGCCAAGAAAAAAAAAACAAAAAGAAAAAGAAAAATGCCCACAATGTTTTTTATATCGAACAAAAACGTTTCTGAAAATATCAAACAAGTACGACTTAAGCTCGTGAGTCGTGAATGACCGCGTCGATATTAATTTTTGAAATCGTCACTGCCCGTGCCCCAAAACTAGAGCTTAACCAATCTAATTATTAAACCTGCCGAGCCATGTTGTGTCTGGCCCCTTCTAGTTGTGCACTTGTGCCGAGCTGTGCCATGCCCTTTTACCGTGCCGTACCAAGCCCAATTCACACCTCTACTCTCTTTAGTGGCCTACTAGTACGTGCGGGTGTATATAGATTTGGAAGAGCAAGCTAAAGGGCCCTACGTTCAGATATGGGCTTCACGACATTGTAGTCCAACCATGTTCTCGTTCCAGCCCAGACCAGGCTGAATTGGTAGCCCAAGATAGGCATTTCGTCCATAGATGGTCCATGTGAATGTGTAGCTAGAAATGAAATACCACCAAATATAGCACAATAGCCCACCTATCTATCCAGAGCCGGTCCTGAGCTAAAACTCAATGTGTGCCCCTTTAAGCCCTCCAAAATTTAGGAGCTCCTCCCACTTTGGTACCCCTTGTAATAGTCCAATAAAAAAGGATCCATCTTTCATCTTCGCTTTAGGCCCTCGAAATGTAACGGCCGGCTCTGCCTTTATCTTTGCCATGCATGCTCCCATACAGCTTATATATATATATATACACCGGCGATCCTGTCAAGGATCCCGGATTTCCCGGACCGAAGCGTTTTGATGCTTTTCCCAATTGTTTTTGGGAAATCCGAGCCGTCCAATGTGTTCAAAAGGTGTTTTCCAAGGCCCACGCGGGAAATCTTCAAAAAAAAATACCGGGAAGGGCTTGATCCAAGCGGTTTTTCGCAAAAAACTGCATATTTACAGTTTTGCGAAAACCGCTTGGATCAAGCCCTTCCCGGTATTTTTTTGAAGATTTCCCGCGTGGGCCTTGGAAAACACCTTTTGAACACATTGGACGGCTCGGATCGTCAAAAAAATATCGGGAAGGTGGAGTCCCGGATCCGGGACTCCCGGACTAGATAAGGAGTGTATATATATATATATATATATATATATATATATATATAATTTTGTGTTTTTTATAATAGTTTATTCTAGGTTTAACCCAGAATTAAACTAAATTAAATGGTGAGTAAATGTAAGCGTATAATACACCAACTCACCAAGGTTGAGCTCTCCACATTTGTTCTCTTAGCAACTCCAACAAGGCTCTCTACTCTACTTTTTCGGGTGGGACATAGCCAAAAATAAGAGTAGAGAGTGGATGTGACAAAAAGGTGGATGAGTCCCTCCAAAATGTACTCTTTTTTGAGGAAAAGAAGACATAAATTACAAAATTTTCCCCCAATATGTCACTTCCCACCCGAAAAAGTAGAGTAGAGAGCCTTGTTGGAGTTGCTCAATACTTTCATGTGGTTTAGATCTAGGATTGATAGGCTCAATTGTCTCGATAATCGAGGTAATCCAACGATACCACACAAAAAGAATAAAAATTGTTGAATCGATCTCTCAAGTAATCAATGGATGCTCCTCGAGCACTGTGTACTATTGCTTACGTGGTACTCCGTCTAAGTACAACACTACAACAAAAGTGTGTGCTAATGCTCCACTTGATAAATTTACCACTACAAAATTTAAGGGGAGTACCACGCGGAAATGACACGCTACTATTGATTTATGACTCCGTCTCTCTTGCGTGTGCATGCGTATGTATGCATATATCAGGCAAACACAAAGGAAAGGAACCACAAGAAGAATCATGTATGTATGCATAATAGCAATCTGGTTTCATTGATCAGACATCCAGAGCTTACATGCATGGTAGCAGAATATAAACCCAAGTTAGGTATTACAACCTTCCATGCGTGAATTATTTCCTATAATAGGGTGGTGGATTTCCTAAATGTCTATGCTATGAAATTCGCCAATCGCATATCGCCAAATCAGATCCCCGTACTGACTTCAGTTACTTGGGGCGACATGCAGTCTCCACAGGTCCGATTTGCCTTGCCAACTGCACAAATAAACCATATAACATCAGCTTAAATTAATATAAAACTCATAAAATAAAAATAAATAATCCGTTTAAGCTAATATTTACAGACCTGAAAATAAGCCTCAAGTTTCTTTTTAAGTGTGGAATGTTCTTTCTTCAGCTGTTGGAAAGTCCTCTTGCATCTGCTCGCGGGTCATATGAACATAAAAAATCATCAAAACTAATTTTTATTATTAAACAAGGAAAGATTCCTAGTATAATGACATGTATGTGCATGCATACATGGCTTTTCTGCACAAATGGAAGCCAAGTAGGCAAAAAGTGAGCAAAGAGAAATGACATATAAACCCCTCAATACTTACTAGCTTTATAGGCAACTAACTAATACCATGTCTGGATACTGGAATGTGGAGGGAAAGGAAAATTAAAAAAAGCTCTTTTGATAAGTGTCCTATCCATTTCTTTTCTCTTTTCTTGACAAATCTGTGATCCAAAGAAGCTTATATATATGTTGAAATGAGGAATAAAATGGAGGATTGTTTACCCTTCTCCATTTCCAGCATTGCAGTAGTCCGTAAATTGTGTGCATTCATTTTTCACCCTTCTGGCTCCAATGCTGTACATGAGAGACAAAGAGAGTGAGAGATTGAGACAGAGACACACACAGAGAGAAATATCGCGTTACTGATGTAATAACGGAATATACTTGAAGTTGATGATACTTGTATATACAACCATGTGTACACTAACTTGTAAGATTTCTTCCTACCTTGTAGTACTTCCCTTAAGCTGGTGCATATAGTTGTCCAATTTACTGAAATCAAGAGGGCTCTTCTCCCTGCAATAAATTCCATACCATTAACATAAGTCACTGCTACATGTAGATAACGACGTTATTAACAAACTTAATTTACTCACAAGGCTTGCTCTATATTCGAGATTAACCGAGTTGAATCCCTATAGAACAGTGTAGCTATTTCCTCAACAAAGTTTGGGTCGTCATCCTGTAATTCCTCCAGTTGAACAAATTGTTCGTCAAGAAATCCCTGCGCCAGCCCACAGTGTTTAGGTCTCACACAGAAAACAGAGTATAATTAAAAAGCAAAAACCAAGAACAAGACTTGCTATTTTTTTGCACATCCACACAGTGTTTCTCTCTCTCTCTCTCTCTCTCTCAAAATATGGAGAGACAGATTCACAAGCATGTACTTGACTAAAGGTATATCAAGAGTTAACATCAGAAGTGAAATAAGTGAACAGTTCCAATGCATGGAATAATGCCCGAATGTACGCCTGTTGGGTTCTGCTAGTTCTAACCACATCTTATAACATCCCATCGAATAGGTCCCACAGAACACATATGATTTGTTCTTGTGAAACTACAAATCAGAAAGTACTAAATGTGATCCCTCATAATATATGGTCATCCGAACATAATTGGTATGTTAAGGCATTACAACAGAAGGTTTCAAGAAAATACTCGTCTTTTTTTTTCTTCTTTTTTTATGACGAAGGAACTACCCCACCGGGGGGCCATTAATGGACCCACTGTAGAGTGCAAACCTTCAGGTGCCTGAACAGCCACTATGGCCCGGCCACCAAGTTCAGCAAGTACCAACCTTGGTAAGACTCGAACCTTGCCCACATTGGGGCAAAGCCAAGTGCTTTCCGCTAGGACAAGCCCCTGTGTGGTGAAATACTCTTATCTTACTCTACAGTATGTGAAGAATAAGGGAAAACCTGATCGAAAAGAGCCTTCCTCATGCTGGCAAGTTGTCTATGCATTTGGTTTCTCTCCATTGGACAATTAGTTTGACAAAAAGCACGGTGTGAGGGAAAGTATAAATGAAGGCTAGAGTGAGCTGCGGGAGAGAGAGAACTAAAGGCTCAGGTGAGCTGAGAATGCTATGTATGATAAGTGGTACCATGGAGGGTTTATATAATGGTGAGGAGAGAAAGAGAGAGAAAGATGACAGAGAGAACAAGGAGAGAGAAGAAAAAATCATGGACAATTTGTGTTCCACTACCCAAAGGAGCGCACAAACAAAAGGTTTTTGGATCCAGGCAATGAAGGGAATGGCATTTCGATTTGGTAGGAGAGAAAAAATCAGATTTGTTTTCTTATTTTTAAAGGTCATGAATATATTCATGCAGATTACTTGATTTATTTTATATATAGTCATTATGCACTCAATACCCATGATTCTTTTATGCTTCATATGATTACGAGAAGCTGAAAATATTTCAATTTTTTTTCCAAACAAATGAAAATGTTCCTTTTTCCTACTGTTTTATCAGCTAGTTTTTCTCAAGATAGCTAATGCTGCCTGGTAATTTTAGCAAAAGTTAGAAAATATAATTTTACAAGAAGGAGAAACATGTATGGGCATATGCTGTTTCGGCTTGTGCTTATGTTCCTTTGCATTTTTTTTTTCTGGGATTATAAAATGACAGGAACAAATGAATATATCTTAAGAATTTATCCAAAATATCTGAACCAAAAAATCCTTGCAGAATTTATCCAAAAAGAGCTGAAAGTAGAATGGATATTTTTACCAATGCAAAAAAGCATGCAAATTAAAAATTATCTCGGGATTCAAGATTCCAGGAAAAGCATATATTTTTTTTGTTTTTTTTTTTTGAACAAGGCAAGTCAATTCATTTCACAGCCATAAAGGCAAAGGATTTCATCTCAAAATACAGGACTGAACCAAAACTACCAAAATCTAGACGCGAGCAACTGCAACAGCGCACCGGCTCACAGGCCCAAAGACACGTACTGCCAAGGCAGACCAACACAAGGTCGGCGTAGAGTCCGTCATCGATTTAGTAGTAGAGAATCCCGAAAACGGACACCCAGCTCAACCCATTAGCAAAACTATACGGATGAAATCAACAAAGCACCCGTAAGGGGCAATAAATCCCACAACAGGGATAGCGAAAACAAAAAATACAGAAGAAAAAAAAAACAAACTAAACAACACATCAAACCCAAATGGACCGAGTTGCCCGGATCCCCTCACTGAGTTGAGCCGAGTCAACCGAGTTGCGCCAAGTTTGAATGAGTTGATTATTGCCCACCACCGAATCCCACCGGATCTGGGGAAGCAATCCCACCGGATCTGGGGAAGCCAGACCGGTTCTAAAGCCGAGCGATAGCCGTCGGCAAAACCCCTTCCTCCGGCCTCTCTTTATTGCTCCACCTGCAGCCCCCACGCAAGCCTGCCTCTAGACTCCTCCGCCACGCCAACAAATCATTATAAATTTATATAGGAAAAGCATATATAGGATCCTCCAATTAAGTCACATATGCAAGGGGGGCGGGTTACTGCTCCAACAAATCATTATAAATTTATCCACTAACCAGTGATGCAAAATTATGTACCAAAACAAAGGGGAAAAAAAAAAGAGGAAACAGGATTGATTTCATTTCATTGCACCAAACAATTGCCTCTTGTTCCCCTAGATATTAAGGGGATGTTTGGGAGCTAATTTTTCTGTTAGATTATAGATTCTTGATTGTTACTAAGACCCAGTCTGCATCTACTTTCTGGTTCACTTTTCAATTCACATTCAGCTTCTAATCTTTTGTGCATAATTTCTAAATTACTATTGAGTTTTCATAATTTTTACGAGTCTCAGTGTTTGTTTGACCCTCTTGTATTGCCAAATGAAAGAGAAAATAAATGGGCGTGGAATAAAAGTTTACCCAAAAGAAGTGCAAGCCAAGAATGGGATAGGAGATGTTTGGTTGCAGAGTTTTGTGGAGAACTTAGTTGGGTTATGTTCCAACTTTTCAGAGTAACTTCATGGATATGCCTGCTCTGATTGCTTGTGACCAGGCTCATTCTCCACCGTCAATTTGAAACAAGGTGCAAGTGAAGGCCCCACCTGATATGACTGGCACTGAAGTAATGTGTGTTGACATTCATTTGGAACCAAAGGGGTTCCATTTTAATTGTGATGGAAGCATGAATCTTTAATCCATATCAAATTTACACCACAAATGGCCAATTAGTGAAAGTCTTCTTTTAAGAACTACACTAACAGCATTCCTAAATGCAATATGAGAACATGTACACATAAGATGCAAAACGCGTGCTTCTAACGAAGACATAGAAATCCAACGTACTTCTTAATCTGATGGCATATATGAAGAAAAAACCTATGGCGGAACTCTACAGAATCAGCACATAGTGGCGGACGGGAAGGGGTGTAAGCAGGGCCATGGTTCCCCCAAATATCTGATTAGTCTCATTTTCTCTACGTAGATCTGGTACTTATAACAAATTCAGTGTCTTGGCTCCTTCAATTTTGGTTACTTTACTATAGCCTATACAAAATGAACTTTTTTTTTACCAGAACCGCTCTAAACTCAAAATTCTTTTGCAATTGACCCCTCTTTAAAAAATTTTGCACCCGCCACTGTCAACACCTAAAAAGAAAAACTCTACGTAAAATATACAGTTGATAAATATAACATTAGAATATGACTCGTTCATATATGCTCCAACTTAGATTCAGAGGACAACTTAGTTGGTAGAGCTTAACTCCTGCAATTAGGTCATTGTGGCTATGGGTAAAGATGTCTAATTAAGTAATTATCCATGTGGTAGCAGTAGTACCTTGCAGATGAACTGGTGACTAAGAAAAAACCAGGGCACATTTGTAAATGAAAATTGGTGGGTGAGGAATATTTGCAGAGCAAAAAGGAAAAAGTATCATGAGACATGGAGTAGCCAAATAAGGAAAAAGAAAAACAGAGGAGAAGGAAATCCCAATAATGATTGACATCTAAGAGCTTTGCTTTGCAGGCAGTGTGGTCCTTTTCATGTCCTTCTCTATCTTTCACTCTCCCCCCTCCCTGCAATTACAGCAAAATGTTGAGAAAAGGGGAAGAAGTGTTTGAGAAGAGATTCTCCCTTTATTAGTCTGCTACACTCAAGTGAGGAGAAGAGAGTAGAGATACTAAAGCCCCCTCCCTCTCTCTGTCTCTCATGTTTCTTCTGTAGATATGTGGTCACATCTGATCTTTTGGGAAAGAATGAATAAAAGCTAGGAGGGTGTGGGTGGAGTGGGATCAGAATATGCTTTCAGTGAGTTCTTTTCCTGGCACTGGTTTTGATTCTCTCTTCCTATCACTTGCTCACAGTGTTAAGTTTGGTGGTACATGATATGAAACTACTAAAGAAAATGCATCTCCAACCCAATTCTCCATTTGAGAGTACGAACTAATGTATCCTATTAAAGAGTGATTTCAAAATGTTTCCTATGCTTTTTTCTATAACTCAGTACTTGGCTCAATGGGCCGACTAATCTTGGGGACCAATCCGGCCATCCATTAGCAGGACACCCAGTACTAATAGATATTCCTTGCCAACTCCAATCCAATATTATGTATTGAAACGTTACTGATATATTTGGTCACTGCATGAAATAAACTTCACTGAATACCAAAACCTGATTTCTCCCTTGCTTTCCAATCAGATGAAGGAGTAATGGTTCTCCTTTCCCTTTCCTTCCCGAGTGCATGACGAATGCTTATGTTCTTACCTTTTCCTTCCTCCTCTCTGGCCCTGTTTTCCCTTCATACCCTGTAAAGTGTAAGAGTGGTAGTCCTAGTCCCTAGATGAGTAATGGACTTGAGTAGTTTGGATCAACTCATGAACCTGCTTGAGCTAAAATGGAGGACATGTACCTAAACAGTATCCATCATATGCATTTGATGTAATATATGGGAGGACATGTAACTAATATCAGCCAAAATGTTCTAGAACAGTATACAGTTCATTTGTATGATCTATTAAGACTCTTTAGATGGCAATTTTAGTTTTCAGCCTGTTTCTTACTCCATCCCAAAAAAAAAAAAAAATTCGGATGACCTTTCAAAACGTTATATCAACCTTTGAATTTTTAAGCTTCTTCTACAGATCTATGATCCAAACTTATTTCAACTATCCATTCAATCATTTGCAACGTTCCTTTCATATCTAAGCCTCATATTTTGCATATTTAGATCTTCCCCTAAATCAATTGCATTTTCTTTCCTTTCGAGACTTTGCAACAACCAAATAAGAATTTAGGGATTTTGTGTCTTTTCCACCTTTAGTTGGCCTTCACTTTACTCCCTAAAAGTTAGAATCTAACACTTCAAATTCACTAGAAGCAAAATTCAATCCAGCAGTGAGTTGTAATTAGAATAAGAATCCGTCATGTATGATAGGACACGGCAAAAGATTTGGATACTTTACGCAGTGGTGTGGAAAATAAACATAGTATATTTGTAGGAGTTAGTATTTTAGTCTAAAATAATCGTTTTAGTTTGGGGTATTTCCCATCAATTGCAAGTACCCTACAGGCTACAGGAACCATAATAATATAATTCTTGGGAAGCTGAGTCTGCAGTTTTGATTCTTACAATCAATAAAGGCATGGGAGTCCATGGCAAGAAAAGCATGCACAACATGTGGTTTCTCCTCAAACATGGATCGCTCTGATACAAGGAACAAGAACTAGAATGTGGTACGACCATATGTCCTAAATGATGTTGGGTAGACTTCTATAGATTGTCGTATGGGAGTAGAAATGTACTCATTTGAAAGATAATCATCAACCAACACAGAGTTATTGTTTTTATAAACTGTTTCTGCATAACTGATACATGATGCACTGCCTTACCGATGCTCCACTCTGTGTCCATTTTTAGTCTGCTATATTAGTTTTTCCATTTTATTTGAGTTCTAGAAACATAAATTGCCGTGGTAATAGTGTTGTTTGATAACATAGTATCAGATTTAATGAAAGGCAAAAAACAATGGGGGTGAAAATGTAACCGTATCAACAACAGCTTACAGCTACTTGTAGGACTTTCATGAAAAGCATTCCTTTTCTCATCAAGAATGTGCTCGAGATAATCCAAACTTGTGAGTATTGATGCATCATACAGCAATCAGCTTTTAGGCTGCTTTCTTACTGACCTTTTTGCAGATATTCTCATGCAGCATCTATTCTGCACACCTTGGCATCCCATTGCTCAGTATTATTGAAAGCTGGCAACCGCACTACAGCAAACTTTTTGCTGCTTCTGCCAAAAAAACTCTTGAATTAAACTGAATAAGGCCTGATCCTCGTAGCAAACCTGAGAAATAACAGGTATAGGAATGAGAGCAACAAATGTAAGTGGCGGCCGAACTTTGTTGTTTATGTTAAATTACAGAAGGGAACAAACAAAAAACATTCATGTACTGCTCAGCACTTCGTTGAAGCACTGAATCCATGTATGAACTCACAAGTTCTTTCTAATGAATATTTAGACTCTCAACACAAGGTAATGCATAAAGAGAAAAGGTTATATCCTTGCTTGGTTGCAAAAGACATGAAAAATGAAATACTGGAGCATTATTCCAACAAATTAAGAATTAGGAAAGATAGCTCTAGCAGCCTGAGATTGGAAGCGTGATGGTTAAACTAAAGTGTGATAGTTAAAATAAGGGATATACATTTCATGTGCAGGACAACCATGACCTGGTGACGCCCAAATTCATGAACCACAGAATACATGAACAGCATGAGCGCATGAAACTAAGAAAATAACCTTGTAAGATGCAATGATGGACAACCCAAAATATATGGGGAAATTGGCACCTTTTCCTCAACTCAATAGGCCTCTTTACATTTAACATGAAGAACACCATGTATGTTGAATAAGTAGAATGGGGAAATAGCTGAAGGATGTCAAAGGGATGCTCAAGCAAACACCAAATTAACATCCTATAAATGGCCACAAAGCACCCAAATCTTTGTCTATCGGTCGATGCCCATTTTCCAAGAGGAAAATACACAAATAAGTCTTCGGTAAATGCCCATTTATCTTATCTTTTTGAAGTCGACACCTTTTGAATGGTACCAATTTTATATAAAACGGATTTACATATTATGAAGCTATAAATGTTTTTAATATATAGAGATCCATCTCCATTTTATCTTGGAGTCTCCGTATTTCAAGATTCAAATAGAAGTTTCTGTTTCAGAGATGAGGTATAGAGGTTGATGACTACTTACCAACATAAACAACAATGAAAATATAGACTATAGAGGTTGATTAGAGTGGTTTCATTCTCTATTTTAGAGACCCATTGGAGATGCCCTAATTGCTACTTATCAGAAAATCAAAAGAAGTAAAACAGGTCCCAAGCAAGTAAAAATGAATGGTCTGAACCGCCCGCTCTCAAAGTATTCATATTTAGAGCAATAATTTTAGCATTACAAATAACCGTTGTATCCATGTAAAAACCAACAACAAATATCTGAAAGCTACTATTGGTGACCACATTTTGGGTAGCATGTGTTGTGTCCGACAGGCCTCATTTGACACGTAGCAAATCACCAATGCAATAGTAAGTAGTGACACATCACATCGTCACCAAAGTGTATTCATATTTTGAGCAATAATATTAGCATTACAAATAACCGTTGTATCCATGTAAAAACCAACACCAAATATCTGAAAGCTACTATTGGTGACCACATTTTGGGTAGCATGTGATGATGTGTCCGACAGGCCTGATTTGACACGTTGTAGCAAATCACCAATGCAATAGTAAGTAGTGACACATCACATCGTCACCAAAGTGTGGCAACAAATGTGCCCGATTTAGCAATCATAGAAACCTGAATTTTGAAATACAGCAAGAAAAGTAATGCTTAGGAAGAGAATCCTAAATCTGCACGAACTATGCATTCAGAACAAAGGGCAATTGTTCATCTTTTTTAACTGAAGGTTTAGGGCAAAACGGTTGAATCTACCTCTTTCTTCTTCATTGAATCATTGTTTCCCTTTGAAATGCTAAAGCACAGATGCCGAGATTCTGAGATTCAATACCGAGAGAGAGAGAGAGAGAGAGAGAGAGAGAGAGAGAGAGAGAGAGAGGGTCTTTCCCGCGAAACAAAATGAACGATGAACTATATAAAAGGGTCACATTTATGTTTTTTTTTCCCCGGGAAATGAATATCCATATCAAAAATTCTAGGCACACGTCCAAATTTACTACCTTTGGCCAAATTTAAAAAATTAGTTTTTTGGTTTTTTTTTTCGTTTTGTCTTTATTCAAAAAAAATTTACATTTGTTAGTTTTGTGTCAAGATTTTGTGATTTCTGGATTTATCTCGTCGAGACGTATCTAAAGAGTATAAAATTATGATCAAAAGTAATAATTTTTTTTAATAAAACCGAAAATAAACCAAAATAAATCAGTTTTTTGGATTATTTTTCGTCTTTATTCACAAAACTTTAAGTTTGGCTAATAATTTTATACTAACAAATGCAATTTTTTTTTAAATAAAGACAAAACAAAAAAAAACCAAAAAACCAGTTTTATCTTTTTAGCCAAAGGAGTTTGGCCAAGTAGTTGTGATTCAGTGCAACTTCCATATCTTATTAAGGGGTGGTTTGGCAAAAAAACCCCCAAAAATGGTTTTTTTCGTTTTGTCCTTATTCAAATTTTTTTTTTTTTTGTATTTGTTAATTTTGCGTCAAGTTTTCTATGGATTCGTCTCGTCAAAGAGTATAAAATTATGGTTGAAACTAGTAATTTTTTTTTATATAAAGCCAAATTAAACCAATATACTGGTTTATTTTCGGCTTTATTCACAAAAAAAAATTACTTTTGACCATAATTTTATACTCTTTGGTTTCGTCTCGTCGAGACGAATCCACAAACCACGAAAACTTGACGCAAAACTAACAAATGCAAATTTTTTTTTTGAATAAGGACAAAACGAAAAAACCATTTTTTGGTTTTTTTCCAAAGCTCCCTTTACATACTATCTCACAAGTTCATGGCGAGCAGTGGGATAACTAAGATTCGGACGCGGAAAAATATGAAAAAAATAATTATTAGGTTTTGCGGTGGTTTTTTTGTCAGAAAAAAAAAGAAAAAAGGCTTGCTCCTACTCACTTTTAATGTTCAAATGAGAGATATTAATTATTCTTGATCCAAACCGACTATTCTCTAAATTGCAATTTTTTACAATATTTGTATAGTGTATTACTCCTTCAATTCCCAAAAGAAGTGGCTTCGCTTAGTACCAAGGATGGATCAAGCTAGGGGCAAAGGAGTCTGAACGACCGCCCTATTCACGTTTCAAATTTTTATGATTTGTGTAATTTTTTACCAATATTTTTTTTCATATGTTACAATTTTGAATCGAAGCACGTCAAAGTTTCACTGCATGTCAAAGTTGTCGTCCTTCAGCTATCATCTGATATTGCCAAGCGAGATCGAAGCGGATTTGTGTGAAAGCTTTGTTCACTAATAATTTTTATTTTCCCAGAAACGGGGTGTCACACAAACCGGTTAGGTTCTGTTTGGTTTGGCGAAAACTTAAAAAAGAAAAAGAAAAAAGAAGGAATGGAATGAGTGGAACGGGGATGGCACGTGCCACCTCCCCCCTTATAAGTTCTGACTCTGATGGCAAGACCGTCTAAATGGATGTAAGAATAAATGTAAACTCAGGTTTGCCCTAGCATTGCTCTATCTATATTGGTAACTATAGGAAAATTTTACTAATTTCTTCTTCTTTCTTTTTAAAATTTTAGCCCACGTGAGAGAACTACTACGACATTTGCGTATAAATATAGAAAATACTTAGATTTGGATGAATATACTCTTAGATTTGGATGATCAAAATTTAAATATATACAGTTCCACATGACCTTGTGTTGTGAGAAGGCCTGAACCACAGGCGCCCAGGGGCAATGGATTTTCAATTTGAAGACAGGCCCAGTTATCCTTGACCCCGATAAATAGGCCCATAAAAATTGCTGAAAATGCCGTCAAATCCTGTTTGAATTGGTGTCAATTTTACATTTTTTTTTCTCAGTTTTTAGGAAAACTCTAGAAAGTTAGAGGGATGATAGGCTACATGAAGAGTTATCCCCAAAACATCTAGGAAAGAGAAATAAACGGTTCAGATTTACAGGAAAAAGAATCTGAACCGTTCATTCCTCTTTCCTGGACGTTTTCGAGTCCTAACATTTTTGTAGAAAGTTAATCTAAATTCTGAAAAAAAGTTTTCAAAAACCTTTTACCGGAGACTTTTGCCATAAAAAATACTAGCGTGTAACCCGTGCTATGCACGGAATCAAGTGTGTCACCCGTTTGTCTATCTCTTAATCCTGTGGGTAGCATGGGTTATTTAATTTTTTTTTTATAAGATGTCTGGGCTAGCTTTCGTGTACCTCGACTAATTCCGGAGCCATAGAGTTAACAACTGGGCATAACCCCCGTGGCCCCAACAGTTTGCTAGTTAGGGAATTCGAACCTGAAACCTTAAGTGGGAGCAAACCCCTAAATTCTAAGGTAAGACCACTTTCCCAATCTCTTGGGGTTGGGTAGCATGGGTTACTGCGAGTAACATGCATGTGTAGCACACAGCCTATTTGACCGAGTAATATTAATACATTGATTCAAGTACAATTGTTTTTCTTTTTTTCTTTTTGTAACATATAAAAGTATAATTGTTTGTAACCCTCTTATATCAAAGCATCTGCAAAAAAGATGTGATATGATTTTTCGCCAACTTAGGAACGAAAGCAAAGTTGAGAATAGGCTAAACACACTCCTCCAATGAATTATGGTTTTGTTTGAAACATCTTTAAAAGGAGGAACTATTCCTCTTATAGCACATCATATGTATGGGCTGCTTTAAGAATAAGATCTTGGGTCGACATTCAAGGAGGAGGCACTCATTTATCATATTTCCTAGTTGCAACTTCTTTTATCTTCATTTATCAGTTGTTAGAATTTAACGTTCACAGCATGTAACAAACAGAACTCAAAATTCTTCCTTGCATTCAACGGGAATTCTTATACAAAACCTTGCAATGAACCCGTGCTATGCTCATTTGATCAATTGCTTTCTACAGAATGCAAAAATCGTCATTTTTTAATGAATCATTTCCATTAATAAATGGCAATAAAATATGTTTTCTAAAACATTTGCATTGTCGTATTGTAGAGGTCCAAATTTAATTGATAGAGGTGAAATGGACAATCCGGCATCGCCAATGAAAGGACATTATATGAAGAATATTTGGTTAAAATATTAAATGAGAATCTAGAAAAAAAAAAAGAGTAGCTGCTAAATTAAGTATAATTGGAGATCTTCTGCTTTTGGTAAATTAAGAGGTAATCTCTCACAAAAGACATGCTAATGACTTGAGCCTTTTTCCATTTGAATTCAAACAGAAATATGACATCTTATCCTATTTCATCGTTAAAAACTCAACTTTATCTTAATAGAATGCACTTGTGAATTTGTAGCTCAACCTGTTTACACACAACATTGAGACTTTGAATGATATTTGGATCCAAATGATCAAATAAAATCCTACTAATTTATTAATACAAATCCCTCTTGCATTTTTTTTTGTTTTTACGTGCACCAACCAGAAATTTGTAAAACAGGAGATCTGTGTGCTCCCCTGATACACATGGATAAATATAAATGTTCCAATGTTGAAAATTTTCGAAATTGCATTATGAAATAAATAAATAATTAATACCACTGGTTAAGAATTTTAACATGGACACAAAGTAACGAAATTGAAGCATTAGATTCGGTAAAGCAACAATAACATTGAAATCCTATTGTATTGCAATGATCTCTATCTTTCGATTACACACACAAAAAATGAGGAATAGAAGTTTTCAATGACACCTTATTGATTTGCAGTTTAAGTATAGCTTTCCTTGATTACCTCCGTGATTGGGACCATCGAGACTTCTATTTGCACCCTTGTAGTGTTAGGCTAAAACTCCTGCAAAATGAAATGCTATTACTGAACTTCATAGATCACATATGAAATCATTAATTTAAAGCAACTTTTCATGATCAAGTTTTGGGCACAGAACAACAAAAATGCAAAAATGGAGGAAAATAATTATAATCCCTTCAAACATATAGAAGAACACAATGATCTATTCATTGTTAATCAGAGGATTGGAGATGAAGAGATTTTATTCCCGCTTAGATATATATAAAAGATTTCAAAAGTTTCAAATTTTAGAGATTTCAAATTTTGTAATATCTATAGAATATTAAGATTATTTCCCTTTTATCACTTTTAATTAAAAAGCATAATTATGGTCCTATCAATTGCAGCCACTTGTCGCGTTCGTAACCCTTCTCACGAAAACCCATTCTGCAATAATATATAAGATAAGATATGTCACTTTGTCAGAAGAAGAAGAAGAAGAAGAAGAAGAAGAAGAAGAAGAAGAAGAAGAAGAAGAAGAAGAAGAGAACAAATTTTATCCCACAAAACTCAAGAAAGGTTGGCTAAAAGAATTGTTAAGATCTTATTTGTCATCTGATAGTCATATAGTAATTTAGTATTGTACCTTTCAAGATCTTAGCAATAGCAACTATTAACTTGACACTTACTGCTAAATTGAGAATAATATTCCAATTATGTAACCCTTTGACCATTTTTGCGGTCAAAATGTTGTTTTGACAATTTCAATCGATTGATTTTCTCATCAAGGTTCTCACATCGATCCTGTAAAAGCTGAGTCATTTTTTTAACCAACATAAATTTCGACATCGAAAGCCATTAAGATTTTTAAAAAAATGAATACCAATTAATAGAAACTGAAAAAAAATATTATTACAGACTAACTCACCGTTACCAAAATAGGGGTTATTTGTTCATTTGCACCAGGCCAACCATGGCCCTAGCCAAAGTATAAGAACAACAATAAGGTTTGCACGAAAAAATAATTGGTTGGATTGAGAGACTTAAGAATTTTTTAGACTGATGGTTCAGAAAATGGGGGATGGACATTTTCATTTTTATAAGTTTTTGATGTATTTGGAATTTAAAACTAATTTATTATTGTTTTTATTTGCAAATGTTAAGTGATTTTTAAAATTATTTTGAAATTTTAAATTAGCTAATTAATTGTTTCATTCGTAGAATTTATTGATTGATGAGTATTAGAAATTTAAAATTATTTGACAGATTATCTTATTTACAAATCTTGAGTGTTGATTCCTTAAATCATGGAACTTGCTTGAAATTTGAAATTACCTACTTATGGTAATTGAATTATTGTCACATGTGTCACTCAAAATCCTATACGACAAACCAACTATTTTATGCCACTTGTCGCAATGAGAGCCTTCCTCAGAAAAAAGTCATTCTGCTATACTATATAAGACTGTCCTGGAAAAATAGCAAAAACATGGAGCAGAACATTTTTTTTTTAATGAAACATTCAAACAAATCAAGTACTGTAATTTCTCGTCTTGCAATGGCTCATAGGTAAGATGGTCCATTCCCCGTTCCGGGCCGTATCCACATGCTTGTATAGTTTGCTTGTTTGCTTTATTTTTCATTGAACTTCTACTATTTATTTGTTTGTTTGTTTGGTTGCTTTCTTTTTCATTGAACTTCTACTATTTTTACAACATAATCAGATGACAGAGAAATGCGCACACATTTAAACACACAACTCCGAACGTAACGATGCCTAGAACTGTTTAATGCACATAGGTCCAAATGTATCGAATGATTCTAAACACAATTGTGTCTCAAATTGTATTTTAAAGGGACCTGTGTAGATTTTCTGTCGGATGAAAACACCGAAGAAATTGACGACCAAACTTGTACGGTTTTAACATGGATGGATTAGTTGTTGCATATTTGGTGTGCTAAGGACCTATGGCTGACTTTCCCTTACTTTTCAAACCCCCCCTTTTCTTTCTTGGTTATTAGATAATAAAGGAACAGATAATACAACTGAATTTCTATTATTATTATTATTTATTTTTTGCAAAAGAGAAAAAGTTTGATCATATATATTTTCTTCATTTTTTCCCCATTGAATTTTATCCACCCATGTCAAAATTTTCAGTAAAATTTGAACTTAATCCAAATTAGATTCAATTATAGCTGCAACTGTGAAATCAACAAGCAGACTAGCAATTGCAGGCCCATGCATGACACCAGATTGAAAACGAAAAACCCAACAAGATTTCACCTAAGAAAGAGACAAGAGAGAATACATTGCTTCCAACTTAAACGAATTATTTCGAAATTCTACCTGTTTACAGGGGAGAAAGAATAACTATTTCCACCAAGAACAACCTACTATTCGTTTTTTTTCATAGACCGATACAGGTGAATGACAGCACAAGTAAATTTATAAAAAGAAAAGCTACATAAAAAGGGAAGCACATAAATTTACAAAAGTTTATTGGACTGATTAATGGGAGTACTCGCGTGAAATGCTGAAGGTCTTGACGGTGTCCCTGAGAGACTTAAGGACAGTGATGGAGGCTCCCTATGGCTAGATTCAGTCTCTCCCAAAGTAAGTTGAGACATTCCCACTAATTCATCCACATTTACTGGTTCTTTAGGAATGACAGGAACGGGCCGAAGTACCTGATGATGAAACGTCTCTTCTGCTTTCTCTTCTTCAGGAGGGGCTGCATTTGGTTGCCACAGTGGAAATGGCATGGGTAGAAAAGCCGGGAAAAATGCTGGAACCGCTGTTGGGAATTCACCTGATGGAGCCACTGTTTCTTTGGCTTCTTCCTCGACCTTTTCCTCAGAAGTGGCTTCCATGGGTTCAAATTCTTGACTCAGAGAGAGCTTCAACGAGGGGAAGGAGTTTGAAGTATCAGTATCAAAAGCTTGAGAGGGAGGGAGCATGAATTGATCTTCGGGTAGTGGTGGCTGATCTGTGTCCTGACAAACAACATAAAATCATTAAAAACTTTACAAATGACACCATTTATTCTTGTGACATGATGAATTTACAGCCAGCTGAGAAATTGTGAGAAAAGAAAAGGAATGCGAAGCAAAGGGAAAAGGCAGTAGTAGAACGACAATCTGATGAGAAATGGAGGTGAGAATCCCATCTTGATTGGATGAAGAAAAGAGGAGAGAAATGACAAAATGATGAGAAATGGAGAATTTTTATGGGTCCATTTTGTTTCTCACCATTTCCCACCAAAATTGGTCAAATTTGGTGAATAACCCAAATTCCTTTCTCACCATCCAAAGGGGGTGTGTGTTTCTAAATTAAAAGGGTAGGTTAGTTTTCTATAATTCACTCCGTTAAGTAATATTGAGAATTTATGTTTCGTATGATGATGTAATGTAGTGTGGATTCCGGGCTGACAAACCATTTCTGGAACCATGTCGAAAAGGCTGGATCGCCTCTTTCTCCGGATAGCATTAGTGTGCCGGATGAAATACTTCTGGGCATGGCTTGCTACTTGGGTAGGAGTCCTTGATGTGACATAACTACGTGATATCCCACGCCAGTCACCTTTCCCTAACTTTTGAAGACCAAGTAAGAACAGGCGATGTTCATCTTCTGTCCATGGAACACCTGGAAACCGATCAATCAAAAATCGTCAAAAGGTGGAGATCAAAAACCAAATAGTCAAATGACATTTACTAGTGTTCCGTGCCACTCTTCCACTCACAGGAAAAAAAAAGAGAAGTGAATTTTACTTCAACTCCGGAACTAAACCATCAAAAGGCCACTACAGGAGTAACAGGACCTGAAGATATACAAATATACAATAGGCTGTCAAGAATGAAGAGATTGGAAAGAAACTTAAGCATCAAATGCTGACGTGAGCAGATGGTTGTTACAAGATTGCAAGGTAAAAGGCTAACAGACAAGAAATGCATCTCACTAGAAAACGAGCACTAATTTTCTCTTTGTGCCAGCACCACATGATTCCAACAAAATGTACAACTACTGCATCTTAAAAGGTGGCATACTTGCATGCAGGTCTAGCATGTTACCCCACTCTCAATGTTTTTTATTTTGATCGGCACCCCACTCTCAATGTTAACAGAGGGGCAGGACTTACTTAAAAAGTTAACCACCCCATTATCTATTTCCAGGTCTGGAATATGTACTGAATATCGAGCAAAATTGTGCTATATAAAGCCATTTCTCCTAGCATCACCACATTGCAGATGAACCTAGACAGATGAAAATATCAAGAGCTCCAACACATGAATGCCCTTTCAAGCTCCCTAAAATTTGCAGTTCCCTATCAGAGCATCATTCTCTTAGTACCTAGTCAAGCGGGAGTACATCAAGAACTTCCTTCCAAAATGCCAAATTGCCACGAAGAGCAAATGACTTAAAAGGAAGATTACTCTAGTTTACCTTACCCTTAAATTCAAACTGCAAGAAATGTAGCTCAGTATAATGCAATCAAAATGCTTCCCTGAAACCTCTAACAGTTGAAGTTGAAGTTGATGTTGGAAACGTAAGATGGAAATAAATTCTGTCTGCTGAAACTAGTAATACACTAAGGGCGTGTTTGATAACAGTAATAGGTATGAGGGGATTGGTAAAGAGGTGGGATTAGGATTGGGATTGGTAAAGAGGTGGGATTGGGATTAGGATTGGGATTGGTAATGAGGTAGGATTGGTAATGAGGTGGGATTGGTAATTTGCATGTTTGTTTTACACAGGATTAGAAGATAGGGCATCAATGTCTTCCTCTTTTCAATCCCTCCGGATGGGATTAGTAGTAAGGCCTCCCCCCACTATGAGTAATCCCATTGGTTTGGGGGATTGGTAATCCCTTGGGAGTCCTAATCCTCCCCAAGAAAATCCAGCCAAACATGTGCTAGAAAGCCCCCACTACCTTAACAATCCTATCCCACCTCCCAGACTGGCTATCAAACACGCCCTAAGGGTCTTGCTAACCTCCACCCATTAGGTGGAGGATAATATGTATGTAATGACAAACAAGTTCAGATATCAATACACATTTCACAGATATCAATACACTTTTCTCGGACATTGATACACTTTTTATACATTTGTTAGCATTTTCCATACACTGGTACTAACAATTTGCACCTTCAAATTGGAGTTGTGTAAACAAATTTATCAAGGATGTTGCGATTTATCCTCAAGTTGGAATAAAAACAAATCAACAGCAGCCAATGAATGAAAAAAAAAAAAGGACGGTAACTTCGTTAACCTAGGATACAAATTCATGCTACACGCAGGCTGCAGCAAATGTAATTTGTATCTCTTTCTTCATTTGATATATGGTAAAAACTCACACTACTTGTTTCGATGCATAATTAAACTAATGCGAGAGAGAAACCACACAACAAATCTCAGTACCGTTTCTTTATTGCTTGATTTATTTTCGTGCAATTGTGCGTTGGATCTTCCACAATCAGCTTGTTAAAAAAATCAACTTAATAATTAAAGAAGACCAAGTCAAAACCCAAATGAACAAATATCTACCCAGAAAGCACTACACAGTACACACCACATTCATTTATTCCAATCCAAGCAATAGTACAAACCAAACAAATTCAAGAGATAAACAAATATCTAAACCTAACAACCTTATCCAAATTACAGTAATTTCAACCTATCCATTTCAAGAAATTTCAAGAATTAATTACCCTTAACCAGGAAATTTAATTTGAAATTAAATAACCAAAACCCAAATCACGCCAAACGATTCGATCCGAATTGAATAGTACTAAGAGAAACGTACCTTTCTTTCTCTCAGCACGGCGATTAGTGGAACACGAGGCATGGGCCGGGTCATCGGATAAGTACCCATCGGGTACGTGAACCGGGTCGCGAAGGAGGTCGGAGGAAGGGGAGCCGGGATTGGGTGAAGCGGCGGCGGATGAAGACGAATGGTAGTGCGCAGATAGGTTACCCATGCTAGCGCTCTTCTTGATGATCGAGCCGCCATCGGTGAGTCTAACCCCAAACAGCTTCACACCACCACCGCCGCCGCCGCCTCTCGTGGGGCACGTTCGGGAGTTGTGGCCGTTGTTGCTGCAATGAGAGCAGCGCCGAGTCATGGCTCCGGTTGACTCGAACTCCACCGACAACTCACTGAAATAGAGGGTGGATATAGATTGTGTATATCTATATGTATGTAGATTTGTAGAGAGAGAGAAAGAGAGAGAGAGAGAGAGGGTGAAGGTTTTGGATTGAGAGTTTGGAAGAGAGTTTGTGGAGGAGAGGTGTTATTTGGAGGGGAGGAGGGGGGTGCATGTGGTGTGAGGATTTCTAGGAAGGAGATTTATGTGAGGGGGTAATAATTAGGGACTGGCTTTGGAGATTAATTACGGAAATAACCGAACGCGGTGGTTCGTTGGATTTTCTCTATTTTATCAATGAATGTTTTTTATCTCTACCTGGATAACGTCCCCGCATTTTAAGATTTTGCTTGTGTAATGTTCTTCTGACGGGCATACCCACGTCCAGAGCCTCGCGTGTCAGCGGAGGTTTGCATTGCTATTTCGTCTTTCAAATGGAGGCTTTGAGGATGGCTGTTGATGGAGATTTCCTCTCTCGCTGGGTATTGCGGGCGTTAATGCCTTAGCGGATTTCAATTCTCTGGGTTTGGAGACCGGGTCGTTTTTTTGTGACCGTGAGGCTTTTTGAATCTCCATTTAGATTTCTTGTTATCTTGGATTTGGATTGCCTTTCTTAGGAGGCTGAGTGCTTTCATCTGATACTCCACGTGTACTCGGACCTTGATGTTCGTTTTGTGAAGAGAGCATTACGCTCGTGTTAGGGTGGAGGCATTAGTTTCCTTTCATGCTTCATTGTATATTTTCTCTTCCTTGTATTTGCTTGGAGATCTTTGTAAGTGCCGAATGACATTTCATGAATATAACGATGAGTTTCGGATTTAAAAAAAAAAAAAACCATTTCGGTTTTTGCGTTGGACTGAACATAGATGAGCGATGTGTCTAGCTTCGGCGTTCAAGTTTCGACCTTTTGGCTCTGGTGGTGGCATGTGGATTGGTTTTGGTCCGTCTCCTACTTATCAATTTAGATTTGGAAAAATGGTGGTCGGCGTCAGACAATAAAGTCGAAGATAGGGTTAGGGTTTTTTCACTTTTTTTTTTTTTACTCTTTTCGTTTTTAGCTTGGTTCTCTCTGTTTTTCTTTGGCTGGTTTCCTCAGTCTGGAGATTTGTTGCCGGTCTGTTTTCTAGATCCGATGGGTGATGGTGGTGGAAAATAAATTTATTAGTTTTCCTTTGGTTCGAGTTGATACCCTGGTTTTGTTATCGAGCTCGCCGTGGTTACATGGATTGCCGGTTTCACCGGCTTTGCTTTTTTGCGTCCAAAGTCCTGGGGGCTTGCTTTGGAGTGACATCTGTTTGTTAGTGGTTGAGGGCTCACTAGCTTGTCGGCTCTCTCACGCCACGTGCCGGATTGTGTTTTTTAGATAGCAAATCCGAGGAGGAAGTTTCCATTGGTGCTTTGCGTTATCTTTTTTATCGATATATCTATTAGCCTTAGGGGGAGCGGAGGCCTCCACCTCTTTCCCCCAATTGATCTCCCCCTTTCTCCCCTCTTCCTCCTCTTTCTCCCATCTGATTTTGCTGGTGTATCCACTCCCATTTATGCGTTGGACAAAGCATAGATGAGTGGCATGTCTAGCTTTGGCGTTCAAGCTCCAACCTCCTGGCTCCGATAGTGGTGTGTGGGTTGGTACTGGTCTGTCTCCAATTTTATCAGTTTATATATGGAAAAACGGTGGTCGGCGGCGGACAATAAAGTCGAAGATTAGGTTAGGGTTTTTCCATTGTTATGTTTTTTGTTATATTTTTTCCATTGTTTTTCCCTTGGTCTGTTTTTTTCCTATGTTCTATTTTTTTCCTTCTGTTTTTAGTTTGGTTCTCTCTGTTTTTCTTCTGTTGGTTTCCTCAGTTTGGAGATTTTTGTTGCCGGTGTGTTTTCTAGATCTGGTGGGTGATGGTGGAGGGAAATAAATTTATTATTTTTCCTTTGGTTCGAGTTGATACCCTGGTTTTGTTATCAAGCTCGCCGTAGTTACGTGGATTGTTGGTTTCGCCGGCTTTGCTTTTCTGCATCCAAAGTCCTAGGGGCTTGCCCTGAAGTGACATCTGTTTGTTAATGGTTGAGGGCTTGCTAGCTTGCCGGCTCTCTCACGCCACGTGCCGACTTGTTTTTTTAGATAGCAAATCCAAAAAGGAAGTTTCCATCGATGCCGTGCATAATCTTTGCTAGCTTGCCAGCTTTCTCACGCCACGTGCCAACTCATTTTTTTAGATAGCAAATCCGAGGAGAAAGTTTTCCATCGGTGCTTTACGATATCTTTTTTGTCGATATATCTATCAGCCTTAGAGGGAGGGGGAGGCCTCCACCTCTTTCCCCCAATTGATCTTGTGAGAAAAGGCCACTAACTCTGTTACGATTCTGTTAACATTCCGTTAGTAGTTTCTACTGTTGTTTGTTAAGCGGTGCTTAGTTCTAACAGCTTTGTAATTCTGTTATCTCTGTTGCTTAGGTCGGTTTATCTCGGTAGTTACTATAAAAGGAGATCTTCTCTTTCTCGTTGTAATCAAGCAAGAACAATCGAATATCAAAGCACATTGTGCATTTCATTTTCTCTCTCTAGGGTTTCTCAGTTTGTATTATTCTACTACACACATTGTGCATTTCATTTTCTCTCTCTAGGGTTTCTCAGTTTGTATTATTCTACAGATCTCCCCATTTCTCCCTTCTTCCTCCTCCCTCTTTCTTATCCGATTTTGCTGGTGTATCCACTCTCGTTTTTGCGTTGGACTAAGCATAGATGAGCGACGTGTCTAGCTTTGGCGTACAAGCTCTGACCTCCTGGCTCCTGTGGTGGCGTGTGGGTTGGTTCTGGTCTGTCTCCTCCTCGTTGGTTCAGATCTGGAAAAATGGTGGTCGGCGGCGGACAATAAAGTCGAAGATGGGGTTAGGGCTTTTCTATTGTTCTGTTTTTTTTCCCTTCTTTTTTTAGCTTGGTTCTGTCTGTATTTCTTCAGTTTGGAGATCTGTTGCCGGTCTGTTTTCTAGATCTGGTGGGTGATGGTGGTGGGAAATAAATTTATTAGTTTTCCTTTGGTTCGAGTTGATACCCTGGTTTTGTTATCAAGCTCGCCGTAGTTATGTGGATTGTTGGTTTCACTGGCTTTGCTTTTTTGCGTCCAGAGTCTTGGGGGCTTGCCCTGAAGTGGCATCTGTTTGTTAATGGTTGAGGGCTCGCTAGCTTGCCGGCTCTCTCATGCCACTTGCCGGCTTATTTTTTTTTAGATAGCAAATCCAAAAAGGAAGTTTTTCATCGGTGCCTTGCGTTATCTTTGCTAGCTTGTGAGCTCTCTCATGCCACGCGTCGGCTTGTTTTTTTAGATAGCAAATCCGAGGAGGAAGTTTCCATCGGTGCTTTGCGTTATCTTTTTGATCGATATATCTATCAGCCTTAGGCTCACTTTGTTTTCAACGAGAAGTGAGCCTTTGGATTAGGGCATCAGTGTACCTATTTAGGTAGGCTTGGTAGTTGTTTTCCTTTTCATTGTAATCGGATGGAAATCTGTAATTGCCGAAAGGCATTTTATGATATAATCATGGATTCTTGATAGAAAAAAATACTCTCTCCGTCCCAATTTGTTTGCTCTCTACGGTTATATGTGTCTTTTAAAACTCTTATCGTTTCCAATCTATAATATGTTTTTATATGCAACATGGATCTTATTTGATTGATCTCTATTAGTTCTATAAGACACAAAATTCAAAAACTTTAAAAACATCACAAATAAAAAAGTTATAAACGTTTAAAAATGACACGGATATTCGTAGTGAGCAAACAAATTGGGACAAAGAGAGTAAGGGTAGTGATTTTTGAAAACAAGATTCTTGTAGTGCCCTAAAGACACTACATCATACAATGGTCAATTTGACTCGTCTGAAAGTGTGTTCAATAGTTCGGATTTCCGAATGCACCACTAGGATTGGGGCACTACAACCAAAGGTACACTATAAATATCTTGGTTCTGTGATTTTTGCAACCATTTTAAGCATTTTTATTTTTAATTTTTGCATTTTTTATTTTTATTTTTACGTAAATTTATCTTGCTATCTATCTATCAATACATTGCTTCACACATCAGAAAAATATAATGAAGTAAATTCACGTGAATAAAAAAAAAGAAATTTGTGTAAAAGAAGAGCGCGGAAATAAACAAGTACATAAAAGATTTTGCTTATGTGTTTTTGCAGGACTTTTTGCAGCCATGGCATTCAGGCATTGTATTTTCCCAGCTTTGTCTTGTTGGGCAATGATTTTCAGTTGCAAAATTTTGGTGCATAATAAAAAGGTTTGACTACGTGGCGGATACAATATTATTATTATGCAATAAAGTTAACATGAACAATTAATTTTGACATTATTATTTTCTTAAGCGAAATCCTTATCACGAACGAATAACATTTAAAAAGAGAATAACAAGACCAATCATCACTCCATTTATATGCTAATAAATACCGAGTATAAGGGATTCAATCCTCTCTCCCGTAACTATTTAAAGACAGTTGCTGAAGTTGCCTCACAAAGTTTAAATTCTACAAATATATCTTCACATGAAGATAAATCTTCGGTGAGTCAAAACATTGAACTATCCGAAATAGTTACTGAAGAGGATCTTATCCTAAATATAAGAGATGGTTTCCACAAATTGAGTTATTGGCAACAAGTCGATGGAACTGATTTAGGGAGCGTTCCACTAACAAAAAATAATTTTTTTTTTCAAAAATCAAGACATGTCATTATCTCACAATATATCACATAAAAAATCGTGAAAAGTCAATTTATTCTAAAATTGACTTAGTGAAACACCCCTTTAAATTGACTCTTTGAGTTGATCTATTAGGAGAGAGAATGATCGTCCAACACAATAAATTACTATAAATTAGTACTCGTTTTGAGCAAATTGTGGGTCACGTGAAGTTTGTCCTAATAAAGAAATCAAAGGTGGTACCTTATCTTATCTTATTCTAATCGAAAACAAAAGACGACTGACAGATATGTACGGACACGTTTGATTACCGGCGGATATACCTTTCGATATACCACGTGTCGCAATGTGCTCTATTGGCAATGGGGTCGAAGCAAAAGTCAAACTTTGCAGGCTTTGTGAGCAGTGGTGCTTTTAACTTCCTTTTTTCCTTTATCACATAGAAAAGAAAAATGTGATATTTTAGTATGTTATCTTCTCTGGGATTTCCTCAATTCCAAGAATCTATGGGGGGAGACTTCGTTCGAAGAATGGTCATGTTCTCCCAAAATCATTACTCCATTTCAATAATCGGTAGTTGTTAAAAACCTACGATACAAGATGGGTATCTTGCAATTCAATTTTTTCTTTTTAAAAACAGTACAAATCACGTACCGTATATTTTTAATATAGAAATTCTATTGGAGTATACAATTGCGTATCCTAACATATTTATGTGTATAACCCCTATGAAACAATAAAAATACACAATACGTATCTCGATAGTTATTATTGTCTTTCCTTTGCTCCACAATCTTCACTCAACTGATTCACCGAGGAATAATTTCTCTTTTACTATATGTACTCTTTCTGTCCGTGTTTGTTAATTCATTTTGGAGTTTCCAATTTTTTAAGGAATATTATGATTCTTTTGTACCATTCTTATCTTTCCAATTTTCCCCTTCAATCATGATTGATTTGTTAACTAAATATTTGAAGATTAGGGTAAATGAGTAAAATTGAAAAAAATTACTTATTAACCGTGAAAAAACTTTAAAAGATGGAAATGAGTATGTTTGTTAACCAAGAAACACGGATAAAGGGTATCCACTAAATTGTGCCGTATGACTCACAACTCCACGAGACAACAACTGCACACATTTTTTTTTTACAATAATTGATTTTTCATCCTATTTTGGTTTTCCTCCCCTTTTGCTAGGTAATTTCTAATTCATTCTATATATATGTATTTAATACCATATAGTTATGCTAATATTGACCTTCACTAACCTGACAGCAACTTCCCACTGCTTGACGGTTTGACTGAGCAAATTAGACGAAGACGGAGGAGAATTTCATCAAGAAACAACTGGGAAAAGAACGCGGGGCCTGCTGTTCCAATGGATCGCCAGACCGTGTCAACCTTAATTCAGACCGTTCAAAAGTGTTTCGGATGGTTCAGATTCTTTTTCAGAAGAGTTTATTTTTCTTCGAAAGAGATATATTTTAAATCCGGACCATTAATTACCGAAACGGACGATGCAGATGCGGTTAGCAGGGATTACCTACCCATGACAAGAGCAGAGCCCGCGCTTACACGGGAAAAAGGAGTAAGATACATGAAAAGGCACAAGTGTGACAAAGACTAGACTTATATATTTAGTGTCATTCAGAGGAGTCATTATTTAGTGGTCCTGGGATACCATGGAGAGTCTTATAGATAAATTCAAAGTTTTTTTTTTTTTTTTGTCATTCGTCATTTCTATTCTATTACATTGGGGAGAGGGGAATGAGACTCGATCCCAGGATGCAGTGTGAAACATCTAAGAGCTCTACCGCATGAGCTAGCCACCACTTGCAAATTCAAGATTTAGATTAACAGGGCCGGGCCAAACGTGCCTTTGTAGTGCCTAGAATATAGTTTTTACTACAATAAGATGGTATTTATTTTTTGGCTTCTTGTAAAATGTAGTCAATGGACAATCGGTAATGCATGACTGTAGAGATGACATATCAATCCATCAAAAACAAATCTATAAATTAACAGATAAATAAAAAAGACACAAAAAAAAATAAAAATTTTTGCTGATACAACTTGTAGTTGGCTGAAACAATAAATCCATGTATATCCACATATTCAATGTCTACAGAAGAGCAAGAAACAGTAATTTTTTTTGGATAAATAAGAAACAGTAATTCCTTCCCTTGCATATTGAAAACAAGCAGCAATTTCCTCCCTTGTATATCCACATATTCAATGTCTATACTATACAGTAACATTTATGTCCTAGAATATTTATCAATAAATACATCTCCAATGCCGGTTCTGATGCTAATTTACAGCTTGTTGAACAACATTTCTCTTTCAAAATACGACTTCCGATTCCTTCAATTTGTTGTTTGGTACGTCGAAATTTTTTGTGCATTGGCTCGATAGTCTCGTCTACCTCATTTGGAAGTTCAGAGTTCGAATGCAGTAGGCATACAAGAAGGCAAAGAAGGCCGCGAAAGCAACCAAAACTCCAGCAACTGGCCCAATGAAATCTGGTTCGTATCCGTAGTAATTTTGCACGTACCATCTAACAGTTGGGTCGGGTGTCATTCCGGGAACTTTTATGGTATCCTCCACGTCACCATACTGTGACACGATCAACCCGTAAACAGTCCATGCCAACGGGCAAATCCAGTAATACCAAATCCACCACTTGGGAATTTTCTGAATTTTCAGCACCAAATAAAAAAAAAAGAAAAAATCGTTACCACTTCATTGGAAACAACAATTATAAACGGTGCTGATGAAATTGAAAATTACCGGTCTAGGGATGAAGAAACCCGAGAAGAGATTGAACAGAGAGTAGAAAGCAGCCGCAAGAATAGCTGCTACTTGGTAGTTTGGTGTGATGGAAACAGTCATCATTCCGTAGTATGTGAAGTAGAGAAAGGAGGCATAGGTAATGAACAAGAACCAAAAGAATTTTGCTGCTGCCCATTCAAAGCCCATCATGGAATAGACAATAAGACTAAAAAATACAGTTTGAACAAGCACGTATGGCAATTCGGTGATAACCTGCATATCAGATAACAGAAACTATATCAATACAAACAAATGTAGCTGAGATCATAGATAAATCTCCAAACTCGGTAGATCAATCTCCAAACTCAGTGCCACTGCATCCCATTTCACATTTCCATGATATTTTCTGGGTATTTAGTGTTACTTTACAGACTCGCAGCAAGTAAAGAAACTTTACTGCTTACCTGTGCCAAGGCATACGGTAATGGAGAATACATTCCGGCAGCTCGTTCTCGATAAAACACTGTTCTTTCAACAGCTACTAAAGGTTGTACTGATCCACAGTTATTAATCCCCACAAATAGAACAGCAGAATACATTGCCCCTATGATTGTGGTAAGATCTCTAGAGTTGTTCCTGAACCAAATAGAGACAAAGATTTAGCAATGACGTTTGAGTCTATCGCCAATGGACCAATGAGAAGGAATTTTGTAAGACCTAGGCACAAACCTTTTTTTGCTAATTTGCCAGAAGACTGTTCCAATCATGAGGGCAGCAGCTAAGGTGAAGAAGAACCTCAAGAGATTATATTCAGGAGTTCTCCAATAAGTCCACCACTGCTTCCATAAGCAGGATTTGAATTGCCCCCATGAGGACAGAGAATATTGTCTAGGGAAATACAGGTCTTTTGCACCTGGTGGAGGTGTGCTCAACTCCTTTACTAGAGCCTTATTTCGTCTGCAAAAGGCACATATTATCTTAATCACCAAATCTTTGATAACCAACTAAGCATTTTGATTTGAGAAATGCCAATTTTTACTTACTGATACAAGCCTGAAGATTTGTAGTGATCAGCGAAATCCATTCCAAGACGGATTTCTGCTGCAACTGAGCTCACTTCCAGCATCCATGTTGCTGGATTGCATTTTTCTTTGATTTTTGGTACTCCGGGAATCGCCTGAAAATGAATTAATAAATTTGTGGAATCATTCTGTGTGTTGATTACAAAAAGGAGGGAAACTTAAGGAATTTATAAGTACCTCAAAATACTCAATAATCTTGTGTGAATTCCTTCCTAGTGGTCCTGAGTAGATCACTTGTCCTCCTCTTTTCATCAGCAGAAGCTCATCAAATGCTTCAAAGATATCAATACTAGGTTGATGAATAGTACAAACAACTGTTCTCCCAGTATCAACTGTGTTTCTCACAGCTCTCATAACAATGGCGGCTGCTCTCGCATCTAGACCAGAAGTAGGTTCATCCATGAAGATGATTGATGGATTAGCAACCAACTCCACAGCTATTGTCAATCTCTTTCTTTGTTCTGTCGACAAACCGGTAACTCCCGGAAGCCCTACAATGGCATCCTTGAGATTGTCTAGTTCAACTAATTCCATCACTTCATCCACAAAAATCTGCAGAAACAAAAATCCATTTGAATACTTGTCCTTGCACCACATAAAATCAATTGTTTATATAAATGGCATATGGATGAGATCGTTGAACCATCTTTTCTTCTGTGTTGACTTCTTTGGGGAGGCGAAGGAAAGCCGAGTAAATCAAAGATTCACGAACGGTGACTTGTGGTGAGTGTATGTCATTTTGCTCACAGTATCCGGAAATTCTAGCAAAGGTTTCTTGAACTTTAGGAAATCCAGAAATTCTGATATCACCTTCAATGTAACCACTGGTTTTTCTCCCGGATAGGACATCCATTAGTGTTGTCTTTCCAGCTCCACTGACTCCCATGAGGGCAGTTAGGACACCAGGCCTAAATGCACCTGTTACTTCCCTAAGTAATTGGAGCTTGTCCTCCGTCACTCCTTGTTCCTTCATCTCCTATTAATATCAACATAAGCCACTGTTTTACCAATTGGGTTTTCGATAACTTACTTTCATTTGGCCTACAATGGAGTGATTTAAGGAGAAAACAAGATACTCACAGGCGACATATCAACAAAATAATTTACAGTGTCAAAGGACATAGCAAGGGGGCTGAAGGGAAGGACCATTCCTTTCCTGGGAGCGAGCAAACTTAAGGCCTCAAGGCTTGATTGATTTCTATTTTGTCCAATGGCATGGGATGGACTGCTCATTCTTTGCATTGCCATTTCTCCTGAAAATGACCAATCAAGTTAACAACTCCAATACTGTGTATACATGACTAGTAATAAATTGGTATAGAGTTCATTATATGTCCATGTTTCTCACTGGAATTGTTTGCATCAGGAACAGATAAGGATTGAAGGTGTGACATCTTTCTTGATCTGTTTGTTATGAATCTAGGTGCTTCCTTAGTTTCCTCTTGATCTGCTTCCATTTCCCTTGCTGCTTCTTTGGAGATTATAGCTTGAGGCTTCCCAAGGGCTGTTTCCAGTAGGTTACCCAGCATGAGTTGCCCAGTTAAATGAAAAATCACAAGTTCACGTTTTTTTTTTTTGCTAAGCAATCACAAGTTCACGTTTTGAACCACAAAAATAGAACTTACGATTTAAGTACATAAGAGCAAGCGTGAAGAGCACGTTGGAGAGAACTGTAAACCCTAAAAGAGCTGCTGCACAAACCCAAAACCAGTTTCTTTCGGGAAAGACATCAAAGCTCTTTAGCACTGCCACCCCCAAACTGGTAACATTATCCGAAGCCTGTCACAGAAACAGAATTTGCTTTGGCAACTTTCTTTGTTATGTAATACATCGTATCCCATACTACTATTCAGTAAACAGTAACACTACAGGCGAGAAACTTTTCACAGAAAGCTGTCTTAAAATGCAGTATTCTGGTGGCGTGTGGGATCCATCCACAATTAATGCATTTGTGGCTATGCCAACAAAAACATATTGGATATGATTGTGTGAAATTTTTCTAGGACTGAGGAAAAAAAAGCAAAGTAAAGTGGTAAAAAGCTACATACCAGATTTCTCATCCACCTGGGGGAAAGCATCTCGTTGATAGCCAAAGCATTGAAACCATAACTCATAGGGGTGAGCCAATAGCCCCATTGCCACCACTTGGGAATTTGATCTGGCACATAGGAAGCAACTCCGTAAATCAAACATTTTCAGTGAAAACAACTCAATTTAGATTTAAAGAAATAGTTATAGTGTTTTCTGAATAGTTGTGTTGGACTTGAAGAAACCTTTAGGAAGGATGAAACCACCAAGCAGGAAAATGAGGAGAATAGATAGCGCTCCAGCAGAATAGGCTATGACATTTGTTCGGCAAACACCGGCAATGAGCCTGAAAAATCCAGCTGCTGTTTGTTGGATCAGGAATATCACCAGCAATTGCTTGAAGAACCTGAAAACGGAAGTAAGAGGCTGCATGTTAGTACAAGAAGAAACTCTCTTTGAGTAATTAAAACAAACACTTCCGAATATGGCTTTAGTCTCTCCGTCTCTTGATATGAAACATGGCTACTGATATAGGTTGATACCCTTGTATCCATACTTCATACTCCCTCCGACCCAATTTGTTTGTCCACTTATTGACTTTTGCTTATCCCAAAATGTTTGTGGCTGTGTTTAGTTTGTAGTTTAGTTTAGTTTTGACGATGTAAGCAGTTGTAATGAGTGGAGAGAGATAGAGAGAGAAATGAGGGAAATGGTGATGTCAACAAAACTAAAACAAAACTAAACCCCCTAACCGAACAGGGCCTGTATAATTTGGAAGATCAATGGACAAACAACTTCAAAAGTCCCTTTCTGTCCATTATTATTTGATCTAAACTAATCCTTTTTAAAAGGATTAAACCTTGTTAAGAGGTTGGAGGTAACTCTTGGACAGTCGAACATTTTTATGTGTAACGATTGTGTTCCCTTAAAAAGTTGTATTTCTCAAGTTCGACAAACAAACAAAATGGGACCGAGAGAGTATATGTCCTAGCCCAACCACATTTGCGTTATATGGTCTACTAGATTACTCTAAATTCTAGAATCAGTCCTTCTATTGTCAGCCCAATGGCGGACAATAAAAGTGTGCTCTTTTACTGGTGAGAATGCGCTTTTACCGGCCAAAGAACACTTTTATCGTCTGGCTTCCGCCCATTGTACTGACGGTAGAATTTTCCTTCTAGAATTTAGCCAGTTGGCCTACTCCTACTCCATACTACTATAATTCAACCTCAATAAAAGAATTATACCTAACAAGATGCGTTACCAAATTCTAACAGTAGTTACCTGCTAGCTTCAGGAGCAAACCCAATGGTGTAATAAGTCATTACCATCCAAACAACAGACTCCACCACCGAAATCGGAACCCTGAGCAGAAAAGTCGGGAGGGTAAAAACCCAAGGCGGGTGAAAATGCAAATCCCGTTGCTTATAAATCACAGGAAGCCTCTGTATCGCAAGCGAAATCTCAGCAAACCCATTGAAGGTGTTGATAATCATCGAAAACAAGAGCGCCCCGATGTAAATGGCGCCGTCGACCTCGTTCCTCGTGTGCATTGTGGTCCGTAAAAACACCGTCGAAGCGATGACGGCGACGATTATGATCTGAACGGCTTTGAAGACGTAGACGAAGGAGTTGCGTTTGATGAGGAGCCATTCTTTGGCGAAGGAGGCCTTGAGGAGTTCGAGCTTTGGGACGGAGTATTTTGTGAAGATGAGAGCGGCTCTGTGGCTGCGGGATTTGTCGTAGGCAACGGAGAGCTCGTTTTCGAGGCGGAGGCCGGCGTGGAAACGGTTGAAGCGGTTGGCGAATTGGGTGACGGAGACGTAGGTGTAAGGTTTGGTTTTGTCAGACCAGTACTGTTCTTGGTCGTTTCTTGAAATAACCTGTGATCATGATTCATGTGGAGAAATGAATATATTAGGATGAAAAATTCAGTTGCAGCCAAAACAAAAAAAAATAGTTCTCCCATAACACTGTCAGTAATTGGGTTGCCTGGGAGGTTTTTTTGGACAATGAATATTGAGAGATGGAAAAATGGAAGTAATTGAAAGAAAATTTATTGGAGACCGTGCTAATGAAAGAAGGGTTTGTTCCGAAAAACCCAAACGAACAAAGTCTAGAGTGTTTTAAAAACCTGTACCATCACACGTTTAGTTCAATTTCTAGGAGGATGTGTGATGATAGAAGCATTTGTAGTGTATTATGTAGAGGTGCTTTATGCGCGTTAGTTGTAAGTAGGGCTGCAAATGAATTAAGTTGTTCGTGAGCTCGGCTCGGTTCGGCTCGAAAAGAGCTCGTTCGAACTCCGATCGCTAAGTTTTTATTGAGGCTCGGCTCGAGCTCGAGTTTGTTAAAACCTTAACAAACAAGCCTGAGCATGACAAAGCTCAGCTCGGCTCGACTCGATAAGACTCGTTTATGTTTTAGATGAATAAAATAGTATAACTTCTCATTCCAATTTGATATCCTAATGCACTATCTATTCAAAAACTTATTAAATTTCACTATTATTTTGATATTGAGACTATTTTCCTTTGGAGTATATAAATATAAACTATATATACATGCACAAATGAACTTTCTTGGTTATTGTTTTAAGCCTATGTGAGTATGTAAATATAGTGGACTTCTTGGCCCAATTTTCTGGCAAATATAAATGGACCTACTTTTCACGCCCGTTACCATCATTGCAGACTTGGGCCTTGGCCCTGATTACCTCTTGCAAGAAATCAGCAGTTCCTTTTCTCTCTGGGCACTTGAACCCACAGCTCTCAAAGAACTCGAGTATGTGCTCTCGTGGGCCCTCATAGACGATTTGGCCTTCCGATAAGAGGATGACGTCATCGAAGAGTTCGAACGTCTCAGGAGCGGGTTGAAGTAGGGACATAAGGACTGTGGCTTCGGTGAGATGCACAATTTGCTGTAAACACTTCACTATCTGAAATGTTGTAGAGCTGTCGAGACCCGTTGATATCTCATCCATAAATAGAGTTTTTGTAGGTCCAACAATCATCTCTCCTGCAATATTAAACACATCGTATAAAAAATTCACAAAATTGTCATTACAAAATCTATAAAACCTTCAATTTTCCACCACACAAAATGTTGAAACCTTGACTGTAGATTATTTAGTTCGAATAATCTGGGGAGAAAAAAAAAAAAGAAATGACTTTTTTGACAATTACATTTATTTTGTTTAATCAGAAGAGTCGTCCTAATATTTTGGTGGCATAGGCGAAGCTATCGTAACTTGTGGAGTAGGTGAGTGAGCATTGCAATAAAAGCGAAGTGAACCGCGCTAACTACCTACCTGTATAAGGGTTTTACGTTTTCAGCTGCATCGTACCGTTCTATTGGGGTCCATACATTTTTTTATTTTATTTGTAATTAACAAAAATCCTAACTCCACCCATGATTATTGCACTGACAACCATTATACAAGGTATTTTTATTTTATTTTAGCTGAAATTCAACTTTAACTATTATAGAAGGTACTCCCTTCGTCTAATATGATAGTCCACTACGAAATTACGTGCAATTTTCAAACTCTAAAAACTGGTACTAAAAAAAATAATTTTCTCATCAATATTGATCTTGTTTGATAGATCTCATTGAGAACTTTAATACAATGCAAAAAACATTAAAAAATTATTATAGTAAGTATATTATTTTTTAATTTAAAAATTGTAAGTTGTTTCATAGTAGACTATCAAATTGGGACGGAGGGAGTAACTTTTTTCTGGCTTCTGTTCCAACAATTATTATTATTATTTCTTATGAAAGATGAGCATGGCACTCTTTTAGGGCCTAAATGAACCTTAAAAGATTGGGTTCTTTATTCATTTTCCATTGACTGAATGTAAATAATCTTATAAGCACAATTATTAGCAATAAAGATATCATCATCTTGGGGCCACTGAGAGTTATGGCCAGTCGTTACCTCCAGGGCCCCAGAATTAGTCGAGGTGAACGCAAATTGATCCAGACATCCGGTTATAAAAAAAAGTTGTTAGTTTAATACTTTGTTAGCTGGCATCATTGGGCATTAGAATTAAGTAGTATTGTTGTATTAGTGGAAAGATCACAAGGTTGGTGGTTCAAATATGGGAAATTGTGAACTGTTGAGCTGTAAAAACTACTACTACTCCTAGAGTTGCTCACTAATCTTGGTCGGTTGGTTCCAACTTGCCCAAATACACCTCTTCCTATTAATAAAAAATAGAGTAATTAGCACTAAAATATTTAATAAATTAAAATAGCTTAATTAGCACTAAATTATTCTCATTGATGAAAGTTTTTCGAGAAGGGCATCGAACCTGTTGTGACTCGCTTCTTCTGTCCTCCTGATATTCCTCTTCGCATTTCGTCGCCAACGACAGTGTCTCGACACATGTCAAGTCCCAAAATCTGTATCAATTTACACCAAAAAAAAAAAAACACGTAAGGGGTTGGTTTTTATTTATCTAGCACACTAATGCACGATGAAATTGCACCCTCGCTCTCAATTTGTTTGATTTTTAATTGCTTATTTATTTCAATATGAATCTAAAAAAAAGTACTAATATGGATCTTGATTGATATATCTTGATTAGTTTAGTATTCAAACTTTTGAAAATCGTGAAAACCATTATAGATTCAAAGATATAAACAATTGAAAAATAATACGAACCTTAAAAATGAAAAATTTAAGCCGAGCTTTGATTCCAAACCCATATTTCTACCTTTCTCCCATATTTTCTAATATGATATGATACAAGCTGAATATGCCAGTCTGTTTCGAGTTGGATTTCGTATTGGAAATAATTATTAAGTACATTTAGCTGAATTATTTGTCTTCAGCATATCAGTTAGTCCACTAAACCAAAGTTTAAAATTCAAAGAAGACTTTTTAATTGAAAAAAATAAAGAAGACTGGGGCCCTGATTATTCTCCAATCAACCTTTTTTAAATGGGTCAGAAAATTTCTGCAATCTACTCTGACAATTTGTTGCTTGTCCCTTTTTTTAATTTGCAATTACCAAACTCACCCCAAAACAAACACTAGTCTCTTGACTCTCTTCTTTGTTGGCAATTGCTGCCTTGTGAAAAATGGAAGGGTAATAATGTACTAATGTAGAACTCAACTTACCCTGAGGGTGTAGTCAGTAATGAGGCTGCTCTCAACTCCTTCCATTGCAGTTGCCTTCATGAAAAGATCGATTTCGGCCTCGGGAAAAATACCGGCATGTTTCTCCCTCCTTGCTAGCTCAGTTAAGAGTTCTGTAATTCATCGATCAACGATTAAAACAAAATGTTAATGTATAAGATGGGAGACATTTGGTTTATATAGAAGAACGGTGAGATATGATTAATTAAGCACCATAGCGTGACCCGACTCCTTGGCACCTTGCAGAGAAATCTAGAGTTTCTTTCACGGTCATTTCACCCATATGAACGTCGTTTTGACTAATGTATGCTGATGTCTTTTGTGGTACAAATTCTTTCAATTTGTACCCGTTGTAAGTGACTTCTCCTTTTACCTGTTGCACTTTTTTACTTTCATAATCACTTAAAAATTCCAAATTAATCTTTGAATTCTACATTCATCTTTGCTAATAAAAGGACGGTAACTAACCTTTAAGCTTGGGTCCAACTTCCCAGCAAGAGTCAACAAAAGGGTTGTTTTACCAGATGAAGGTGGGCCCAATAGAAGTGTCATCCTATAATATAAATAGTTAGGTTTTCAAAATTAAGAAGGTAATAATAACACGACACAATCATTAAGAAGATTTTGAGAATCAAATTAATTTCTAGAAACTTATAACCTGAACCTCAAACTAATGAAACTCGTTGGTTTGGATTGGATTCACACTTTGACGTTATTTTCCACACCTGTTACGAATTTAGATGTTGAACCTCACCTCGACGGCCTTATTATACTGGAAGCGTCTTTTAGAATAGTGAGTTTTGTTCTTTCGGCCAACCGGATTCCGACCAAACCCAAAGCCGTCTCAGCCATGTTTCGGACTGCATTTGCGAGGCTCGGGAGAGCTCTGTCACCAATGTAACAATCGGCTTCCACTGTCAAATGCTCAAATCTCACTTCTACTGTTGGAAGTTTGATACCAACCCTACAATCACACAAAAAAGAGAGATAAAAAAAAAGGTTAACAAGAAACGTTAGGAGCAGTGGAAAAAAAAGAGATACGAATTAACCCCAAGGGTTTAGCAAAATGGTTCTGCCTTGAGACGGGTCCGGGAGCCCTGTAGCACCCCAAAGCGCTACAGGGTTGTAGCCCCCATCGTGGCCTTCCAACTTAGCAATCAATGGTCTGGATTTGCAGTTGCTCTTTACCGGTAAAAGAGCAACTGCAAATCCAGAACATTGAAAACACATTTGGATGGCCACGATTTGGGGTTACAAACCTGTAGTGCTTTGGGGCGCTATAGGGCTCCTGAATCCCCTTGAGACTTAGGAGTTTGCTCCCATCTAAAGTCTCAGGTTCGATTCCCCTTGAGGCCACTGTGGTTATGCCCGGTTGTTATCTCGAGAGTCCCAATTAATCGATGTACGCGCAAGTTGGCCCGGATATCCGGTTATAAAAAAAAAGAAAAGATATGAATGCGAAAAATTATGAACTTACTTGTCAATTCGATTTCTAAATTTTTGCAAGAACTTCTCATTATCTTCCTCCGCAACTCTAAACAGCTTGTCGATGAACTGTTGTCGATAGTTCACATCGAGATTTCGGACATCAACCTCCTTGTGCACCACCTTACTGTAACTATGTTCATGATCATTATTACTCTCATAACCGTCGTTGTCCGTAAAAGATTTTATGATACTAGTTCTCAGCCTGGAGTACGTAGGCAATCTCTCTAGTGCGGCCCATCTCAGGGCTTCTTCGTCTTCCACGGAGTGGCTAGTCTGTCTCCTCGAGGTGGCGCCATAACCGCCGCCGAACACTTCCTCCATCCTCCGGCTCATGCTCCGGCTCCTGCTCCAGTTCCGGCTCTGAGGCCTTCCTGAAGTACTCCACGCTCTATCTGCGTCCATCTTCTTGAATCCTGATACGAAAAAAGGTGTTCGATATCGAATTTCTTTTTTGAACATGAAACAAAAATGGAAACATGGGTAGAGGAGAAATACACATTATGTGAGCATTGTGAATTGTTGAAGGAAGTTAAAGTGCTTCTTACTTGTTTTTTGTGGAAATGCAAGATATTAGTGATCAAATTTGTTATGAACAGATTGGATTCAAGAGTGTTCTTGAATAGCAATAATTAAGCATGGGAACATTATATTCCCTTTTCTTTCCAAAAGCTCTTGAGAGAGAGAGAGAGCTGTGAAATTATGTAGAAAACTGGGTTGATTCCTTTTTGAAGAGAAGTTTGTGGGTGTGGGTACTGGGTATTTATATATGTTCTTTCTTATCTGGGGCGGACGCAGGATTTACCATCAGTGGGGTCAAGAATCTACGGCATAGCCCCCCTTTGTTTAATTCTGACGGTTCCCTTCGAAAGTAGGTTTTTCAGATAAAAAATTAAAGAACTTTCGGACACGATTTTTTCGAGTTTCGTACTAAATAAATTAAAGATCTCGATTAGTTATTTAATTTGGTGAGAAAATTCAAAAATTATGAATTGAAAAAAATACAATTTTTTTTGTCTCAAAATTGCACGTCTTTTTGTGGGGGACTACAAAGTGGGATGGAAAGAGTACATTAGAATACTAAACCAAAAGAGATCTATTCACTATGTACAAGCAAAAAGTGGTATGACGTGTTACTTGGGGCAATGAGAGAGAGAGAGAGAGAGAGAGAGAGAGAAAGAGGGGAGTTAAAAAATAATGGGAGCACAAAAAAAAATTTACTCCTATATGCTCTGCTTTTTTGCATGCGAGGGAGAATGTGTTAAAAATGGTGGCACATAAAAAAGCAAAAGATTAGGGAGATTCGATCGGTGAACCATTTGGACAAGGTAGTGAATATTTCATGTTACTTGGGGCAAAATCTAGAAAATGCGTATAAGGTATTGGGGCAAAATTACCAAAATGTCTAAGAATATATGTACATTTCTGTAGGAAATTTGAATCCAGCAGGGTCAGGTGACCCCCCTTGCCCATTGGTGTGCCCGCCCCTGTTCTTGATATGTAAACGATTGAGTAATTATTCTGTGGTCTTTGCTCCGGATCACTATAGAACTACACATTTATGTATGTAGAGTCTACACGTTTAGTCATGGAGCCCATGAGAATATGTGGTTGTGGAATGATCTAGAGCATCACGTGGCTATATTTTGAAATTAATGAATAATTGCTTTATGTAAACCAAAGAACGATTAGAGAAGATATACCCAATAAAGCTTTTAATTGAACCAAATTTTCATCCAAGAAATTGGGTAAAAAAAGATGAGTAAGGGCCGGTGATGCTCTAAGTGACACTTGGTGAGAAGTACAAGAAAGTGACACTAAGTGTGAAAAGTGGCAATGTGCATGTTTTTTTTTTTACCTCAAATAGTGATTGAAAAAGTGGAAAAACAATGTTGTAGCTTTACATATATAAATGAAGACAAATTAAACAAAAAGGAGTACATCTTTTAAGCCTTGGGGCCTTGGAGTGAGGTAACTCACTACAGGGGTTGTAGTGAGGTCAATTTGACTGTCTATCTCGACACTGACTCTGATTTAATCCAAATTCTAAATGATCCGAGCCATTTATTATTTGGATTAAAATCCGAGCGTTCATTGCCGGGATGGACAGCCGGATGGCCTCACTACAGGAACCATGTTTTAATCAAAGCAACGTATGACTATGAAAAAGTCGCTACCCTTTCCTTTTCCATTAGAAGTTGCGGAATACAGAATAGCCAAGTTTCATAACACATCACATAAAAAACCGTGAAAAATCAATTTTTTCAAAAAACTGAGTTAGTGCATGTTTTTTTACCTGAAATAGTGATTGAACAAGTGGAACAACAATGTTGTAGTTTTACATGTATAAATGAAGACAAATTAAACAAAAAGGTGTACATGTTTTGATCAAAGCAACGTATGACTATGGAAAAGGAAAGTCATGGTGAAGTTACACATGACTTAAGCTTGGTAGTTTCAAAAAGGTGTACATGTTCTATGACTACGTTTCCTTTTCCATCAGAATAGCCAAGTTACATATGAATTAATTTATTTTTTTGAAAAAATAAATAATGCCTGCCACTTAAAAAAAATTAGAAATGCTATGCGCAAGGGAGTTTACACTGAATCATACACAAAATGTGAGTACTTTTTTTTTAAAAACGTGTTTGCAAAACACAACTTCATGTTCTCACATTACTCACATTCTGTGTATGGTTTGGTATAAGTTTCCTTGCGCGTAACATTTTTCTAAAATTGATTTGAAAAGTAGTATAATCATACACAAAATGTTGATTTGGTGTAAGCAACATTTAGTTCTTTTCGTGTGGCAAGGGATGAAGTAGTTTGTTTGGGCTGGCATGAGCAAGCATATAGGGGCTGATCTTCCCGTGGCTCTTGTGGTGGCTGTTTTGGATTTGGTTCCCTTGGGTGTTTTTTCGCTTAGGCTGCATAGAGGTTCTGGGCGTTTTCATGCTGTATAGAGGTTCTGGGCGTTTCTTTTATAAAACTTCTTTTTCCGATCAAAAAAAAAAACATTTAGTTCTTTTCGCTGTAGTATAATTTACCATTCTCTCTCTCTCTCTCTCTCTCTCTCTCTCTCTCTCTCTCTCTCGGATTAGAATCCTGTGTTAGGCCATGCTGATGGCCTTTAGCTAAACAACCTTACGTACGTGGAGAGTAAACCAAATTGAACAAGCCTTCCAAAAAAACAAGAAGAAAAAAGAAGAGAGACAAATTGTGATCCCAATTCCCAAAGTAACCATAAGATTATGTATCCTATAATGAATGAAGTAGGTTTTGGTTGATCTAACATTACTATAGTATAGTTTAAATGCACGTAGTAGGTGACGATTCTTTCTTTTCTACACTTATATAAATGTATTCATAAGTCATACTAGTAAGCAATATTAGTTCTTTTAAGTTTGGTTGTATGGAAGTCTATCGACTTATTCGCATCGTATCAATAATCGTACTCGTATCCATATACGTGCTTCTTAGCTAATCAGAACCCACAATCACGAGGAAATGGCCTAAGTTTTTAAAAACTGTTCCTGACATGGCTATATGGAAACACTGGCGGAGACACGGGTGACTGAGCCGGTAATTTTTTTTGGGTGGTCTTGTAATGAACCCCAATCGTGAACGAATGTGTGGAATTGAGAAGCATTCAGGTGCCCCAAGACTATTGAATAAGTAGTACTCAGCGACTGAGGAAGGCCATGACCCGTGCAAATGCCATTGCTTCCACAAAAGAATTAGATAAGCAATATTAACCAAACAGATCTTTAACGTGTGTAGCTTCACCATTCATTACTCAAAAAATTGCAGGGTCTTGGATGACAGTACAACGGTATATACCAGAAGCATACATAACCTCTGTTATTAGTATCAATGTAGAGCCAAGTCTTTCTTCTTCAGAAAATTTAAAAAAAAAAAAAAAAACCACCTAAAAAAACACGAATTAATAGGTAAAAACCTTTTGATGATATGGTTAAACTTGGATGAAACAGTAAGTACTACAAGTGTTCTCAGAAGAGAAATTACAGCTTTTTCTTCCATCATATATATATATGCACATATTCAATGGCTATACAGTTATACATATTGTCCTACAATACTTATATATTAGCATCTATATAGTATACTACTCTATGGTGATCTACAGCTTGTTGAACATCATTCTCTCTCCCAAAGCTTCTGATTTCATCCAATTCGCTGTTTGGTTTGCAGGAAAAATTCATCCATTGACTCAACAGTCTCTTCTACCTTATTTGGAAGTTCAAAGTTTTAATGCAGTAGGCATACATGAAGGCAAAGAAGGCAGCAAAACCAACCAAAACTCCAGCAACTGGCCCAATGAAATCCGGTTCATATCCGTACTGATTTTGCACGTACGATTTAATAGTCACGTTGGACGTCGTTCCGAGTACTATTATGGTATCTTCTACGTCACCATACTGCGACACAATCAGCCCATAAACAGTCCATGCCACGGGGCAAATCCAATAATACCAAATCCACCACTTGGGAATTTTCTGTATTTTCAGCATAAAAGAAAACAACAGATAAAGGAAATAACTGTTAGCAAATATCGAGGTGGATTTGAAATATGTGCTATTTCTAAATGGCTCAGAGGAGAATGAAAATTACCGGTCTAGGGATGAAGAAACCGGAGAAGAGGTTGAAGAGAGAGTAGAAAGCGGCTGCAAAAATAGATGCTACTTGGTGGTTTGGTGTGATGGAAACAGTCATCATTCCATAGTAAGTGAAGTAGAGAAAGGAGACATAGGTGATGAACAGGAACCAAAAGAATTTTGCTGCTACCCATTCGAAGCCCATCATGGAATAGACAATAAGACTAAAAAAGACGGCCTCAACAAGCACGTACGGTAATTCAGTGATAACCTGCACATCAAACAACAGGAACTCTATCAATAAAACTGAGTGAAGGTGAGATCATAGATCAATATCCAAATCAGTGCTGCCACATCCCATTCCACTTTTCTATGATATTATGCTGGGTATGTAGTGTTGCAATGCAGGCTCACAAAAAGTGAAGAAAATTCTCAGCTTACCTGTGCCAAGGCATAAGGTAATGCAGAGTACATTCCAGCGGCTTTTTCTCGATAAAATACCGTTCTTTCAACAGATACTAAAGGTTGTACTGTCCCACAGTTATTAATCCCCACAAATAGAACAGCAGAATACATTGCCCCTATGATTGTGGTAAGATCGCCAGAGTTGTCCCTGAACCAAATAGAGACAATCAATAAGCAATGACCTTTGAGTCTACCACCACTGAGCTGATGATAAAGAAATCTATAAGAACAAGACACAAACCTTTTTTTGCCAATTTGCCAGAAGACTGTTCCAATCATGAGGGAAGCGGCTAAGGTGAAGAAGAACCTCACGAGGTTGTAATCAGGAGTCCTCCAATAAGTCCACCATTGCTTCCATAAGCAGGATTTGAATTGCCCCCATGAGGACAGTGAATATTGTGTAGCGAAATACAGGTCTTTTGCCCCTGGTGGAGGTATGCTCAACTCCTTCGCTAATGCCTTATTCCGTCTGCATAAAGGCATATATTAGTTTAATTGCCATCGCAATCAAAACCAAGTAAGCATTTTGATTATAGAGTGCCAATTTATACTTACTGATGCAAGGCAGATGATTTGTAGTGCTGAGCGAAATCCATTCCAAGCCGGACTTCTGCTGCAACTGAGCTTACTTCAAGCATCCACGTTGCTGGATTGTATTTTTCTTTGATTTTTGGCACTCCGGGAATCGCCTAAAATGAGTAAACTGGTTAAATAATTTTTGTGTGCTTTACAACATGAAAAAGAGGTAATTTCAGGAATTTAAAATACCTGAAAATACTCGATAATCTTGTGAGAATTCTTTCCTAGTGGTCCTGAGTAGATCACTTGTCCTCCTCTTTTCATCAGAAGCAGCTCATCAAATGCTTCAAAGATATCAATGCTAGGCTGATGAATAGTGCATACAACTGTTCTCCCAGTATCCACTGTGTTTCTCACAGCTCTCATAACAATGGCTGCAGCTCTTGCATCAAGACCAGAAGTAGGTTCATCCATGAATATGATTGACGGATTAGCAACCAACTCAACTGCTATTGTCAATCTCTTTCTCTGTTCTGTCGACAAACCAGTTACTCCTGGAAGCCCTACAATGGCATCCTTGAGGTTGTCTAGTTCGACTAATTCCATCACTTCATCCACAAAAATCTGCAAAAAGAAAATTCGTCGTTTTAGTACTTGTCCTTACCACATCATATCATTATTCAGTTATTCTTCATATGAAAGGGATATGGATGAGAATATCTTACCATCTTTTCTTCATTGTTGACTTCCTTGGGGAGGCGAAGGAAGGCCGAGTAAATTAAAGATTCACGTACAGTTACTTGCGGTGAGTGTATGTCATTTTGCTCACAATATCCAGAAATTCTAGCAAATGTTTCTTGAACTTTAGGGAATCCAGAAATTCTGATATCACCTTCAATGTAACCACCGGTTTTCCTCCCAGCTAGGACATCCATTAGTGTTGTTTTTCCAGCTCCGCTAACTCCCATGAGGGCAGTCAGGACACCGGGCCTAAATGCACCTGTCACTTCTCTAAGCAATTGGAGCCTGTCTTCAGTAACTCCTTGTTCTTTCATCTCCTATTAATACCAACATAATTCAATATTTTAGCACTTGGGTTTCTATTACCTAGTTGCATTTGAGCTAAATGGGAGTGAAAAAAGGGGAAAGGGATACTCACTGGTGGCATATCGACAAAGTAATTGACTGTGTCAAAGGACATCGCAAGGGGGGTGAAGGGAAGGACCATTCCTCTCTTGGGAGCGAGTCCACGTGCAGCCTCAAGGCTTGAATCTTCATTTCTACTGAGTCCATTGGCATTGGACCTACTGCTCATTCTTCGGATTGTCATTTCTCCTGAAAAAGGCCTCTGAAGTTAACAACTTGAAGTTGTATACCATTACGTTTGTTAGATTGGGTTTCAGTTATAAAGGAAGCCCATATTTCTTACTGGAATTGTTCGCATCAGCGGCAGATAAGGATCGAGGTAGTGACTCTATCTTTTTTGATCTGTTTGTTCTAAGCCTAGGCGCTTCCTTTGTTTCCTCTTGGTCAGCTTCCATTTCCCTTGCCGCTTCTTTGGAGATTACAGCTTGAGGCTTCCCAAGGGCTATTTCATTGCACAATAGCATGGAGCATGAGTTACCCAATTAAATGAAAAAACCGAGTTTCATTCATTGAAGAATTGAACCATCAAAGTAGAACTTACGATTTAAGTACATAAGAGCAAGGGTGAAGAGCATGTTGTAGAGAACTATAAACCCCAAAAGAGCTGCTGAACCAATCCAGAACCAGTTTCTTTCGGGAAAGACGTCAAAGTTGTTTAGCACTGCCACACCCAAACTGGTAAAATTATCCGAAGTCTGAAAAATAACAGATTTTTATTATGAACTTTCTTTTTCAGCCAACACAAACTATCGAGTAGTACTTTCATAGTAATGAGAAAGGAAAAAGTGTCCAAAATGCAATCTTTCAGTTGATCCCCAGTTAAGGGAGTGGTGCCACACAATAAAAAAGAAGGGTAATATGGTAAAACCGCATACCCGTTTGTTCATCCACCTAGGAGCAAACATCTCATTGACAGTCAAAGCATTGTACCCATAGCCCAGAGGGGTGACCCAATAGCCCCATTTCCACCACTTGGGAATTTCATCTAGCATATAGGAAGCAACTCTTTCATAAGTCACATATTCTAGTGAAAACAACTCAGTTCAGCATAAAAGAAATGTTTACAGTGTCTTCTGAATCATTTTATTGTGTGTGAACAAACCTCTGGGAAGGATGAAACCACCAAGCAGGAAAACAAGGAGGACAGATAGGGCTCCCCCAGTATTGGCTACGATATTGGTTCTACAGACACCAGCAATGACCCTGAACAGCCCAGCTGCCATTTGTTGGATCAGAAATACCACCAGCAAATGCTTGAAGAACCTGAAATTGGAAGTAAGAGGCTGCATGATTACTTCAAATTTCTCACCCCATATAAAAAGAAACTCTCTTCGAGTAGTTAAAACAAACACTTTCGAGGCTTCATGTTTACTCCCTCTGACTATTGTACTTTAAATGGTAAAATTGTTACATACGTACCAACAGTCAGTTTCTCAATTACCCAGAGATAAAATGAATCTTTACTACAGACTGTGATTAAATTCATGCAAATGACTACACTGCAAGGCTACAATATACACTTGTCGAATCCCATAAAAAGATGTCCCTGGCATCATTAGTTTTGTATATATGAAAAGCTGTATGCAACATGGCCAACTATATTCTAGACCTTTGAACAACTGTAAACTCGAGCTCCCTCCCATACAACAGCTATTTTGCACAAACATGACCCGAAAGAACTTTCTCTAGGCTCCGTTCAGTTGTCGCGCGTGTTGTGTGAAATGTGTATTCACTTTGAAAGTGAAGTCAAGTAAAGGAAAGTTGGTTTTCTCGTCCTTTTCCATCCTTTCTGTCTAAACTGAAAGACGCCTTACGGCCTTAGTGAGAGTCGTGTAGAGTCCTAAAGTAAAGGACTAGCCCAACCTCATTGCCTTAACAGGACTAAACTTACACTGTTACAAAATTCAACTTCAATACAAGAATTATAACAAAAATGTGATTCCAAATTCCAATGTCAATTTCCAACAGAAATTACCTGCTAGCTTCAGGAGCAAACCCAATGGTGTAATAAGTCATAACCGTCCAAACAACAGACTCCACCACCGAAATCGGAACCCTGAGAAGAAACGTCGGGAGGGTAAAAACCCAAGGAGGGTGAAAAAGCAAATCCCTTTGCTTATAAAACACCGGAAGCCTCTGAATCGTCAGCGAAAGCTCGGCAAACCCATTAAACATGTTAATGATCATCGAGAACAAGAGCGCCCCAATGTAAATGGCGCCGTCCCCTTCGTTGTTCGTGTCCAATGTGGTCCGTAAGAACACGGTCGAGCCGATGATGGCGACGATGATGATCTGGACGGTCTTGAAGACGTAGACGAAGGAGTTGCGTTTGATGAGGAGCCATTCTTTGTCGAAGGAGGCCTTGAGGAGCTGGGATTTCGGAACGGCGTATTTTTTGAAGACGAGGGCGGCTTGGTGGCTGCGGGATTTCTGGTAGGGGACTGAGAGCTCGTTCTCGAGGCGGAGGCCGACGTTGAAACGCTTGAATCGTTTGGCGAATTGGGTGACGGAGATGTAGGTGTAGGGTCTGGTTTTGTCGGCCCAGTATTGTTCTTGGTCCTTGCTTGATGTTACCTGTGATAACACCACAGGAAAAAGTGTTAGGCCCCAGTATTGTAACGCCTGAGTCAATCCCAGCCTAGTTTTGTAGCGTTCAAGCTCGGCTTATTTGATTAGATTAACGAGCTCAAAATTCAACATCGAGCCAAGCCTTTAATGAGTTGAGCCAAACGAATTTATTTAATGAGCCTCCTTAAACAAGCCGAACCTATAAAATGAGCTAAGTTTTTGGGAGCCGAGCTTTTACGTACTGAGCTCAACTCGTTTGGTAAACAAGCCCAAAACCCGAGCTTGAGCTCGAGTTCGAGTTCGGCTCTATTAGTAAGCGAGCTGAGCCAAGATGACCCTTGTATTAACGACCCGAGCTGCTCGCGAGCAACTCAGCTCATTTGCAGCCCTCCTCACATTAAGCTCAAACTTGAGTTTTAGATTTGTATAATAAACGAGTCGAACTCAACACTCTAAAATTTAGCTCCGCTCGAAAGACCTCGGCTCATTTGTTTAAGGTTAAATTGAAGCCCAAGTGATGAGCTTTTCTTTGAGTATTTTAGGGAGTAATCACATAACTTTAAAGTGGGCTCAGTGGCCCCATTTTCTATTCCATGCTAACTTAAATGGGCCAGAGGCCCGTTACTGTTATTGGAGACTTGGGCTTTCACTTCTCCAGAAACAGGGCAATGAAATGAGATGATCTAGTTATGTGATTACCTCTTGCAAAAAATCAGCGGTTCCTTTTCTCTCTGGGCATCTGAATCCACAGCTCTCAAAGAACTCGAGTATATGCTCTCGCGGGCCCTCATAGACGATTTGGCCCTCCGATAAAAGGATGACGTCATCAAAGAGTTCGAACGTCTCGGGAGCAGGCTGAAGTAGAGACATCAGAACAGTGGCTTCAGTGAGGTGCACAATTTGCTGCAAACACTTTACTATTTGAAACGTTGTTGAGCTGTCTAAACCCGTTGATATCTCGTCCATGAACAGAGTTTTTGTGGGGCCAACAATCATCTCTCCTGCAATATCAATCCCATATAATTTGAATTCAATACAGAATTAACCGAATCTTTGATTTGCCAACCCTAACTTTTAAGATTTAATTATCTCCCATAACGCGTAGAATCACCACAATGACGATGAGTAAAACCATAGAACTCTGGGTTCTTTAGAATTAACAAGCAAATTAAGACATTGAGAAGTCAAAAAATAATAAAAAATAAAAAAATAAAAAAAGATGGAAGGAGTTAGAGGTGTTGAACGGGTTGGACCAGCACTTACCGATGATGACATGCAAGATTTTGACATCTTAAAATAGTGGAGGCCAGACACATGAAAGGATATTTCCTATATTTTTTATTGGGGCACTTGATCTACTATAACATTAACACCTCCAATGTCTTCAGTTGCATTGGAGTATGCTTTTAGTGCAAGTAATCGAATGTTGGACGGGAGGAATTGGCACGGGCACGACACGACACGGACCTGGCATGACATGGCACGAAGCACGCAAGACACATGAATACATGGGCTTAGCCGGTACGGCACGACTCATTCAACACCTCTAGAAAGAGTAAGAGTGTTGCGTGAGTGGAAAATTCATGGGGTTGGTGGTTCAACTATGCTAGAACTTGTCAACAGATGCATTTGCTACTTTTAATTTGTATTCCATTGAAGATAATCTACTTAGAAAAGTACGTTGTCAGTTAATTTAATCTTGGTTATGTTTTAAAAAAAGCTAATTAATCTTGGTCGGTTGGCCCGAAAAATGTCTTTTCTCAAGTACTAATTCATTTTTTTCTTCATGACAATGTTTAAGAAAGGGCATCAACCTGTCGTGACTCTCTTCCTCTGTCCTCCGGAGATTCCTCTCTGCATTTCGTCGCCAACAATAGTGTCTCGGCATACATCAAGTCCCAAAATCTGTATTAATTTACAAAAAGAGTAACACATTAATTTAGAGTTTCTTTTTATTTCTTCGATACAATACCGAGTGACATCATTGATATACTTGAAAAATGAACTTCAACAAAATTCATATTTAAGTAGAACTTTAATTTATAATTCATTGACTTTATAAGCTTGAATTAGGCAATGCTATTTTACCCCAAAATCAGTTGTTCACCAACCAAAGTCTCTAAATTGAAAATAGACCCTTTCTTCTTTTGAAAAAAATGTGAAAAAAAAGAAGGAAATAAGACTTTTTGTAGGCATAAAAAAATAATAATAATGGGCTCTCATTATTCTTTAATCTAGCTAGCTAGTTGGATAGCAGAGAGTAGGTAAGCCGATAAGTTTGACAAATTACAAAGTGGGGAAGCAAAATTTTCAGAAAGGATTGAGTTGGTGGAGTCACCACCCACCCAATTCGTGCTTGTCTATTTTTAATTTGCAATTAATTACCAAGTCACCCCAAAACAAATAGAAGTCTCTTCATTTTGACCTTACGAAAAATGGAAGGGTAAAAGGGAGTGCTCAAATTACCCTAAGGGTGTAGTCAGTAATGAGGCTGCTCTCAACTCCTTCCACTGCAGTAGCCTTCATGAAAAGATCGACTTCGGCCTCGGGAAAAATACCAGCATCTTTCTCCCTCCTTGCAAGCTCAGTCAAGAGTTCTGCAATTCATTGTTTAATAATTGAAATAAATACTTCTATACAAAAAGAAATTTGGAAAAGTAAGGTAAGTTTGGTTAATGAAGTACCATAACGCGACCCAACTCCTTGACACCTTGCAGAGAAATCTAGAGTTTCTTTTACAGTCATTTCACCCGCGTGAACATCGTTTTGGCTGATGTATCCTGACGTCTTTCGAGGTACGAATTCATTCAGTCTGTGCCCATTGTAAGTGATTTCTCCTTTTACCTGTTGCATATTCATTAGCGACGACAAAGAAAATGTCTATGGTGCATGAATGTTTCCTTGAAAATTTTACAAATTTCTAATTAATAGTTACACTTTATTGTGTCTGTCCCACTAAAAAAAAAAGGGTGCGTTTATAGGAAAAGTGGTGTGAAAATTATTTCTCTTTAAGAGTGTTCTGAAAATATGTTTTGGAACATTATAGCTTAGCTTGGTACCAGAAGGGGTGCAAGTGTAACTAACCTTTAACGCTGGGTCCAACTTTCCAGCCAGGGCTAGCAAGAGTGTTGTTTTTCCAGATGAAGGTGGGCCCAATAAGAGTGTCATTCTGTAACGGAAAATAATGTACTTATAGCAAAAGAAAGTAATAAAGTTTGTTAATTTGACCAGTAAATAATAGGAGTATCAATTTTTTTTAATAGAAGTTTTTTTTTTTTTTTTGAACGGCAGAAAATGCATAAAAGAAGCTTTGATGAACCTCACCTTGACGGCTTTATAATGCCGGAGGCATCTTTCAAAATTGTGAGCTTTGTTGTTTCGGCCAAGTGGATTCCGGCCAAACCCAAAGCCCCCTCGGCCGCGTTTCGGACGGCATTTGCAAGGCTGGGGAGTGCTCTGTCGCCGATGTAACAATCGGCTTCGATAGTCAAATGCTCAAACCTGACTTCTACTGTTGGAAGGTTGATCCCAACCCTACATTCACAAAAAAACAAACTAATGTTAGGCTATCCTGTTGTTAGTATTATTTTGAACTCACTGAGTCCATCCGAGTCAAGTGGGTGAGTCGCGACAAAATCAATCTTCAAATTCAAGCAAAGATAAGGGGCAAAAAGGGAAAGTAGGATTAAGAAATGACTAGCTAGGGAAACGTTTTTGTGATGCTGATCTGTCTAATAAAAAAACCATTATTATTTGATGTTTCAAAGGGGAAAAGAATAAAACACCGGTCAACTTTGACATCCTAGTTAAGAGATTTGCCTTGGGTTTGCTTTTGGGTGGAGTGTTTCTTTTTTGCTGGAGTTTAGGAGTTTGGGTTTAGGTTCTCATTATTATTGTTTGATGGTCTTCTTGTTAGCCTTCAAATCTTTTGGGTATCGAGAGATTTTTTTGCTTTTCTCTTATCCTGTTTAATCTTGTATTTTCGATATTTGATTAATAAAATCTTTTTTTTAGTAAAAAAAAAAAGCTAAGAGATGTGGGAATCTATGATAAAACAGTTCAACTAAATCTACTAAACTTTTCCAATCTGTGATTACACTATTTCAACAAATGAATCATCACGTGAATGATCATCGAATACAAACATTTCATGACGGAGGGAGTAAGAACTTACTTGTCGATCCGATTTCTAAACTTTTGCAAGAACTTCTCGTTGTCTTCCTCCGCGACCCTGAACAGCCTGTCGATGAACTCTTGTCGGTCGTTCACATCAAGTTTTCGGACATCGACCTCCTTGTGCACTACCTTATTGTTGTCACTATTATTGTTATGATCATTCTCGTGACTTTCCTTGTCCGTAAAAGACTTTATGATACTGGTTCTGAGCCTAGCATAAGTTGGCAATTTCTCAAGCGCAGCCCATTTCAAGGCTTCTTCGTCTTCCTCGGCGTGGCTAGGCGCCCGCCTCACCTGACTGCCGCTGCCACCGCCAAACACCTCTTCCACGTTCCAGTTCATGCTAACACTCCGGCTCCAACTCCGGTTCTTGCTCTTGCTCCGGTGCTGGCTCGGCAGCCTTCCCGGACCCAACTGCTGTTCTGGTTCCATCTTCTTAAGTGCTGGAGTACGAGAAAACAATATTACATGTCGTGCGTTTTTAAAGAATACGAATCAAGCATGGAAACGTTAATAGAGAAGAAAAACCTGTAACATGAACATGGTGAAGTTGAAGGAAACTAATGTACTTACTTGTTTGGGATTTTGTAGAAATCCCAGATACTATAAATTGGTTTTAGGTAAGGGATTGTCTTAAGGAGTTCAAAGTAAAACTGAAACCGTGTGAGGGTTTTTTTTACTCTCTCTCTAGATCTCTCTCTCTAAAGGGAGGATATGGGTTGGTGGAGAGACTTTTTGTGTTCTCTGCTCTTTACTACAGTTCTTGACAAGGTCTCTCTTGCGTTTATAGAGAGAGAGAGAGAGAGAGAGAGAGAGAGAGAGAGAAGAGAGAGAGAGAGGAGAGATGATGTTCCAGATCTTGATCCCATTTTGAATAGAAGTATGTGGGTATTTATATAATGCTCATTCCAGAGAGAGGGAGAGGCGAGGGTAAGGTTTGGTGAAGAATATGGTTTGGTTTTTCTGTTTTTGTTTTGGAGGGGAAAATTAAATTAAAAAGATGTTTGTGGGGTAGAGTGGTCAAATGTGATTGGCCATACCCTATCGTCGTAGCACAAGCCAACTTCCCCCTTGAATATAAATTTGGAAGACAAAGTCGTGTATCCAGAGAATTTAATCTTGAATTTAATATTAGAGGGTTCGGTTAATGACTAATGAGAGATTAATATTTTTACAATTAGTAATGCAGAATTAATTCTTGGCTTCTATTAATAGTTTTTTTATAACTAAGTTTCTGGACCAGCTTGCACGCACCTTGACGATGTCAAACGAGCCGTGCCGTGCCGGCATGACTCATTTAGATTTGTGCCAACCGTGTTTCGTGCCGTGCCGTGCCTTAATCGTGTCATACTATGCCGACCCATTTACGTAATTGTGTAGTGTCGTGTTGTGCCTTTTTAAATCGTGTCGTGCCCTATCCGTGCCGGCACATCTCCAAGTTTCATCGATTTTTTTATATATTTAATCTAGCCGAGTTTCATTCAATCTAGCTGAGTCTCGTTGATTTTTTTTTTCTTTTATATAACTATGGCTATATTTTTTTAACAAACATCAAGAAGAATCTATTTGTTGTGATAGGCCACAGAGTTAGATAAAATAAACCAACAAGCGAAAATCAAGGACACAAGATTTACGTGGTTCCCCCCCAAGCATGAAGCTTTAGAGGTACGTCCACAGGTGAAGAGCAAGAGAGGATTCACTATGAACATGGAGAAATACACAGAGCCAACTATACCCGGAACTCTCAGTTGAAGCACCTAACAGATATCTAGGGGGAAATCTCTGAGGAGCTACCTACAGAGCATCAAACGTCTCAAGAACACAAAAGAGACACACAAAACCCTAATATCCAATCCCATGAATTAAAAACTATCAGTGGAACAATTGAGAAACCCTAACACACTACGGGAAACCCCATGGGGGTTCCTTCAAAGGGATTCACTCAAAACGTCCAAAGCCCTAGGAGGCCACAAGACTCCTATTTATAAGAAAGTAGAAAAAAATAGGTTAAAACCCTCAAAAAACGCACAGACGCACAAATACGCGCATCTCTTGTCCGGATAAGAGTGACTTTGGTCCGGACAAGCGAGGCAGAAACTTCCCAAAACATCCCAGACCCACTGGTCCGGACAAGACTTCCCTTGGTCCAGACCAAAGATCTAGCAAACGGCTTTTCGCACCGAATTTCACACTTTTTTTGAATGGCTTGAATTCAAGACATAATTCCAACACTCTTAACCTTTGAAATAGTACAAAAAGATTAAAGGGATAAGGAGAACAACGGCATCACAACGAATAGTAAGTATCCTAACAACATTGGTACCCAACCTACGCGATAATCATATGTCGCTCCGCGATAATCATATGTCGCTCCGCACCCGACAACCACATTGAATGACATTTAATGCACCCCGAGGCATTAAAGTATTACAGTGGACCATTTCACCTCTACGTGAGTTTTATTTTGGCAATCAAAACCATCTATTTTTTAGTAGATATTATGGAGTACATCATTCGTGCCAAAAATATTCATCGAATATCACTATACATTTAATCGGACAAAAAGTATCATTCAGAGAAAAAATTGTGTCCCGATCAAATTAAGAGCTTTCTAAATTCAATCGAGCAAAATAGTTCGCTTTATTGAGATCCGCTTCATATTTGTACCGATGATTAGTACGAAATGTATAACATATGATTAGAAAATACATTTTGTCACAATAAATGTTAAACATGGTTAACTTGGGTTAGAAAAAAAAAGTTTGTGTAGTGTCGTACCCCGTGCTGTTTCGTGTTGACCCACTTCTGTGTCGTGCCCGTCTAAAACGTGTCGTGTCGTGTTGTGCCTTGCCCGTGCCAGTCCGGCCTGTTTGACAGCTCTAACCTCGACTAATCTTGGGGCCTTGATGTTAAGGACCAAGCAAACCACCAATGGCTGATAGCACCTAAGAGGCATTATGCTAATGATCATTTGATAAGATGGACTAACCCCACTTGCATAGGTAAGATTATGTACAATTATTAAATACGTCAGGTAATATTTGATAAAGAGAGAATGTTAATAACTCAAATGTTCTAGCCAACTTACATACGCGCACCTCTGCTAATCATGAGAACCAATCTCGCTGTCCACTTTCAGGGATCCCAAAAACTCCCGTAGTTACATTACATCGAAAACAAATTTGTTACACTAGAGAGCAGCAACTTTTAATATCAAAAATAAAAGTTGGTAAACAAAATTGTAAATTTGACAGAGTCTATGATGTAGCGCAGCCTATGGAACAGAAACAATCGTGCAAGAGAAACACGAACAAGATCGACCCAGAGGTACTCCCTCCTTAAACGATCAAAATATGAGTAAAACTCGTTCTTAATTCAATAATCACCAACCCTAGCCGTTTAGGCTTACAACTTATTATATAGGAAGCTAGAAACCCTAATTGATTTGCTCCGAAAAAGGAAGGCAAATCAATGGAAAACGTAAAATTGCTAAAAAGGGAAAAAATCGGAAATAACAGCAAAATAACGAGGTAAGCCAATCGGCCAAGTTAGGGCATTCGGTATCGATACGGGGAAAGGCCCGTATCAATACGGGTGGCTTCTGTTTGCCAATTGGCAGCACGGTATCGATACGGCACAATGACAGTATCGATACCGACAGCCTTATTCTGACACTCAGGCCTTTTTGGGCCTACGCGGGCGCAGCCTGTCCAACCATGTTGACGCAACCCGGTCTGCATCATCCTCTCCTGCTTGAAAAGAATTCGACCTCGAATTGCAATCATCAGAAGATGAGCTATCACCCACAAACGGAATCAGATGCTTGACATTGAACACATCCGATGTGCGCACGTGGCTAGGCAGATTCAAACGGTACGCATTGGGATTGATCTTCGCAAGGACCTCCAAGGGCCCAATCTTCCTGGCCTTAAGCTTGTTGTATTCCCCTTTCGGAAAACGATCCTTGGTTAGCACGGCATATACGAAATCGCCCACCTCAAATTCCACAAAACGACGCTTCTTGTCGGCTGCGTCCTTGTACTTGGAGGTAGAGACCTCCAACTGCTGTCGGGTAGCCTCATGTATGCCCTTCAAATGTGCCATAAAGTCTTGGGCCTTCCAATGCACACGCTTCAAATCAGGCACCGGAGCGCGAGATCGGGGGCTCGCGGAGTGCATCCATAGATAAATCGAAATGGAGAATGACCCGTACTCCGATTCACTGAATGATTGTATGCAAACTCAACCTGAGCCAGCTTCAGATCCCATGACCCAAGTTGTTCACCCACCAAACTGCGCAGCATGTTGCCCAAAGAACGATTGACCACCTCAGTTTGGCCATCAGTCTGGGGATGATAGGAAGTACTAAAATCGAGCTGTGTGTTTGCCAGCCTCCACAAACAACGCCAAAAGTGGCTCAAGAAACGTGTGTCCCTGTCTGAAACAATAGATACAGGCAGCCCATGTAAACGATAAACACTGTCAAAATACAACTGTGCTACCTTAACAGCATCGGTGGTTTTAGTGCAAGGAATAAAGTGAGCCATCTTCGAGAACCTGTCCACTACCACATCCGCCCATGGTTGTGTAGGAATAGGCAGAGGCATATAGAGTCCGGCGTTAGTGGCCCCACCCTTAGAAACACAACAGATATGACAAGCTCTCACAAACCGGTAAACATCCCGCCGTAAAGTAGGCCAATAATATGATGCAGCCACCAAAGCAAGGGTCTTATCACGACCCACATGCCCTTCATTATGCAAGTCAGTAATAATTTTGAGCCGCAGACTCGACTCTGGAACACATAAGGCATTACCCTTGAATAGAAAGCCATCATGAAGGTGAAACACACTCGGTTCACCCTTGGAAATAACATCCAACACATGTGAGAAAAAAAGATCCACAGCCAACATCGCACGAAAAGAATCGAAACCAAGTACCTCGGTGCGCATGCAAGTCAAGAAGGAAGAACGAGCGGTGAGGGCATCGGCAACTCGATTCAACGTCTCTCGCTTTGTGCTTAATCACAAAGGTGAAGCTGCTTGTATATAAGACCCATTTAGCATGTCGGTGGGATAGCTTGTCCGGCTATTCGGATGTTTGAGGTGCCTCATGATCCGAATACAAAGCACGAAGTCACTTTGTGAATAAGGTAGTGGTACCAATGGTGCAAAGCCCGCTCGCATAGAACTCCACATCATACGTCTTTGTAATTCACCTTTCCCCATTGAGCTTCTCATTTGAAGTAAGCAACCGGCCGAATGCTTGACTAAGAAACGACCCCAATTCCTACCTTCGAGGCATCACAATGTAACTCAAACGGTGTGAAAAATGCGGAAGGATTAGCACTGGAGCACTAGTTAGCTTCAACTTGATCCCTCCGAAAGCCTCTGTTGCCTCTGCTTTGTCCATGTAAAGCTTCCTCCTTTCATACATTTCGTGATCGGAGCCATAATAGTCTTTGAAGTGTGGTATGAATCGGCGATAGAATGACGCCAACCCATGAAAGCTCCGAATATCAAACAAAGTCCGTGGTCCAGGGCCATTGTCGATCGCCTCCACCTTTGATTCATCCACAAGTCCATCCTTGAAACAATGTATCCCAAAAATAGGACTGAGTCTGTCATGAAGGCACACTTCTTGAGCCCCCCCTGACTTCTCCTTCGTAGGACTTCAGAACTTCTCTTAAGTCTTTGCATGTGTAAGTCGGCGTGGCACTATAAATCAAAATATCATCGAAATATACCACAAGACTTACCAATAAACGGTCGCAGCGCTTGGTTCATCACACGCATGAAAGTACTAGGCGCGTTTGACAAACCAAATGGCATAACTTGACCATTCATACAAACCCTCACGAGTCTTAAAGGCGGTCTTCCACTCGTCCCCGGGTCTGATCCGAATCTGATGATAGCCACTCCTTAAGTCCAATTTGCTGAACACTTTGGCCCCTGATAATTGATCCAACAAATCATCTAAGCGAGGAATGGGAAATCGGTACCTCACGGTGATTTTATTGATAGCCCATTTGCCCACGCACATCCGCCATGACCCATCCTTCTTTGGCGTTAATAAAGCCGGAATCGCACGGACCGAGGCTCTCTTGAATGAAACCCTTGGAGAGCAACTCTTCCACTGTCTACGCAACTCCTCATGCTCCTTTGGACTCATCCCGGTAATGGGCTCGGTTTGGCAAGTTAGCAGGGCACCAAATCAATTTGGTGTTGAATGTCACGTAGCGGTGGCAATCCCTCCGGTAATTCCTCTGGAAAAACATCCCCAAACTCCAACAAAAGGGGTTGAATAATAGCAGGAACTGCAGTCTCGGATTGATCCTGCCCAATATCTTTCCCAACCAAAACATAAGCAACCCCAGATTCCGCAATCTCCTCTTCCATCTGCGCCCTTGCTATGATTAGGACCCACGTGGGTGACTCCTAGATGGTAACAATTTAATCTTTGTACCCCGTAAATTAAAGCGTAGGTGTTAGACCCACCATCATGCGCGACTTTACGATCATACGCCACGGACGCCCCTAAAAGCGGATGACAAGCGTCCATAGCCACAACATCACACCATGCCTTTGTCCTTATATTTAGAGGCCATTGAAAAAGAAACTAAACAGCGCTGAGAAACTTTTACCTCATTACCCTTCTTCAGCCAACTCAATTTGTAAGGATTGGGATGCGCCTCTGTTTTCAAGTTCAGTTTTTGCACTGCCTCTTCTGACACCACGTTCTCGCAACTGCCCGAATCAATCACATAGCGGCAAACTTTGCCGCCAATTGTGCAAGTGGACTGGAATATGTTGTTGCGTAACCATGACTCCCCTTCAGATTCTCGGGGCGCATAACACACCCTTCGAACCACCAGCAGTGGCGACCCTGTGTCACCTGGGCATTCTATCTCCTCCAGCTCCCCATTATTGTCATCGTATATAGCATCCTGGTCATAATCCTCAGTGGCATCCTGAACAACCCCCTCCTGATCTATGAACAAGGCCTTTCTGGACGATCGCCTTTCTGTGATCCGACATACGATGGCGGCTCCCCACACTTAAAGCATTTAAAGCCGGCGTCGTCGCCGCATTAGTTCTTTGGCACTACGGGTTGAGGAATAATCGCACGCACTGGTGGCGCTTGCCCCAGATTGATCGAACAAAGACTGTTCCAATTACCCGGCCTTCTATTGAACCGTTTTTCTAACACTAAAGCCCCTCGATGGGCATCCAAAGCAGAACACAAATCATACATCATTAACTCATGTTGCATTTGTTGACGTAAACCACCAACATACCTTGCGATCTGCTTTGCTCCGTAGTGGTCTCGCTAAATCGTTTCGGCCACAAGTTGATAAAACTCTTGGTGTAATCGTCGACGTAACGCGTGTTCGGCGAAGATTCGCAATCTACGATACATGATACGGGTATAGTTATGGGGAAGGAACTCCACCCGCATCTTCTTCTTGACTTTTCCCAATCGGTAATCTTGGACTTCCGTTCCGACTCCTACCGATTTTCGATTCTTCGCCACCACGCGAAGCTCTACCCCCGAACTGGTCGCCACAAGAGGAACCCTCCTATCCACGGGAACCCCTTTGAAATCCATGACTTCGTCTATAGCGTTCAGCCAGTCCAGAAATTCCTCCGGTGACAGATTGCCCTGAAATTCTGGTAGGTCAATCTTGATACTTTTTTCCCACGCATGAGAGTCATGGGTTCTAGCCACGAACTCCCTATCCCTTCCCCGTTGATGGTAATGACCAGCAAAAGGGTTGGAACTCTCATCATCCGAAAAACCTTCCTCCTCCTGAGGGTTAGGTCTAACAGGACGACGGCGAGTTGGATCAGCGACCTCTAAAGCATCCACGCGTTGGATAATATTTCCAAACATGGCTTTGAGTTCGGCAAGACCCTCCTCTATCCGAGCATCCCGAGCAGCATCATCTCGTTCATAGATTTCGTCCATACCAGCGGTTCGTGCACCCCCTCTTGTTCGTCCTCCACCGCGCCTCGCAGCCATGACAGGATTGAAACTTGGGCTCTGATACCAACTGATGTAGCGCAGCCTATGGAACAGAAACAATCGTGCAAGAGAAACACGAACAAGATCGACCCAGAGGTACTCCCTCCTTAAACGATCAAAATATGAGTAAAACTCGTTCTTAATTCAATAATCACCAACCCTAGCCGTTTAGGCTTACAACTTATTATATAGGAAGCTAGAAACCCTAATTGATTTGCTCCGAAAAAGGAAGGCAAATCAATGGAAAACGTAAAATTGCTAAAAAGGGAAAAAATCGGAAATAACAGCAAAATAACGAGGTAAGCCAATCGGCCAAGTTAGGGCATTCGGTATCGATACGGGGAAAGGCCCGTATCGATACGGGTGGCTTCTGTTTGCCAATTGGCAGCACGGTATCGATACGGCACAATGACAGTATCGATACCGACAGCCTTATTCTGACACTCAGGCCTTTTTGGGCCTACGCGGGCGCAGCCTGTCCAACCATGTTGACGCAACCCGGTCTGCATCAGTCTATCAAGCTAAAAATAAGCCAAAATAGTTCAAAAGACATATACTTATTGCTTGTCCTTCACGAAAAACTCAATTTCTTAATAGGACATTCAATTAATACATATATTTTTTTTCAAAAAAAATGTTTTGTTATATTTTCGGCATTCTTTCTTATGTCAGCATTTAAACTACTTTAAATTATTTATAAGGCTTAATTTATGGAAATTTGTACTTTATCTATTAACTGCTTAAGAGGACAACTATTGGGGAACATTGTAAAAAAATTTAATATTGAACAAGGAATATGGAACCGAGGGAGTAATAACTTGACAGAATAGTTCAATTAATAACAAAGAAAAAACATACTCCGTATAAGTTATATATATATATATATATACAATCGGACCCGTTTAAGTTGTTTAAAATATGTTTTTAAGATTACTTGTAAAAAATCAACTCATTTGGATATTGGTTAAGGCTTGATCGGTTCATTCAAATTTATCCTGTAAAATCTGACAGGAATCAACTAAATGAACTAAATAAATTGAACGGCTCCGATCATTCGTGTAGGATTCAAAAAAAAAATTTGTGTCAAATATTATGTTATTCGTTGTGTTAACGGAACCTGCTCCTATATATATGGGTCCCTTATTAGAAGTTTATTGTATATATATATATACACACGACTATCAGTGTATTCACATTTCTAATGAATGAAGAAGTTTTCGTTGCTTTTAAGGTATATTTAAATATAAGTCCGCACAGTGACATGTTAGTAGCTGATGATTTCTCTCTCTCATTTCTCAGCCCTAAACTAAAAGTCCTTGTTATATGCAATATTGCATTCACATATGTGTTTCTAGGAAATTTACAAATAAAAACGAGGAAATGGCTTTAGTTTGACCAGCGCGCCCTTCTTCGCTAAAAGTACACCTATATGGGAAGGGCTCAGCCAACGATATTGATGGGGCAGTAGTTTGACCAGCGCGCCCTTCTTTTTTAATTTTTGTTTGGTAGATGGAACGATGGATAAGTTTTTGATAAGAAAATTTAGAATGGTGCAAGAGTCATTTCTTATTGAAACTTTTTTGATGATAGCAACCACTAAAACTCGTCGAAGCGAAGCCGTATTGACTTGGAATTGTTGTTTTTTCGGTAGCATTGTTGTATTAGTAGAATTTTTATTTTTATTTATATAAATACAGTTATGATTTCTAGAGGACATTGACTTTACCCGGTTTATGTGTGTGGCGAGGCGTAAATAGACCCTGGGATTAGTGGCAACAATGTTTTGATTTAACCAAAAAAAAAAAGTTGGACGCACGAACATCTTTTTTGCCATCTTTTTAAAATTTCTTGCACGAAGGTGTTAAATGTGTTATGCTCTTACAGCTATCGTGTCTGACCACACAGGTTTTTGCAATAATAATATCCAATGCAGGACTTATAAATTGAATGGTTTGGATTAACCGTTGTAAGCCTACAAAAGATCCACGAAGGCCCAAAATTGGATGAGACTGGATGGATCAAGACTAGAGAGTAGTCTTTCCCTATCGAATGAAACCATTTTCTCATACATTTCCTTATTAAAAATGATTTCTAGAGTACCGTAGTAGAATTTCTGAACACCCTCAAGAGATTCGTGGAGCTGCCACTTGTGCAAAAGACTCGTGGATCAAAAAAAAAATAGTACAAAGGACACGCCGGTCCTTCCAGGGTAACATCTTGAGCAATCAACCTTAACTTCTAAAGTAAAAAAGGTCAGGACCTCAAAAGCCAAGTCTATGGTCTCTTTCTTCAAGTTAAAACATCTCTTCTCCTCCATCCACGGCATGTTTAGTATCCACAAGTACTTGAAATGTATAGATGTTTGTAAAACAAACTTCCTACTGTAAATTCAAATCTAGCACTAATACAAGTTGAAAAATTCTTTTATTCCAAACTGCCGTGTAGTATGAGTTTGTGGCAACAATGTTTTGATTTAACAAAAAAAAAAAAAAGAAGTTGGACGCACGAACATCATTTTTGCCATCCTTTTTAAATTTCTTGCATGAAGATGTTAAATGTGTTACTCACAGCTATCGTGTCTGACCACGTAGTTTTTGCAATAATAATATCCAATGCAGGACTCATAAATTGAATGGTTTTGATTAACCGTTGTAAGCCTACAAAATATCCACGAAGACCCAAAATTGGATGGGACTGGATGGATTAGGACTAGAGAGTAGCATTTCCCTGTCGAATGACACCATTTTCTCATACCTTTCCTTATGTGTGTGAAATACGGTTTAGAAAGATCAATCCTTAGTCTATTCTCTCCCTGTCAGTAAATGCAAATGGAAGAGGGTGGGATGGAAACAGCCAAACAGGTCATGGCCCAACTCAAGTCTTCGTCTTTTCACAACAAAATTGCTCAATTTAGATTCCTTCCCCTTTACACATGAGTGCGCGCAAGATAGTCTGGACCACCCAGTTATATAAAAAATGATTTCTAGAGGTCCGTAGTAGAATTTCTGAACACCCTCAAAAGAATTCTTGGAGCCGCTACTGAGACCCATGCTAAATTCACAGCGTTTTGTGATAACCGGATGTTCAAATCTACTTGTGCCGGTCTCAACTAATTCTGGTTTTCAGGGCCCAACCGTTTCAAATGTTTGGCGTTCATAAGATTCGAACTTGCGATCTCTTAGGGACAAGCCATTTAATTGTTTTCTCATATTCATTTGACCAAACCTCTCGAGATAACCTGAACACCTTTTGCATTGCTCAACATACCATGCACAGTTTAAAAAAATGGTAAAAAATACTTCTAAACATGAATATATTATTTGTTGGGTCCGAGTGCCCCCAATCAGGAACGGAGTCAGGAATTTTACTTTGCATAGACGAATTTTTTTTTCAAAATACTTTGCAAGTGCAAGCCTATATAATTCATAAGATTTTTTTTTTATAATACTAGTTTTTTTTTTCTTGCAGGTGCGACCTCACTTACTGGCCCCGGCCCCTCTGGCTCCATCCCTGCCCCCAATGAATTTGGTTACTCAATGTCACTCCTTACGACTGCTCTAAAAACAGGCTTACGGGTGCAATGTTGAATGTCATTAAAAACTTAATTAAAGCCTTTCCTAATACCAATTGATTTTTTTAGGAGAGATAGTGAAAAAGCGGTCCGACAAGTGCACGCATTCATACAAATATGTCATGTATGACTAATAATATTGAGTTGATTATAATTAACTTCGTCCCCTTTTGTATAAGCTAGTGCGTGCAGGTGCAGAACATGCATGTGGGCGGCCTAGGTTAATTGGCACTTTTTAACTTTTAATTAACTCATACTAACAACGATTCATGTGGGATGTGGGTTTCTGATAACCAAAAAAATTAATTTACATGTGGGATGTGGGTTTTTGAGAACCAAAAAGGAATTAGGTAATATTGCTTTTTCTTTTTTGGTCACATGATATGATATTTTTTTTGGGTATATTAGTTTGTTAGATTACTGTACGATGGTAATCTTCTGTCGTAAGAAGTGTCGACTCATTAGTTTTGTAGGCCTAAAACGGACTCATTAGATGAAGTTCACTATATATTTTGCATCATAAAAATTTGTAACACATATCTTCATAAAAAAACCCATTACAAAAGATTTATCATTGCACAAATTTAAAATATAGTCATCCAAGAATAAACAACCATTACAATACACAGGAGGTCTACATGTTTTGTGGCCCCTTTTTGTTTACATCTTTCGGGGGCCTGAAGCGATAGCTTCATTAACTTATGCCATGGACCGACCTTATCTATAAAAATCGAACCCTAGACATCACTCTCCGAAAGTGCGCTTGCACTATTGAGCCAAACCCCAACATCCGCAATATTGGGGGTTGTTAAAATGGACAAAGTTGTGCCTTCTCCACCGAACTGGGGCAAGCTCTTGCTACTTTGGTCCACTTTCATGTTTGGTATTTTGGATAATGTTATAGGATCCCTAAAAGGGATTTCAGGGCGCGTTTGCGAGTCTACTATTTCTTGCATTTTATTTTGGATTGTGAATTGAAGATTTTTGAATCATGGTCAGAATAAATTATAAATCTATAAGAGTGTTTGATTGGGAGATGTGTGAAAGATAGGGGTGAGCATGGACCGGATTTGTTCGGTTTTGTAGTAAACCAAGAACCAAACCACTGCCTACGGATTATGAATTTGGAGAACCAAACCAACCCACAAAAGGCATAGAACTAAACCAATCCAAACCATTGAAATACGGTTCGGATTCGGTTTCAAACCACGGTTTGCTTAAAATTGAGATATTATTTCCGTAAACTATTTAGAGTACTTAAAATTTAGGTTTACTACGCTATGTATATATAGAATACGAATTGGTCCTCATATATAGAAATTTAGGGTAAGTAATCATGGTAATGAAGGAAATCAAGGAATAAGAATAGACTATGACCGAATCATGTATATAAATTTGGAAAAATAGAAATGTGCTGTGGAATCAAAATTGGGAGGGAGAATTTCATCACCGAATTTATTTGCTATGACTAAACCACTATTGGTGTATTGGAATTAGGGGAATAAGTTATATATATATATATAACACATAATATACATGGTTCGGATCGGATTGGAACCGGAACCATGAACGTAAATCCACAAACCAAACCATTGACTACGGATTCTAATTTTTTTAAACCAGGCCCAAACCACGCTACTAAAAAACCGAACCAAACCAATCGGTTTGGATTGGTTTGGACTGGATTCACAGTTTGACGGATTTTTTGCTCACCCCTAGTGAAAGATAGATTTTTCAACAAAGTAGTGTTTGAGAGTAATTATCAAAATATATTTAAATGAGAATTTTTTTTTTTTATACCCAGAACGCAAAATGAGAGTCCGAAAGTTCCTCAAGCTCCTATTACCAAATTGTACCTCTACTGTGTGTGATGTCAGAATGCATTTTACAATTTAGCTCATAAACTGTAATACCATTAATTTTTATTTAAAATACTTTTAGTTATTGTGACATGGATTTATTTTTATAAAAACTAGATATTACAAAAAATGTTGTTTTTTTTAAACAATTAGATTGGCCAATAAGAGTAATCAACTCCAACATATATTTTAATTACACATAGAGGTAGATAGCATTCACGCACGTTTAAAGTAGGTATAGAAAATTGAAGTCTTTGTAGGCAATTCCTTCCTATATGTGTCTGGTCTCCATTTTACAACCAAGCTAGTTAAAACTCAGTCCAAACCTACCAAAATTATTACGTCAAAAAGACAAAGTCCAAGGCACTTTGACAATTTTCTATGAGAAATGTGTACCAAGTTCACATAATCAATCACTGGGTCCTTAGAGGTTCTTCTCTCATTAATTCTTTTTTTTATGTGCCTACTCTCACAAATTTTAGCAGTACATGATGTTTTAGAAAGACATATACGTGTTTTGGACGGTCCGGATGTGTTTTGATTTTTTACTGTTAAAAATAAATCTAAATTAAACTAAAATTGCCGAACGCATCCGGGCCGTCCAAAATATGATCGGACGGCGGAGGGGCGCACAACACTGCCCCTGGTCCTACGCGCTCTCATTTTCGCTCTTGCACACATATTACAAGATTTAAGTTTGAACCTCCAATTTCTTAGGTGTTTAAAGTTTGGAGAAGTTTCTTAGGTGTTTTAAGTCGTATATGCTCCAAAAAGTTTTGCATAAAGTTTGGAGAAGTTTCTTTTCAGTGTTGTTGTTAAATAGCTTGCGTTTCAAAATTGGATTCTGTGTAATATCTGCTTGTCACTTCTCACTCTATTCAGTTGTGCTACTAGTCGCAAGTTAGATATCTTTTTATGAGTTTGAAATTGTCTGCTCAACACATGATCGAGGACTGAGTTTTTTTTCTTCTTTTGCTTTTGTTTTTCTCTCTGTTCTGTTCTGTTTCAACATCCAATTAATCCAAAGAAAAGGATGCAAAATGACTCAATTTGATCAATCAAATAGAGAACGAGACTCTATGAAAATTATGCAGGGCCATTTTTTTCAGAAAAAAAAAAAGAAAAAAAGAGATGCTAGCTTATTGGGTTTTTTTTTTTGTTTTTTTTATTTTTTTATTTTTAAGGCATGGTGTCTCGGACTAACTTTTTTTTTTTTTTTTTTTGATAACCGGATGTCCAGGCCAGATTGCGCACACCTTGACTAATTTCGGGGCCCTGGAGGTAACGACCGAGCATAACCCCAGTAGCCCCAAGAGTTGCTAGCAAGGGGAGTTAAACCTAAGACCTTAGGTGGGAGCAAACCCTTAGAGCATCTCCAACCAAGCCTTCATTTCTTCATTTTGAAGAATGAGGCCCCTCCAACCACACTTCATTTTCCTCCTTCAAAATGAAGAACCATTTTTGGTTCTTCATATATGAAGAACCACTTCAAAAATGAAGAACATTCTTCAAATGGGTTTTGCACTATTCATTTTATCTAAAATGTGTTTATCTTTTAAATTTTTGATCAAATTTTTATAAAAATGGTACTAATAAAAAGATATTAAAAATACCTTTAAAATGAGACCAATATTCAATATATTCAAAAACAAAAAAAATGTAACATAAAATTTGAATTTTTCTTGCAACCATTTTTTGCACAATTTTTGAATATGAACATAGACATATAGTTCTGTTTTGCATTTAGTACCGTGAAAAGGTTTTTATTTATTTATTTGAAGCTCTTCTTTTTCATATGTTTTTAAGTTAGAGAAAGCCAAAATGCTATTTGCACAAGATGCTGATGAGAAGAAGGGAAAAATGAAGAATTGGGTTGGAGTAAAAAGGAATAGTAACATTCTTCAAAAATAAAAAACATTATTTTGGTTCTTCAAAATGAAGAATGTGGTTGGAGATGCTCTTAAGGCCTCGATTGGATGAGGGATTATTTTCAGGGGGATAAGTTATGGAGGGGGGATAAGATAAGAGGGGGTATAAGTTTTAGAGGGTTGGCCCACATTGATGTGATGTTTATGGAGGGGGGATAAAAAAATAGATGGTTTGGATGAGGGATTAAACAGGGGGATAATTTATGACTTGGTTTGGATATTTTATAAATAAGAGGGGGTGAATGATGGAAAAAGCTGTCAAATGACTCTTTTACCCTTTGTCATGTCCCAAACTTGATTATGCATTAAATTAATGATATAATGTGAAACCTAATCCATTGAATTAATTTTGGACAATTTGAAGCTATAACAATTTATTTGATTGAAACTTTATATCTTTGTATTGATTTTTTAAAAATATATATATTTTTTAAATTTAGTACATTTCAATGTTTGGTTATCCAATTTTACCCAATGAATTGTAAGTACCCAACTTTAATTTTTCATTTACCCGTTAGCCTACATTTGATTTGTTTTTTTTTTTGTTTCTATTTCATATATTTTGGTAATACAAAAAAAAAAACCATCGCATTTAATTTTTATTAAAAGACGTGATTGTGTTGATAGTTTTAATCACACTTTCTTTGTAACTAAATTAAACTCCAACTCAAATGATTATCCAAATTGAGCAAAAGTTAAGTCATTTTATTGCCAAGTTCTATACTTTTTACTCAGAACAAAGTTCAGTGAATAAAATGTGTTGATTCTCCTTTCTACTATGGACTATGGAGCATTAATTCCAAATTGTCATTTGTCAAGATGTCCGGGGAGGTATAAAGAGAAAAGACATCGCTGTACCTTCCATTTTTTTTTAATCGGTAATAAGATTGTGTCAAAATTTGACAAAGTATACATTGAGGATATGGCCAAGCTAACATATCCATAAAAATGCAATTACATAGTTGCCGAAAGAAAGAAAAAAAATGCAATTGCAAAAATAAAATGGACAAAGCCATGATCAAGTCACAAAGTTAATTTTTTGAGCAACAGGCTATTATTCCTAACTAAAGAAGAGGGCATGAAAGAAGATCCGGCAGCAGCAATTCCTTTTAGTCGAAAGCCCCTTCTATTCATTTCGCATTTGCTTCCTTCAAACAGATAGAGAGAGAGATGTTCATAGTAAGCATCATTGTATCCAAAGATTAACAGGAAATACTAGAGAATTCAACTCACTTGATGATTGTTGTGCGATACTGCGGAAGTCACAACTATTCTAGCAAGCACAATCAATCTAGAAACAAGAACAATAAAGATGAAGAACGCTAAGAAAGCAAGAAAACCAAGCACACAAGAACACGAGATTTACGTGGTTCACTACACAGGCTGTGTAGCTAATCCACGGGGGGAAGGGACGAATCAATCCACTATAATCAATAAGGATTACAATCTCCAATCTCCTCTCGATGTTTCTCTCAGTCTCTCTGGGTTTCTCTCTCTAAACAAGTTTAGACTTCTTAACCCTAAAACTGATAAAAACGCACTTTAATAAGCTGCTGTACGTCGCCTTCGTCCGGACCAAGACCCGGCTCGTCCGGACCAAGGTTGCTGAGATCAAACGGAGCGCTGCAGGACCCTTCGTCCGGTCCCGGTCCGGACCCGGTCCGGACCAACTGCGGACCAACTGCGGACGAACACTGCTGTGACCTCCAGAATCGTACCACGAGTGCTGGTCCGGACCACCATTACCTTGGTCCGGACCAGAGATGCTGCGAGCACCATTTTGAAGCCACACTCAACAATGATGAAGCTTCTTCACAGGGGTAATAAACCTGGTTCCGATGGTATTCAACAGCTCCATTCTCGCCGTATGAGATACGGTTGCACAAGAAGTTGACCATGGTGAAAACAAAAGGGCTCAGAAAAAAAAAAATTCAGTACAAAGGGCTCAGAAATAAAAATTCCATCGACAAGGGAATCGTCTCAATGGAAGGTTCAGTTTTTCTAGCAACGGAGGAATCGTCGCCCGGCGAGCGGATATCTCTTTCTCATACCCCAATTTGTCGGCCAATTTATCCATAGTCACCAAACTCTTCTCGCACCACATGTCCAATTTGTCCTCATCACCCATCCTTGTTCTCTTCTTTCCCTTTTTACTTGCGGCATTGGCCGGAGGCGTGGTGGACGTTGGGATTGACATACGCCGTGCGAAGGTTGTGGGAGTCGAACCCGGAGGAGTGGAACCCATGTTTGGGGAACCCGAACCCGTGGACATGCGGGGGGTGGATCCCGTAGGAGGAGTGCTACCCATGGTGGCATATGGTGAATTGAGAAATTGTTCATCGAACAATGGCGAATAAAAATCGCTTCCCATGCCATCTCCACCACCAACATCCTCGGGCACCCCCAAATCATCTTCAATTTGAGTAGGAGGAATTGATTCCTCCATTTGGGTTGGATCCTCCGCTCCACCCCCGGTCGCCCTATCCTTTCCGAAGACAATAACCCATTCATCATAGTACGGGAAACGCTTCCCATAGACCTCTTTGGCCTTCTTTGGGTGGGCCTACACAAACAATTGAAGTTTAGCGACGGTGTGACACATTAGATAGTGTGGAATGATTACGCCTTTAAAGCCTAATGAAACAAATTAGGCCTTAAAAGCAAATTGAGTTACCTTTTCAAACTCATCCCACACGCTTTGTTCCACATCCACCCGTTTGTTGACGTTGTCCCAACCGAACCCACTAAGTGCCACAATGTCAGAAATTTTGTAATACATTTGTCTCCAATACTTGACCTTGGAGTCAATGTGGGGGGAGGCCTTAATGTGGCTATCCGGCAACAATTTCTCCAACTCCTTCTCCACCAAGGTGAAAAAACCGGGTCTAAAGCCATTTTCGACAGTCCACCTATCCGAAATCTCATTCACCATGACTTTCATTAAGACATCCTCCTCCGCTTTCCTCCACACCCTACGGGTCCTCTTTGTGGTACTTGTAGACACATTGGCTTGTGGGGTGTCTTGTTGGCTATCCATAACTGCAAATGCATTTGATGTGGCCAACAATTGTAAAAGTACGACATGTCATATTAAGTAAGGAACATAAAGCCTTAGAAATACAATGTTTCACAATTCAAGTTTACGAAATTGAAACACCATAGACATCAGAATGTCTAGAGTACAAGTTCTTCATACACTTAATACAAATTGACAACAACAAGTTTTTAATACAAATCATGGGGGGTCCACCTCTTGTCCCCCACCATTTGCTACCCAATGGTTATACATGGTAGTAGCCAACGCATCCCTCTCGGCTGTCCATTCATTGGAAGTCTCTATTTCTGTAACTCGATCATCATCTACCGCGACATCGTGGAGGTGATCTTGTTCCCATCGCGTGTACTCCAACTCAATCGGATCATTGGGCATCTCTCTTTTAATGAGGTTATGGAGAAGGCAACATGCTGTCACGATACGATTCTCGCAGCAGAGTGCTTCATGTTGAAGTACTCCTCTTTGCTAGCCGGCATGTGACCTTGCCTCCAAATGTTCAAGTGATATCGTTGGCCACGGTACGGTGCTAGGAAACCCTCCCCGTTTGTGTATCCGGCATCCACAAGGTAGTAATGTCCTGTAACGAAGGGAAGTTACGACATTGAAACAGTTTATGGGAGGGTTCATAAAAGTAGTGGATTTGAAGGACAACAAAAGTCACCATTGGAATTGTAACATACCATGGGGGACTTTCAAACCATTGGGTCTTGCGATAGCGTCTCTGAGGATTCTAGAGTCAGTGGCCGACCCTTCCCATCCAGACAAGACAAACACAAATTGGAGGTCTCGAGTGCAAACACCTAAAAATTTGTCGCAATTTCACCCTTCCTCGACCTATACCGTGGCCTATCAGCTGCCGGGGGGTAAACTGGCACATATGTCCCATCCAAAGCCCCAAGACAATTCTACGACAATTTCATATTGTGTTATTACATAGGGCGGAGTTGAGGAAACAAAAACGAATAGCTAGGATCATAGTAATACATAAGTGTACCTGAAACCAACTCCATCGATTGTCATGGTAGTTTGCAGGTACGGGATCGGGAGTAACTAGGAGCATTCTATGGAGGCGCAACACAGCTTGGAGTACGGCATTGAAATGCATGCTTATCGTTTCAGTCGATCTCCAAAACTGATGTTTGGTACGCCTTTGCTTTGTATGGTGCGCGACGATCCACAAGAAAATAGCTACCCTCTCCTCCACACATAAGAACCTCGAGTCCACTAATCCAACACTTCGAACTAAGCAGCACAATCTAAAAAACGTACGCCTATTTACCCTCAACTGCTCGTGGCATTCAACCTCATTGCCATTTACGAGCCTATTGACAGCATTGACTTGTGTTTGGTAGTAGTCAGGATTTTGCGCACACTCGGGGTGGGGATATTGTGCAGTGTATAGGATGAATAAGTATAGGCGAAACATCCCCATTGCAGCATGAATGAAGGTTGTTAACGCAACGACTGCTTCTTTCTCTTCTCTTCTCCTTAATTGTTTTTTGTTTAGTCTTGCCATCCTATAAAGCTAACAAAGGGTTTAATGAGTAACACTTCAAACACACACACACACACACACACACATGGATGGTACTTTTTTTAACGGTTTTCTTTATGTCAATTTCTATAAGACAACGTCTTTATACATGGTTTTTTACATTTGTTTTAGGAAATGACAACGTCTAAGTGACAAGTTTATACATGGTTTATACATTGGCATATTAAGCAGAAGGTGCAGAGGGTGCACCAATGAATGGTTTATACATGGTTTATACATATTTTTTTGGGATAAGCCAACGTCTTTATACATGGTTTCTTAGGCCTTAAACGGGTTTATAAGGGATGTTTTCAGCCACTTTTTGAAGCACCTAAAAACACAAACACAATATAACTAAACATATGTTTAACAGCTGTTTTTCAAAATTAAAAAAAAACCCCTCACAAGTCAAAAAAATGAGTACAAAACTCCTACAAATACGAATATATGAACAGAAACCATACATCACAAGCATAAATCTGTGGAACATACTAAAAATCAAACAAAATCACAAGCATAAGTCTGTGAAACAAACTAAAAATCAATCAAAATCACAAGCATTAAGTCTGTCAAACACAGTAACATCACCCTAACCCTAGATCGACTGAACCCAGTCCAAAACAAAACCATAGATCGACTGAACCCAGTCCAAAATAAAACCCTAGTAGATCGATAGAAACATGATCAAAGACAAGGAAATCTGTTTAACCCCATTCGGGAAATGCAGTTCGTAACCATTACCTGACTGCTCAAACGAAATCGCACCAATCGCACACAGAACCCTTCTCTGGTCGATGTAATGGCAACACCACAGATATGGAGGTGTGAGGCTTGCTCAAGGGGGATAAGGAGGGCTAGAAACGTCAAAAATCACGGGGTCTTCAGCGGGATAATTTTTGGGGAGCCCTGAGGGTGCCCGAAAGTTATCAGGGAGAGGAAGGGAGAGGCGAGATAACGAAGAAGGGGTGAAAGGGATGAGGGGGGAGTTATTTCCGTTCCCAAACCCAGCCAAAGGGTTGGGTCCCACGTTTTATACCCGGTCTAATTTTTGAGGGGGGGTTTTGGCACCATCCAAGCAAGGCCTAAGTCCCAAGTGTAAGAGCACTTTGACGACCCTTTGGGTTTATGTCTCGGGCTAACTTGCGAGTTCCACCTACTAAACCTTATATTCACTCCCACAACGATTTCACACGCTTACAAGGAGAGTGATCAGATAGTCTCCATAGTTGCTGACAATAAAAGTCGGAACCATAGATTAGGAGAAAGCAAACACTTATGCCCCTTTGATCAAAAAAAAAAAACACTTATGCCCAAGGTCTTACCACTGGGCGAAACCCTCGAGATTTATTTCGTTTCACTGCTAATCGATGGAATTCACAAATTCGTTGTCAGGAAAAAAGTTGATTATTTTACAGAGCCGATAAAAATACAGTCACATACATTTTGTTAAGTATAGACACATTCTTTTTTTTTTTCCCCCCCCCTCAAAACAGAAATCAAGATTGAAGGGGATGGGCTCTGGCCCTTGTGTTCCACGATTGGTTTCTCTCCAATCGTTGGGTTTGGTCTCGGATTAGGCAGTCTATTGCTTTGTGCTTGTTGCTGCTTTCTCCTTGCCCTTTTAATCTTTGTCTCATTTTCAAAGGTTAATAATTTTTTTTGCTTTTCAAAAAAAAGATTGGCAAAAGCAGAGACACCCCTAAAAAGTGTTGTTTTGAAGCTCTTTTTCAATGGCTATCATATCATGGATGCCTCAATGTCAAACTTTGTAGCCGCAAGTGAGAAAATCAGTAATGGGAGTTTGTATTATAAGTACTTTTTAAACTGCCATTTTCAGAAACTTTCATTTTCGAAAAGTTTGTGGCTGTTATTTTCGTCTTTTTTTTTTTGGCATCTCATAAAACTAGGCAATCAAGTTCGCACAATCAAGTCTTGTGAACTCATGTTATTAATTGATTTGGTGGTTGCGAGTCATGTCTGATAGTTTATATAAAGTATTTGAAGTACGGTGTTTTGCTTTTGATAAAATTAGGAATGAGATTGGTCAATCTCTGCGTAAATTGGGTACATTTTGGTTAATTGGTTTATACAACAAAGGGGACAAAAAATGACAGAGAAACCTAAGAAATAAACATAACTCAAATCGTTAATTGGTTTATACAACTAAATTTCAAATCGTTTCGTACGTCATTAACAAAATTTCATGTCCAAGTAAAGTTTTTTTTTTTTTTTGTCCAAACAGAGTTTTAAGTAAGGTGGGCCAGGTTCACAAGAATGCAACAAAAATTATGAACATATGATATCATCATGACAGGTGCCATTGGTGAATTATGAAACAAAAAAAACCAGAAAGAGACTTGGGGCCATTCTGTTCACCCACCCCTGGCCCTCGAGTCTTAACAGGTAGAAAATAAGGGAAAGTGGAAAACAAAGCACTGTGTCTTGGACTCTGTGAAGTCTAATTTGATTTGGGTCGTGTTTGGTGGACACGATTTGTGGTTCCGGGGTAGCCCCCGAAACCTAAATCGGGATATTACGATAATTTGATGTATAGTTTGGGGTCTTTGTTGTGCCCTAAGGCAATACATGGTTATAGTCCTTTCGATCCGATCGTCTATCCCACAATCACGGTTGAGATATATTTGTTAACTATTATTAGTAATAATATACTTTTAACGGTAAAATTACATCTGTGAATCTGAACCATCAATTATGGGATGGACGGTCAGATTGGGAGGACTACAACCCTGTAACGCTTTGGGGCATTACAGGCTTCCCCCAATCTGGATATGTAAACCCTAGGTTATAAATTCTTGCAATACGCAGAAACCTATGTAACTTGTATTCTTTCTTTATTCAATACATAGTGAAAACTAGTGTGAGTCGTGAATTTACTAAACATTCTATTGGAGAACCACATAAAATTTATGTGCCTTGCGTTCTTATTTTCTTTTCCTAATTATTCTTTGCTTGTTGTGATTGTTAATTTCTAATTTCTGACTTAAACTCAAAACTGACTTATTACGTTTTACGAGACAAACTATTCTCTCACGATACATCGACTTAAAAACTGAATTATGCTAACTCCTGGCTTAAGTCGAATTCTCAGCACCTATGTCAGCAATTACTTTAGAGGTGGGTAAGGAATTGGGTAAATTAACTGACACCAAAACGAATTGATCTAGGTCTTTAGAGTTAGACCACTTGGGCTTCCATTGTTGAAACAGAGGCATTTTGAGTAGGTAGATAGGTCCACTGTTCTTTATTTGTAGTATTAGATAATGCACCATGAGGTGTGAACAGCTGACTTACAAACCTAAAACAATAACTACAAAGTTGGCTTTTAACCTCTAAATTCTTCACCAAAAAAGAAGATGGAGAATGACGTTTTGGGCAATTAATTAGGAAGCGTTCCACTAAGGGTGTTTTTAGAATAAACTGGTTTTTCATGTGATGTATTGTGAGAGAATGACCTGTCAAGATTTTTAAAATGAATTGTTTTCTTAGTCAGGCCTTCGTCGTCATTCAATTGCATTATCCTTTTCTTTCTCGAGATCTAATGGCTTGGCTAATCAAACGTTGGAGTTCATGACAGTGTAAATCATGGATGTAGCTGCAGCTGATCAAGAAGTTTGGCTGAGGCTATGTGTTTCTTTGCAAGTGAATCGTTAGTGGAATCAAGATAGCCTTTTTCAGTTTGGAATTGAAATTTGATGTCTTATTTTGGACAGATCATGTGGATCCTATTGTTTTGTTTTCTACTATTAGTGGTTGGTATCTTGCCAACTCGTTATATCTGTATCTTTTCCCTTCAGGCTTTAGGTTCATGGTGGGGCGTGATTATCGAGGCTCGGGGATGCCAACCTAGTTGGGATATCCGCGTCCCGTCGTGATGTCTTTTATGCCTTGGGTCCGTTTAATTATTGTAATTCGTTTTCAATAATTAATAAATTTCCTTTTGCTGAGAAAAAAATATCGATTCCACAGCAGACACGTAGTGGTACTATGTTTGGTTAGGAGAATTAAATGAGGGTTGAAGTGTCAATTACATTGGCTAAACGAGAGATCGCGCCTAAGACACGTGCACACACTCTCTTTCTCACTCTCTCTATCTCTAAATAAAAAAATTGAAAGTGTCGGAAATTAAGATTGGGGTTTGGAGGCTTCACATGCACAAATCTATACGTGGTTCGGCCAAATCGGACCTACTTCCATGGGGAGGGGGTTTTCACTATAATCCGGAGAAAATTCGAGCTTTGTGGTTACACACTCACTCACAATCTCACAATAATGAAACCTCACACAGTTCTCTCGTGTATCTCTCTCTCACACTCTCTGCCTCTCTCACTTTTGTCACACACAATAAACAAAGCATGTCCGAATATTTAAAGAGATACATAACAAAACCCTAAACCACTCCGTCCGGGCCTAAGCCCAACCGGCCCACACGGGGTGGAATCCCAACATAAAGAAGGGGTCTCAGAAGTCAAAGAAGCCGCCCACACTTGGCTAAGATTTTGGCTTTCTAGATTTGTAGAGATTTTGATAGATTTGTCTCTATCTCTAGATTTGTACAGAGTATGTGCTAGCGTTGTATCCATTCGATGCACTCAAGAAAGGAAAAACCTTTCGTAAAGTTTGAAAGGCGATTCGTTCGGAAGGCTTGAGGATTCAAGATTTGTCGATCACGCAAATGTGTAATTAACACGGATTCATCAAGTATATCTTAGAATTCGCAGTGAAACTACATGATCATCGAGTAAGATTACTTGTATTCGTTTCCCACAATGTTTCTAGTGTATGATTCCTTCCCATGATTTTTCTTATTTAGGATTTTCCACGTAAATCTTGTGTCGCGTGTGATTTCTTGCTCTAGTTTGTGTGATTGGATTTCCATTGCTTACAGTTTGTTTAATTCCTTGCATCGACTAAGGATTTTTACATACTATATACAAATGTGTTTGTGCCTCCCAAGTCTCCAAACCACAGTCATAATTTCCTAGACTTTTGATTTTTTATTGAGAAAGAGAGAGATGGCGTGAGCTTACTTGTTTCATTTTTTTTCAAACGGTTGATAGGGGAAAATCGGAAATTTTGTTTCTAGTGCAGGAATTTTTTTTATTTTATATTGTTGTTGCTGTTTCTAGTGCATGATTTTGTAAGACTCGAATCCAAATATCACGTCTAGTAAGAGAATGCATGCCTCATCCCTTAAATCAGCACCTTGCCTCTTTTAGCTTATTATGTCAAAGTTGTGTCAAATTTTCAAACTTTGGTTGAAAGTACCTTTCAAAGCATCTACAGGTTTCATAATAATTCAGTTTATAGGACCATGTTTGTGTATGAATGAGGTCAAGCTTTGCCACGAATCGTGTCACAAGCCACCCACTGAAGATACACAGCCATGCGGGATTGTTACATCCGTCAGAGAGTATTGTCCCGTTACACGACAATACCAATATATATAAGGAATCCCACTGCACCTATAACAACGAGGCCGACGTTAAAATCTTACCGAGTCCGAGTTTCTAGCACCGAAGCAACACCTCATTGGTCATTTTCACTGAATAACGTGGTGTGGTCATGATGCTTTTGTCGTAGTTTGCAATGACAATATACAAGGACGTTTGCAAAAAAATGGATGTATAGTCTTCACTGTTAACATCACAATTCACAAACTTAGGCCACCCCCTTTTCTTTCTTTCTTTCTTTTTTTTTTTTTCCGTGTAACTTATCTTTACATTTGTTTTTTCTGCATTTCAAAATTTTCTTGCACCAAAATACAAATATTACTATAAGGATAATCGAACTTAATAAATCAATAACTTTGAAAGTTTTTTTTTTTTTTGGTACACAGCAAGGGTGGGAGATTTGAACCTTGGTACATTGTGGGGAACCGTGTAACTTAGGATGATTTGTTTTTTCTGCATTTCTACAAATGTATCAAAAATCAATTTCGGATTTTAAGTGCCTCGAACACAAATAATACACATCTTGAAACATTTTGAAAACCATTGAAACCATTTTTTCAACATATTTGTGTCCCGATGAGATCTTAACGATATCGGATTGAGTTAATTTTGGTACCCTTATAGTACTCGACGGTCGCCCAGCACGGGTCTGCGCAGAGTTTCCCATTGTGGGGCAAACAAGACCCTTATCACTTGCGCTGCCAACCACTTTGAACTTTTGAAAGGTTGAAACAAGACCCTTTATAATCGAACTTAATAAATCAATAACTTTGAAAATAAATCAATTTTTTTTTTTTTGGTACACAGCAAGGTGGGAGATTTGAACCTTGGTACATTGTGGGGAACCGGGAGGTGTTGCTCCAGACACGTGGGTATGATAGACTCCATAAACAACACCAAAAAAATTCAAAAATCAAGTCGCAACATCACGGAAAAAATAAGTTGAAAAAATTAGAACATAAATGAAAACAAATTTTCATAAATTTGACTCGGATTGAGTTAATTTTTTTTTTACCTTGTCCCATTTTTTTTTTTTTTTACTTCAAATTCATTAACACTTCGTTTCCCATTGTGGGGCAAAAAATTTGTAAACACCACTTGTGAACTTTTGAAAAAAATTGTGAAAAAATCTAAAGGACGCGGAGACACGTGGGTAAAACTTTCTAAAATCACAAAAACAACATCACAAATTTTCATAAATTTGACTCCCTTTTTTTACCTTGTGCCATTTTTTTTTTTTTACTTCAAATTCATTAACACTTCACAAAAATTCGTAAACACCACCCTAAAAATCGTAAAAATCACCACAAAACTTTCTAAAATAAACAACCACAAAAATCCATATTCGGGACCACAAATATTCGTAAAACGACCCACAAATTTTATAAAGAGTGTACGTACGGTACAACCCAAAAATAAAATCGACCATAAAAATGATAAAAGCGAGTCACAAAAAAATCGTAACCAAATACTTATCCTTGAAAGTGACATGCTATAATAAAAAAACGTGCAAAGAGACAGGTTGGTGTTGATTGTGGAGAGAATTTGAAAACTCTATATCCGTGACTAGGGGTGGAAATGGAGAATTTAAGGTGTGCCTTATTTGATTTTTCAACACAGTGTGAAAAAGGGCTTTGCATTAAACTGAAAAAAGCGGATTTGTGGAAGGTCTAAAGAGATAAGAAAAACAGAGTCGTGTTTCGAAATCAGGTTGTTGAAATTTGTCGTCTTTTTTGACCTCAACAATTAGGAAGCAGAGGAAATAGAGATGGCTAGCACTGACTGATCTCCCTGCAAATAAACGTCTAGAATGTTTTTTTTTTTTTTTTTTTTTTTTTAGCACTGATGCAGTGAAACGTATGATTAACCAACTTAACAGAACTACGTAACTTCTAGAAGAAATACGAACAAGAGCAGGGACGGAGCCAGGAATTTCACTACGTAGAGGTGATTTTTTTTTTTTTATAAATTATTTTTCAATTACTTACATCTTTCACCTTATAATATTTTTTTACAACTTTAAAAAATTTATCTAATAGAACTATCAAACGAAATCCATATAACATTACACATTTGAAAATATGGACAATTTTTTCAGGTGTCGTGAATAGTAAAAAAGTGGAGAAAAAATTTGGGACGGAGGGAGTATAAAGTACTAATAGGAAGTCGTGGCAAGTGGTGAATCAAGTTATGGATCGAGGAAACAACAAAATGGGAGAGGACAGAAATTTACAAATTTTGACAATTTGTGCCCATGATGCTTCAGTTAACCCAAAAAAAATGGGAGACAATTTGTGCGGATCTTATATCTACGGCTCTACGCACAACAAAAAGTCTCAATGGGCCATTTCTTGTAAGTACAGGCATTGAAACATTTGAACTAAACCAAGGATTTAAACTCAAATTCGTTATCAATGACAAGGATGGAAACTCAATTACGTTCTCAGTGACGAGCATGGACGCAAGGGCGAGTTGCTCTGGGTGACCGCCCTATCCAAGGTTCATTTTTTTTTTTTTATAAATATAATAATTTTTAAAAAAATTATATAGATTTGCCCCCAACTAAATATTGTTGTACTGTTCGTGTGAGAGCCCACTTTGGAGGCATGTCAGTCCCACATCAGAATGATGTGGGAAATGAAATTGATATATAACGTTTCGTCACTAGCTACTGTATAACTCGATCGAGATGAATTTTTTAAGCCACGTGATTAGGCTAACGGTTAGTAGGTCAGCTAAGGCGGGTTGTTAGGGTAATTCGCCAATCTGTCCCAGCTCAGTGAGTTGGTGTTTGGCCAGAATTGAATGGGATTCTAGATAAAGTTTACCCCGTTCCATAAAATGACTTAAATTCAATAAGTCAGTAGAACTTATTTAAATCGACTTTTTGAGTTGATATATTGTGAGCAGTGAGTGACATGTCTCGTAAAAACACAATAAGTCAATTTTGTAGGACAAGGCACTTTGTTAGCTTTTTTTGTTGTTGAATTTTCTGTTCTGGTTTGTCCGTGTCGAACATAAAATATAAAGGTGATCCAAAATATATACATATACATAAAAGCTTAAATTCATGGAATCTTCAATAATAAAAAAAGGCCTTCAATATTATATCTTACACTTTCTCCATTTCAAAAACAAAAAATAAAAATAATAATCTACTAGTACTTTCTTCCTCATTGAGTCCAGAGCCCAACAAACGAGCCCAGAACATACAAGCCTGGCACATTGTTAGCAGATCAAAAAATATACCAGCCGAGCCTAGAAAATCCAGTAGGTATACCTGGGAATCTTTCTGGACTATACCCATGCTAATCTTTCTGGACTACCCACTTCAGAAAGTTTTGAACTTAGGATTGGGCCTACTGACCCTTAAGTACGGATTCTAGATTAGTAGTTTGATTGGTTTACGTTTTTTTTTTGTTGTTGTCAGACTATAGGATGTTAGCATGTTAATTGAGTTACATTATTACAATTTACAAGTGATATCGATACCGTTCCATCAATTTCTAAGAACTAGTACACAACCAATTGAACTAGAAGCTATTGTCGAGTGGCTTTACAGTTTACACTACCGTAAATTTCACACAATCTTACTACTTGCCCATAGCTTATCAAGGTGTATATCCACTAACTGTACTGTAGGATTTTTTTCTTGTTAGGGTGTCTAGAGCTTCGACGGCCCTGATGCCGTACACTAGGGCCTATCTTCATGGTGTTCTCTAGCACCCTTGGTCCGCTTACACTGAGCTAATTTCTTTTTGAATATCTCTATTTTCTTCCCGAATTTCTCTAATCTCGTTTATTCTTTATTCACATAAACTTCCTCTAACATTTATTCAACTAATGTTCACAAACAGCATGTAGGTCGCGGTTCGATTCTCGGAAACAACCTCTTTGCTTGCAAACCCCAGACTCCGCATATGTCGGAGCTTCGTGCACTGAGTACGTCCATTTTTTTACGATCGCGAACAGGGTAAAGTAAAAGCAGAAGAAATAAAAAGACAAAGCAAGAAAGAAAAAGTGGTATACTATTCTCCGAATGTAGGAGAACTCCTGGACATACCATCATTGCTGCTTCATCCTCCTTTTTCTTTTTCACAAAGAAAAAGTATGAACAACATTAATATCCATTCATACATAATCAAACAAAAGATTAAAATTTCATGCCCAGCCAAAATCTTCACAATGGCGTTAATTTCGCCTGAATCATCAGCAGACCACAACCCCATCGACTTCCGTGCTCCGCCACCTTCTCCGGTCGCCTCCGCCGCCGCTCCTCCGTCACAAACGACGACGTCTTGTCCAACTTCCTCCAACACTCTCTCCACGTCCCCAACCTCACTTTACCCGATAAAGTCTTCCCCCGGCAAAAACCCATCCAAAACCCTCCGAAAATCGACTTTCTCAATCTGACCGACGCCGTTCAAGAAATTCTCGACTCTGTTTCTGGTACCGGTTGTTTTCAGCTCGTGAATCATGGGATCAGGGGAGAAGTTGTTAAATCGGTTAAGAGGGCCGGTGCCGGAGTTTTTGGGTTGTCACCGGAGAAGAAGGCGGCGGTAATGAGATCGCCGGAGAAGGTATATGGGTTTGAGGAGTTTCGTGGAGAAGATGAGAGAGAGATGGAGGAAGAGTTTGTTTGGTGTAGAGATGAAGGGTTGGAGTTGGAAATGGAGGGAGTTTGGCCACTTGGATATTCAAATTTCAGGTAATTAACGGTCACATTGAAATTGGTTGTTTTTGGTAATTAATTAATTTTGATAGCAATCGCCTAACTATCAATATTTTGAGGTATTGATTTTATGTTTTTATAAAACAGAATAATAACAAGTGTTTCATCTATTATTGGATTTTTCTGTAATAAACGAAGCAAACAAAATTTTAACCCGTTTTGTGATTTTCGAAAGAGATTCTAAAATTAATTCGATTATTAAAATTATGAGAAATTGATCATTATCCCAAGAATCTCTTAATAAATTCTAAATCCTTCATATTTTTTCTATTTGCTTTATGCACAATACGTGTAAATCATTCTTTCAGGTACTTTCGTGACAACATCAACATTTACGAATGCATATTACCGTAAATTCAAAATATATCTAGTTATCTACAACATCAACATTTACGAATGCATATTTTCTGCTTTTGGAATTTGGATACAAGTTATTTGGTGGACCTTTATGTATGAAAGTTTGGATTTATTTCGTAGAATTTATTTTTTTAGTATTCATTACAAATTGGCAGGAAATCAAAATGGGAAAAAAAATTGTAGCCAATTATGGGATTTCAATATTTAAAATTGGCGGCCAATAATTTAGTTGGTGATGTAGAAAAATTACCAACCAAAAATTTAGTTGGTGATAGTGAATACATTCCCCGACTGGAATTTAGTAGGCAAATTCCAACACATGCCCGACTGGAATTTAGTAGGCAAGTTCCAACACATTCCCGACTAGAATTTAGTAGGTAAATGTCGAAGCATTTTCCGACTAGAATAATATTACCGACTAAATTTTGGGTCGGGACCCATTGTCGCCAATGTATACACCTTGGCCGACTAAATATTTTTTAGTCGGCGACGACATTTGCCGACAAGCATTACCCGACTAAAAATTCCGACAAAAAATCTAGTTCGGAAAATATTTTGCCGACTAAAATGGCCACCTTAGCCGACTAGAATTTAGTCGGGAATTGTGAAATTTCTTGTAGTGTTAGTTGAACGTAGTTGTAGATGTACTCATATTGCACCATGTACACATGCGTCTCTGTACAAATTGATCGCTAACATGCGTTCTTTCTAGTGACCTATCGAATTCTCTGTTCGTGCTATAAAATCTCAACTTTCTTTGTGATAGTAAAAATGGGCTCTCTTTTCCGGTCACGTTCTATACTTGCACTCTATGTGTGCGTATCGATCAAACTTTCTATGTGACAAATTCTATAAATCACATTGCAGCAATAAAATGGAAAGACTTTTGGTGGAGATAGAGAAGGTAGCTGGAAAAATCTTCCAAGTTCTAAAGGAGCACACCATGAAAAACCCAATATGTGAAAATGGCAAGATCACAAAAGATGAAGAAATTGCCAAATCCATCTGTTATCTGTACAAACATTGCAGCAACAACAATGGTGATGAGTGGGCCAGCACACTGAAATATGATGTGATTAGAATGCTGGTAAGGGGTTCAGATCACTCTCATGCACTGTGTTTGCACCTCTGTGATGGATCTTCAGAGTTCCATGTTTACTCCAAGAAAGGTTGGGTTTCTTTTTGCCCAGATAAAGATGCCATAGTCATCACAATTGGAGATCAAATCCAGGTAAAGTTTCTTCTTTTTGCCCAGATAAAGAAATGCTTAGATACTCAGATTTCATGCATCATTGGCGTATTAATTATGGTTAATTACTTTATGATATTTAATTGCTAAGCCAACCAGCAGCACGGGCACAATGGTTAGTGGACAAAATTATTACATTTTTGAGTTGTCACTTTAGTCCCTGTGAAGTGGGAAAAGGGGAGCTGCTCTGCAGCGCGTGCACAGCATCGTGTTGTGCACATCCGGGCCGTCCATTGTTCGGATGGACGACCCAGATTTCATCTTGAAATTTCATCTCGTTATCGTGCGTTCAAGATGAAATCTGGGCCGTCCATCCGAGCAACGGACTGCTCAAATGTGCACAGCACCGTGCTGTGCATGGGCTGCACAGCAGCAAACTCAGGTCCCTGTGAAGTGTGAACGGCCTCAAATCATTCATTATATCACATATTCTACTAAAGTTAATGTACTAAATCATTGCAATCTTTGTGCCACTTACAATATTTATTTAACGTACGTAAGCTTTACTGTTAAGGATTTTCCTTTTTCTCTCTCAGGCAAGGAGGGGTGAGGGGTACATGCATGTGGTAAAAAGGTCAATTCTAGTTGGAAATTCACCTAGAGAGCTTATTTAGTGATTTGAGTTTACCATAGAATTCTGTGTACTTAAACACCGAGGTAGTAGTTCAAGTAGTTGGAGAAGCAAACATAAACATAAGGTTGCTCCTCTCCAACCGACTAGATGGTTGAGAGAGCGGGTTTCAATTTAACTTGCCATTCGGGGAGTGTCTGGTGACAGAGCCCCCGCAGCATGGTCATAGATTCATAGATTAATATTTCCTGCCCGGCCTAATCTGCTACAAAGTCCGAACATTCTAGGTTGGGTGAGTTCACCAGTTGATCAAGAGGTCGCTAAACTTGTTCAATCCAGGCCATCCTTTTGGACTAGGGAAAAAAAAAAAAAAACACTTCATTATTAACAAATTTGTTATTGAGGTCCAGCATGACCACAATAAGCTAAAGGACAAAATCATTAGTACAATGTTGAGCTGTCACTTTAACCTCTGTGAAGTGCCACTAATCATTCATTCGGACATATTCTACTTAAGTTAACGGACAAAATCATTACAATTTTTGTACTAATCATCATATATTTAACATGAGTAATCTTTACAGTTAAGCATTTCCACCTTTTTCTTTCACAGGCATGGAGTGGTGGGAAGTACAAGCATGTGATAGGAAGGCCAATTTTCAAAGGAGGAGGTGAAGAAGAGTGTATCTCCGTGGCTTTCCTCTATTCTCCCCCAAATATCAGCAATAGTTTCAAAACAAGTGAAGGGATCAAAACCATATCACTTGGTCAACAAGCTCTAGTGGCAATACTTTTAACTCTTGTTTACCATTTTTGGGTTCATTTCACTTGATCATCAAAGTCATCTCACTTTCTCAACAAGCTATGATCAATAGCTTTTTTCAACAAATTACTATCCAAAGGGTGTGATTGTTTTGATGAGCGGGTTGGATAAGGGCAGGTGCTTCATCGATCATGATACCAATGGAGTATAGTGTCAGATGTCAAGGGTTTGTTGTGTCCCTGATTTTATTCACAATATCAACTCAACAAATAGTTGTGGAACAACCAATTTACGTTTTTTTTTTTTTTTTTTTAGTGCCATGAGGGGATTAGTGGTTTCGATATGTACAGATTATGATTAAATTTTCCATATTGTTACCAATGTGGTTTGGTGACAAATGGTTGTCAATATCAGTTGTGTAGAGATCGCAGGTTTGGTTTTCCATGATTGTTGAAATTATAGAGGGGTGACGGATTGGATTTAATGTACTATTAATGTATTACCGAACTATCTCATGTTTAGCATATCCTTGTCGGCGCCTTTACTAGCCAACAAAATGGAAAACTAGAAGGAATAGAGTATAATATGCCTAATCAAAGAAACTCCTGTATCGATATTCTACATTCCATTTTGAGTTATTTGCAGTTCAAAAAAATGTATAGACAAATTCAGAGATTGCATTTTGGATGTACTTGTATCATAAGGTGATGCACTACTTTTGGACACGTGTAAAGAATCATGCCTAATGATTGTTGAAAATGCTGATAAAAAAATATCAGAAAAAGCCACTATTAAAATTTTGCTAATAATATCTTAACATGCGTATGCTAATAATATCCTAAGGTTTTTCTCTTTTTTAAAAATCCTTCTATATTAAAAGGAAATCCTACCATTTTTCTTTCGCTTCAAACCCGTGATTAGTATTCACGTTTTACGTTTTCCACCCTTGAATGTAAATTCTATGTATGCAATTATTCAATGTAGATTCTATGTATGCAATTATTCAATGTAGATTTCATGCATGTAGTCATGATTTTAAACACATTTTAGAAGGTTCAACGTATGCATTAAACACATGATTTTAATCCATCGCATGAAGTCATTATTTGATTTTCTGTTCTGGTGTAGGTAGATAGTCATCATGAACTTAGTACTTGCATTAATATTCATCTAGATTAATTAAAAACATATTGGAAAGTTCAATGTATGCATTAAACACATTTTAGTTCTTTGCATCTAATTGTTGGTAGGTTCAATGTATGCATTTATATCTAAGTTCATTCTTATCTTTTTGGATGTATTCATTAATTAGGTTCATTTCATTTAGAGTTCTAGGAATTAGAAGAGTCTTTCCCGTGGATTATAAATCGAGATGGAATCTTTCATTTGGGACAGAGAGTTGATTAATGAATTGAGTTTACAAGGTTGAGGCCATTGTAATTGGGGATTGGGCTGCAGTCCTTCCTCGCAGAACCACCTAACCCTTGCGAGGGTGAAGCACCTCTATCTCTTCTCTCTCTCCTTCTCATTTTCTCACTCTTTGTTCTTCTTTACACACTTCTCCAAGTAATATTCTTATTTCCCCACCCAAAACCACCACGATTCCTATTGTATCTTTGAAATACTCAAGTGCCCTAAAACCGTCCTACAAGAACACGAACAAGGAATTTGCTTTTATTCCAAAATTCAATTTCCAAATTAACCAAGCACAAGAATGGGATTACCTAGGAATCAATTCTGGGAATGCCCAATGCTAAGACACATCCAAACATGACCTCACAAGGATCCACTTTTAACACCTATAGCTTAATGTATGCAATTATTCAATGTAGATTCTATGTATGCAATTATTCAATGTAGATTCCATGCATATAGTCATGATTTTAAACACATTTTAGAAGGTTCAACGTATGCATTAAACTCATGATTTTAATCCATTGCATGTAGTCATTATTAGATTCTATGTATGCAATTATTCAATGTAGATTCTATGTATGCACTTATTCAATGTATGCATTTATATCTAGGTTCTTTCGCATATCTTATTCAATTATTCATTAATGGGTTTGTGGTGGAGAAAACAAATGATTGGATACATGAACTCAGTTCAAAAAATTAGTGAGTGGGTTCTTTGCTCTTCTTTTTATTGCATTCAAATTTGATGATGGTTTTTCTGTAGAATTGGATTTTTCTGAGCAATCAACGCTCTGAAGTTACACGGAGTATGGGAGAAAAGGAAGAAGTATCCTTTATTTGAATAAATTTTGTATATTGGTGTTGCAAGTAATTGATTTAATCTATATTTGAGTACATTTCGGAATTTCCGGTATCTAAGCATCTAGCATTGCTCAATTTTGGTATTCAAAACTGGCAGTCGGAGGCATCACTTATACAATCCGATGTTAATGTTTTTTAGTTGTACACTTCCTTGAAGTATAAATAGCAGAAAATGGGCTTCCTTCGTTTTTTTTTATTTTGGGCAAGATGTTGGTTGGCCAGAAGGAAATAAAAACAAAGTACAAAAGCACGAGCACGAGACTCTATGCGTGCATGGAGCCTTCAACTAGTAAATAAATAAATAAATTGTTCCAAGCCCTGAGCAAAGCCAAGCAGGCTTTTTTGCTTTAGACCCCCAAATACTTCCTGAAGATAAGGGCCCCCAATTTGGCGTAGTATCAACCAAACTAAAAGCCTACATATTAAGCCCGGAAAAAGGTCCATCGCATTAGGGGGCCCAAACACTAGAGAGGTCTCAAATCCCAAAAGAGTTGAAATGCTCAAATCGGAAAAAAGATGCTTTTAAATTTTTGTAGGACACTTCGAATTTTGTTTTTCAAAATTGATTTATTTTTTTAAAATGTTATTTGGAAAAAGCACATAAAGGATCTCATTTTAAAAGTTTACCTTCGTCTCAAAAAAAAAAAAAAAAAGGTCCAGCCCTGCAAATAAACGGATAAGTTAATTTTTGGAAGTGGATAAATGGGTAAAATAACTAAAGATTTCACAATAACATATAATAAAGAAACATTAGGCACAAATTCAAACAATCTTCATTAGGCACTGTAGCATATATTAAAAAACTTTTAAACATAAGAACAAAAGTCTAAATCATCGTTGTTTTTTTTTTTTTTACCACTAATCCTGACGAGTTTTCAATCTTGGGAAATCATCAGTATATTATATGTCAAAAATAAATGTATTAAGTTGATCATTGCGTACAATATATAAATTTTACCGGAGAAAACTCTTTTAAATGAAACTCGACAAGGCGAATAAACTTTTTCTTTAGAAAGTTAGAAAATGAGCCGGATGGATTCACATGCCACACACACATGCAAACTTGTAACTCACTATTTATCTCGGTAAAACGAGCATTAAATTTCTAAGGGGCTAATTGATTTAGTTGAAATAGTTGAAAACCCATGATAACACACTAAATAATTAACCCAATTCCCCAAATCTCCGAATCTTTGAGCGTCTTCTATCGATCTCTATATTTCCATTTTAGAGATCGGGTCGTCTCCCCTTTTCTTCAACTTTTTATACTTTATGAGACAATATAAAGATTCACACCACTATTTGGGTCTCTAAATCTCTAAAATTAATGATTGGTTCCTTCAAAAAGTTAAAAAAACGAGGGACAAATTACATAATTTTTTCTCCGGTCTCTAAACTAGAGATATAGAAATTGGTAGGAGATGAACATTTTTTTTTTAGTAGGTGTAAAAAAAAAACAACGCCAGATATTTCACAGGCCTCGAAGAATTCGTGTCAAAGGGAGCTCAGATCCTCTATGCCGAAAAACTCATGTGCCTCTGTGCCGAGGGGTTTTCCGGTCGTTAAATCACCCAGAAATATTAAAACATAAAAACAAAAATCACAATCCAATAGCCCAAAACCCCTCGGCACAGGGGTTTTGGGCACAGAGGATCTGGCACCTGTCAAAGGGTCAGTTAACCAGTACTTACTCCGCACCGAATTTAAAAGCCTGTAAAAACTCTGTGCAAGAAGATGGATGCTTAGGCCATCTGTAGAGGTGGTGTTAAATCCACAAAATAGTCCGTCACTAACCCAGTCAGGGCCGGCCCTGAGTTTTTAAGGGCTTAAAGCGATAATAAAAAAATGGGCCCTTTACGAATTATTAAGATAGGCATAAAAAAACTAAGGACTTTCCCTAAACAAAAGAGCATCAATAAGAAAGAATACCAAATATAATAACTGACTATTTCAATATTTCAAAAGCGATTAAATTTTTCACGTGATTCCCCTAAGGTCCTACCAATAGCATAAACAAATCTACTCAGTTAATCATCAAGCCCAAGTTAAATTAAACAATGCTTCTAAACCTCATAAACAAAACAATTAATTTCAAAACCCTAAAAAATAGAATCAATACTTGAAATTAGCTTGAGATTTGTGAGAAGGAATAGCATTTAACACTAATTGAGCCTTGATTAATTTCAAGATGCCACCCGACCCACTCTATTTTTCTTCTTGACTGAATCTGACGCGAACTTCTTCTTCATCTTCTCGTCGCTCTCGAGAAGTCTCCATATTTCCAATTCAAATGGGGAAAAAAAAGGTGTTGTACGTGTATAATGGTTGAGAATTGGGATGTCCTTTCAAAATGAAAAAAGGGCCTTATTGATTACAAAACTACAAGTCTGCCATTGAGATTTGGGCCTATTTCATTGGGTAAAAGTTTTTGGGCCTTTAAATTTAAATTAAGATGGGATGGGCTGTTTTTTTGGGGATTTATATATATATATATATATATATATATTTTTTTTTGAAGATTTCCCGCGTGGACCGTGGAAAACACCTTTTGAACACATTGGACGGCTCGGATCGTCAAAAAAATACTCGGATCATGGAGGTCTGGAGGTCCGGATTAGAACCGCGTCCTATATATATATATATATACAATAAACTTCCAATAAGGGACCTTTTTTTTAAAATACCATGCGGACCTGCCCTTTTTCGACTTTCCGGACCAAATTTCGACGATCCGATCCGCTCAATGTTTTTAAAATGTGTTTTCAAGGGCCTACGCGAAGAATCTCCGAAAAAAAATACCCGGAAGGGCTTGATCCGAGCAGTTTCCGATAAAAACTGTCGAAATTTGGTCCGGAAAGTCGAAAATGCCCCTAGGTCCGCATGAAAAGTTAAATAAGGGTCCCTTATTAGAAGGGGATCCTATATATATATATATATGATCAACTTCTAATGAGGGATCCCTCATTTTATTTAAAATGAGGACATCATGCTTCCCGACCAAATTTCGACGATCCGAACCGTTAGATGTGTTTAAAATGTGTTTTTAAGGTATATAACGTTTTTAACAAAAACTGATCGGATGAAGCCCTTACGGGTATTTTTTTTGGACAAATCCTCGCGGTAGACCTTAAAAACACATTTTAAACACATCTAACGGTTTGGATCGTCAAAATTCAGTTCGAAAAGTGGAAAAATTGCTTGGTCCTCATTTTATTTAAAATGAGGGATCCCTCATTAGAAGTTGATCCTATATGTATATATATAGGGTCAGGATCCACTCAGGACTCCCTGACTTTAAAAAAATCCGAACCTCCCCTCTCCCGGCCAAATGGTCGGGATCTGAAACCGTTGGATGTGTTTAAAATGTGTTTTCAAGGGCCTACGCGAAGATTCGACAAAAAAAATGACCGGGAAGGGCATCATCCGAGCAGTTTTTCATACAAACCGTAGGATATATATTTCATGAAAAACTGCTCGGATGAAGCCCTTTCCGGTCATTTTTTTTGCCGAATCTTCGCGTAGGCCCTTGAAAACACATTTTAAACACATCCAACGGTTCGGATCCGGACCATTTGGCCGGGAGAGGGGAGGTCCGTATTTTAACAAAGTCAGGGAGTCCTGACTGGATGCTCTCTGTATATATATATATTTTATATTTTATTATTATTTATAGAGGGCGGATCTAGTCCGGGATCCGAACTTCCGGACCTCCATGATCCGAACATTTTTTTGACGATCCGAGCCGTCCAATGTGTTCAGAAGGTGTTTTCAAGGGTCCACGTGGGAAATCTTCAAAAAAAAATACCGGGAAGGGCTTGATCCAAGCAGTTTTTGCAAAACTGTAAATATACAGTTTTTGTGAAAAGCGCTTGGATCAAGCCCTTCCCGGTTTTTTTTTGAAGATTTCGCGTGGACTTGAAAACACCTTTTGAACACATTGATTGCTCGGATTTTCCCAAAACAATTTGCAACACAAAAACAAACCCCATTTTCTTCCAGTCAGGGATCCTGGATCCGTGGATTATGGGGATTATATATATATAGCCTAAATTTCTAGTCCACACTCCCAGAAATAAGGAAAAAATGGGGTTTTTTTGTGTTGCAAATTATTTTTGGAAAATCCGATCCGTCCAATGTGTTCAGAAGGTGTTTTCAATGGTCCACGCGGAAAATCTTCAAAAAAAAATACCGGGAAGGGCTTGATCCAAGCAGTTTTCGCAAAAAATGTATCGTCAAAAAAAAATTTGGATCATGAGGTGCGGAAATTAAAAGTCCGGATGTGAAGCAAACCCTATATATATATATATATATAGAAAAGACTTCACATCCACTCCTCCCGGATTTAAGAAAAAATGAATTTTTTTTGTGTTTTGCAAATTTTTTTTTGAAAATCCGAGCCGTCCAATGTGTTCAGAAGGTGTTTTCAAGGGTCCGCGCGGAAAATCTTCAAAAACAAATACCGGGAAGTGCTTGATCCAAGCATTTTTTTCGCAAAACTGTATTACACATTGGACGGATCGGATCGTCAAAAAAATATTTGGATCATGAGGACCGGAAACGGAAAGACCGGATGAGAAGTGGATCGTATATATATATATATATTTTATTTCTTTTTTTGGTACATCGGAATAGAATGGGGATATATCTATATATACATAACACAACTACCTATTGGGGGGCCCTAAAAATTTGTTAATTTTGGTGGGCCTAAAGCCCGAGCACCTTGGGCTGCCCAGGGCCGGTGCTGAACCCAGTAAGGTAGCTTTTCCTCTTTTTTTGCTTGTAATAGTGTAATTAAGGGGTGGTTAAATTGTGTACGAGTTGGGAAAAAGTTAGCCGAGAAGTTAACTGGGACATGTGCTCTAGCTACAAGAGAAGAGATAGAAGAGAGGAGAGAGACAGAGAGACAAGAAAAAAAATCGTGCCTTTAGCTTTGACACAACAGAGAGAAAAGAAAAAAATTGGAATAATAATACAGACACACCCTTTCAGCCACATTCTACCACACCCTCACTCACATGTGGGTGGTCTCCACATGTGGTCCCCACACCCACATGTGAGTGAGGGTGTGGTAGAGTGTGGCTAAAAGGGTGTGTCTGTATCATTTTTGAAAAAATTGTGCCTTTAGCTCTGACACAACATGAGAGAGAATGGATGAAAGATAAAAGTAGAAGAGAGAGAATGGATGAAAGAGAGGTGAGAGGGGATGACACATCTGTTATTGGTGTACTTTTTAAAACTTTAACAATATTTTAACAAAATCACTGCAACACTCATTAACTTAACAACTCATTTTGTCATAACAACACATAAATGGGTCCCACTTTTTACACTTTTGTGTCATATAACATCACATTTTTAACTACACCACTAGAGATGGCCTTATTAGCGTCATCAGAAGTGGGGTATGATCTTCCTACCATAGCTGAGGTAAATGTATTCCGTGCCATTCTTTCCGCCTAATCTGCTTACATTTAGAGCCCGTTTGGCTGGTGGATTTGATTTGAGGGTGGATTTGTAATGAGGGTGGATTTGTAAGGAGGGTGAACCCACATCTTAAGAAGGGTGGATTTGTAATGAGGTGTTTGGATGGTTTTTTGAGGAGGAGGACTTGGAGGGTGGATAAGAGGGCAAATGACCGAATTGCCCTAAGTTTATTAATTTCATTATAACTAAAATAAATACATATTAATTAGAATAAATACAAAATAAATACATAAATATATTTATTCTATATGAGATGTTAAAAAATAATATTTCAGCGAAAAAATTTATAAAAAATAGTAATAAATTTATGAATGTTTAATAAAAAAATTGACTACAAAACTAACAAAAGTTTAAAAAAGATAAAAAAGAAAAAAGAAAAAAGAAAAAAGAAAAAAACACTAAGATGGTAATAATATTTTAAAAATAAGAAAACAACTCTAGGCTAACAAACTTACATGATTCAAGTAAAAAAAAATGTCAAATACCCAAAATGGGTGTAGTGCGTTGCACCTAATCAAATTTCTAAAAAATCACTCATGTAAAGGCATTGTCCCAGACTCCCAATGTAATTCATCTTCCCCAAAAATCTTTATTGCAGATTTGTGGTAACTGTTGCAGATTGGTAGGGATGGGTGCTCATAAAACCTTCGGCTTCCCATGGATAATATCGCAGAGACAGATCTGCCTTTGATCATCATCTTCTTTCTATTTTCTTTTGCTTTCTATGATTCCCTCTGCGTGCATCTCGTCGGAACTGCCGGAACAGGCGAAAACTCACCGGAACACGCCTGCATTTTTGGGTAATTTTTTGGTAATTCATTTAATTTTACTTATTACCCAGTGTTTGTTGGTTAATTTGAAAAATTATCCATGAAATTAGTTTTGGGTTTTGCTGTTGCTAGATTTCTTCTTCTGTCTTCATTTTCCCTTCGATTTTGCTTCTATTTTACACGAAAAGGGGGTGGATTTGCAGGGGCAAAATCGACCCTATCTGCCCGGATATACTAACGACAGGGGTGAAGGAGGGCTTCGCAAATCCACCCGCGGGTGGATTTGCAGTCTGAACAGTAAACTAGTCCGGGGGTGAAGAATTCTTGCCAAAGAGTGGATTTGTGGTGGGACCAGGAGATGGAGTAAGGGCGCTTGGCTAATCCGGGCACAAATCCACCAGCCAAACAGGCTCTTAAAGATTATTTGCTTCAACTGTTTGTGTGTGTGTGATTCTTAAGAACATGGTTTCTTTCCCGAAAGTTTGCCCCTTGACTTGACTAAGGTTTCAAGTTCGATTACAAAATGGCATGGCCCGGCACGACACGATACGATTAAAGAAACGGTGCGCCACGACACGGTTTAGTAAACAGGCCGGCATGACACAACACGAAGTATGGTTGGAACGAAATTAAATGGGACCTGCCGGTACAGCACGGCCCGTTTGACACCTTTATCAATACTACATTTTGATGGGTTCATTTTTCATCTTCTCCAAAATTGTAGTACAATAGTAGCAAATCATTTTTCCTCCATGGGGTCAGGTGACCCCACAGGTATGAATGTAGCGTCCCCTTTGAGTGGAATGACATTTGTACCCTTGGATTGGGGTGGAAAAGGGAATGTTTGATGTGTCTTTGTTCTTTTTCGTTAGTTTTCTAACATCTGTTAGTAATTTGACTAAAGGGAATGAATGTGATAGTTGGAGGACTAAATAAACAAAATTGATAGTTTGGGAATGAAATAAAGAACTGGAGTGTAGATTGAGGGATGTTTTGGGAAAAAAAAAATTCTAAAATCTTTCATCCTCGCAAGTGGTAGCTAGCTCATGCGGTAGAGCTTTTGGATGTCCCACACTGTATCTCAGATCGAGTCTCATTCTCCACCCCCATGTACTCCCTCCGTCCTAATTTCTTGGCCCCCTTTTGGGGAAGTGGGTTTTTAAGGGGTGTGAAAATTTTGTATTGACTTTTCTATTTTGCCCCTAAATCCAGTCAATATTACTGTGACCAAATTTGTGAGGCTAATTTATTATATGAAAGTAAAAACATATTCAATATGGATCTTGTTTGATAGATATCAATTAGTTTTATTATACAAAATTTTCAAAATCATAAAAACCGTTATAAAATAAAAGATAATAGACTAGCCAATTAAGATGGGAAAAGTACTTTTTAAGGGTAAAATTGGAAAGTGACCCAATTTTGATGGATGTTTTTAGAAGTGGGACAAACATTTTGGGACATCCCAAAATGGAAAGAAGGACCAAGAAATTGGGACGGATGGAGTAATAGATTAAGAATGATGAATGACGATTGAAAAAAAAAAGGGGGCCAAAACCCACATAAACAAAGTCTGTAAAAAGTAAAAACACACTCACTTTTCTCTCTCTCTCTCTCTCTCTCTCTCTAAATGGATGCTTAGAGTCAGCAGAATTGGGGTATCATCTTCCTATGTTTACGATTGCTGAGGTAAATGTAGTTTCTACCATTCTTTTCTGCCTTATAATCTCCACGTGTTTTCCCAAAAGGGTTGCCTTTGCCTTTGGTGATACTTGATATTTTGGGAGGACCCCATCATTCAAAAGGCTCTGTTTTTTTTCCTTCCCTTTTGATCTGAAAAAAAGCCCTTAAATGTTCAATCGTAGAGGGAACTAGTTAAATTTCCAGTTTCTTGTTAAAAATCAAATCTTGTGCATTCTGGGAATCTCGAGGACGATTTGCATGGAAAAACTTACTGATTTTTGGCAATCTGTGATAGATGAAGGAAATGGAGAGCTTAGATGGTAAAGTCAATTCCTCACCTGTTACCCCAGAAGATGCTCCTTTAGAGTTCTCCGTCAGAAACAATGCACCAGAAAGTCCACAAAAGCCTAAAGGTCCTCTTTTCTTATTTACACGTGTGCAGAATTCATGAATAGTCTCACAAAACAAATGTTTTGTATTACTCCCTCCGTCCCATATTGTTTGCTAGTACGAGGAATCTCAACTTTTTAAAGTGATACACTATCTATGCCGGTCTCCTGGGAAAGTTTAATGAGGTTTCCATAATTGCCCCTTATTCTCTGCTTTTAAATTTACTTTAATCATTTATGAGAACTAGTTTCTGGAAATTTACGTACTTTTTTCCTTCACATTTTCAAAAAGAGCAGACAATTTGGGACAACCCAAGATCGAATACCGAGCAAACAAAAATGGGACGAAGGGAGTATAGTTTTTCATATGGTTTACCCAAAAGAAAAAGAAGATAACTGGTAGCCTAATCCATGTATGAAACCTCTATACTGACATTGAGAGGATGATGATGTGGAAGTTTATTGGAATGCCATATGGACAGTAGACAAATATATCTAGTTATCTACAGCTCCTGCTGTACTAAAACTTAAATGAAAGCTTTTTTAAATCTGTCTAAAGCATTAAATCCTTCCATATTCATACATTGCCTAATCAGTCTTCTTCGTTTTGTTACCATTTTACTGGTGTTCCATAGTTGTGTATCTGACCCATTTCAGTCATGATTCGTTTGCTCCTTCTTGCATAGATGGTTCCTAGCAAATTCTTAGTTGCTCTTCCTAGCCTTCTTGTTTTCTACTTTTGTCCCCATACCACCCACAATGATGGTTCTATATGCTTCAAATTATTAGCTTCAAGAAACATGTTGCTAATAGGTCTTGACAATAGATTCTAGCAACAGGTCTTGACAATAGATTCTTCGAACAGCTCCACGCTTACTGAATTGGCATGCCTTCCTATCTCTGATGATACTATTTCTTCTGCAGCTGTAAGCGTCCCAGGTCTTTCAGATTTGGTATTTGAAGCTAAATCGTCGAGGGATGGTGCTTGGTAAGCTTTCGCCTTGCTCTCAGCAAAATAGAAGGTTTTTCTCTTTCCAGTAATTCACTCAAACAAAAGTTTATGCTTCTTCTGCCGGTGGAAATCATTTTCATATTTGTTATCGGTTGTATCACTTCTATAGTCTGCATGAACCTGAAACTGTCAGCTCCCTCGCAGTGTCAAAGAAGTGTAGTTAATTCTGGTTATTTGGTACAAAGGTGAAGATTTATCAACTTACCTCCAAACTATAAAATTAGAAGATGAATCCATTGACACGAGATATGTCCAAAATATTTGTTGATTTTGATTCCTGTGTAACTGACCCTTTTCTTCAAACAGTTCATAGCCAAACCCGTAAATATCTGATACGTTAAGGGTAATGGGTTGTTCAAATCAGGAATATTCTGCATTGTAATTAAAGATTGAGGTAAAGACGGGGGAAGGGTAAATGGGATTTCTTGAGCCGTTTGACATCCTTTCCATGTCTTAAGTATAGATTTAGTGTCTCAGATGTCAATGGTGATTCTACGCATTACCTTACTAAGAATCATGAGACAGGAGTTTTTGTTTGTAAAGATGGCAAAGGGAAAGTGGCATCACATATAGCAAGTAGGCCAGGCTCATCCAGTTTTTTTTCTGAGTGACACTAAGTAATTGGAATCTTATGTTGGATGAAGCTAGAACGGAATCATGGGTTGAAGTGATAGTGTGTTGACACAATTAATGAGGATAATCTTCATCATGTCAGGTAACACAACTAGCCCATGAATCATGATGTTCAGATAATGAGGAGGTTGATCGTCTTGATCCCAGGGAGTGTAAAAAGACCATCTTAGCAATTGTGTAGTATAACTTACAACTGGGATTTCTGGTCATTGTTAATCCCGTCAAGAAGTATGTTGTCAACTTGTTTTTCTATGCCAAAGTATTTATGCGATCATGGAAATCCATTAGCCATCCAGCCATGAGGTAGATCAACAGACAACAGCCCTCAAAATGGCAGACCAATTAGAGGAATTTTGACACGTGTATTCATGTCTCACATACCATGTGTGTTTGTTGATGTGCGTGTATTTTTCAAGTAGAAAATGTGATGTTCGTAACAGCAGTTACACCACTAGCCCATGTCTTTAGATAATGAGAAGGTAGATCCTCTTGATCCCATGGAGTGCAAATAGACCATCTTAGCAATTTTTGTAGCATAACTTACACTGCAATTTCTGGTCATGTTAATCCCATCTAGAAGTATTTTGTCAACTTGTTTTTCTGCGCCAATGTATTTACGTGATCACGGTCACGGAAATTCATTAACCATCCAGCCACAAGGAAGTTCAACAGCCACGTTCCAAATGGCAGATCAATTCGAGGAATTTTTGACACGTCTCTCACGCCTCACACACCATGTGTGTTTGTTGTGTGAGTGTGTTTTTCAAGTAGATTATGTTTTGGGCGTGACAGCAATCTCTCTCTCTCTTGACCTTCCAGGTACGACGTTGCTACGTTCCTCAACCACAGATTTCTCAATACGGGTGAACTCGTAAGATATTTATATTTCAATAGTTATTTATGATTCAATGATTACCTTTCAAAAAATATAAATGAATCCAGGCTTGTAGTAATGCTTGTCCTGCAAGCCTTTTGCTTATCTCATTTTGCAATGTTTTCTCACCGCTTGACTTGGTCTGAACTGATGTTTTGAATAATTACATGATTTTCAATTGATGAGTAGGGTTGGTAACCTGCATCCCTTATTGTTGAAGCATTGTGTCCTCAAATTGAGCTGGCTTCTCATCATGGAACTTTAGTTCCTGAAATGTCAGTGGTAGCTGGACAAAGAACGCTATGGTCTTGTTTGTGCCACGTGGCAATTCATGGAAAACCTGTAGCACTAATGATCTCTAAGGCGTTCCTATGTTTAATGGCAATTTATATCGCAACTGATTTTCTTCACTGAGGACCAGAGGCGGCATAATTTTTGGTTTCAAAATCTCGGCCTTGTGTAGTGCTTTGACTAATTGGCTTTTGGTTGGAGGCTTGGAGCTAAGCTTTCGATGAACCCCTTGCAATAGAATGCTGCCTGAGAGCGCATTTCATCTCGCGTGTGCAATTTTCTGTTTTCAAAACTTCATTTTTAGCGTGAAGATGATTGATTGATTAAAACTCCATGTGAAGTGACTGATTAAAACTCCATGCGCGGACGTAAACCATTTTCACTCCATTTCATAACACAATGCATGCAACTTAATGGCTGCTGCTGTATATAAAGTCCCATTTGAAAAGTCCGTGTACTAACTGATTTCGTGAGCACAGGAAGTTCGTGTACGATTTGCTGGATTTGGTAAAGAGGACGATGAGTGGGTGAATGTAGAAAAGGGAGTGCGTGAATGTTCTATTCCTTTAGAACCTTCCCAGTGTGATCACGTCAAGGTTGGAGACCTTGTCCTATGCTTCCGGGTATGATTTTTCCCCTACCCTTTATGATAATAACATTTGATGAAGTAGCAAAAACATGCTAAAAGAAAAGAATACCTGCTTCGATCTTTTTTGAGCAAGAGGTGACCTATCCAATAGAGATACCTAAATCAAGAAAGGAATATGTGGTCTTACGATTTTCAGGAAACCGATGACGAAGCAACATACTTTGATGCACACATTGTGAAAATCCAGAGAAGATTACACGATATCAGGGGCTGCAGGTGCATCTTCGTGGCTCGTTATGACCATGATGAGAACGAGGTATGTCCAATTCCAAATGCAATGATTTTAGGTGCATCTTTGGAAATGTTTTCAAAATGCTGTGTACATCATCCAACCCTAATCCTTTTTCTTTTGCTTTGTTTATTTTTCCTCGTACCAGGAAAAAGTGCAGTGGAACGCAATATGTTACAGGCCAAAATGATTGCTCACTTGGATCCAAGAGCTAGTTTTGCACGGTAATGTTAATAGTGTGTTACTTTCCAAGGAAAATCAAACTTTCTTTTTGCAATATGTTCTGCTAGTCGCCTGCAAAACAAGGGTTGGAACAAGAACCAAAACCGGAACTGTATTTTGCGCTGTTTTGTAAATGTTACTCCGTGTGATATAAGTGGAAAACACAGGAAATGAAGTCCAAGTATGGTTGCTTTTCGGTTACTAACCTGGCATTGCTTTGGCTGATTTTGGCTCACTGTTCGACTTTGCTCGCGCTTGCACACTCTGAAAATAGTCCATCCTACTAGATATGCCGCCACCGGTCCACCCGAAGGACAAAGGAATTTAACTCGCGATGACCGCATCAATGATTTGGGTTTAGCTACATGAATGTGTTTTCCCTAATTGGACCAAGACCATAACACAGAAGGTAATGAAGGTTGAAGTTTGGTATGCTAACATGGTTTTTATCTCTCCGCAAATTTTGAACTGGTCTGGTAATGAAATTTTGACAAAAATGAAAAGTAAGATATAAACGTCTTCCATTTTGTGATGTTTTGCATTTTCCAAGCAAATTGATACAACCATTGTAAAGAGTGTTTTTCGAGTTTTCTTATTTTGGTATTTGGGTAGAAATACAAGGATTTGGGAGCCTGCCGTGCACTTATCCGACCGTCCGTCATGAAAAATGCACGGCTTGGATCAAATTCAAGCACATTAGCAAGGACTGCTTGTCCCAAATACAAAGCTGTTCACAACTATAGGCAAATATATGCAAAATTGAAACTCGAATTTTGTATTATAATTACAATATATATGATAATGTCACCCAAGTAGTTTATAAGCCCGTCTAGCTCAGTTGGTAGAGCGCAAGGCTCTTAACCTTGTGGTCGTGGGTTCGAGCCCCACGGTGGGCGTTCTTTGCTTTTTTATACGGTTCGTTTTTTGGACTGATGGAAAACGGTTGGGCTTCCACATCAGCCATCGAATATGAAAATGGGCCCCCAGTTAGAACAAAGGCCCGTCTAGCTCAGTTGGTAGAGCGCAAGGCTCTTAACCTTGTGGTCGTGCGTTCGAGCCCCACAGTGGGCGTCCTTAGCTTTATTTTTTTTATACGGTTCGTTTTTTGGACTGATGGAAAACGGTCGGGCTTCCACCACATCAGCTATCGAATATGAGAATGGGCCCCTAGTTAGAGATTGTGGGTTTCAAGTCCATTGAAGTTTACTGGCCCATCTGTTTCCCTTCTTCTTCGGTTTCTTTTGGGCTACAAGGGCTCGTTTTGCTGACTGGATATAGTGGGTGAATATGCTCTCACTCCGGATAGTATATCCGAACTACTTATATTCGGCGTTTGCAACCCGAATATAGATGCTAAATATTATATTTTCCGAATTGTACATAAGCTTGTGGACGGATATAATAGCACTCCCCTCCCCCTATCTTTATTATATCCACCCGTATATCCGCACTTAGTCAGGTCCGACCCTGAGTTTCTCGAGACCCCAACCAAATTATGAATTTGAGGCCTTTAACAAGTTTCAAAAAAAAAAAAGTTTCAAATTAGATAGGCACAAAAATCCATATACAAAGAGTAATCTCATGTACAAAGTTCAAAACTGCTTTCATATACCAAAATATAAATGATCCCATACACAAAAACCCATAATTTCACATACAAAAAGTGTTGCCACCATGCACTGCCATGTACCAAATTACCAATTTGTACCTAATCGCATATATAAAAAGATACTAGTTTCATTGAAGACCAAACGTATCACTTGAAGGCCACTCTTCTCGCATTTTTAGTGGTAAATGTATCAATTAAATTTGTATAATCTAGCTTTTTGGCAAATGGCTGACTTGCCGTTGCCGGTCGCTGGAGCTCCAAGTTCCAAGCAGATTACTGATTTAGGGCAGAGAGAGAAAGAGAGAGCAAGAGATTTTGGTGTTTTTTCGATTTACGGGTTAGGGCTCAATCTGCTTTCTTTTTCCCTCTTGCGTTATATTTCCCTAACGTTTTTACTCTTCACTGGTAAGTTATAACCCATTAACTAAGTAAGGTCTTGTTCTTGAATGGATTTTATCTCATAAAATCTAGTTTTGATAAAATCTAACATTCTCAATGGATTTTAGCAAAATTAGATTTTATCAACACTAGATTTTATCTCACAAAATCATTTACAAAACACTTTTATCAATCCTAGATTTAATCCATTGGGAAAACAATGTCATTTTATCGCACCTCTAAACAAAATTACATTTTATCAAAATTAGATTTTATCTCATAAAAATCCATTCAAGAACAAAGTCTAAAACTGAGTTGGGAAGTTGGGCCTAATTGTTTTTAGAACTTGATGGGGCCCTAACATTGTTGGGTACGATTTATTGGACCTTTCATCCCTAATATGTATCTAAAAATGGGCTATTTTAAGTGAGCCCAGACTCAGACCTACTCGACTTGCCCTCAGGGCCGGGCCTGCTCTTAGTTACGGTAATGCCACATCTCATTTTAATCCTATATCCACGATATCACATAGCATCCCTCTTTCACCAAATCTCCCTTCAAACTTTGTCTTCCAAAAACTAATCTGGTCGGTACCGTTACAATCGAAGTTTTTTTTTTTTTTTCAATCAACAAAAATTGAAAGCGCCCACCGTCGGGCTCAAACCACCGTTACATTCGAAGTAACGGCGATCCTGTTTGTGTACGACAACATGATATTATTGTTGCGCTTTATCTGCGACTCATATGAATCCTTTTTTCATTTTTCTTGCTTTCAATTATTCGATTTCACCGATAGAAATTGGGCCTTTCGGGTTCAATTGGGTTTGAAACTCGGGTCGATTAGACCAAGGTCCAATTTATTCAGTGCTCCGGATAACTTCAACACCACTCATTACTGTGTGGTAAGTGTCTGAACTTGACATAAATATATGTTACTAAAGTGATTCGGAACACCGCATGGCCGTGCTCCCGGTCTAATTACTCCCGACGAAACCAACTTAGGGTATTAGTTTTCCAACACTCCAAGTCTCTCCTGGTCCGAATTTCATATAATGATAATCATGATCCAGCTGATCTTCACACCATATTAAACTCCAAAGTAAAGCAATTTAAGTTGAAAAGAAATTCTGCTTTCAGTACTTAAAACCAGATTGGAGCTGGAGGATTGGATCCTAATCCACAATAGTGATAAAGAGAGGACCCCAGATAATATTGCTCGGATGAGTGCCAAAGGGGTTCTGCTTTTTATTGAGTTCACAACTTTGGATTAGTAAACAACTCCATGAACCCAAGTGGCCTAAAAGCAACAACCTAAAGTATCTTTAACACCCAATATAATGGCCCATGCAACAAAAGCAAATTAAAGGCTACCTCCAATTCTTTTTGCACGACTTTATGGCTTTTGATTTGATCAATTACTTGTTTAGTTTCTGAGTTTTGGAATGATAAGGAAAAACAAGGAGGGTTGATGGAAACTTACAACCAAACATCCCATTAAATTAAATCCAACGGGACTCAGTGGTCAAGACCTGAGACTTAGGGATTTGCTCTTTTTTGGGCTAGTCTGTCGGACCGTTTTTCCACCAACTCTCCTAAAACCAATTGGTATTAAGAGGGGCTTCAATTAAGTCTTTTATGGCATTCGACGTCGCACCCGCAAGTCTGTTTTTAGAGCGGTCGCAGGGAGTGACATTGTGTAACCAAATCCATGGGGGCACTCCGAGCCCAACATATATGGACGCTTTGCTCTCGTTTTAATTAAGTTTTTTGCCAGTAGGTGGTGGGATTGGGCCCCGATAATAGTCGAGGCACGCGTAAATTGACTCGGACAGCAAAGTTATATTATGTGGAAATAAAAGAAGCATCCTATTAAAGTAGCAATATATGTGCAAGTTGAATCTCTATTAGTAGTACAAGTTATCAAAGTTGATTATAATCATGGTTTCGCCTAATTCGATCTTTTGACCTTTGCTGCTTTGCAGGAAGTAGTAAAGTAAACCCCATGTTTCTCTCTTTGCCTTTAATTCATCTTTTCCATTTTTCAAGGGAGATTATAAAACACAAGTTATTGATCATACAAAAAGTTATTCATTCTAGAGATCGAGGTCACCCGTCCCTGTTAGAAAATATCTCATAGTATTATTTTGTTCGACCAACTGGGATGATGTGCGTGCTAATTCTTATAGAATTATCGTAGATAGTGGGATACTAGTTATCATGGTGTAATCTTTCGATCGGTTATTGTTTTTCGCTTATCATAGCGTAATCTTGTTCATATGATACGAGATTTACCCCTTCTATATTACGATAAATGTTGTAAATTTTCACCAAATAACATGAACTTAATTTTGAGTTGAATATACACATTTTCATCCTCTCTATCACTTTGGATTTGGCTTGCCTAGCTACAATTATCTTCCTTTTCTAATGTTCCTATTTTCTTCGATTATACCGAATATTAAACTTATCTTGAATTAATCATTTTTATTTTTTATTTTTGGAAAGGTAATCATTGTTTGTTGATGTTAGGGTTTTTCCAGGTGTCACAAATATGATGGTTACACAGTACACCTTGTGCGGCACGAGTTTAGTGACATGTCCAAGAGAATATACAAAAGTTCTTCATAAAGCCTACAAGAATCATTTGAAGTATGTTCTTGAACAAATTACATAGGCCAATAAACACTAAATGCGTGTGTATAATCAGTCCCCAGAGAGAGATTTGATTAGAGCATAGTAAAGAGTTCAATAATTGAGCACTACCTTCACCACCCTTTCTTTTTGGGTCCACGGTTATATACGGGTATACGAGTCAGCTTATGGATATCTCGACTCATTTCTTCTTCTGTTCCGTCAAAGGCAGGTCACGCCGGGATTAAGAGATTCACAAGAAAATTATTTCTTGTATCTTAACTCTAATTTTCAAACCCTAAATAATTATGTGAGAAACATACCCGCCAACCAACCGGACTAACTCGTTGCTGGAGTCGTTTTCCAGATTCTCTCTCTCTCTCTGAGATCCTTAAAACGGTCCATAAATTGAGACAAGCAAATTTCAAAAACAAAATATGTAGGCCATTATGCAAACACGTGTTTTTATATACCCATAATTCATTAACACGTGTATGTATAATACCATATTATATCCACGAAAGGCTCCATGATATACGTTACGGTGTTATAATCCAAGAGTTGTCAAATCAAATTTTTTGTGTCACATCAAAATAAGTTTAACTTTTAGGTTAATGTCTAAACTTTAAAGCTCCATTTGGTTGAATCGGGGCACGTAATTGAGGGTCAATGATTATGTGGATAATTACGTGCTACGTTACTTGCCGTGATTGGCAACGTGGCATGGCCATGTGTCAATGTATGGATGACAGGTTTGCAAGGACATATGGATTGTGGATGGCAACGGGGCGGGTAGAAAAAGGTTTTGATCTACCCTTACTCCTATAATTAATGAGGCAAACTCTTCCTGCCCTGCCCCTATCCCTCCCCCGACCGGGTAGTGAAAATCTACTTCCATACATACCCGATTGGGGACCGGGTTTATCCTACCCTACCCGTCCCTTCCCTCTTTCTTTTTTTTTTTTTCTCTCTCTCCAATTGTCTTATATATTTGAACCTAAGCAAGTATCATTTATTAGCACATGCATACTCCAAACCATCATAAGCTATTGGCAACAAAAATAAAAAGGAAGAAATATGATCTGAAGTTTCCCAAAAACTAAAATGAAAGATTTTCTTCATATATACTGTAGTACTTTTGAAATTTATGAAAATATAAGGGTTACAATATTATTTTATACATATAAAATTATATTGGGGGTGGCCGGGTGGGATACTACTACCCCTAAGCCTACCCCAACCCGGTCAAGTTTTATATTTCTCCTCCTAACCCTACCCATTATCCAAAAAATTGAAAAAAAAACCTTCGCATTAAGGGCGGGGCGGGCGGGTATGATTGTCATCCCTAATACGGATAGGGATGCTAACAGTGCAGTTTGGTTTGTTTATTGGTAAAACCGAAGCACTTATCTAAAACTGAAACTATAACCAAAATCATCCGTTACCGATTCAGTTCGGTTTTTCACCGAAACTTGTGGTTGACATTTTTAATAAAGCTAAAGACACAAAATATCCACAGAAAAAGCCAACAAATTAATACACAGAGTGCAAGGATACTAAATATCTATTAACCAACAAAATAACATAAGTGGCGACAAAACCAATGCAGCATATCTATCAATTTTGGGTATAGGTATATATATGTAAAAGTATACATATCTACATAATTATTTTACAGTTAGAGTTTACTTACTGTTCGGTTTGGTGTTTGGTGCGGTTATCATATAAAACCGAAACTGAACCGGCCAGTTTTTCTAATTCAAAAACCAATACCACAATTAAAAACCGCACCAATTGGTCCTACGATTCGGGTAACTAATGGTTCGTGCCACCCCCGAGTCTAAAAAAAAAAACTACTGTATTTTTTGTATTGCAAGAACAGTGTTATTATTAAAAAGGCGTGTTATTTTTTATATTAGGCATAATGATAGGTGATTAATCGTGAAAATTTTGTAATTTTTGGATATTAGGTATGTTGATAGATGATTAACATATGAAAATGTACTAATTACTTCCCCTGTCCGTAAAGATAATCCACTACCAAAAAACCTCCAATTTTCAGATAAAAAATGAAGCACTTTTGACCCTAATTTCTTACATTTCTTGACACAAAATTAAAGAACTAGTTGAAATTTTTATCCAAAAATTGCTCGTCGTTTTATAGTAATAGACTATCTTTGTGGGACGGAAATATTGATTTTGAGTGTCACCTCCAAGTCGAAATCCTAGCTCCGTCCCTGGTCATCCCTACATACAGGAGTACATGATTAGAGAAAGAAAAGATAGAAATTATATTAGATTACCGTACTTATTTTAATGAAGCACCTTCGTTTTCAAAAAATAAAATAATGAAACACCTTTAGTTCTGTTGTGGAGTAAATTAGGTGAATTTTGGAGAAAGGCTGGCAAGGAATTACTGGTGTTGTGGTCCAAGGTTATCAATAGCGTACTGGTTTTGTATAAAAACGGTACCAAAGACCCTCAATACAACGTGTTCAATACCATGTGTACCCGGCCAATTTACCGAAAAATACCGGGCAAGTACCGGATGAACAAAATGCCACCGTATTCCGGCCATAACTTTTTACCCCGAACTCCGATCAAGGCAAGTTATATATCAAAATTTAAGAGAATTTCAAATCTACAACATTGTAGTTACACACTTTTTCTAACCGATGTGACCCAAAAACTATGATTTCTGAACGGGGAGATTATAAAAAAAACAAGGCATGTTTTTAAAATGAATGGGTTCAAATCACTACCAAACATCAAATACAACAAATATGTACTAAAATTAAGTGGGTCTAAGGGGGAACCTTGGTTTTTAAGAAAATGAGTGAATTTTGGAGAAAGGCTCAATATATATATTTATAAATATAAGGTCAAATTACTGGTGTTGTGGTCACTACCAATACAACAGAACCTTGTTGTGGTCACTATACAACTACATTCATGTGTGATTTTCTGAAAGTGTTATGAATGGCAACAAAAGTCCGCAGACCACTTAATTGACACAAACGAGAGTAAAATCTCTTTGTACTTCAGGACCATAATACAACAAAGAATATGCTAAACTATTAGCCGGAGTAGAAACTGCGGCTGTCGTAGAAGTATCAATTAACCGGTTTGGGAAAGCCGTTCACTTCTTTTGATTTGTCGTACAAGTATGATTACTAATGACATTAAAGTAAGGTAATAACCATGAAAGTACAATTTGTTGAGAATTAGTAACTTGTATTCACCAATTAAATAAGCCATTTCGGATGCCTAAACTTCAGGAGTTGAGTTTCGTCTTGTGAAGTGCAAATTCCTTTGAATCTTGAGGCCAATTTCCAATTATTAAAGCGATAAAAAAGAGTGTCAAAAGGCCATCCTATGGAAAAGAATACCTTGTGGCTTTTGGTATACAATTGAAAAGGACATGACATTATTGAACCGTGAACTTCGCCGATGTTTCCCATGTCAAATATACTAATTTAAACACAAGTACAAACTACATATATACCTTATGTGTTCTAATGGCTAAAACTATCCGCCCAATGGTTTGTCCGGGTGGTTGGTGAGTTTCCTTCTCAGTTCTCACACAATTAACGTGGGTCTGATTCTTGTAACCAAGCCGTAAGAAAGAAAAATTTTGTGAATCCCCTAGTCCCGGTGTGAATGATCTGCTTTTGAATGAACCGAAATGGAGATCGAGATGCACGTAAGCTGGCTCGGACACCCCTGACCATCTAGACAAAAGAGGAAAAAAGCCTAAAACTACGCGAAGTGTTAAAAAGCTGGTGTGACGACTGGGAATAAAAGAACAAAATACTTAAAAGACGTACAGTTCAAATTAATTATATGTATGGGGGCCTACTAAATCATATGTTAATGTGTGTAATTGTTGATTAGATCTGTTAAATTGGTTTTTTCTTCCAAATTAAATAAGAAACGGTAGATTTGAATTATCGGCCTTTGGCCTTTTGCATACAATATTACGTTAGTTCCAACTTCATTGTTGTCAACCCGGTAATAACGGCGTCAGGTTTTCTCTAAGGTCTTCAGACCTGATAGAGACGGAGGTAAAAGCACCACAACAAGAATATATTTGTCAAATTATTGCACCATTTTTAGGCTACCATTCACATGAAATTAGATACTTTGTTTACTTATCATATTGGCACCCCTAAAGGTTCCTAAATTAAAGTATCAGTACTTAATTATGGCTCTTATTTTTAGCAATACCACAAACACAACTCTAGACACAATTACGTCTGGAGCCGTTCAATGCACATAGGTCCACATCCATTGAACGGTTGTGTCAAGAATTGTGTTTTAAATTTGATTTTTGTAGATTTTTTGCTCTTATTTTGGTGGAATGTATTCTAGTGGTGGTGTGCCAAACACCCAAAAAGTAAAAAGAAAAAAATTGAGAAAAAGAGCCATCAAAACGCCTTCGAATCTTCTCTTTCCATACTCAATTCAAGTGTAATGAGCAAGTCTGGAGTCCGTTGCAAGTTTGGAAACTCTATGGTCATGGTCAGGAGAGGTAGCTACACATTCTACTAATACAGTGGTGACACATCACATGGTACTTAGATATTGTCACCAATACATTAACATTGGTATATAGAAGGTTGTTGTAGGTAGGCATGGGCATGGGGAGGGTAGGGGGTGGATACCACTACCTCCATCCCCAATCCCCGAATCTAAATCAATCCCCATCCCGTCCCCGATCCCCACCGGGGATTTTATTTTAACCTCCATCCCCGCCCCGATGCGGGGAACGGGGATCCCCACGGGGAATCGGGGATCCAAAAATTCATGCACTAGTCCATGCCATTACCCATTAAATTCAACCCCCACGGCCAAAATTTCATTCCATCCGTGCAATTTGGTTCCCATTACGCATTAAATTCAATATGTAATATGCATTTGCAACACACATGAATGGTTTTAACAAGTCTATGCATAAAATGGTTTCATAAAATGGCCAAAATTCGTGATGGGGATTGAAAAATTAAATTATGTGACTTGTGAAGTATTGATTAGTGATTAAATGTGGTGTGGGTAACCCTAACCTAAATTCCTAATTTAAGTTGTGACCGTGAGAATTGGGTAAGGGTTAATGGGCTCTGGACACTGGATAGAGGGGCCGGGCTGTGGAAAATAAATTTTAAAAACTTATAATATAATATATATATATACACGAATTATCTGTCAAGGATGAAATCCCGGATTGAAGCGTTTTGAAGCATTTAGAAAATGTTTTGGAAAATCCGAAGTCCAATGTGTTCAAAGGTGTTTTCCAAGGTCACGGGGAAATCTTCAAAAAAATACCGGAAGGGCTTGATCCAAGAACTGATTTTGCGGAAAAATGCTTGGATCAAGCTCTTATTATTTTTTTGAAGTTTCAAGGGACCTTGGAAACACCTTTTGAACACATTGACGGTTGGTCAAAAATATCGGGAAGCTGGAGTCCCGGATTCGGGACTCCCCAATCGGGCCTCTCTATATATATATATATATAGGATAATGAGCTAATAAAGGGATCCCTTAACCAAATTTAGTGCGGACCTCACCTTTCCGAGCCAAATTTTCGAAACTCAATGTTTTGAAATGCATTTTTGAAGGCCTACGCGGAAAATCTTCAAAAACAAATACGTGAAATAACGTTTTGGTGCAAAAGCTGTATATATGAAGATTTGTTTAGGGGTATTTTGTTTTGGATTTTTCAATTGAAAATGCATTTTAAAAACAAAATGAGAGGGATTCAAAATTTGATCCGAAAAGTTGAAAAGGGCCAAGTCCGCACCAAATTTTGTTTAAGGGAATATATATATATTAAACGGGGATGCGGGGAGGGGCGGGGAGGCGGGAGTGGATCGGGTAGGGGACTAACAATACCATCCCCTACCCGATCCCCGAAATTTTTTAAAAATAATCCCCATCCCCGACCCGATCCCCGAAAAAATATTCGAAAGAAAATCTTGTGTTAATAATCCCGAATGGGTAAGGGGGGTTGATAGGGGATTCGGCCGAGATGGTCATCCCTAGTTGTAGGGGGCAATTATTTTGCTTCAATTGAGCAATAAAAACAAAATGAGAGGGTTACATATGTTACAAAAATGTGATGTTGTAGGGGTTGAAATGCAAAATTTGAAAGAAAATCTTGTGTTAATAATTAATTGGATTAACTTTTACTCCTACAACGAGTGTGGATTTTTAAATCAAATTAACGCGACATGAATCACATCAACTTTAATTAGCAAGGGAAGGAAATTAGGAAAGTAAGTTCAAAAGGTGACATGTGTCGAGTGTCGACCCTCATTTTCTATTTCTTTTTTATTTTTTTAAAATTTTTGGTTAAAGTCGACCCTCATTTTCACCTTATTTTTTCTTTTCTCTTTTCACACCTTCACCTAACGTACCACCTAAACTTTTGGCTTTACTGAGCACACAGTGCATGTCGTCCTTGCAACCATAACCAAAAAAAACAAACAAACAAATAAATATAAATAATTACTGAAACGCACGAATATAAATTTAATGAAAAAGCTAATTAAAAGATCTTACTGATCATGGATCTTCACCACAATGCTTAATTGATTAATCACAATTAAGAAATTAAAAAGTACAGCTCACTTCCACCATTCCATTTAATTCTACTATTTACCAATCTTTGACAAATGCAATGTGTTTATATAAAAATATATATACATCACAATTAATATGGAGAAAAATCACAGTTAAGACAAATTATGCCCAACCAGTTTTAATAAATAACTAGTCTGAATTATTACTAATTAGATGCCAGCTAAGAGCAATGTGACATACAAAAATAATATAATGTAAAAAAATAAATAAATAAATAAATTTTTGAGGTCAGATTCGCATTCGTTTCGAGGATGGTCTACATTATACCTGTTTGATGGTAGTCCGCTAATTAACTTGTACGCAAACTTTATTGTATGCGTGTTTATCGTTTCGGAGAAGTGATTAATTGGATGACAAAATGCGAATCGTTTGTACCGCCTTTTAAATTCCATGTTTTTCTAAATAGGTATTTTTTCTATCCAGATTTTGATTCTTCGAAGAAAAAAAAAAAAGGTCATAAGACTTGACTTATTTTTCGCTCACCACTACTTAAGATCATTAATGCTCGCTCCATCACTAATTACTCATGCCACTTGAACTTGTTAGCGAAAGCAATCACACACACAATATAGAATATGCAAAAAAGTAAAAAGAATCGACAGCAAGATTTACGGAGTTCTCCAAAACCGGATACTTCCATGGGAGCGAGAGTGAGTCTGTTATTTCATTAAATCGTCCAGGATTTTACAATAGATGGTATTTATAACGCCTACTCTATTCCAACCCTAAAAAACACCACAACGAGATGGGCCAGTTGCTTCGCTACACTTCGCATCAGGCCATTACTACAACTTCTCGGTACCTCTCCAAGCCACAAGTTCCAATAGAACAGAAGCTGAAAAGCGTGTTAATGATGAGTTTATTTCTTTACATTCTATTTTCCTCCACAATCCATTCACAAATAAATTCATAATCAATCCAAACACAGTTCGAAAATTTGATTTTATTAGCTACTACTATGTGGACTACTGATTCGCCTTAGGATTCTATAGGATATACGTACCCCTTCTGGATCTTACCAATATTGATATATTGCGTGTATTTATTTATGTACATTTTTTAAGGCCCCCACTGAATAAAGGCTATTAACCTAGAAAGAAGGGAAGTTGCTTTTGCTTTACAAAAATCAAAACAAACACAAGAAAACAAAAGTAAAAGAAAAAGCTTTTGGAGTAAATATATGTTGGAGGAAAAATGGTTTAAGTTCTGGTGGGGAGGACTTGTTATGGGGAAACTTTATTGTAGTGGACTAATGTCAGCCCCCCCTTTAATTAAGTGGATCCATGGTGTCGTGAAGGTTTTTTTGGTGAGTAATTATTTAGTTGCCTTGCCTTGGGGCACTACCAAATGGTTCTCCAATACAGTTTTCTGTCTTTTCGATCACACATTTTTGCGGAGTCCACACACTTGGTACTAGACCCCACAGAAATATGTGGTGGAAATTAACAGGTTCATCAAGAAATTATTTTCATGGTCTTGTGGTGCCTCGACACGCTTATTCATAACACATTTATGTAGGGCTCAGTTTGTGTGGTGGATGTTGGAAAACCAGGTGATCGTGCCTCAAGACCATTGAATTTTTATTTTTTTATTAGCAAAAAACTTTATTAATCTTTGGAAATTGGTTTACAAAGATTAAAAGGACGAAGGAGAAAGGCATCACAGAGACCATTGAAAAATTGGTCGAGTAATTATTCATTGGCCTAGGAACACTGTCTCGTGCCCCACATCTTAATTAACCACGTACACATTTGTATGGGGTCCATATACTTAATTTTAAACCCCACAAGAGTGTCTTAGATAAAAGTGTTGGAAAACCACGTTGCGCTGCCCTAAGACCACCAATTAATTTTCTCATTTTGGTATGCTTAGTAAAGTTAGTCGACCTAACAACATTCGTGATGATTGTGATTAAAAAAAAAAAAACCATCGTAATGATTACTGGGGAGCTCGTATTAATTAACCACTTAATTTGGTTAAACAATATTTAGGCTTTGAACCCTAAATTGGACTATTTGCACCTTATTAAAAAAATTTGTGTGAAGAGAAAATTTCGTTTTATTATTTTCTCTTTTACGTATCTTATATTTTAAGTCAAGTAATCATATCCGTATACGAAGGATAAAAAGAAACTCAATGAGATATTTTGCCGTAATTTTATTGAATATATTTAACCGTTTTGTATGAATAGTTTATATCACAAAATGTACTTCCATTCCGTTTTTAAAATAAAAATTTTTTTAAAAAAACGCAAGAAGTCAATCACTAATATTGTTTCAACCTGCGCTAGCTAATTTGTTTACTTTTAACATAAATCAGGTGACTCAAAAAGTTAATCTCGACTTGTAATGTAGCTGCTCACAATTCGATAGAATATTTTCCACTAATGTGGGGCTGCATTCTTACAATCTCCTCCACTTAAGACCGCAACACCCTCGTTGCGCCTATATATGCTTTAATTATAACTTCCACCAACCAAGCGATGTGAGACAAACTCCTAAGCCCGTCTCATGTGGGACCCATCCAAGCACCACAAGCAACCTCACTTGTTGGGCCCACCCAAGCAAATCTCCTCGCGGGACCCGTCTCGCACTTTTCAAATAACCACCCACACTAGCTAACCCCGTTAACCCTTAGATTTAACCGTGTAGCTCAAATTGTTAATTTCGAGTTATAAAAGATAACTGCTCACGATTCATTATATAATACTTCCATTTCCAACCGATGTGGGACTGGGTTCTCACAAATACTCAAGTCGGTGGCTGAATAAAACACTAGCAAAAAGATAGATACCTTAACATTTTTCAAGGAATCTGATGAGTAACGATTCATAAAGACAGATCTGTATTAATCAATGGATCTTTGATCAGGCCAGCGTATCTCATAAACTCAAATCTGTATCTCAAATAATAATAAAAACTGATGAAAAACAATTTATTCGAAAGATGTGAATAATTAATATAAATTTTATGTCGAAATTATTATTTCAACATTAACCTTGAGAGGCTACTAATAATACAATTTGGTGGACCCAAAAGGAAGCAAGAATCTGAACAACTCCTCCATTGACAGCTTGACAGAGAAGAAAGCTCCCCCATGCACATGCAATCACACCTCCTTTTTTTCTTATTTTTCCAAAAACAAATAAACCAAAAAACCCCTTACGAATAATTATTTAATTTCTACTAATACTACTAATACATTTTTCTTCAGCGTTTTGGAGTTATTTTATAATTTTGCTTCTTCAACTCATTATAGAACCTCATAATAAACTCCTCCGCGGCCTGGTCCACGTGAGAATCCCCGCCGTCCCCGTCCGCGTCGCGTAACGGGAATGGCGAGTCCGTTATCCTCAGCTGCCTCGCCATCGGGGTCCGCCCGAACCCCGGAAGGGCCGGCGACGAGAGCTCGCTGTAAATCAAGTCACGCGCCGCAGGGCTCTGCCAGAAGCTCGACATCGGCGTCGCCATCGCCGGGGACGCCTCGTTGACAGCCTCCATCATCTCCAGGACCCTCCTCACCGCATCCACCGTCAGAGTGTTGTCGTCCGCAGTCTGCGGCGCGTGCGCGCACGGGAAGAAGTGCGAGTTGTGGTGGTGGCCCTTGCGCTTCGTGAGGTGGAAAGGGAATGTTGTCGGGCTGTCGCTGCAGCTGAACTCGTACTCGTGCTTGCCGTACGGGAAGGAGGACAGGTGTCCGTCGTTCGATCGGCGGTTGAAGCCGAAAAATGCGGCGGTGGAGGAGGAGGAGGAGGGGTTGCCATGGTGGTGGTGGTGGTGGTGGAACATGAGGTTGTGTATGGCCTTGCCGGCGATCTTGCCACGCTTCATCATCATCTTAAGGTCCACCAGTAATTTGCGGTCAGATATGCCTTTCCTTATCATGTAGAATATCACACGTACTATGTTCCAAACCCTCTTAGCCACTACAGGTACAGTATTTGGTTGTTCCATTTTTTTATGAGAGAGAGAGGTTGAGATTCTGGAGAGAGAGAGAGAGGGAGGGGTTGGAATCTCTAGAGAGAGAGGAGGGTTTTTATTTTTTCATGAGTTGGGAAGAATGAGAGGACAGGGGTATATATAGGGGGGGTGAGGAGGAGGAGGAAGAGGTAGTCTTTTGGTTTAAGTTTGTGTGCTTATGAAGTAAACTATAATGACCACTTGGTGAATTGGCCCTTGGTGCTACTTTATTGTACTTATTTTAATTTCTCAATTATTAGTGGTAGGGTACTGATCTGATGAGTTCAAGCTCATGTGTGCTTAGCTCATGTGGGCTTAAAGTGCTCGTTGCTCAAACTGTTCGTGTTGAGCTTTAGAGTGTTCGAGCTCAACATGTTTTAAAATCAGCGAGTTTAAGCTCGAATCGAGTCCATATCCGTGATCGATTAGTATTGCATAATTCAAACTTGGTTTGATTACTAAACAAGTTGAGTTCATACCTCTCTAATTGGGTTGAGTTTCAGAGTGTTCGAGCTTTACATGTTTTAAATTCAACGAGTTTGAGCTCGAATCGAGTCCATATCCGAGCTCGATTAGTATTGGAGAACTCAAACCTGTTTCGATTACTAAAGAAGCCTCTAAAAACAGGTTGATTTCATACATACGAGCCAATCGAGCAAACCGAGCTACGTTAATTAAAACAAGTCCGGCTCGTCTACTAGACATATGAGTTAAAACTTATGTTGAAGCTCAACTCATTTTCTAAGCAAACCTAGTCAAACCGAGCCTCGAACTGCTCGTGAACAACTCAGGTACTCGTTTGCAGTCTTAATCGTGCTCATGTTTTTGGTGTACATCCTTATTCGGATGAAGATTTTTAGCTCTCGATCACTTTTCATGTCTTTAGAACTTAAACCAATCCACTTTGGACACCTATTTCTAGTAATACAGGATTTGTTCACATGATACAGGTCTATCATGTTCATATCCTTTTCCTACTTTTTGAAGTGTATTATATTATACCACTTAATTTTTTTAATCTCTACATTATACTACTTAATTTGGCACCTAAACCTCTTTGCTAGTTTGCGTTCGCTGTAAGAATTAAAACCAATTAAAGCTTGTCGTGTTACGCTTGTAATTGGCTTTTCTTCTCTTTCTTGCATAAATAAATAGATAGTTAACAGTATTTATTCAACTTTTCTTAGAGCATCGTCGAGTCCGTCCACCACCAGAAGTTGATGTGGAACCTATACACTGAGTCTTGGGCTCCACGAAGACAGTGACGGACGCAGGATCGCCATTTTGGAAAACTATGTACCCCTGTCCGCTCCTGCACGAGGGTGAGCGTAAAGTAATTTGGAAAACTATGTACTGGCCATGCCCCGTAAGCACTAGATGATTTTTTGCTATAGTTATAAATTCAATTCGACGTATCTGTTATGACATTTATACCCTCTGATTGGAACAGAATTAGACAAAACAAATTTTTTCTGTATTTAGCTTAAAAGACGAATTCTTCAATAATACAAATTCAGAAGCGCTGGCATCCCACATCGGGTGTTAACGTCTGTTTGGGCTATCCCACATCGGACGTGAACGTCTGTAGTACGTGCTTTATTTGCTCGTGACAGGGATTACGGTTTTTGGTTCCGCCGATTTATTCAATCTGAACGATTCATTCCCTTTCCAGGACATTTTCGGAAAAAAAATCCCTGAATCGTACGTAACATTTTTTGTTTGATTTTCAGGGCTGAAGGGAATTCTTGGGTGTTGTGTTTTCTGAGATGAGATGCCAAGCCAAGGGAAAATGTGGGTTTTTCTTATACGTGTTAATGCTGCTTTACTTTGTTTTATGTTTGTTGGTATCTTACCAACTTTCCTCTTTGGTTTTTAGCCAGGCACATGTTTTGCTTGGTGGTATTTGCCAATTTGGCTGGTTGTACCTTCGAAGCCTTGATGCTTTTTGCTAATATATATTCTTTCAACTCGTTGTACATTGTATATTTCGAGTTAATAAAATTTGTTTCCGGATAAAAATAAAAATAAAAAAACAACCCGGAAGGCGAAAATACGACTCAAAATTTATATCAACAGGCATTTCGATCAATCCCACATTTAACTAGCTATAGGTTAAGAAAATATCTACCAATTATTGTAGTCTACTCCAACTTGCCGACCACTCTTTTAACTTTTAAACTCCTTAACTTTTGAACACAGGACCACACATAAAATAAAACAGATTAATTATTGCACCATTTTACATGTGTGTTACAATTCAAAGTCAATATTTCCATTCATTTCAAAAACGCACACATAAAGGTGGCATGCAGTGGGTAGCTAGGTCTGTCAATTTGGAAAATTTTAAATTCCAATCTCTTACTTACAACTGAAGTTAAGAAAAAACTTATATACGGAGGGGGGAGGGGAGTGTTGTGCACCCTTCGGCTGTCCGGTCGTGTTTGGACGGCGCGGATACGGTCGATAATTTTGATTTAATTTTAATTATTTATACCGGTAAAAAATCAAAGTAAAAAATCAAAGCACATCCGGGCCATCCAAAATACCATCAGACGGCCGAGGGGTGCGCAGCACCGTGCACCGCACAGTTGTCCATAGCACCCCCAAATTCATACGGAGGAGGCAAAAACTTTTGATTCACGGAAATTCACTCACCTCATGCCACATCACCTAGTTAGATGACTCTTTTACTGAAAAGATTATTTTTATGCAAAAGAGTTATAAAGATTGTTTGTTTCCAATCTTTTCCGTACTTGTCTCTAGGATGATTAAAATTACAGCCGTGACAGCTTGCCATTGATTTTCTGCAATTCTTTGGTTCACGGATAGTCCGTAAATAAGTCTCTCTTGAAATTAAAAAGGGACCCTTTTTCAGTTTATAATTGCACTTATATTCTCCCTTCTGTACACTATTGCCACGAAACTTCGCAAAAGTGATGAAGGGCAAATTTGGAATTTTGAAATACTTTTTTTTTTTTTTTTTTGCCAGACGATATATATTAGCGGGAAGGGTTAGTAATGTTAGTGAGTTAGTCAAATCACGCTCCTCGTGGGGCTCGAAGTCCGCTAAAATACGACTCAATAAGTTTCTCTTGAAATTAAAAAGGGACCCTTTTTCAGTTTATAATTGCACTTATATTCTCCCTTCTGTACACTATTGCCACGAAACTTCGCAAAAGTGATGAAGGGCAAATTTGGAATTTTGAAATACTTTTTTTTTTTTTTTTGCCAGACGATATATATTAGCGGGAAGGGTTAGTAATGTTAGTGAGTTAGTCAAATCACGCCCCTCGTGGGGCTCGAACTCACACCTCCACTGAAGAGGCAGGTGAAGTTTCCAGCTGTGCTTAGCCTCAAACTTGAATTTTGGAACTTGAATTTTGAAATACTTTTCACTTGGCAAATGATCTTTTTAGAAAGATCTTTAGGTTTTGCTTGCTACACGTGTCGTTTTGCTATCCATGTAGCACGAAACCTCCATAATACGTATTACTGAATTATTGCTTTTACTTCCACACTAAGGAAGTCCATCATGTGGGTTTGTGCCAAAAAAGCAAGTAAACGTTTCAATTTCAACTATTTTCCTCGTTTGAACTTTGAAGTTCAAAGATTCTACTTGGTGAGCTTAATTAGAATCTCACAATTTTTTTCTTCCCTTTACTTTTATTTTTCATCAACTTTCTCGTAACAACACAACGATGTACCGGCCGGAATTTCTCGGCTAGTTATCAGGGATGGAGCCAAAGGGGGGCCAGTAGGGGCGGTCGCCCCTGCAAAAAAAAAAACCTTTAGTATTATATAGAAAACGAAAAAACTTCCTATTAATATCATAGGCTCGCCCCTGCAAAGGATTTTTAAAAAATAATTCGCCCCTGCGTAGTCAAATTTCTGGCTCCGTCCCTGCTAGTTATGTTAAACCTTAGTTCCACATATGATAAAAGTATAACCTTCAAGCTTAATTTGCGTCTTTGTTCACATGTTTGGAGGGTTTCTGCAGTCTTCGTCAAGTAATTTTGATTCTGATGTATTTTAACATTATATCTAAGTAAGACGTTGAAGACGGAGGCTCTCTTTATTGATTGTCCCGATGTTTATGCTATTAGCGTACTTTGTTGTGCAATGGGTTTTGAATTATGAATTCTTTGTTTACCACTTAACCTGTGAATTAGTGATCACATGCACATGCCGAAGAATGTTAGAGCTTGTCTTACATTCATTAATTCTATAAAACTAGTGTCTGAACTTGGACGACGTAGTGTCAATTGATTTTGAACTAAATCGTTTAACAAGGTAGGGATGTGATAATTCTAAAGCTAGGTAGAGATTATGGAAACCATGATTAATTAATATGCCTTGTAGCCCACAACTAAGGTTTTTTTGCAATGTAATAATTACACATATGCATATATTTAAAGAAACATAATACTATGTCTTAAGGTCTGCTGTAGCTGATGCTGCCTTGTCAGCATCTGTATCAACTGAGGGGATCAGTAACAGAAATAAGATTTTGCTAAATGAAGCTCAAACAATCTGGGCTGTCAACAAGATCATGGGTATAGGATATAATGGAGAAGAGGAGGAAGTCATCAGCAAGATAGCAGAGTCGTTGGATGCACAAAACAAGGAACGGGCTACTTGCTAGCTATAAATTCATTTTAGTGCGGATTTGAAGGGCGATGGCAGCATCGGAGTGGTTTTGGAAGGGCGACAATAAGCAGTTTCGTTGACAGTTCCAGCGAAGGTAGATTTATAGGGCGAAAATTGCGGTCATCTTCTTGTTAAGTGTGGAGGGCTCGTCGGAGATGGGTTGTTTTGTGTTGGGTGCTGCCATGGGGATTCTTAGGTACTGCTATGGGGATCGCCGGCATCGGAATTGCAGATGGAAGGAAGAAAGCGCTTGGGTTGTCTGATGGGCTGAGCCGGGTGGCATCAATGGGTGCCTTTGGGTTTTAGGTGGTTCTTTTTGGGTTGTGTTTCTTTTGTTGGCTTCTCGCCAACTTTGAAACCTTCATTGGTGTTGCGTGAATGCTTTCGGCCTTTAGTATACTCTATGGTGTCGTTATCTTTGACTTTCCTTGTAATATTTTGTTGTTATCAATGAAATATTGCTTTTTTTGCCGTTCAAAAAAAAATAATATTATGTGATAAGCAACCCTACAAGACAGGCCACTATACACCAGAATATATACACTTTGGGTACTTAAAACTATCCTAAAGCCAAGCTTGTTCTTTTCTCTTGGGATTTCATGTTAAACAAATTATAAGCCTCCAAAAAACATACCAAAAAGGTTACCCGGTGCACAGGCTCTCCCTACTTCATTGTTTGGAAAAGGTCGTTTCAGTGTAAACTCAAACTCTAACAATTAGGTTACTACAGACAATCTGACTGTCGTGCCTCAGCCGCCCTTCAAATTTCTAAAAACATGTTACAGTTTTACGTACCCAGAAAAAATATTCAGAATATGAAATCAGTGACCCAAATTCATGTCTTGGTGAATTTTCTGGGTACTTAAACTTTTCCAAAACATGCAGTAGATACATATACAAGTTAATGTCGTAGGCTAATGGATCTACTTGATTTTGGGAACCCCCTGCCCCAAAAGAACCACACCAAACTACTTTATTAATGCACTTGCCATTATTGAAGAGGGTCAAACTCCAACAACATAGTTACATTTTTATTTTATTTTATTTCTTATTCCAAGTGGACAAAGCTTGCAAAACCGGATCCGGGATCCTTACATCTTGTAGTGCGGAGCTGCACTACAACCCTATAGTGCGGCATCTGAGCCGTGGATCTCAGTAATCAACGGTTCGAATTTCATCTCGGCAATAGACGGCTCGAATCATGTAAAGTGCCGAGATAAAATCAGGATCATTAATTGCGTAATCTACAACTCAGATATCGCACTACAACCCTACATATAGTATGGCTCCATACCATTGGATCCCCAATTCCAGCAAAACCTACATTAAACTGGCAAAGCATGTTTGGTTTCTACTTTCCCGTATCTTTTTTTTTGAACGGCGAAAGAAATTTTATTAATCTTGGAATGGATTACAAGATTAAAAGGAGAGGAGAAAAAAAGGCATCACAACGAGAAAGATGCATCCCAACTAGCTAGGTTGACACCCATCCTCTCGTATCTTAAGATGTATTTCATGGTAAGCTCCATTGAACATCTGTTGGCCTTTGGCAACTCATGAAAACTTTTGAAGGCTGTCAAAAGTACCAGCAACCAAAAGAAAAAAGAAAAGTACATAGCCACGCTAATACTTACTTTAGGCACATTAATTAATTTCATCTCTGGCGAGTTATGGAAATAATTAGCGGGCATCCTGTTACAGCATGTATTGTCGTGTTTTTAATCCCAAAACTAAGCCGAAAAAGAATGTGACACGACGATACTTCTTTCTAATTCAAGCAGTCAGTACGGAGTTTTACTCCGGTTTTAAATTAGGCTTCCCACAAGTGTGCGTAGCTAGCCCGGACACCTAATTTATTAGTAAAAAAAATCAAATTGTAGCACAGTGCTGTTTAATTTTAAACTTCTACTGGTTTTCATTACACAGCTGTTGACCACAACTCATAAAGCATGTAGATTGCAAGGTTGTCAAAAGTTGTTAGATTGATGCTCATAATTAAAGATAAGCATATGGGGTTATTAAGTTTTGTTCATAATCCCACCTCCGCCGTTACCTTTGTGATGTTTCAGAAGCTTTGGATTCTTCTTTTAAAGTTTATAGTATATAAAATATGAGAATTGTCCGTTGCAGTGTTCTTACTCCTTCTAAAAGTGTAGATAGGCATGCATACACGGCGATCCTGTCAAGGATCCCGGATTGAAGCATTTTCGGTGTTTTGATGCTTTTAAAAATTGTTTTTGGGAAATCCGAGCCGTCCAATGTGTTCAAAAGGTGTTTTCCAAGGTCCAGCGGGAAATCTTCAAAAAAAAATACCGGGAAGGGTTTTTTTGATCTAAAAGCAGTTTTGCAAAAACGTATATATATATTTTTTGCGAAAACTGCTTGGATCAAGCCCTTCTCGGTATTTTTTTGAAGATTTTCTAGACCTCCATTGTGGACCTTGGAAAACACCTTTTGAACACATTCTGGATACTCGGATAGTCAAAATTTGATCCGGAACTATGAATCCCGGATCCGGGATCCCGGACTAGATAAGGACTGATAATATATATATACAGTACTCAACACATAACTCAGAGCTCTTATATATTAGCAAGAGTATAATTCACTGAACGCCCGGGTTTGTTCGAGTGGCGTGAGACAATAATTAAAGGACTTGCCCCCCTAGACTCTGTTCACTTATCAGGAATGTTACGTGGGAAATAGATTTCCTAGAAAAGTTAAGTGAGGTGAAGTAAAAAATAAAATGAAAGTTATTTTCTCGTGTGTTCTTTCAACTAAGAATCTTGCAGGAAAAATATAAATATTGCTTTATTTTGGCAGGACCTATTTTGCTGGAGAATGCTTCCCATTGGAAAAATTGAAGTTGTGGGTCTAGCAATATTCTTGGTAATTGAACACAGAAAGTTATGGGAAAGTTAATTTTTCTATCATTTTTCATTCTCATTGGGTAATTGAACGAGGCCTAAGAGAGATCGCAAGGTCGAACACTGAGAAATTCAAATGGGGCACCTTGAGCACTGGAGGTTTACCATGTCTCAGAGCCCTAAAATTTTAAGGTGTTTGCAAGCTGGCTCAGACAGCCGATTATCAGAACGTTTATACATACACGCACATATATGATTCACTGCCACATCATTCGGAATGTGTTACAACTTACAACATATTATCTTGTCACCAGTGTCATTTAATGAGCCAAATTTACTAAGAAAGAAAATTGTGGTATTATCTTCAACGACGAAAAAAAAACTAATGCACCAATTTTTTCTCATTGTGGTCTCTAATTCTACAACAATAGGCAGTGCTATATAGATATGGACACATATCCAACCACGGAAAAATTCATTTAATGAGCGTGAATCCCATTAAGAAAGAAAATGACGTAAAAAAGAAATCCATTGCTCATTAAGTCCTCAACGACGATTGTGGAAATTAAAATTACAAACACATTTTTTTCCTCAATTGGTCTCTAATTCTACAACAATGTGGAAATGCATTGCTATATAGATATGGACACATATCCAAATTGTTGGATCAAAACGACGTGAAAATCCCACAAGATGAACAATTAAAAGACTACGTCAGACGATTACGAACACATTTGTTGGAATTGGATGTACTATTAGGGAGGGGTTTCCACTGGGGCCCTTGTATGAGTAATCTATCCATATGTGTACATGGTTGGGTTATGGTGTGTTGTAGGTTGACTCCTAGTAATTAAGCCGGAGTCAAATCAAGCCCATAACAAAGCATTGGAAGCCTACTTAGACCGGCCCAAATAGGCCAGCCCGGCCCCCTATCACTACCAAAGAGGTTGGAGCAATTTTTCAGTTCCGATCGGTTTCACCACGTGGTACCCGTAAACATGACTTGGGCAATCCATTTCGATTTTAGACAGTCCGGATTATGGTAGAGAAAAATAGGAGAGAGAAAGGGTTTCAATCTGTGTCATCTAATACATTTTTGGACGACCCGAATGCAATGTTCAAGTACCACATAGGCTCGGCCACGTCATACCCATTCGTTACCCAAAACTTTTTCAAGAGGTTGAGATATTTTGAAACAGTGCACTATCAATAGTCACGTGACAAATTCGTGATACCACCAGAAACCACAAGACACGAACCCATCATGCAAAAAAGCAAGTGTACTTGTTTACTAAATATTGATCCACATATTAAAAGCAACATTTTTTTTTTCTTTATTTCAAGATGCCCGTGAATTCTTCTAAACTATGTTTATATGTGTCCTTGATAACTACAACCCTTACCCTTCTCTCAAATTTTTTTTTTTTTCTGTCGTGAGTGTTTAGGTCAGCTTACGAACATCTCAACCAATCTCCTCCCAAACCCAATCAAAGACATGTCATTTACGCCGGGATTATGAGATTTACAAGAAATTACTTTCTTACGACCTAACCTTAAAAATTAAAAGCTGAACAATTCATGGAGAGCAAACTCGTCAATCAACCGAACTAACCCTTAGCTCTCACGCGCTCTCTCTCCCCCCATTTAGAGTATGGTTGATTCTATAGTTCACGTGAAGTTAGAATTATGGTGGTGGAGAAAACTAACCAAATTGAAATACGTGATGTGGTGGCTCCTGTTCCATACTCTTCCCTTAAAGAAAGGCTTAGCCAAACGTTAACCGTATGGTTAAACTAGGGCTACCCGTGAAAGTATGCTACTTTTTTTATTAAAAGGAAAGTAAGCAACTTGACATAAAGCTCCTTCTCTAACTTCATGATTGTTTTTTTTTGGGTGAAGATGATTTTATATGTAGGAGTATTATTCCTGCCACAAACATACCAGCTAAATTATATCCACGTAAATTGACCAAATAATTAATTTAGCGGATTAGGTTGCATGGATGGTCTGGTTGATCTAGCTCGTCGACACTAGGGACGCTCAAGTTGACAAGTGGATTGGCTTATTGGGCAGAGGTAGGTTGGAAGGTAGATTGGAATGGCTCGGATATGGCTCAGTGGATTAGCTGCTTGGGTGGTGGTGGTTTGGGAATAGAGTGTTAATTTAAATGTTGTTAATTGCAAATGATCCGAATGATATAACTCACAGATGAATAGGGTATTCTCCTCAGCTATTTCATTCTAATAACCATGGTTGTGACTCTTTCCGGTAGTTTCTCTACTGATTTTAGAGCTCTGTAATTGGCTTCGGCCATTTAGTTGCACGACGTCTAATCGTTCTGCGAAGCTCTCGGCTATAGGTGCTTCGGTCACTTGGTTTGTATTGGTCGGATCCTGTTTGATATCTACATCAAGCATGCAGCTTCTCGACAGTTGACCGCCGAATGTTTCCTTAAATTTCATTGGCTGTTTATCTGTTTTAACTGTGTGTTGGAAAATCATCATTCGTGGAACCACCATGACAGCAGCAGATCGACATCATACATTGATCACAGAGATCAGACAACCGAAGCAATTTCTCAATGGATTTATCCTTCACTTGTTTTGGTTTTATTTTATGTTCTTCTCATCTGTATTAGTATGTTATTCTTTTGTTGTTGTTTATTTACGGTAGATTGTAGTAGCTTCATTATGACTGAAATTCTCTCTCCTTCCAAATAATTAATTTGGCGGATTAGGTTGCATGGATGGTCTGGTTGATTTGGCTCGTCGACACTAGGGATGCTCAAGTTGACAAGTGGATTGGCTTCTTGGGCAGAGGTAGATTGGAATGGCTCGAATATGGCTCAATGGATTAGCTGCTAGGGTGGTGGTGGTTTGGGAATAGGGTGTTAATTTAAATGTTGTTAATTGCAAATAAGCCGAATGATCATAGACTCCCTCCGTCCCATTTTAAATGCTCCCTACGAATATCTGTGTCATTTTCAAACATCTATATCATTTTATTTGCAATGTTTTCAAAGTTTTTTTAAAAAAATTCTAATAGAACTAATTGAGATTTATCAAATAAGATCCATATAAAATACATTATAGAATGAAAATTAGAAGAGTTTTAAAAAGGCACGCATAATCGTAAGGAGCAATTAAATTAGGACGGAAGGAGTAACTCGCAGATGAATAGGGTATTCTCCTCAGCTATTTCATTCTAATAACCATGGTTGTGACTCTTTCCGGTAGTTTCTCTACCGATTGTAGAGCTCTCTAGTTGGCTTCAGCCATTTAGTTGCACGATGCCTAACCGAGACGCGGAGTTCTCGACCATAGGTGCTTCGGTCACTTGGTTTGTGTTGATCGGATCCTATTTGATATCTACATCAAGCATGTAGTTTCTCGACAGTTGACTGCCGAATGTTTCCTAAATTTCTTCGGCTATTTATCTGTTTTAACTATGTGTTGGAAAATCATCATTCGTGGAACTACCATGACAGTAGCAAATCGACATCGTACATTGATCACAGACATCAAACAGCCGAAGCAATTTCTCGTTGGATGTATCCTTCATTTGTTTTGGTTTTATTTTATGTTCTTCTCGTCTGTATTGTGTTATTCTTTTGTTGTCGTTATTTACGGTAGATTGTACTAGCTTCATTATGAGTGAAATTCTCTCATTCACCAAAAAAAAAAAAAAAAATTAATCACCATAAACATTGCACTAAAAGTTTAATCTTGATACGGAATCGGAAACTCTATAGTGTTGGGGGTTGTAATGCACAATCCGAGTAGTTCAAAAGTACTTTTAACAGTCCAGATTTGCTAAAAACTATTTTACGTGAAAGTTCCAAAAGGTGACCTAAGTCATGAACGGGCTTAAGTTGATTTTTTGAGTTGATGTATTTCGAGAGAATTACTTGTCTCGTAAAACGCAATAAGTAAATTTTTAAATGGAATAAGTCAGTTTCGATGTTCAACTTGCTAAAAACCCATTAATTCGTATATACAAGTTTAAGTGCATGATGCTTGACTCTATAAGTTCATATGCACTATAAATGACAAAGATACTGAAATCGATTTGTTTAAAATTGGGTCGAAAGATCATTCAATTATGTTTGCAGTCAAACTTAATAAAACTATTAATTTTTCAGTTTGACTCGCTTATTTGCAGCCATGCATACAATTTGTGTAGCCCTACAAAAACAAATAAAAATTCTAGGCTCGATGTTCTAACTTGCTAAAAACTCATTCATAATCAGCTTAACAATGCAAATAATACAAATATAAGTACATGATGCTCAACTCGATAAGTTCATATGCACTATAAAAAACAAGGATACTGGAATCGATTGGTTTAAAATCAAATCGAAAGTCAAACTCAATCGAACCATTCATTATTCAGTTCGACTCTGCTTATTTGCAGCCGTACAATTTGCGTAGCCCTGCTATTTCCATGGATCAACATCATGCCATTAATGTTCTCTTTAAAGCCAAACATATAAATAAAAATAGAGAAAAAGAAAAAGATTTTGCTTTCCTTTTTATTACCTTCATGAAAAATCAAGCAGATTCACGACTATTCATGTGCACAAACCTAACACTGACATGCAAGTTGCCGTGGTCCACAAACCACACTTTTCGTCTTCAAAAAACAGAAACAACCCACCACTATAAATTAGTCCACAAGTCCTACCTTCTTCAAACACTTAAAAACAAACCCCCAACTTCTTTCCTACTTATCACTCCAAAGTCCAAACCACTTCAACTCTCTCTCTCTCTCTCTCTCTCTCTCTCTCTCTCTCTCTCTCTCTCTCTCTCTCTCTCTCTCTCTCTCTCTCTCTCTCTCTCTCTCTCTCTCTCTCTCTGATCATAGGATGGCACCACCCGGAGAAGCCATGGCAACCTCCTTCTCTCGAACCAAGCCGCCGAGACTCTCCACCGACGGCCTCCAACGAACGATATCCGACATCTCCTTTGAGATGAGTAAAGAAGCAATGGACAACATCAAACTGACAACCCTCCCGGCGATATCCGAAGTCGAAGACGCGAAGTGCGAGTGTTGCGGGATGGTAGAGGAGTGCACGCTGGAGTACATAGACAGGGTGAGGGACAAGTTTTTCGGGAAGTGGATATGCGGGTTGTGCGCCGAGGCCGTGAAGGAAGAGGTGGAAAAGAATGGAGGGAAGAGAGAGGAAGCTTTGGGGACTCACATGAGTGCTTGTGTTAGGTTTAACAAGCTTGGTAGGGCTTATCCTGTTTTGTGCCAAGCTGAGGCAATGAGAGAGATTTTGAAGAAGAGCAATAGGGTTAGAGCCAAGTCTATAAGCCCTAGGGATAGTAAAAATGGGGTGAAGAAAGGTGGGATTGCCAGGAGTTCAAGTTGTATTCCGGCAATCACTAGGGAGATGAATGACTTGAGACTTTGAGCTGGACTCGGGGGCCCTGCTGACCCGATCGGAGCCATCCAAATGTGTTTTGGACGGTCTAGATTTGAGCTCTACTTAATTTGGATGACTTGGTTTGCTAGCTTTTTCTTTGGAGCTAACCCTTGGTGACCCCCTTTGATGAGTTGTGTTTCGGGTTGCTCCAGAGTTCTAATTACTGACTTCTCGATGTACCTTTATCAAGTTTTACAAATAAAATTTTCTTTGCCGATAAAAAAAAAAAGTTCTTGTACTACCTTTTTTAATGAGTCTTTCTTTCGGCTTGAGTAGCTGGAATTTCTTGTTGCCCTGTGAATGGGCTTTTTACCTGTAATCTAACGTATTTTCAGTTGTAATTGAACTTGTCAATAAACTGGGAATTTAGCGGGGAATTGTATGAAACCATCGTCGAATCCTCTTCTTAATATTCATTGATGTACTTTTTTCATTACGAGTACTGCCTATATTCTATGAGGAGTAGTAGGATACAGAAAAAGTTTCTTCCGACAAGGTCCATGATAGAAAAATCATCTCCCAAAACGCAGCGTTCGTGAAAGGAAGAAAAGTAAGGATGGAACGAGTCCACTCCTTCTTGTCGGACACCCAAAAGTTGTTCAGATTCATAATCATGTGAATCTATGAATCCGAACCATTGATTTATCTTTCTTAAACTTTTTCAGATGAACTTCTCATAACCGCGTATAACACTGCACATTTTTTATGATGATTGGTGGTTAATCATCAGTATGGAGAAAAACTAGATTTGAGATTTATCAAGGACCGATTCAGGGTATTTTAGGGAAAAACTTATTATTGCAAATGCGTGCAAATAGAAATTGGGTTCAAATAGAAATACCCTTTTCATTTTATAAGGGAAAATTATAGTCATCTCTCTGTACCAATTTTTCTCTGTACTTCTGTTCTCATACACTACTAACCGTTCCCGTTAGATTACATGGCAATTTTTAAACACTGAAATTTTAAAAACAAGATCTAACGGCTCAAAACACCTAGGTACACAGGAACAGGTGAAACCAGGTGCAGCAGAACTTGTGTGTCCGCCTCCCTGTTAGCCCCATTAAAACCGATTGGAAAAGACAAGACCATTAAAACCACCATCCATCCATCGTCAAGTAAAACCATAGAGCGCAATAATATAGGTTGAGGTACACGGTATGAAGCCCGCCCACCCCTTGTGCTTTGCACGAGTACATGTGCATGGGCGCAGTATTCTCTCTCTGAGGTTTGGCGCGCATGCAGACACGTTAGCGCACACATTCACAACATGGTTATGGCATTGAATTAAAAGCATATATAGCATTCGATTCCATACAACGATGATCGCAAAAAGCATGACAAACGTACTGTTAATCCCTAGCCATGTTTCTCCAGGTTTCAAAGCAAACAGAGAGAGAAAGAGAGGAGTTTGAAGTTTTCTACACCATAATAGTAGTTTTTCTAAACCTTAAACAAACGACCAATTCATGAACATGAAGCAGATGCAGTGAGCATTTTCTTCGTCATTCAACACTTTCCAAGCCACAGCTCTCTCATACGAAACTGGTCTTCCCATGCTTGATAAACATATCCCACCTTGAAGGCAAGCAAAACCCTGAACAAAAATTGACATACAGCCAAAAATCTTGGTCAAGATCAAACTATTAAACCAGTGCTAGCCGACCATGACACTGTAGAAAGTTTCTAAAAATGCACAAAAAGAGGTTATCAGACTTCCGTTCATGTGCCTTTAAGAAGAAAGGCCATAAAAGAGGTTTCTGACTTCTCTTCATAAGCCAGATGAATCCAATTCTCCTCAAACAAATGATTCAGAAACTGTTTTGATTTTATTTACCTTTAGGAATCAAGAGGGCCACAAGAAGGAAACTCTACTGCCCTATTTTGGGTATGGATTATGGACTTAAGTAGAGCATTGTAAAAGTGAAGGAAAAGTTAAGCATAAAACGAACTGAAGAGCTAAGTTTCCTTGAGTTCCCACATATTTTCCTCTGCCTCGGTTAATCCCTCCAAACATGCCTAGATGGTGGGGAACAACTCATCTAGATATCCATAACAGTTTGTGCCAAGACAAAACATACGGACAAGTCTGCTGCTTTCATATTCCGATACTACTGAAGTGGTTTTCTTGAAATAGCATATCCTAGTTAACCAAGTCCCGGTCCATTTTATCTCAGGTTATAATCCTTTCGTTATTTATTTCTTTCAAAGAAAATTGCTAACCTGTTGCATTATCTGTGGAAACTCGGAGCAGAGAGTTTTTCTTCCATGATCATCAAATATCTTTTCCAAAGTTATGTCTTGAAGGGCTACCAAGGTTGTCTCGAGCATGTCAAGACCGGCCTGGTTTGCAAAGGTGAAAACTGGCAATGCCTGCAAGAAAAATTTAAGCAAAATGAACAATAAACTCCTGAGCTTCAGAAGAAGAATAAAGATGACCATCGAACTTTTGTATCGAAAATCAATAATGCTGCCATAATGACTTCGCAAAATTTCCTTTGTCAAGTTCTATGAGTGGCCTAAACTGATACACTTAAAAGTGTCAAACATGAAAAATGGATCTCTACCTTCCAGTAGGAATTGCAGTTAACTTCTCAAACTCAGATTAAATTTAAACAAATATGAGTAATAAAGATGACAATGACAGAAACCACCCGCAAACACTAAATAAAAGTAACTTCAAATAGAAACAAACAAAAAAGCTTCAGCAGCATATTTGAAGAAAGACCTGCAGTGGGCAATAAATGAAATTTTCCCAGTAAATAATGTGATACTTCATTCACCGCAAGCGACTTTCGTTAACAGCTAATTAAAGGAGGTCACCAAACCTCCACCGGCAATATCGAAATTAATCTTCTACCAGATGAAACACTTCATGTGTGTGTGTGTGTGTGCACACACACACACACACACAGAGAGAGAGAGAGAGAGAGAGAGAGAGAGAGAGAGAGAGAGAGGGACATATGAAGTAGTTAGAGCCACATATGACACACCTTTAAAGAGCAGCACATAATAGCATCTGAATGTTGCCAAAGAGTTTTAAGAGTGGAATCACTTCCTTCACCAACAGATTTGAGTAGCTCTACTCCCAAGTAGCACCTGTTGAGAAATAAACAAGAAATCTGTCACCAGAGACAAGTGAGAGCACAAGTTTTATCTATGAAGTTCTAAACAAAAACAAATGCGAAAGTTCTTGGGATGGGAGTTCAAATTATATTTCTTCTTCAACCAACCAACAAAAATTTCTTAAACGCTCATGTCAATTTGACATGAGATATGTCAATTTGACATGAGATAGAGAGTAACACAAATTTTGACTTCACTATCATTCAAACCATGCAGACAAACAATGTGCAACATAAAACCTTCAATAGCTGCTCTGTAATTTTGAAAAATACTCTGGCTGAATTTGGATCAAGCATTTGTGGAGATGTTCATGAAGGGAAATCAAGAGGGATGAAGTTGAAAATGCTGACTTCATTCTTTTATTTCCCCATCATTCACCATTAATTGACAAGTGCCTCAACAAATTCTTGATCCAAACACATCTCAATTATTCCATTGAGGCCCAAAAGGGATTTTAAAGTCCTGCTCTACTGCTTCTTGAAACCATTTTGCTCCTTGAACCACTGGAAACAATAGAGACCAAGAACTTAATTTCACAAGAGCCATGTATAAAGATGTTTGTTATGCAATAAAAATCTACATATCTTGGTCAAGGGATATCACCAGACATGAAGATTATCTAAAAAGTTTGAGCAAGAAAATCTTTTTTCTAAGAAATCACGAACTCCGCTACCCGAGCTGAAGTCCAAAATTGATAAACAATTAAGCCCCTTTTATGGTTGTGAAAGTGTGGAAAGGACATTGAGAGCAATAAGGATTACATGCCTATAACTATGGGAGATCCAGCGGGCGAGCGTATTTGCTTCAGGAGTCCCCAACGGAGACCGAAGACCACCATTGGAGCTTAGATGGGATGGAGAGAGTGCTAATGCGACCCTCTGAACAGAAGATATTATGCTGCGGACATACTGTCGGGCCATTGATGCTACATTCTCTTGCATGTGACTTTCGAATGCAAATTCAAATGCTATTGTCATCACAGATCTTGTACTGCCACTACTAGCAGTATAATCATTTGACGTTTTGTTTCCGGAAGGTCCTATTTCAAGAGCAGAAGCAAGGTCAAGGGTGCGATTAGGACTGGATGCTTCCTGCACAATATCACAGGTAGACAAATAAATTAGGTCCGAAGAACCGTCAAAGTTATAAGAATTTAGAGAGAATGCCAAGCTACTACTTATGTAACCTAGATGCTAACCTTCCCAGAATCAAGAGGAATAATACGAAACCCAGAAGGCAAAAGAGGTGCATCATCAGCGAAGGAGGCATCGATAGGAGCAAAGATAAGTTCAGCACAGGTGCCTATAGCATTCTCATCCATCCCGCTGCATAGCTGTCAGAAGGTATAAAAAGGACATTCAGCAAAAAGGCTGCGGACGTAAACCTAACGCATACAATATAGAGGACTTCATAAAATAAACTAGAGGTGAACAAATTAGAATTGAAATCTACATCTCCAGTTGTGGATTTTGCTCTGGGAAGAATTTACTACTTCCCTAGCCCATAAACTACCTTTGAAGCATCAGGTCCACAATAGTATTAAGTTTTTACTCCAACTATTTCTGTCACATATGTTTTCATAGGAAAAACCCCATGCCCAGTCATTATAGCATGTAAACCAACAGTGCTGTTAAAACAAAAATTATTAGCCCGACTTGGACAGGATTCCAAAGAATGTTGGATTATTGGTTCAATTTGGAACCATAAGGGAAGCGTTTTGGGGCCCATAAGGGAAGCGTTTTGGGGCCAAAAGTTAGAAGCGTAATTACCTCTTTTTCCATTGTGCAAACTCTCTACCCAAAAACCAGAGCATACTTAAGCTATGAAGCTCCTTGAATGGCTCTATAATGTCTACTGGGTCTAATACTCTAATCCGATTGAGTAATTAAATATCTCATAATTGTATGAAACATCAATCAGTATACTGTACAGTCATAAATAAAATTCAAACAGAAACGATCAGCCACTAGATATTATAAAAGGCCAGCCTCAAGATGCAAAGAGGAAACCCTATCTGTATAGAAGCTAATCAGCCACAAGATTCTATTTAATATCAGAGGCCTCCAGATGCCCATGAAAGGTTTATCAAAAGCGTGCAACAGTTATCTTAATGCAACAGTTATCAGAGGACACAACATTTGAGGAACCAGCACTTACTTGAAGGAGAAACATGTCTCTGGGCATTATAGCATCTTCAGGACAATGGGCAACACCTTCCAACTTAATGACCTCCAACAGCTAATATGCACAAAGAAAAGAGGCATAATCCATGTCAAAATTTCAAGAGAGGTCAAACAAAATAGTGATTTTATCAGTAAATTAAGACAGACTACTTGCCTCTTCATGCTCAATAGTATGAGCTAGAGGAAGAATAACTTGGCCCCCAAAACTTCCAACTCGAGCCCCTGGTAAGCTACAAGGGCCAACTTTAACAGCTGCAGCTGAGTAAGCATCAATATTGTTATCTGCCCATTCTGACCTGTGCTCCCTCAAGAATCTAAGCAGTATTGCAGGGGGCACATTCTGAAAGATAAAAAAGTGTCATCCACAACAGAGCAGGAGTAGATAAAGAAATGCTTAATATGAAGATACATACAAAGTACAAGAAGTTGGAGGAGGATTGCAACAAGCGTGAAATATTCAGTCAAGTGAAACAATTCCAATATGCTAACCTGCAAAAGCATTGAGGCTTTCGCACACAAGACCGCATTACTGACAGCTGGAAATCCATTACCAAAGGTAAGATTTAAACCCATTAGTTTGTCTGGGGAAGAGTTCACAAGTATGGTAACATCATCCATGCCATCATTTCCCATCACGGACCACCCCTCATCAGCGAACCCATTAACAGCCTCATTAAAACCCCTGCCAAAAAAATCTGTTAAGGTCCGAAGCAGGAGAAAAAGTATCATATGAGTGAATGATGTTAAAAAGAGCAGTATCCACTAACCTGCTCAATCTCTGGCTGAGTGCTCGTAGAGCTGCAGGTCTTCTGCTCCAGTTGGTGACATTAGCTTGAGAAGCTTCCTGAGCTATCTGCCTCAGTTGGCGCAGAGCCTGTATCAAGACGAGGTATGTCGTAAAATCCACACTTCAAGAAATTGAATGTGCATGAGGAAGTATAAAGAAAAGTCTTACAGCCATTGTAGTCTTTTGAGCAAGGACAGTTGATGATTCATACAGTGGACGCAAAACTTCAGGAACACTCCATGCCTAGTCAAAACATTAGCATGCCTAAATTAATGGTATTCAAAGGTAAAAAATCTGGTGGACATATTTCATACACATGGTGACTTGACTTTACCTCCATATTCATATGATCAACAATGTGGATGATTGAGCCACCACCTTCACAAGGTCTAATGAGGTACCCACTAGGCAGCATTTCTGCCCTCACAAAATTCTGCACTGGTGGCATGCTTGGACCATTCTGAGTATTACTGAGTGATCTTTCACATACCTAATCATTTCATTAGGGCCATTCCACAACAAATAAGTGATTGGTTAGAACTCCAAGTAAAAAGACGTACCATACACAAACATTGAAGTAATACAGAGTGAACCACTTACCACAAGACTACCATCCTCCATGACAGAAGTATAGCGTAACAGCCAGAAATCACGAGCAGGCGCCAAAGTTGTTGGCGCATAGAGCTAAACAAAATAGGCAAAAATCCCAAGGATCAAACAGGCAATTCGACCATTAAGGTTCATCATATGGAAAGAAAATGAAACCATCAATAGTTAGTGCTACCTGCATGTAAAGCAGCTCAATGGTTCCACCATTAGCGGTAGGCAGCACATTGAGAACATCCACAGCTCGGCAATCGCGAAACCACGAAGGCCGCTCCTTGAGGATTTCTGCAACCTGGAAGCAGCATAACCAATTTAGACTTTTGGAGGAAAGTAACTTAACCAACAAAATGAGTAAGAAACAAAACGGGTGGGAACAGGCTATCTTACCCTTGTAGGCTCTAAACCCACCAGGCCGCAAGCACGTGCTGCCACACCAGTGCAACCATGAGAAATAGCAACGATTCCAATGGAATCCGGACCAGGCTACGCATACGAGAGAAAGGTAAGTTCAGGAAGGGACCCATCATCGACGGACAGATCATCGACTTTCGACAAAACAATATCGACATAAACAACTACCAAACCAAACCAAGCCTAATGTCCCAATCAATTGGGTAACGATATAAACAAATAAAAAATCAAAATGATCATGTTACATTCCATTAGATTAAACAACACATAATATATAATAGGAGACCTGGAAAAAAGGACAATAATTGAGAAGGTCTCAGGTGCTAACGTTGTGTTTTAAAGTATACTAACCAAACAATATCTGTTCTGCTATTTTTAATATCCATTTATCCAATATATAATAAAATAATTGGAGATGTACCCGAGGGAAAAAAAAACAGTGCAAGCATGTGACATACAACCATGTGGAGTAAAATATTTTAAAATTGCAGTCTTTACCTTCATTCCAGGCATTTGGACCCACTCAACAGCGGTTCCAGTGGCCTTTGAAAGAAACTCTGCTAAAGTCTCTTCTGCAATGGACAAAAGTCTGGGAAAAATACAAAAGTATTACTACAAATAAAACACAAACCACAAGCAACAAGGTGGTGGTCACTAGCACGAATGACAAGAAAATGACCCATCAACCATATCCCCACTAACCCTGCAGGACTAGCATCCCTCGGCGGATGCTGCGGCGTCAAGTGGTGTTGACCACTCGTCACCACCGATTCACAGCTTGTGTCTTTTGTAGCAAGGGTCGTCTGCAACAACCAAAAATAAAATAAAATCCTCATTTCTCTTACTAATAAATATCCATAGGTAATATATCTATCAAAACCCTAGATGAAATTTGAATTGAAAATATCGTTCAACTTATTAAAGATAGTATGATTAAAAAGGAATGTAAACACTCACATTCTGAGTATGCTGGCGAAAGTAGCCATTTTCATACACCAGATGCGACACCTGTTTCTGCAACCTATCATTCTCTTCCATGAGAAGCTTGTTCATGGCCGTCAGCTTCCGGTTCACAGCTTGAAGACGTGATGCCTCTTTCCTCTGCTTCTCTCTGCATCTGTAGGACACCAAAGAACATTGCATAAGTTATTTCTACCACTTATCCAAATAAAATTTACTACTGCCCCATTTCGTGGCAAAAGTAATGCATAAAACCCAAAACAAAAAGCTATCACTCCCCCATTAGGTTGCAAAATCAAGGTTCTTCACCTAAATCTTGAAATAAACACAAAACTGCAAATGGGTATATTTAGTTACAGTAAATTAAAACAATGAAGTTAAAACAGAACAGTTATTACAGTCCCCACTTGACTGCAAAACATATGCAGAAAAACACAAATAAAATTAAGCTATCACTGCTCCATTAAATCTGGGTTTTTATTAAGGTGTTTTTGGTATGCACCCACAACTCATTCTCCTCGCACATGGACAACTTGTAAGTCCAAAAAATACAGAAAATACCGTACCGGAAACTCACCATGAGTAAGAAAATCTAATTCTTGAAATATAGTAAACATAAATGAAAAATGGGTAGCACTATACTCTCTGATCTAAAACGAGACTTCATCAATAATAGACTTCACATTTAGGTTCATAACAAATGCAGAAAACCCAAAAAAAAAAAAAAACTAAGTTGTTACTGCTCCATTAGGTTGGAAAATGTAGTTTCTTCCCCAAATTCTTTCAGTAAACACAAAACTGGAAAGTGGGTATTATACCTTCTGTTCTGAAACCAGACTTTGATTTGCTTGGGCTCGATGTTGGACAGAATAGGGCATTCCCGGATAAGCTGTTGGCGACGAATGGAACTGGGTTTAGGGCACTCATGATAGAGCCTCTCAAGGGCTTCAACCTGCTCAGGCGTGTAACGGACGTATTTCCCATTGTCCATCACTCCCTTACCATCCTTGCAGGACATTGCCATCATTTCACTTCAAAACCCTGCTAACCCCAACCCCAAAATAACCCCCAAAATATATACCGAAAGCAGCTTCTCAGCACTTCCTCCACCAGAAACAGACAAATGAGCTCTACTAAACAAGTATTTGAAGAGAATGTCTATTATAAAATTAGTAAATCGATCACGAAATGCAAGGGTTTCAGATAAACCGACAAGGGACGACTGATTACCAGACTGGAACGTTGTTGGTCTCGGCCCCAAGCACAAGGAAATATTAAAATTCCTTCGATTTCAGAGCTTTCTTAACTTAACCAACTGAGATCACCAAAGATCCAAACTTCATCCCAATAATTAAAAAAATTCCCAGAACAACTAAACAAAAGCACTCTTTTTGCATTCCACAAGCTTCCTCCAGATCAGAAGCCCGGTCTTTTTCCTGTCGCGATTCGGATCGAATCCTCGGTGTAGATGACTCGAAAGAGCTCCCAATAAATAAAGCAGTAGCGATGCTAGAAACGAAGACTTGACCTAAAAGATCGGGACTTTAAGCCTTACAGTTCGAACCGAAATCGACCCAAAAACACAAACATCTATCTTCATCTTTGTCTCAAATCGTTCCAAGCCGCTGAAACATCGTCTGTTGCTTCAGAAGAACAAAGGGACAATACAAAAAAAGCACGTAAATATGTAGAGAGAGAAGGGATATTGAAGTGAGTGGGAGATCTCAGAGGCGGGGAATCTGTGAGGGAGTGGGATCTAGCTTTGAATCGAAAAGGAAATGCATCGAATTGGGAGTGAACAGGGGAACCCTAGAAATGCGAGGAAAGTGAAAGTGAGTGGCTTTTCTGTGCATTGGTTTTTGGTTTTGGGTGTTCACATGTTGTTGGTGGTTTTCATTGGTTCGTCACTTTCGGCTGTGGAGGTCTGCACTCGCTCTACTGTGGAGAGAGAGAGAGAGGTGACATTATTTGGTGAGTTTTGGATTATTTTTTGGATGATGCAGTGCGAGGACGAATGTACCCTTTTGTTTGTTATACTATATGATATGATTTGGAAGGTGGGCTAACGATAACTCCTTTTGCACCGACCGTGGTGCACCGACCACGTACCGACAGCGTTGGGGACGTCATTGTGGGTCTCAATCGATTGATCTGAGCCATTCATCCTTCTCAAAATTGAATTCTGAGTGGGTCCACGCAGGAATCAAGGCAATCGGACGGCTGTATGAGCTCGTGTCGTCCGATTGCCTCGATTCCTGCGTAGACCCACTTAGAATTCGATTTTGAGAAGGATGAACGGCTCAGATCGATCGATTGGGACCCACAACGGCATCCCCGACGCCGTCGGTACGTGATCGGTGCACCACGGTCAGTGCAGGTAGAAGGGTTCGTGGGATAAGGAAAGAGAATGACGTGGGATTCAAAATTTGGTGTTTGTTACCCTTAATTTGGATGAGATTTCAAATCCCCATCCAATTTATGTGCTATAACAAAAAAGTACTTTCAAATGGCTATATTCCGTTTTAACACAAACACTGATCAAGAATATGAATTTTTCTCATCCATTTATATCATAAGTATATCCCAAAAGATTTCATATCTCGTTCATATCCTAAGGGATTCTATATCTTATTCTTTTATATCTGGTCAAACAAATGAGGGTTAAGTTGAAACATGTACCCTGGAAAAAGAGTGGAAATTTTACAAAGGTGTCATTGGCAAATAATCTTTCGAGTTGGACTACAAAACCACACTGTGACATCAGATTAAAAGCTACAATACTCCCACGTCCCAAATTGTTGGTTTTCATGGAGTTCGATATGATTTTTAAGTTGTTCATATCTTTCAATTTATAACGTATTTCATTTGCAATATGGATCTATATTTGATATATCTCAATTAGTTCTATTAAAAATATATATATATTTTTATAAATATTACAGATTGAAAAATATGAACAATTCAAAATTGCATTGAAAATCCGATCAGGACAAACAATTTGAGACAGAGGGAGTACTACTTATGCTTTCTAATTTCAAGGAATCTGTTATGCTTTTTAATTTCAAGAAAATTTGTATGCTTTAATCCAACATTGATTTACTTGACTTTCAATTGTTTGTTGATCGAGTATGAATTAAGATTTTAATCAGGTACATCTGCAAAGTATTTTTTCCCAATAGCGTCTGGATGTAGCAAATTAACAATACAGAATGGAACATAAAGTAAATATGCATATCTTATACTGAAATTTTGAATCAAGTGCTAACCAATTTACTTAAAAACAATTGTTATTATAAAGAGAAGACGTAATTTAATCTTAAAAGGCAGTACAAAGCCTTACAATTAGAGATAGGCGGACATGAAGCGTTTCGCAATACTGCTCATACAACACCGACGAATATGGGCGAGTAAATGGTGAATGCTATATGGCGGACATGAAGCGTTTGAATCGTAGAATACTACTGAGCTGCTTGGGTAGGACCCTATGCATCGATCCTCTTATGGATCTGCGTCTACTTGCAGTATGAGTCTCAGAGCCCCAGGCCCGTCGTGGTTCTTTGTGGTGTGCTTGTGCCCGAGCCTTAGTTGTATCGGTTCATTCCGTTTTTTTTGAAATCGTGTACATGCCGAATGTGGCTTGGCTTTCGAGCCTTTATTAATGAAATGTCTTCCAGTTCAACAAAAAAAAAAATGGTGAATGCTAACACTCTAGAATTTGCTTGCTTATCTCGATGGAAACACTAACAACCCATAGTTTCGTCACGAAACTAGAATTTGCTTGCATATCTCGATGGAAACCTCCCATTCCTATCATTTCCTTCCATCCCTCCTACATTTTGGTATGAAACATAAGTAATCATTGCTACGAAACAAAAATAATAACCAAGAGGGCACTGGAGGGGATAAAAACTCAGATGTCGATCGGTCATGTGGTGTCTAACCATCTATCTCGACCTTCGCATCCCTTCTTTCACTCGCAATATGACCGTTCAAAAAAATGGTGAACGCTACCCAAGTTTTTCTCAGGTTTAATACAGTGTGGGTTGCCTCTTCCTTATCCAACTAGTACTGCTTTGAATGCTAACCCTCTAAAAGCGAACACTAACAACCCACAGTTTCGTCACGAAACTAGAATTTGCTTGCATATCTCGATGGAAACCTCCCATTCCTATCATTTCCTTCCATCCCTCCTATTTTGGTATGAAACATAAGTAATCATTGCTATGAAACAAAAATCATAACCAGTTTTTAAATAAAAAAAAAAACATAGAGGGCATTGGAGGGGATAAAAACTCAGAAGTCGGTCGGTCATGTGGTGCCTAATCATCCATCTCGACCGTCGCATCCCCTCTTTCACTCGCAATATGTCCGTCCAAAATTGCACAGTCGGACATCACGTGACTATACCTGACCGGGACCCAAGTTTTTCTCATGGAAAGGGAGTAAATAACAGCAAAAGGAGGGGCATTGTGGGAAGAAGATACGGGAATCGGAAGCTTCAGAAAAGGAGGGAGCATGGGAAGGTTTGCGTGGGTCATACAGCCAGGAGGACAGAATGATGAGGTTTTTGCATGCGTCTCGATTCTTACCTATTTTTATTTATTACTTTCCCCATGTTTTAGTAATTTTTTAAATTTTTCTTTAAAAAAATACATTTAAAATAGCGTAGGAGTTATGGTCATGATGACCACACCACATGGCATATCCGTATGCCGCTGCATAACATCCTCACATACATGACATGGACTTTAGGAATGACATGACGTGATGTGATGAAAAGACCTTTGTGATGGATGGACCGGATGGTGGTGGGTGCGCTATGATGTGGTGTGGGGACAGCGTACCGGTTGGCAGGCCTTGTCAAGGGGAATTTATGTCCGCTGGTCGATACTAATAAAAAAGGTTTAAAAGGAATATGCTAATCTCCACCGTTAAGATGAAGATAATACGTAAAAAGTGCATCGATATACGATAAAAGTGTATTGATATACATGAAATATGTATTAATATTTGAAGTATTTTGTCATTATATGTACATTATCCTTACGTAATAGGTGGAGGTTAACAAAATTCTTGAAAAAATAGAGTAGGTTTAATACAGTGTGGGTTGCCTCTTCCTTATCCAACTAGTACTGCTTTGTTTGCTCTTCACTCCAATTTAAGCAACGTCGGTTTAACTTTTATAGCACTTTTTGGTATTTATTTTTATTCAAAAAAATTCACATTTTTCAAATTTTGCGACAAAGTCTTTAAGCTTTATTATTCGTCTCGAAGAGAAGAATAAAAAAAATACAAAATTATGACCAAAACTCGAACAAAGACAATTCAAAAAGTACGAAAAGTGAAAAAATGCAAACAGTCACACAAATAAGTTCAGCGAAAGGAGGAAAACTCAACTTGTTTAAGGGCATGGGTACATATGTTGCACATATGCCCCTTGCATTCTTTTGGAATTAAAGTATAATCTCTTATTTTCATAAAATTATACTTTTAACTATGACCAAACATATTTCATTTAACAAAAGCACCTTAGTTTTATGATAATATCCGTTGCAGACAACTGAGCCATCTCAAGGATAAGCTCAGCAAGTTTTCGGCCTGGGGCAACCAAACAAAAAAAAGTTTGCACAAGTTATGCAAGACATATACTTAGATTTATGGTCTATAGATGCTGTCAAGCCCCCGTGTGATTTGTGCTCAATTCCCAGCGGTCGCATTCCCCTTCTAAGGGTTGTTCCAATTTCTGATACTTAAGTAAGTTGAGAAAATGACTTGTCTCATAAATAACAATTAGTCAGTTTTGAGTTTAAGCCAGAAAAGTAAAATAAGGCCTAACTTTTATTTACTCTTTTCTAATCCTCTTTCTTTTATTTTTCCTTTTCTTTAATCAATAGCCCCTCTTTTCCGTTTTTCTCAAATCAATTTTATCCCAACAAGTGTAAAATCACGCTTAAAATACACACCGAAATATACAAATGCTCTCATAAATGTATGGGTCCAATGTCTGTGTTTTTGTAAACGTGTGTGCATCTTGAGTGAGTTCTAGACTTTTTGTTTTTCCCTCCCAATTCACAATATTACAAAAATTACATTACTCAATTACTTTATTAGAAAATTTGCATTTAACAAACACAACAATAATGTACAAGTGATATGTTTTTATATTTGAATAAAAAATTTATCCCAACCATGGAAAATTGAAACAAATCGAGAGAGCTAACACAACTTATTAGCTTATTTGTATTGTTAAAATATGATGATAATTTATTATTTTCTTTAAAAAAAACTTATAATTATATCTTTGTATTTATCTTTTATAGTTGTATCCTTTTAGTTTGAATTTTTTAAAATTTTTTTATTATTTAAAAGAACTCTTGAAGATGTAGGAGCCTAATATTGAGAGTTTGTTTTGGGCCCCTAAAAAAAATCTTGAAATTTTGTAATTTTTTTAGTTTTTTTATTTAAATATTTTTTATTACGGATTTAACCCAAACATATTACACTGGGACAAGAAACACTAATAGTCTTTCCACTAACGTATGTTAGCAGAAAACTAAGGTTATTTCCCTATTCAAAACCATACCCCAATGTAACACTTTTATATTTTCTTTCTTCACTTAAATATCTTAAAATGAAAACAAGGTTATTCTATTTCCAAAAAACCAAAAAAAAACTCCAGGTTATTTCCAATCATTAATCAAACCATACCCCAATGTAATCTCTCTAATTATTTTTTTAATTTTCTTTTTCCAAAACCCATCCAAACACTATCTCAAAAATATTTCTCAAAATATTCTTCTCAAAATTATCAACCAAACAAAGCGAATCTATTCTTATTTCTCCATGGAACACCCAAAAAGTTACTCACTCGGTCCTTTTTTAAATGTCCACCATAGAAAAAAATTAATTTCAAACCCAAAATATATATATTTCTCTATATAATTTTTCAATTTGTTTTTTTAAAATGTTGATTGAGTATTTTAATTTGGTGCTGAAAAAAATTTACATTTTACGGAAGTACATTTTTTGACATTCACAATAATACACGTTTCTAAAAGGTGACATTTAAAAAGAGGAAAATGGCTACAGTGGGTGTCAGGGTGTGTACCATATGCACCTATTGTATAATCCAGATTGTGCCACCTCATTGGCAATCGTAACATTTTTTGATTTTTCGTAACTTTTCAGCGATATGATTCGTAACATTTTGGTGTGTCTCGCAACCTTTATTAAAAAAATCATAACTTTTATAATAATAAAAAAATCGTAACTTTAGTAAGAGCGTGTATGATACACACGCAGATAAAAAGATCTGTATTGTAGCCTAAATATCTTTTTCTAGAGTTGGAGTTTGACAGTGGCTATGGAAATCAAGATTTGCGGTATAGAGAAGTTGATTTTGAAAATGGCCAAGTGCGTATATGCTGGTAAATCTTGGACTATTTTGCCTTGTTCGATTTGGGTTTTGAGGAAGAGTTTTGGGGGTCATAAATAAAAAGAAATAGAAAGAAAAAATTATTAGGGACCTTCTGTCTTGAGACCCAAACCGTTCATTCATTGAGGGGAAGAACTGTCTAGTATGCAAGTCCAAGACGAGGGCGTGTACCCAGTCCATCCAAAACCAACATGTCATGTAGCTATCTCACATGTACCAAAGCATACGATCCATCCATCGCATACGACATGTGTATACGGCACGCTGATTTTGGGACAGTGGGGGGGAAGATCTCAGTGGCATGTCCCGACAGCGATATCACCGGGGCCCACCACCAAAAACTCATATTTCAATTTTGAGTCCTGCTAGATGTACATCATTTTGGTGTACACCAATTGTACACCACCTTTGTACGACCCATTTTGGGTCTCACACGCATAATCGGATCCGCTCAATATTCTTAAAACACTTTTTTTTTTAGGGTCTCTTAAAAAAATCAACTGATTTTAACATCGGTAAGGCCTCGATCGATTCTGCGCCCAATTTACTGACAGGAAACTGGGCGCAGAATCGATCGAGGCCTTACCGATTTTAAAATCAATTTTTTTTTCTTACAAAGACTCTTAAAAAAGCATTTTAAGAATATTGAGCGGCTCCGATTACTCGTACAGGACCCGAAATGGGATCCACAAAGGTGGTGTACAATTGGTGTACACCAAAATGGTGTACCCATAGGTTTTTCCTTCAATTTTCATCTGTCTCGGATTTTTTACCGCTCTATTTATTTACATGTATTTGTGTTATTTTTTAATTACTTATATTTTTTACGGGAGCAAGCTCTCTGTAATCACTACACCTTGTAATGAGTATATTTTGGTCATTTAAAGTGTTTTGTAAGGTTCGAATTTTAAAATAACTTTTCTCGTGAATAGTTTATTTAAGATCTGAACTTTAAAAAATAAGAATGAACGATCGAGATTCTCATTACACGTCTGTAGGGAGTTGCTCACTGGAGACCTCCTGGTTCCATTTTTCAATAGGTAATGTTTTTTTTTATTTTAATTTTGAGTCTATAAAATATTTTTTATTTAAAAATATAAACAATGTTTAAAAATGTTGGAAGTAGGTAAAAAACCAATAAAAAAAACAATTGAGACAAAGTCGTTCCTCCTGTGGTGGAAGATGACGTGGCGTGATATCAACATGGTTGAAATTCAACGGGCGGGGTTTAATTATGCTATCCTTAAGTCGGCGGCCGAATCGCTCTAACCTGCGCACACCTAGCCTGTTTTAGGAGGAGAGGAACACGTTCCTTGAGGAAGTATTTATTTTAAAAAATGGGGTAGTAATTGAAATGAGTAAAAAGTGTATAGGGATATCACAAAAATATTTTGATAAAGTGTATGTGTATAGATATTGTTTTTGAACTTATTTTTCATTACGTACATATTATTATAAAATGCAGCCGTGGGGTAGTAATCCAAGTGATAATGAGTAAAAAGACATCCAAAAATATTTTGATTTTTTTTGGTTTTGGTAAAGGCAACTTGTTGGTGCGTGATGGGTGAACCCTTATTTTTTTTTATGGTGAGGGCTATTTGGGAAAATTTACGTATACTTCTACTAATTTTTTTTTTTTTGGCTGGTTCAACTGAAGAAAGGCAAAGAGAGGCCATTTACAAAATCTATAAAAAAATTCTCTTTTGCGGCCTGTATGAAGAGATCATCAAGTTTGGAACTCAGATTATCTGAATTTACAGCTCAGGTTGCCACTTGAGGTTGATGTGTGCACCTGGCTCTTTTGGCAAAAAAATTTAATCCGTTTTTTTTAATTTTTTTCATTTTTGTCTTTATTCAATTTTTTTGCATTTGTTAGTTTTGCGAATCAAGATTTTGTAGTCAAACCAAATATTTTTTGAATAAAGTAGAAAATCTATTATAAGATTAATAAATTTATTCAAAAAAATACATAATTTTATTTTGAATAAAGCCAAAAATACTTGGATTATTGGATTAATTTTGCCTTTATAAAAAAAAAAAAAAGTTTGAGTTTTGACAAAATGAATAATTTGAATTATTTGGCAAAGGATTAGTTAGTGAGTCTCTCTAGATGTGCATGCAGAGATGAATGCACAGATGGTGCACAGATGGGTCACAAAATTTTGTCCCCAAAACTAACAAATACAAAAAAAAATTGAATAAAGACAAAATGAATAATCCATTATGAATTACAGTATTTGGCAAAGGATTAGTTAAGGAAGGGATACCAGCGCCGGTCCAGGTGGGATTTTTTTACCGCATTTAAGGAAGGGAAAGCCCAGTCAAATCTGAAGGCTAAAGATTTCAAATCTGAAGGCTAAAGACCTGACCGGATCCTAGGTAGTACTCATTTTTCTATAGTCTGTGTTCTAGGCTTCACCCTTGTTAGCCCAATTTGTGTTTGTGTTTCCCCAAATGGAGGTTTTTGGAATAGTGTAAATTGCTACCCTCAATAAATTGCTAATACTGTTTTTTTTTAGATTCTTTGGAAAAGATTGAGATCTGTTTGGTTAATTGATTACTGTTGAGTATATTATTTAGGGAGTTTGGTGGACGTCATCGTGTCTTTCGTTTGTTTCGTAAAATGTCAAAACTTTTTTCAACCCTAAAACCCGATCTGAAAATTCAAATTTTCCATTGTTTGGTTGACACGGAAAACCACTAATATGACTATTGATCAAATATTTTCCTCTTTTTTTATCCTCTCAACTACCAAGCAAGCAAAGCAAATAACCCAATCCACTCATTTAACCCATAAACTCGAAAAGGATATCAAGTTTGTAAACTTTTGCAAAGCCTATTTGTTATCTTGTCTTTAAATAAATTCAGCTTCCCAAACTAAAGGACGTGTTATCTATTTAGGATACCTTGGAAAATTTGCAAGACTCTTTGTTGTTTTCCTATAATAATACTCCAATTTTTAACTAATACTCTTTTGAGATTTTGTCAAACACCTTATGGGCATTTGACTGTGTTCGTATCAGAATATTGGTGTTTCACGGTAGGAAAATAATTCAGCTCAAACCTACAAACAATTACTTGAAATTTGGGTTTGAAAAGTCGTGTTGAAAATTTCTAGTATTATTCAGGTTTAGGCAAAGAACATACTAGTATAAAAAAACAGTAACTAAAACAGTAAAGAATAAACAATTATAAGGTCAAACTTTGAAAGTCATCTCTTGGAAATTGTTTTTCGGAGTTCCATTTGAAATCAAAGAACAGTGACTTGTTTTAGTTAATTTTTTGTTGACCAAGAAAACGTTTTCTGTTGACTGTTTCCTATTTTACCCGGAAAATGTTTTCTACGGAAAATGTTTTCTTAGAAAACGTTTTCCCCCGAAACAAACGGAGCCTAAATAAATTCACATGTCGTGTCGTGTTATCTGTGACCCCCACTATTTAACTTTTTTGTGGACGTGTCCATTGGTGTTTCACCTAACCACATGTGTTGGGTTTGGGTCGTGTTGAAAATTTCTAGTATTATTCAGGTTTAGGCAAAGAACATACTAGTATAAAAAAACAGTAACTAAAACAGTAAAGAATAAACAATTATAACCAAACAGCTTCAGTTTTTCCCTTGAAAGGAAATCATTTCCAATACCAGTTTTTTAATACTTGTAATTGCATTTTTTTTCCTTGTTGCATATTCTTGAATGTAAAATGAGTGAAAATGTATAAAAGTGTATAAAAATATGTTAAAAGTGTGAAAATTTACTTTGGAATTTGTATTTTTTTTGTTTTCTTATTTGCTTATTGACAACAGTGGGCTAACAACAAAAAGACCCTTCTTGTATTGTGTGTTGGACTCAAGTCACCAATACTATTTTTACTTTGTAATATTTGCTTTAGGTATAGCAGTGCAACGAAAATGCGAAAGGGTGTAAAATTATTAATCAAACTAAATTTTTGTGAATAAACAAAAAAATAATTCAAAAGTTTTTCTATTTTGAATTGTTTTTTTCTTTAGTGAAATTTTATAGGATTTTGATCATATTTTTTACTTGTTAGATTCCTTTCACAAGATGAACCAATAGTCCAAAAAAAAAATCGATGCGAAACTGACAAATAAGAAAAAAATTTGAATGAGGGAAAATAATTCAAAAGTTTTTCTATTTTGAATTATTTTTTTCTTCAGTGAAATTTTATAAGCTTTTGATCATAGTTTTATTTGTTAGATTCCTTTCATCAAGATGAACCAATAATCAACAAAAAGATCGACGCGAAATTGACAAATGAGAAAAAAAAATTGAATGAGGACAAAAAATAATTTGACTCAATTATTTAGTCAAAACACCCCAAACTTTATTAGCCAAGAGCATGACAGCACATGCGGTATTTACTAGTAGTAATACGTATTCCTTCGTCCAATTTTCTTAGTCCCTTTTGGGATTTTCAATTTTTTCCCCTCAAAAAATTTGTTCCACTTATCATTATTTTCCTTCGATTCTCGTTTTAAAATCATTTCTAAACATTTATGAGGGTTAGTTTTGGAAATCTACACAATATTTTCTTTGATTTTTCTAAAAGGACTAATATCTCGAGATATCCCAAAATAAAATAAGAGACTAACAAAATGAGATGGAGAGAGTATTTAATTTTTTACTCCCTCCGTCCCAAATTGGTGACTATTTGGATGGTTTTTGTTGTCCCAAATTGTTTATCCATTTTAAAAAGTATAAGAGAGAGAAAAAAATTAGTTTTCCGATTTTTCCCTTCTATCTCTAACTTAATTAAGTTCTCAAAACAAAAGGACAAAATGTAATGATTGAAGGGCATTGTTGGAAAGTTATAGTTTAAAAGGAGTACTGATTGCATCTATTAATTTTTTTGGGATCCCTAAAATAGACATCCATTTGGGACAGAATGAGTATGAGCTAATAAGAAGAAGATCAAATATGCATCTAAATATTGACCCCACTACCAGTGATCCTTGGCTCCGCCCCTCCATCAAATGCGTCTGATTTGATTGACTTTAAGATTACATTCATTTTCCTTTCCACACACTTTCCCTCTAATTTTTCACTTTAAATATTTAGGCCTATGAATGATTTTCCTTTCGTATTTCGCTTGCAGTTGTTTACGGGCCAGTACAGATTTATTGGGCAACGCACGCCCAACTCAGATTGGGTTTTGAAAAAGCACGCTTAAAAAGTCGGGCAACCCTTTCTCTCTCTCTCTCTCTCTCTCTCTCTCTACCCACTCCACATGGGCATAATCTCTCTCTCATCTACTCCACAAAACCGTATGAAAAGTTCCTAAAACCCTAGGGTACCTTATGAAAGTGTCGGTTGAGTTTCTTGTTTGATTAATCAAGATTTGATAAAATTACCCTTGATTTTATCAAATGAGGAGGAGAGTTGATAAAATCTCAGATTTTTTAAATGAATCAAGCAAGAAACTCAGCCTAAATCTAAATCCTAGGGTATCCTATGAAAGTTCATAAACCACTAAAACCTATAATCGGAAAAGTGCAACCTAAAAAAAAAGTAACTTACCTTAATGATAATTAAAAAAATGGGACTTACCTTAATGATAATTAGATGTCTTTTCACTATACCTAGTGGTAAAAATCTGTTTTCTCAAAGTTGAGATTGGTGGACTTCAATATCCACTCGAACAAAATGGGCTTTTCATTTAACCAAATTACTCGCTTCGACTAATTGGGCTGGTCATGCTAACCCACCACCCTCTTTTCGCACAAGGGGTCCGTCGACTCGTCTTCTTCCCCGCAACCAAATTCATTCAACATTTCACCAGAGAAGACTTTCCTGCAAATCCTCCAACCTCTTCGTCTTATCAGGTTTAAAACTCTGCTCTCATTTGCTCTCATTCGATTGCATATTTGCATCGAGATTCGTGTTCTAAATTAATCGATCTGTATAGAAACAATGTTGATCTGTGTATCATGAATTGCAATAATACCTGTTGGAACTTTGGAAAAAATCTTGAATTTGAATTGCCCTTTCGGATATTGAACGATGTACTTTTGGTGGTGACTTTCTTTCATGGAAAATGCTAACAATTAGGATCCGCGTTTAATGTGCAAAAAGTGCATTGATTTTGTGAAAGTTGTAGAAATGTCCGTGAAAGTGCAATGATATGTGAAATATGCATGGAAACTACAACTATTTTGGCATCATGTATGTATTATCCACCGGCCACTGCCCAGTGGGTTGTGGTTAGCAGAACCGCTCTGTCATTAAAACTGTGTTATAATTTTTACGAACATCTTCTTAGATATTCTAGTTTTGCATTCCGATTTCATGGACATCATGTTAAATCTGGCTTCCCTATTCTGCATAATACCTGAAGTTTTCTTTGTAGAGGAGAATATTGTTAACCGAAACACATATTGCAGATATCCTAGAGGACTTACGCCCTTATTACAAATGGAAGAGGAAAAACAAAGGCAAGTAGGGAGCCTAAGTTGATCCCAAAAAAAGAAAAAAAATGTGAGGAATAAGCTAATTCTTAGATAACATCAAGTTAAGGATAGAAATCTTAATTTAGGAAAATCGGGAACCTTTAACCCTAGCACCAAAAGCAATTGTTCCAGCATATGAACAGAGGATATATTATGGCTTTGGAAAGTTTTGGGATATATATGAGGTCCAATATGATACTGTTATCGCCCAAGCATTGGAGAAAAAAGCTCAAGCAAGCTTTCTAATTACGTTAGAGAAAGAAATCTGAGAATCTGAGGCTTGAGAATGCAACAAAGGTTCCTTATTGAACTCACAGAGAGAGCAAGTTACAGATCAAGTTCTTCCCACGCTTTACGCTCATCTTTAGTTCTAAGTTTCTTTTTGATAGCCATCCATAGAGTAAAGTTGTGCCTTGGTGTGAATATAGGAAAGCAAAAACTAATTTGCAAGAGCGGAATGCCTTCTAATTGCAAGTTGTGCCTTGGGGTTAATCTACGAAAGCAAATTAATTTCAAAGAGCGGAATGCTTTCTAATTGCATTCCAAGTAGCTGTAGGTGCTATCAAATCCTTTTGGACCACTAGAGGTTTGCCAAGTCGTTAAGTTCAAGTATTGCAACACTGAATTCGCAGGATGGTGAAACAGACCATTCAACTTCATTAGCTTTAGATTTGCTAGGCTAAAAGGATGCCCGTAGATAACATTAGGTCCTATAAAATATTGAACTGAAAGGGAGCGAATTGTCATACAAACTACATGTATCAGCACCATTACCAATCCAGTGTTTCAGAAAAGCTATGGTCAATAACTTCGAGGCTAAGGATAATCCTCCTAGTACATAATCAAAAAATTGAAGAGGCATAGTCTGGAAGCATTCACCTTTAATTGTGCCTTAATATTTTTCTTACTTGCCCAATAGGTATCCAATCTTCCAACCACATGAGTTATACATTTTGAAGCATCCTTTCCTTGGTACAAAGTTATGACTGGAGAGCGATTTGTTTCTAACCTATAAAATTGATTGTTTAGAGTTCAACATGCATGTCATTTAGGAGCATTGATTACTATGTTTATCATTCTTAGGTCTATAAATACGATAGTGGTTTCTCAAAATGCTGTAAAACATAACCAACAATAGTGGTTAATCTTAGAACTGGTTACCTGTTTTTAAGAAGCAGAACAGTTTGTCTGATCATTAATTATGTTGGCTCCTCGTATTTGCGTGTCTGATTCAGATTTTAGGGCTGTGATGTCAGTTGTTACTAATTTTGTTGTTGGATTTGTGGTGGCATGGCAAGCAACAGAGCTTTAGTGTAGCACTGGGTATAAAATGAATCAATATTAGCAGATACCTTTGGAAAACCATTTTCAATCTGCTCCTTAATTGATACTATTGGTCAATGCATATGTTTTTTTCTATGCTCATGATGATTGAAAAATGTTATCTACGCTCGCTTTCCTTTTGGTCTCTCACACTTCCTCTTTGAGAGGCAAAAACATGGTATCATAGTGTTGGATCATTTATCCTCCTGATTGATCTGTGTATGGTTCCTTAACTCAGAGTTGCATCTACTATGTGCATCATCTCGCTGTTCCCAAGAAAAAAAAATGTGCATTATCTTTTGATTCTTGCCTTTGGTTTATTTTGTTCTCCTCCCCAATTGGTGGAGAAGTATGATTGTGAACCATTACATCTTTCTAATCTGTTGAAGTTGTTATCTATTATTGTCCCTCATTCCCATGTTTTCTTTTTATTTGCGCAAGTACTCTAATTCCCATGTTAGTCATCAGTGCTACTGCTATGTATTCTGTAACCTGTTGCTGTCTCTTTTCACAATTTGAAAATCTGATTAAATATTTCGTTCTTATTCCAGAAATGTGAAACTCGTTTATGAAAAATCAACACCATCTCGCTTCTGTTTCAATAGGGTTGTCTTGTAGGTGTTCGGTGGAGATGAACTGATTCAAGTTCAACGGGCTGAACAAAGAACTGAGATTTGTTGTTTTCTTGGAGAAAGAAAATGCCTTCTCAAAAGATTGAATCTGGTCATCAAGACACTGTTCATGATGTGACAATGGATTACTATGGCAAGCGCCTAGCAACGGCGTCTGCTGATAATACCATTGAGATAATCGGGATAAGCAACTCAACCTCTCAGCCTCTTGCCACCTTAAGCGGTCACCAAGGACCTGTGTGGCAGGTGGCCTGGGCTCACCCAAAGTCTGGTTCCCTCCTTGCTTCCTGTTCTTACGACGGGAGGGTCATAATTTGGAAGGAAACTAACCCCAATGAGTGGACCCAAGCCCGTGTTTTTGATAATCACAAATCTTCAGTGAATTCCATTTCTTGGGCCCCTCACGAATTGGGCCTATGTTTTAGCCTGTGGATCCTCGGATGGGAACATCTCAATTTACACTGCAAGAACAGATGGCGGCTGGGATACATCATACATTGACCAGGCCCACCCGGTCGGTGTCACTTCTGTTTCATGGGCTCCATCAATGGCTCCAGGTGCTCTCGTTGGTTCTGGTCCGCTCAATATTGTTCAAAAGCTTGCATCTGGTGGTTGCGATAACACCGTGAAAGTGTGGAAGCTGTCTAATGGATTTTGGAAGATGGATTGCTTCCCTGCTCTTCAAATGCATACCGATTGGGTTAGGGATGTGGCTTGGGCGCCTAATTTGGGACTCCCTAAGTCCACGATTGCGAGTGCATCACAGGATGGGAGAGTTATCATATGGACAGTACGAACAGAAGGGGATCAATAGAATGGTACGGTTCTAAAGGATTTTCAGACCCCTGTTTGGAGGGTATCTTGGTCATTGACTGGAAACATCCTGGCTGTGGCTGATGGGAATAACAATGTGATGTTGTGGAATGAAGCTGTAGATGGGGAATGGGTTCAGGTGACAACAATTGATCCATGAAGGTCGAGTTTCATGAAGTATATATTTTGGTTGAAAACTTGTCTGGCCTAGTTTATTTTATTATATTGAGCAACGTGAGCTGCTTACTCACAAATTCAAGTGAAATTCTATTTGTTGTGGTTTTGTATGATCCATTTATATTTGTTGGATGTTAAAGGGAAAATTGTTTTTTTCTTGTTTGAGTAATACCGGTTGTTCTGGCTCAGTTTTTTAACATCACTCAGGGGGTGTTTCATTAAAAAAAAATAATTTTTTTCAAAAATTAAGACATGCCTTTCTCTCATAATACATCACACAAAAAAGGTGAAAAATTAATTTATTCTAAAAACACCCTTACCGGAATACCCCTCAATTTCTTTACTAACACCAAACGAATTTTAGAACTTAACAATACCATACATGAAAGGGAAAAAAAAAGAGGAAGATTGTTTTACTTTTTCCAATTTTTTTCAATTGAGAGAGAATTTTCAAAAAAATTCAAATGCAAACATTAGCCTGACGAAGAGGGAGAGAGAGAGGAAGAAACATAAAGGCTCTGTTTGGAAGTTGTGGAAAGAAGTGGAAAAAATGATAAAATAAAAGAAGGAGAAATGAGAAAGAAATTCTCTTTATTTCTTTTGTTTGATTATGTGAAATAGAAATGAACATATGCATTCATGGGAGAGAGAAGAAGAGAGAAAAAAAAGTAGTTAATCTTCCCTCCTTTTCCTGGGTGTGTTTGGAACTTGAGGAAAATGAGGGGAAAAAAGGGGGGGTTTGGGGTTCATGCTGTGCATCGGTATGCAATAAATGAATGTGACAAGTATAAATTAGGAGGTGTTGCACATTTGGGCCCTTATCCGTGTTAAACTCGAGACCCAGAGAAAAAAACTCGAGACCAAAATAATACTTTTACTTTTATCATTTTAAAATTTACTTTCTAAAAAAATAGTTAAATATTAGACATACGTAATTGATCTTTACATACACTATAGATCTCAGCATTATGTTTATAGTTTCAAAGTTTTAAGTATAGTGAGATTTTCCTCCAACTTTTCTCTCACTTTTTTTCTCATTTTCCTTTCCCTTCCCTTCCACATATTCCAAACAAAACTTCCACTGGGAACAACAATGATACATGAACAACAAAAACTCTCCAATACATTCACATGGTGTGTGAAGCTCACACACACACTTGAGTGTGAAGTGTGTGTGGGCACCCCTTAATCCTGTCACTTCTAGTCTTCGGTTTTTCATTTTGGAGATTTGAAGATTGATAAAGATGCTCTTCCAATTCTTTTCCCCAACTTCCAAACATATGGACCTTGTTCGTTTAGTAGTTTGGTTAGGTTTGGCCTAAAAAGCCAACTTAACTTTTTATTTTATCTTTATTTGATTTTTTTTTGCGTTTGTTCGTTTTGCATCGATTTTTTTAGTATTATTGGTTCGTCTTGGCGAGAGGAATCCAACAAGGTAAAAGATTATAACTAGAACTTTCAATTTTTTTGAATAAGATCGAAAAAAGTGTAAAAAACTGACTTTTGGCTTATTTTTTTCTTTATTAAAAAAAAATTATGATTGATGAAGAACTAAAAAATTCAAAAAAAATCAAATAAAGATGAAAAATAAGCCAGCTAACTTTTTAGGCCAAACCTCACTTTTAGTTCAGTTTTGAAAAAAAGTGTAATGAGTGGAGAGAGAGAGAGAAAAATAAGTGTAATAATTACAAAACAAAATTAAAACTATGAAAGGAACAAGGCCATAGTTGTTCTAAAGTGATTGCTGTCGTCATGCATACTACACAAAAATTTAGAGATGGAAAAAAGATGTATAAATAATTTCAAGAAGGGTGTCCCGTGGGCGGTGATGACGGGACGTTGTCTTTGGTGAAATAGAAGAAGGGAGAGGAGGAAAACCCTATCTTGTTTTCTGCTTTGCTCCAACCATCGAAATCTCGCGATGGCCAAGCTCTCATCCGAAGTAGAAATCCCCGACCAACGGCGTCGTAGATCCAGAGAAAATGGCCGCTATTCACCCAATCGATACCACCGTCGTCGCCGCAGCCCCAGTCGAAGTCCCAGCCCTAGCCGGAGCCTGTCAAACGGACACCGAACAAGGTACGATCCCAGTCCCAACCAGCACCATACCCGTAGGTCTTCACCCGATTATTCATCTTACCATAGACGAAGCCCTCCCAGGTCCCAAACCCTAAAATCAGATAAAAACCATAGCTACGTGGATCGAGATAATCATGCAGCGCCATACCCGTACCTTGATCGAGATCAAAGGAACGGGCGGGTATTAAATGCTGAAGAGTCGGACGAAGAACTGAGAGGTTTGGCGTTTGAAGATTACAGAAGGCTTAAGCGTCAGAAACTTAGGAAGACATTTGTGATGAAGAGTTATGTTTGGGAGGTTTCGCCTAGTCCTGATAGAGATGAGGACGAATTGTGTGAACGGGAAGCAGAGGAAGTTGTGGAGAAGTATGAGGGGGAGAAGGAGAGTTGTGAGTTTAGTGAGAGAGAGAAAGATAGAGAGACAAAATCAAAAGTAGAAGCAGATTCGGAATCAGAATCAGAGTCAGAATCTGAATCGGATGATTCGTCGGTGAGGAGGAAGAAGAAGAGTAGGAGTCGTAAAAGTAGGAAATATGAATCGGAAAGTGATAGTGAATCGGATGAGTATAGTGATGAATCGGAAGAGGATAGGAGACGGAGGAAGAAGAAATCAAGTAGTAGGCGAAAGGAGAGGAGGAGTAGTAGTAAGAGGAAGAGGAGTGGAAGAAGGAAGGGTAGGGAGAGTGAAGAAAGCAAGACGGATGATGATAGTGAAAGTGAGGAATTGAAGAAGGAGAAAGGAGCTTTGACATCGAAGGGAAAGAAAAAGAGGGAATCCGATATTGGGAGTTCTGATTCGGATGAAGTCGATGCGAAGAAGAGCAAGTCAAATGAAGAGGATTTGAAGATAGCTGAGGTCGACAGTGAAGCGCTTTTGTTGAAAGAGATGATTGAATTGCGAAAGAATCCTGTTTTAGAGAATGAACCGGTGGTTGGACCTATGCCTTTGCCTAGAGCTGAAGGACATATTAGTTACGGAGGGGCACTTAGGCCTGGTGAAGGTGATGCCATTGCTCAGTATGTTCAACAAGGGAAACGTATCCCGCGTAGAGGTGAAGTCGGTCTTTCAGCTGATGAGATTCAGACGTTTGAGAATCTTGGGTATGTGATGAGTGGTAGTAGGCATCAAAGGATGAATGCTATCCGTATCAGGAAAGAAAACCAGGTTTATAGTGCTGAGGACAAGAGGGCATTGGCCATGTTTAACTACGAGGAGAAGGCAAAGAGGGAACAAAAGGTTATGGCTGATCTGCAGCGGCTTGTGCAACGCCACATTGGACAGGATACTGGTCCATCCCATGATCCTTTTGGTGGAGCTGAGGGTGCTGATGCTTAATCGCCATGTATGTTCACCATTCCTTGATAGTGTGTATTTGTGTGTGTTCTTTGTAATTTGGAGGATGAATCTCTATACGCTTGCGTGTTTGATAATTTGGACCTTGTTCATTATTCCTTTTGAGTATGTGTGTGTGTGTTCTTTGTAATATCAGTAGCTTTTTTCCCCCTCGAGTCTAATATATTTGTGCCTGTTGCATATTTTTGCGGGGGTTTTGACTTGAAAAGCTTTGTCATCTCGATGATTTTATGAGTCTAGCTTGTGTTTTAGGATGGGCATTGTCCAAATTGCGTTAAGCATGTGCAATATGACGGGATTTTTCATGGACTTTCCTGTTCGATATACTTGTCAATTAAGAAGTCCCATTCATTTTTTAGGGCCTGTAATATAGGTGCAATAGACATTATAGTTCCCTATGTTTACGCTTTCCTTCCCTCCTCTTTCTTATTCTATTCCATTCTCGCTAAGTGACTCAATGTTACTCATGTTGGAGGTAAATTGCTAATGAATCATGTGTATCGGGGTTTATTTTTGTTGCTATGTTCCCGTTTATTTTTGTTGCTGTGGTCCCTTCTTTTACAGTGTATGGTTGTTTTAAGACTTTCTTTGATCATGTTTGTCGGCAAGTATAAGTAGAGTTTTCTCATACGCAGGCTTATTCACTAGTTATAAGAAAAGTGAACCTTGTGTCTTGTCGTGAGATGATATATGTTTTCACTCTCAAGACATGCCTTGAGTGGGGCGAGTAATGTCGCTAAGATTTGGGACAGAGGAAATGATAAAGCATGTTAGATAATGCAGTGGACAATGAGATTAGCAATGTTCAAAAACTCGCTAGGCGCTAGTCGGGCAGAGAAGGGTCGCCTAGGGCCTAGGCGCCGACTTGTCGGCCGCCTAGCGCCCCAGGTGGGAACTAGGCGCTGACCTGTCAGCTTCCTAATCTAGGCGTTGGACCACCACCTAGCGCCTAGGCAGGGACTAGTCGGCCTAGACCGCTGACTTTTAAAACACTGGAGATCAGTGTTCTAAAAATAGGTCAAGTCGGCCGACTAGTCAGCCACAAGTCGCTAGTCGGAGGTTCCCCAACTTGATCGAAAACCGACTAGTAGGCTAAAAGTTGGCGATTAGTTGGTCAAGTCGGCGATTAGTCGGCCAAAAGTCGCTAGTCGGCAGCCGGCCGACCTAGGACCGACTAGCGTCTTGTAGAACCTTGCTGGAGATTAGGCGTAGATGTGAACTAGCGTTGATCGGTTCTTGGGGATCCCATAGTCACTTTTGGAAGTCATGTATTATGTATACCCCACAAGGTTAACACTCAAGACCTCTGTACATGAGAATGGGATATGTCGATGCAGCTACCAAGCCTGGTGGCTGCCTCTGCAATCCTTATGGAGGAGAATACTACATTACTACTTTACATGAACCAATGAACGTCGGACATGTCAACGCAGCTACTCCAGGTTGCTGCCTCTGTCAAGTTTGACCACTTATTTGTGTATCTACCTCAGCTAGTAGCAAAGACATGCGCAAAAGAAATCCAAATACCAAGTATGGAGGTTGTATGGACCTAAGTCACATAGTTTGCTACCCTAGGGTTTCGTATGGCGAACTAGTGAGCAATTGACAAACTGAGTGATTCGAGGTAAATTCACGCACCCACTAAACGTGGCTCGCCAATCCCTATAGGCTATAATCAATTGGACAGATTCACATTTACAGCCATCCGATTTGATGTGTGTATGCTAAATGCTTACATACCACTATGTTGTAGACTTGTAGAGTGAAATTCTTTACAAAAGCAAATAATGATGACATGGAACATCAAATCCTAGAAGACTTGGGAGTAAACTCAAAGCAAGCTCTTTGAATTAGCTACATGCCTAAGTAGTAGGGACAGAAGCATTTTATGGAGTACAATATAGTATTATACAGGGCAATGATTTTGCACTCCACATTTTTATAAATGCACTCCAAATGTTTTCTTTTTTTCTTCAAATTACTCAAGTACACTAGAGGACAAGAAATTGGAGTCCATTTATTGAGTTCAGAAATCATTTCCGTATTTTAAAACTCCTGTAACATAATTTTTAGGATATTTGTAAAAAATACTTGGTATGGGCCACGGCTTACAAAGTTTCTAGGAAGGGTAACCACTTTTTTACCTTCTTTCATGATCTTCCATTGTACCAAGAATCCACGAACCCTTCACTCCGCCTTAGCTTTTATTGTTCTGCCAGCTAGCTTCCAACTACATAACCTTCAAACCCAGTAGGCAGTAGGCCAATGGACCTCTGAGTTTTCCCAGTTTCCCATGCTCTGTCGGTAACACTTGTGGACCATCTAGGAGATCAACAAGAAGCTCAAAGATATTTTAAGTTTTTAAACCTTTTGCACAATCCTTTCTTTTCACGATTCTTCGCAAGATTGGCTTGCCATTTTAATTATTTTCAGAGCTCAGGCTTAAGGAGTGACACAATCCTTCTCTCCATCCTCAGCAACATACTGCAATGGAAATATATTTTATTACGGAGGACCACTTGGCACATATTTTTTCCTCTCTATGAGTAGTTCTTTTGTGACCACAATATGGATTGTAGCAGGACCAAGTGGCTGAGGGTATTAACAATGCGCTTGGATTTTCAGTCTATCACTGCGCTTGGGTTTTCTTGTCTTACTTTGGGTCATAAAGGAATGTTCTTCAGAGCTACATCATGTGTTACATACTTGTTTTGCTACAAAGCCCACCTGACCCCCTATGCATTGCATCACTCTCTACATGTTTGAAGCAGTAGTAAAGATATTTGTATTCTTGATGTTCGTGGGTTGGGTTGGGTTTCTAACTCTTGTCTCTCTGTTTTAGATTGCATAGTCACCCTTGTTGTCCCTTAGTTGCTGGATCTTTCTTTCTGTCGTCTATTGCCTACACTACCATAATTTGGTTCATCAAGAGACGCATACATGCATAGATTGGGAAGCATCCACATTCCACCATTCATAGAAGACATGCTAGAATGAAATAAAAGCATATCATCATGACCTATCTATTGAAAGATTAACTCACAATCTGCTGGACGGTGGTTGATATATTTCTTGCAGAAAATTGCGTCCTAAGCAGATAACTAATTCGATATGAACTGTATATAGATCGTTGATGCTCAATGTTTCACGACAGTTTGTTGTATAATAGATTGCTGGTGAATCTCTTTGATCGTGGGTGTCAAATCTGTGTATGTGATAATGAATCAATGTACCTTTTCCTTTCAGCTGGGTTATATAATCTACAGACGGGTACTGTGATGTTACTCTGGGGAGGAAGATGGGTTAGGTGAGTCTGTATGCTTAATCCCGGAAATCGGTACTCTGCTTTTTGTGGCTTTTACTGCATCTCACATTTTTTCATTATTATTATTATTATTTTTTATTTCTTACAGATATGAGGAAAGCATTATCTAGGGACGTCGAAAAGAAATCTGTTATACCCCTCAAAAGACCAGTTGCTCCAGATGAATTAGAGTATGATTAATCCTTTTATTGACTTGTCACTTATAGAGCTGCAAAGATTGGGTATCAAGACCAATTGCATGCTTTCAGGTATGGCATGGGGTTATGGATGTCCGTTGATCACGTGTTTTGTGAGATGTGAAAGTAATGTACTAGTGTGGATATGTTGTGGATTGTGAAGTGTATCATTAGATTTTGAGTGTGCTTGATCATGTTTCTTCCGACTTTTCCAATTATGAGTGGTCATTGCTGTAAACTGAGTTGGCCTTTTACTGAGAAAACAACACTCATCTTTCACCCTTATCGATTTTTTTTTTTAGGAGATGCATATTTTAACCAGATATTGCTTTTGACATATTGAACTGTGCAGTTTAAGTCGTAGCCGTTCTCAATTCAACAGGTTATATAGACTGGTAATTAGTGGGTCTGATTTGATCTTCTGGACTAGATTATACACCGACAGTGCATGACCTAATTAAACTTGGAACTGCGTTCATCCATTAAAACCTGTAGTTAAATTGTTGCACTGGTAGTCCTAAAAGGGCCCCAGTTAGTTAGTCTGAGTCCTGAAGTAGGCTCAGATTGTCCAGCTTCACACACGTATTGAAATGGATTGGTTTCCTATTTGACTAGGTCATAAAACCATTTGATATGTGGGCCTTTTGGTGCTGCTTCTTGGCCAGTGGCCACATTGTCCATGAGATTGGGCCATGTAAAGTTCCAAATAGGATTAGGACAGTCGGTTGAGTTATGTTCCAAAAGTGTGTTTGGAATATCAAATATATTTATAGGAAGAGATCAAAGTAAGTATACAGTATATAGTACGTACGTATGTATGAAACTCGTCAACTTCTTAACATTTTGGTGTTATTTGCACCTTAACTACTGTCTGGTTGGCGGTTATTAGTACTACAGGTTCGGAAGAGAATCATGAACAGATATTTCGACACACGGGGGATCCCTCTCGCAAGAAGTTTGACTAGTCCTTTGAATGTCTTTTGAGGCCAAAAGGTGCCCATAACATCTCCACAAGGGGTAGTATTTTAGTGGGGGGCAGCACAAGTTCAAAGCCATGGTGTCCCATCTTGAGGACATCCGGTTATAAAAAAAGTAGTTACTAAGTACTAAATAATATATAAAAAAATTGAGGATATCATTCTGTAGTTGCTGGTAGAAAGAAAGAAACATTGTTTAAATTGAATACTGAAGACTTATTTACCGAAAGAAGTTTGCATTAGGATTTTGAAGAACCGATTGCTTTCAAAACACCTTTGATGCAGCGGGAAGTTATAGGAGAAAGAGACACAGAAACAGATCATCTTCTGTATGCTTCTTCTAGAAATGTTAATGAAACATCCTATTGGTACCGTATGAGGATAGAGGTTAGGCCGCAGAAGGCCCTGGCAAGTCTTTGTAGCTTTTCATTTGTGTCTGTTTTAACTGCTGGTGATTTTTACCAGGAGAGGTCCCAAAGTATGGAGTTATTAGTGGCAGATACCATCTTTCCTTTTCCCTTCTGCCCCCATAGTTGACCCATGCATCTATTTGTATATATTTATACCTATGTTTGTGAGTGTGTTTTTGTGTGTGATTGTGTAATGTCTCAATTTTCACACTTTTGGCTCTGTTTTTGCAGGTTTATGGGTGGGTACGAGATGAGATTCCAAGAGGAGAGCTGAGATGATATATTTACCCAAAAATTTTGTTTCAGCGAAAGAATGGACTCTAATCAATATGCTTAGCTTAACACATGCCTATCAAATTTGTCATCTACAAAATAGCCATCTTTGGCTTCTACATTGGCTATTTAACATTTCTAAACCCTGCTTTTATTCTCATTCCTCATGATATTATACTGTGCTTTACTTTAAATCATGTTTCTAATGCACTCTTTTCTGATTATGCACTCCTTTTCTAGCCAAAGAACACTAAATATTACTCTTTCAAAAATGCAATAATAAAGGCGAAAGTTATTACCATCAAAGTATAAAAATAACCTTCATTTTGACTCTCTTCAAATTCTCTACATTTTAGCTAACATATCCAACATCTTTAGCTTATAAATTTCACTTAACTTTCTAACCAATACTATTAACAATTTTTTCATGTATTCACGTGTTAAATTTCAAACCAAATCTACGGACAAACTTTTATAAACCAAGGTAAAATCACAAAAGCATGGAACACAAGGGCAAACAACACATGGGGCATCACACTCGTGCTGTGCACGAAGCCTTAGAATTAGTATCGATTACATGGTTATGACATTTTGTCAATTTGACCCCTCAATTTGGCTCCTCGTATTTGCATGTCTGATTCAGATTTCCCATTCATTTCTCAGACACTTCTCTAAAATTTGGAAACAAATTGTGCTTTTAGAGATGTGATGTCGTTAGTTATTAATTTTGTTGTCGGATTTGTGGTGGCGTGGCAGGCAACAGGGTTTTAGTGTAGCAGTGGGTGTAAAATGAATCAATGTTAGCTGATACCTTTGGAAAACCATTTTCAATCTGCTCCTTAATTGATACTATCGGTCAATGCATATGTTTGTTTCTATGCTCATGATGATTGAAAAGTTTTATTTACGCTCACTTTCCTTTTGGTCTCTCACACTTCCTCTTTGAGAGGCAAAAACATGGTAACATAGTGTTGAATCATTAACCCCAAGGGGTAGATGAGTTGGCAAGGACTCCTCCTAAGGAAGATGAGGACTTGGGTTCAACTCTTCTTAACTTCTTCAGGTCACCTCACCAAGATCTCATGGTTCTCATTGGGTATTGGCTTTCCCCAGTTTGTGTGTGTGGCGAGACGTACATAGACCCTGAGATTAGTCGAGGTGCGCGCAAGCTGGCCTGGACCATCTAATTATAAAAAAATTAACATAGTGTTGGATCATTTATTCTCCTGATTGATCTTTAAATGGTTCCTTGACTCATAGTTGCATCTACTATGTGCATCATCTCACTGTTCCAAAAAAAAATAATATGCATCATCTTTTGATTCTGGCCTTTGGTTTATTTTGTTCTCCTCCCCAATTGGTGGAAAAATATAGTTGTGATATTGAAGTTGTTATCCATTATTGTCTCTCATTCCCATGTTTATTTATTTATTTGCGTTAAGTACTCTTATTCCCATGTTAGTCATCAGTGCTACTGCTTTGTATTCTGTAACCTGTTGCCGTCTCTTTTCACCATTTGAAAATCTGATTAAAATATTTCGTTCTTATTCTGGAAATGTGAAACTCATTTATGAAAAATTAACACCATCTCGCTTCTGTTTCAATAGGTTGTCTTGTAGGTGTTTGGTGGAGATGAACTGATTCAAGTTCAACAGACACAAACAAAGAACTGAGATTTGTTGTTTTCTTGGAGGAAGAAAATGCCTTCTCAAAAGATTGAATCTGGTCATCAAGACACTGTTCATGATGTGGCAATAGATTACTATGGCAAGCACCTTGCAACAACGTCTGCTGATAATACCATTAAGATAATCGGGATAAGCAACTCAACCTCTCAGCCTCTTGCCACCTTAAGTGGTCACCAAGGACCTGTGTGGCAGGTGGCCTGGGTTCACCCAAAGTCTGGTTCCCTCCTTGCTTCCTGTTCTTACGATGGGAGGGTCATAATTTGGAAGGAAACTAACCGCAATGAGTGGACCCAAGGCCATGTTTTTGACAATCACAAGTCTTCAATGAATTCCATTTCTTGGGCCCCTCACGAATTGGGCTCAGATGGGAACATCTCAATTTACACTGCAAGAACAAATGGCGGCTGGGATACATCATACATTGACCAGGCCCACCCGGTCGGTGTCACTTCTGTTTCATGGGCTCCATCAATGGCTCCAGGTGCTCTCGTTGGTTCTGGTCCGCTCAATATCGTTCAAAAGCTTGCATCTGGTGGTTGCGATAACACCGTGAAAGTGTGGAAGCTGTCTAATGGATTTTGGAAAATGGATTGCTTCCCTGCTCTTTAAATGCATACCGATTGGGTTAGGGATGTTGCTTGGGTGCCTAATTTGGGACTCCCTAAGTCCACGATTGTGAGTGCTTCACAGGATGGGAGAGTAATCATATGGACAGTTCGGACAGAAGGGGATCAATGGAATGGTACAGTTTTGAAGGATTTTCAGACCCCTGTTTGGAGGGTATCTTGGTCATTGACGGGAAACATCCTGGCTGTGGCTGATGGGAATAATAATGTGACATTGTGGAATGAAGCTATTGATGGGGAATGGGTTCAGGTGACAACAGTTGATCCATGAAGGTCGAGTTTCATGAAGGAAGTATTTATTTTGGTTGAAAACTTGTTAGGCCTAGTTTATTTTATTATGTTGAGCAACATGAGCTGCTCACTCACAAATTCAAGTGAATTTCCATTTACTGTGGTTTTGTACGATACAAAAATTTTAGGCCTCGTTTGATTCGAGTATTAAGTACCTAGGATTGGACTATTTGTATCCAATCCCGCGTAGTCCCTTGTTCGGTTCCTGAAAAACCACATGGGATTGTTAATCCCAACACTATTTTAGTCCAATACGTATGGTATTACACAATACTCTCTTTCGGGGGGGGGGGGGGGGACTCATTAGTCCGGGACAAAGGAACACGCGTATGGAAGGCTGAGTAATTACAAAATTGCAATCGTCTCTTTCACGCGTATGGAAGGTTGCCCAGATCTGGTACTCATCTCTCTCTCTCTCTCTCTCTCTCTCTCTCTCTCTCTCTCTCTGTTACAAGCTCTTGAAGAAGCTCCTCAAACACGTCCCCACCACCACCGCCGTCGATGAACCCAGCGGGAATCTTCTTCTGCCCGTGATGCCGCTGGGTGACCTCCACAAACTGGTTCGTCAAAATCATCGGCGAAGAACTCGACAAGTTCAACGATTTCTTCGTTGATAAAGAGGAAGAGTTCTGCAATTGTGTTCTTTGATAAAGAGGAAGAGTTCTGCAATTTTATGATTTTTTGGGGGACTAATTAGTCCGGGACAAAGGAACACGCGTATGGAAGGCTGAATAATTACAAAATTGCCATGGACATGTTCCATCGTCTCTTTCACGCGTATGGAAGGCTGCCCAGATCTGGTACTCATCTCTCTCTCTCTCTGTTACAAGCTCTTAAAGAAGCTCCTCAAACACGTCCCCACCACCACCGCCGTCGATGAACCCGGTGGGAATCTTCTTCTGCCCGTGATGCCGCTGGGTGACCTCCACAGCTGGTTCGTCAAAATCATCGGCGAAGAACTCGACAAGTTCAACGATTTCTTCGTTGATAAAGAGGAAGAGTTCTGCAATTGTGTTCTTTGATAAAGAGGAAGAGTTCTGCAATTTTATGATTTTTGACCAAGATTTTCTTGTTGGTTTTCTGGGTATACATAGACGTGAAGGTTTTCTGGGTAGATTCGATCTTGATTTCTCTTGTGCTACTCGATCATGATTTTCTGAGAGATTGAGAGAGAGTGCTAATCCCAAAATCGAAGAAGTTCAGAGCAAACCCACTCCATTTTGCCGGGACGGAATCGAAGAAGTTCAGAGCAAACCCACTCCATTTTGCCGGGACGGAATCGAAGAAGTTCAGAGCAAACCCATTTCCGAGCAAACCCACACCAGGTTTTTCGAAATCGAAAAAGTTCAGATCTATTGAGTATGTTTCCCCTTTCTTTGTTGAGGCTGTGGATGGAAGTTGCCATGACCAAAATTTATGCGTAGAAAATGTTGAGCTTTGTTAAGACATTGTGGTTTGAAAAAGTTCAGATGTGTTGAGTATGTTTCCCCCTTTTGATTGGATTTTTTTATTTTATTTTATGGACAAGAAATTTTGAAGATGAAGAATCAAGCAAAATTGGTCTGGTACTGTTTTTTTAGGTTGCATTTGTGATACAGAGAAAGGGGGAGAGAGAGAAATAATCCTGAAATTTATCCTGTACGAACCAAACATGGGATAGGCCTACTAAGGGGATATCCCGGTATTAATCATGTACGAATCAAACAGGGGATTGTGTAGCATTCAGGACTAAATTAGTCCTAGGACAAATAATCCCGGACTATTAATCCCAGGACTACCAATCCCACCTATTTTAGTCCGTTGTATTTTTCAAACTTAGGGAGTTCGCAAGTGCAAGAATTGACAATATTAATGAAATATCAAGTTAAGCACAAAAATATATAAAATTCCATTGCCGCTTCACTACTACCACCACCACCACCACCACCATTGCACAGCCATCACCACCACAATTGCGCCACCAAGCACCTGGTTAGAATTAGTTACCTCAACTGAATCCAGACATTCAAAAGCGTCAATAGTCAATACTGATATTTGGATACCAGTGCAGTGATGATCAGTTACTTGCAGCCCAATTCTTTTCTTAAAGTGTAATCAGTGATAAATATTTGGATACCCATGGAACTTCCCTGTTGAACCAATTCGTTTACTTGTAGCTCAATTCTTTCCTTAAAAGTGTGAAATTCCTTTTGTTTTGATTCTCATACATTTTTTTTTAACTAGGTGTCCGGGCGAGCTTTCGCACACCTCAACTAATCCTAGGAGACCAATCCCACCGTCCACTAGCGGGGGTCCGATTTAAAGCCAGAACAAAGCTCTGTATGGACTGGACCCAAAGGAGTTGATAGCACTTATGAGGTTTTGATGCAGGGAGGCGTGTTGAAATAAGAACGCGCAACAAGGACAATCAGGAATTTTGTCTGAACTAGATGTACTTCCTCCTTGAACAAACGATTAGAGAAAAACTCTCAATTTTCATTAATCAATAAACAACCGAATTCTGCTATTAGGCTTACAATGATACTTATTGGGCCAAAGTAACCCTAATCCAACTAGGAATGAAATAACAAATCTTAATCCAACTAGGAATCAAATAACATACCCTAATCCAACTAGGAATAAAAAATACTCTAGAACACTTATTTCTAAAATTGCAAACTTCCTAATAAAATTAATAAAATAAAAATAAGGAAAACTTAAAACACTATTTGTAAGTAGGGCTGCAAACGAACCGAGCTGCTCGCGAGCAGCTTGTGGCTCGGCTCGTTAAGGCTCGGCTCGGCTCGGTTCGATAAGTAAACGAGCCGAGCTCGAGCTCGATTTTCAGGCTCGTTTAGTTAACGAGCTTGCTAAAGCTCGGCTCGGCTCGATTACATAGGCTCGGCTCGTTTAAGGAGGCTCGTTAAGTAAATTACCCTGACTCGGCTCGATAAGGGCTCAACTCGTTTATGACCGAGCCGAGCTCGAGCTCAATTTTTCGGCTCGTTTACTTAACGAGCCGAGCTCGAACACTACAAAGCTCGGCTCGGCTCGTTTGCACCCCCATTTGTAAGTAATATAGGCTTTGTTCGGATGCACACTTGGACCAAACTTGTTTTTTTTTTTTAAATTTGAAATGCCCACAGACCTAGGCCCCACCCCACCTCTCTCTCTCTCTCCCCATTGACTTTTGACCTTGAAAACGGGGTCCACTGCCCCCCTCACCCCAAAACGTGATTGGCTGAATTTGTCTGCGTCAGAGTGCAGAGTGGTTGGTCCTCATTTTTGACCAATTTCATGTCTGAAAATGGGTGAGGGTAGACCCCACCCAATATGTTTGGAAAATGGACGAAAAGCTATCCGAACAAAGCCATAAATTTTCAAACACTATTTGCAGGGAGGCGTGTTGAAATAAGAACGCGCAACAAAGACAATCACGAATTTTGTCTGAACTAGAGGTACTCCCTCCTTGAACAAACGATTAGAGAAAAACTCTCAATTTTCATTAATCAATAAACAACCGAATTCTGCCATTAGGCTTACAATGATACTTATAGGGCCAAAGTAACCCTAATTCAACTAGGAATGAAATAACAAATCCTAATCCAACTATGAATCAAATAACATACCCTAATCCAACTAGGAATAAAAAATACTCTAGAACACTTATTTCTAAAATTGCAAACTTCCTAATAAAATTAATAAAATAAAAATAAAGAAAACTTAAAATACTATTTGTAAGTAATATAAATTTTCAAACACTATTTGCAGGGAGGCGTGTTGAAATAAGAACGCGCAACAAGGACAATCACGAATTTTGTCTGAATTAGATGTACTCTCTCCTTGAACAAACGATTAGAGAAAAACTCTCAATTTTCATTAATCAATAAGAACGCGCAACAAGGACAATCACAAATTTTGTCTGAACTAGAGGTACTCCCTCCTTGAACAAACAATATTGAGAAAACTCTCAAATTTTTCATTAATAATCATAAACAACCGAATTCTGCCATTAGGCTTACTATGATACTTATAGGGCCAAAGTAACCCTAATCCAACTAGGAATGAAATAACAAATCCTAATCCAACTAGGAATCAAATAACAAATCCTAATCCAACTAGGAATAAAAAATACTCTAGAACACTTATTTCTAAAATTGCAAACTTCCTAATAAAATTAATAAAATAAAAATAAGGAAACTTAAAACACTATTTGTAAGTAATATAAATTTTCAATCTGCATCAGGTTTTGAACCTGGGATCTCATACATTGTATTCCTAGTCAAACAATTCTTTTCATTATTTATTATTATTTTTATTTTAATTAGACTACATATGTGCCCAGAGAGCTCCCTGCTAAAATTCATGCAAACCCAATTTCTTTTGGATGAATTCAATTGGCACCCTAAACTCCTCAATTTAGCTTCGCGCGCCCGGAACAAGAAAAACAATAAATGAAGGTTACGAGTATAAATTACGGGGTGTTGCCCGTTTGTGCCCCTATCTGTGTATAAACTAGAGAAGCAAAGAAAACTTATACTTTTGCCATTTAAATATTTACTTCTTAAGAAAAATAATTAAATATTGGATTTACGTAATTGATGTTTACATAAATTATGGATCTCAGCATTAAGTTTATAATGGTATTCAGTGTGATTATGATAAAAACAGAGGGGGTGTCAACTGAAATTTTACCCTTAAAGCCGAGCTTGTTTAGGAAAGGATTTCTTCCGACAGGAGTACTATAAATACTAAATACAACCTCTGAAGAAGTCGTCGTTTTTTTTTGCTTTCCATAGATAGATGGCGGAGCTCGGCAGTCGTTCCGTCGGAAGCTGCAGCAGCAGTCTAATCAGATGGGTGCCGGTCCTGCCGGACTTCTTCAACACGCTCACTGAAGAACTGATCATTGAAGTTCTGAAACTGCTCCCTCTAAAAGAAGCCAATCGATGTAAATGCGTGTGCAAGCGTTGGTTCCATTCAATCTCCGCTCCTTACTTCGCTCGCTGCTACATTCGCCATCGCTCTTCTTTCCCACCCTCTTTCGCCCTCTTTTTCCGGTACAAGGATACAGTTAATTGGAAAGTTCCAGTTAACCTGAGGGGGCTTCAATTAGCAACTGAAAATCACCCAGTTTTGAATTTCTCCCTTACTTTTCTCCCTCCGTTGTTGTCGTTCCAATCAACAGACCCTGTTCACTTTTTATCGTGGAGTAATGGGTTGGTACTCTGCTCTACAACTAGATATTTGCAGCACCTTTACTACGTTTGTAACCCCGTCACAATGCACTGGGTTGCTCTCCCTCAACCTCCAACCTGCCCCTTCGAGGTTAACAATATTGGTTTCATCTGCATTCCAGATTTCAACAGCGCCAACATCAGTAGGTTTAAGTTTAAGGTGGTGCGAATTGTAGAGGTCGAATACAAATCCCGGCCTTTCCCCAATCTCAGATTGGAGATTTTCTCTTCGGAGACAGGGGAATGGACGGACTCTGTGATTTCGGGGCACAGGGAAGCGTTTATTTTCGATCGCTTGGCTGCTGTGGTTTGCAATGGTATGCTGTACTGGAGAAATGTCAAGCGAAACCACATCTTCGTTTTCGATCCGTACAAAAAAACTAATGAAGAGTTCCGAACCGTAGCTCTCCCGAAGGGATGTTGCAGTGGAATCCATGATCATCTCTTTGGGGAGTCCCGGGGTCGTCTCACGTACGCTGAGTTTGATATATTGACTTTCAGAGTTTGGGAAATCGTGGATTACAACAGTAGCGAATGGAGTTTGGTACACAAATTTCATGCAAGTGAAATGGTATGGGAGGAGGATCTTAAACTTGCTGAGTACAGGACTTCGTCTTACCATTTAGTGATGCTAGCTTTTCACCCAATTGAGGGAGACATTATGTTTCTGGGTTTGCCAGGCCGCATTCTTGAGTGCAACCTACGGAGCAGAAGTTTGAAGTTATTATGTAAACTTGCCCATCCCGCCGCCTGTCCCCACCGGACAACCTTCCCTTATATGCTCCCATGGTGGCCAGTTCCAGTTCCACAATGCTGATGGAAAATGCTACTATTTAGTAAGTGAATTTATGCAATTAATTTTTCATAGGATTTATACAAGTTGGATATTGGTTGTTGAAAAACTAAGTGGTTTATTGAATTTCTTTCATGCCGTGAATACGCGATAATTCGCTTTTGGAATTGGCTCATGGTCTTTGATACTTGCTGCTGCTTCATCTTCTTCTTCTTTTTTGGTTTGAGGACTTGTGATTTGAAGTAGGGCTGGGGTGAGAGTGTAATTTTCTTGCCAATGTTAGTGTTCTACAACGTCCACTAATTTCTTAAATTTGCATAATTTGTTGGTCCATACAGAAAGATGAGTTGTTCTATTTTGCTGAATGTGTTGCGAAAGCAACAGCGTAGCCTTTACAATTGAAGCATAGCCTTTGTTAGCCCATAGGTTTCTGGGGAATGCCTAAACAAATGATACTATGTTTGGACAAAATATTATCCACTGATCCCATATCATACATATTCTGCTACACTTCTTTTACCCAAATGTGAGAATCTTGAACTGTAAGATTTTCATCAAGGAATTATAGATTCACCCTAGACTTCCTATAAATTGATGCATCGATCGCAAAAGAATCACTAATCAACTGGCAAATCACAAGATTCTGATAAAAATAGAAGAATTATACTTCTGGTGAAAAAGTGGTTGATAATTGTCCATATTAAGCTTAAGCTTTCAAATGTTTACAAAACCGACTCTGAAACAGGTGAGCTATATATATATATACCAGTTGTTCTAGATCATGCTTCTTTCTCAGGCTTTTGTGTACTCTTTAAACGTTTCTAGCTGAAAATCAAGTCTAAGTAGTCATGGAGTTATTGGAAAGCAGCAAAGTCCGTCACGCAACCAGCCGAAAATCCAAAGAACTTGGAAACATAATGTGAAAATTAAACATGGGAGGTTTTCAAGTCCAAGTTACGCCGCATAATTGCTTATCTTATGGTCTCTCTTGCTTTGTTCTTCTAAAAGATGTTCAATTTGGTCTCCCAGCCACATTTTGTTTTCTTCTAAAGAAAACCCAATATTCATTTACTTTCAGCTTTTGATTCCTTCGGGAAGACAAGCGACGTTCTCCTGAAACCCTTTTGTTTGTTAATTTTATATTTTATAATACGGTGCCAGGTCCTCTTTGACCGTTTTCTTCTGTTCTCCTGTTCCAACCTGTTTTGAGCCGTTGGATCGTGTTATAAAATTTTAGTGTTTAAAATATTAACATGTATCTAACGGTTGAAAGTGTATGAGAACAGAGGCACAAAGAAAACTGGCACAGAGGATTTGATTCATTATAGTACTTACCTCAGAGTTGTATATGGCCACTTTCCGAAAAAAAATTTGTTCACCCTCACCAAAAGAGGGTGAACAAAACCCTCACCCTGATTGGTTGGAATGGTGTGGGGTCCACAAAATCAATACACTTTTTGGTAAGTATGATATCACTTTGTGGTGGGATCTACACCATTTTTGGTGGACCCCGCACCATTTCAACCAATCAGGGTGAGGGTTTTGTTCACCCTCTTTTGGTGAGGGTGAACAAATTTTTTTCCCCAGTTTCCTCCTTTTTTACTTCCAGCCCAATTCTTTCCTTAAAATGTACTTAGCGATTATCATTTGGATACCCATTGGAACTTTCCTGTTGAACCAATTCTTTTAATTGCAACCCAATTCTTTTCTTAGAGTGTAAAATCTCTGTCTTGATTCTCACACATTGTATTCCTAGTAAAAAAAAATTCTTTTCTAGTTGGACTACGTAATTATATGTGCCCAATGAGAGCTCCCTTAAAAAAATTCATGCAAAACCAATTTCTTTTTGATGAATTCAATCGGCTCTAGCTCCTCAATTTAGTTTCACGTGCCAATCACTTGCTCCTTACCCTGAAAAAGTAATATAATACATGAGGATATTTGAGGTTGTGCAGGGGCAGAGTCCCCCCTTGCACCCTCTTAGTACCGCCCTTGCATGAGTTGCATCAAGAATAGGCCACTTCAACTCCTCTCTTTCTTCTATCTTTAGGTGTCGGGTTTACTTATTTTTAAACCGTGTCACCCGACCCGACCCGACCCTTTGTGCCGGTATACTTGCTCCCAAGCCTATAAACGAGAAAAAAACGATTATTAAACTGTGATCTTTTATACGATAAATGAATGTGACAAGTATAAATTAGGGGGTGTTGCACATTTGGGCCCCTATCCGCGTTAAACTCGAGACCCAAAGAATACTTTTACTTTTACCATTTTAAAATTTACTTTCTAAAAAAATAATTAAATATTAGACATACGTAATTGATCTTTACATACACTATAGATCTCAACATTATGTTTATAGTTTCAAAGTTTTAAGAATTAATTTTTATTCTTGAAGTGAAAGTTATAATTATTTTAAAAATACTGGAAAAGTGAAAAAAAAAAAAATTTGGGTCCTTGAGAGAAGTTGTAGTTTTTTTTTTTTTTAAAGTTGTAGTTTGTAAGAAATAAGGCCGGCTCTGGGCATAGGCCTACAAGGCGGTCGCCTAAGGCCCGTAGTTTTTAGACCGATAAAAGGGCCCCAAAATCTAAGATCATAGTAAATATTATTTATGTCAAAACTTTAATGAAAGCATCAACTAGTTGTGTGGTGGTTGGATCCGTGTTCCCTATTGTTGATGTCTCTGGTTCGATTCCTACTAGAAGCCTAGAAGCAGTTTTGTGAGCATTGTTTTTTCTTTTTTTTTTTCTTTCAAGTTTTACCAAAAAAAAGGCAGTTAATAGCCCAAAAGGCTTGAACTCGCGACCTGTCTCTTGTGTTTTCGCACCTCCTAAATAAACTAAATTAGATGAGCCATAAAGTGTCTCTTGTGTTTTGGAACAACTAATATAATAAAAATAAATTAGAGGCCCTATTATTAAATTTTACTTAGGTAATTATGAAAATCTCGGGCCGGGCATGAAAATACTTTAACAATGTTTCTAAATACATGGGTATGTTTGTAAATGCTGACAAGGTCAAATTCCCTGTTGGGTGTGCAGTTGATACTGAATAATTTGAATAATTTAGGATACTATAAAAAAAAAGATGATAAAAAGGGGTGCCAGTGAAATTTATCCTTAAATTGTTTAGGAATACTATAAATACAACCTCTGAAGTTGTTTTCTGAAGTTGTTTTTACGAAGAACCCTGACGCCCATAGATGGCGGATCTCGTCGCAGTCGTTTCCGTTAGAAGCTGCAGGATCAGATTTTTGGTGCCGGATGGCTCTCAACACGCTTGAACTGAAGAAGATCATTGAAGTTTGAAACACCTCTAAAAGAAGCCAATCGCTGTAAGTGCGTGTGCAAGCGTTGGCCAATCGCTGATTCAGTCTTCTGAAACGTTGGCTCTAGTCTCCGCTCCTTACTTCGCTCGCTGCTACATCCGCCATCGTTTTTCTTTGACACCCTCTTTTGCCCTCTTTTTCCAGTACAAAGATACATTTAATTGGAAAGTTCCAGTTAATCTGAGGGGGGTTCAATTAGCAAATGATGTCGAAAATAACCCAGTTTTGAATTCACCTGGTTTCTCCCTCAGTTTTCTCCCTCCGTCTTCCTCCTCCTCCCAATCATCATCACAGCCTGTCCAGTTTTTAGCATCGAGTAATGGGTTAGTACTCTGCTCTACATCCATAGTCGAACAGGAACTTTACTACGTTTGTAACCCCCTCACAATGCACTGGGTTGCTCTCCCTCCACCTCCATCCCGCCACCACTGGGCTCGCATCGGATTCATCTGCACTACTCCAGATTTCGAAAAAACGGCATCATCAGTCAGTTTAAGGTGGTGCGAATTCAAGAGTATGGAGCGGAGCTTTACCACGATCTCAGAGTACAGATTTTCTCTTCGGAGACAGGGGAATGGACTGACAATGTCATTTGGCGGCCCAAGCCCGTGTTTCGTTCCGGTTCCAGGGGCTACGACAGTGCTGTTGTTTGCAATGGTATGATGCACTGGAGATATGTCTATCTAAACCACATCTTTGCTTTCGATCCGTACAAAAAAGCTAATGAAGAGTTCCGAACCATAGCTCTCCCGAAGGAACGTTTCAGTGAAACCAATTATCATGATCATCTCTTTGGAGAGTCCCAGGGTCGTCTCAGGTACGCCGAGTTCCATCAAGATACTTTCAGAGTTTGGAAACTCGAGGATTACAACAGTGGTGAATGGAGTATGGTACACAAATTTCATCAAAGTGAAATGGTATGTGAGGATCCTAAACTTGCCAAGTACACAACTCGGTGCTCTTACCGTTCTCTGATGCAAGCTTTTCACCCAAGTGAGGGAGACGTTGTGTTTCTGGTTTTGCCAGGCGGCCGCATTTTTGAGTGCAACCTACGGAGCAGAAGTTTGAAGTCATTATGTAAACTTGCACATCCCGCCGCCTGTGCCCGCCAGACAATCTTCCCTTATGTGCTCCCGTGGTGGCCAATTTCAGTTCCTCAATGCTGATAGAAATGCTATTTAGTAGCGAAGGTATGTAATTAATTTCCCTTAAGGGCTCCCATGGTGGCCAATTTCAGTTCTCAATGCTGATGGAAATGTTATTCGGTAGTGAAGTTTTTTTTTTTTTGAACTGGATTCGGTAGTGAAGTTATGTAATTAATTTTCCATTTGATTCGGATTTATACAAGTTGGATATTGGTTCTTGAAGATCTATTATTGTATTTCTTTCATGCCATGAATACGCGATAAATTCACTTTTTTAATTTGGGTAATGTCAGTGCATGCCCCCATGTTGAATCCTTCCTCGGAAGTGAGGACAAAAATGGCTCTTGTGAAAGATGACTCCTGTGTCAATTTTAATCTTATGTAACCCCAGATACAGAAACACAAAGGAGAATAATTAATAAACCAGAAAACCTTAAATTTATTACCGTAACATATCAAACTTATCCAAGCATATGAGCAAAAATGCAATCTAGAACATGAAATACAGATCAATCACCAACCCATCTGGGCTGGGTGAGAAGGGACTGTTGACGTAAACAAACTGTGGAAAAAGGAATGTTCAATTACTGCAAGCCTTACTGAATACATATAAACAAGGAACAAACCATGAGGAAATCATCTAAAAATGTCTCCCGGTGAAGCTAATCAATCAGTTTAGCAAACTTATCAGTTCCTCCAGTGAGCTGTATGACGGTCAACAGTTGTTTTGTGAACAATACTTATAGTTGCGGAGCACGCCATCAAATTGTTAGTCATCAGAAAGGTAGATTCTCATAATGTTAAGTGTACCACTGATCCCATAGCATACATATCCTGTTATGCTTGTTTTACCCATGTAGGTGTAGAATAAATCCTCTAATCTTTTGTGCTAAACATGTGACATAAACACTCCAAGAAGTCGTATTATCGTGATTTTACACAAATAATAGACAGGAAGCGTATGCAATCCACCATACCTGGCAGATTCAATAGTTGGATGAACCTCAAATGTGAGAATCTTGAATTAGTATGAACCATAAGGTTTTCATCAAGGAAATAGATTCACCCTAGTTTTCCTATCAATTGATGCATTGCTCGTAAAGAGGATCTCTAATCAATCGGCAAATTTCAAGATTCTGATAACCATAGAAGAACTATAGTTCTGGTGAAAAAGTGGTTGATACTGCTACTGCTGCTGTTATCTGGGAGTAATTGTTGATCATGCTGATGATGCTTTGATTTAATCTGAAGGTGGTTTCAATGGGATAAATTTAACTTCTGGTTGTTTCATTTGCATATGGTGAAGAATCTGCTAGCCATGTCTTTGATCTCAAATGCATATTCTCTGAGTTTACTCATCTCTCTTTGGGCGATATCGTTTGTTTTGATACTGCTACTTGGAACTCAATTTTACGACTTTTCAATGGAGTAAAGTTTAATATCAAGTTCTGAGAAGTTCAATCTTACTGCTGCTACTGCTGCTGCTGCTGTTATCTGGGAGTTAGTAGTTTTGCTCCTTATGATGCTTGCTTGCTGCCACAGCCTATATGTTTTTCTGTGGATGGGAAGTGCTGCCATTATGGAACAACAACTTATGCGGAGTGCCATCTTTGGTTATGCTTGGTAGGGGATTTTTGGGTTTCAAGGTGACATCTGCAGTCTTGCTTGGATGGGAAACTTGGGCTTCAAATGAAGAATTTTGGTTGTTTCTCAGAATTGTTTCTTTGATTTTGTTCCCCTTTTGTGGTTTCTTGTTTGTTGATTTCTCATCAACTCGCTTGGGTCGGATGTGGCATATGATTGTCGATGTGCTAAGATGTCAACCTGGTTTCATTCGTTCCCCCGTTAATCATTGTAATTCCTACAATTGATTAATAAAATATCTTGTTGCATTTCAAAAAAGAAAAGAAAAAGTGGTTGATAATTGTCCATATTCGGCTTAAGCTTTCAAATGTTTACAGAACTGACATCTGGAATAGGTGAGCTATACCAGTTGTTCTAGATCATCCTACTTTCTTAGGCCTTGTGTACTCTTGAACGTTTCAAGCCAAATATCAAGTCCAAGTGGTCATGTTATTGAATTTATCACGAAATCACAAAGCACAACAAACAAGTGAACACCCAACAATCATGTCCCCATCAACCATAAAAACCCTTTTATGACCAAGCGAACATGCCCTAGTGGAGATTCACTACATGATAAATTAGGAAAACATGGTAACGTAAATGTTGTACCAAGCAAACAGGAGCAGGTCCCCAGAAATCACAAATAAATTTATTTAATGGTTCGGTAGAGAAACTTTATGAACTATTAGAGGCCGGGGCACACGTGATGCGTGTATAAAGTCCAACTTGATAATTTTTTCAGATCTTGTCTCCTGCATATGGTTCTTTTTGTCAAATATCGACTTGCATACGCGTCGCCTGTGCCCGGCCTCTAGTACAAAGAAAACATTAGGAAACCGAACTAACCTGAAACATAAACTGCTCTTCTGTAGTATAGCATTTTTTATGAAATAATAATGCCTACATAATAATGTGTACATTTCAAGGATCTAACAGTATATCAACCTCTTGTGAATACACTATTCGAAAGGATATTGGCACACAACGCCAAATTCTTTGGTCGACGGAGTCTAGTGATTTAAGAGACTGAATGTCGGAATTTTTTTGATTCCGACGATTCATTCAGAAGTTAAAATTGATAGGGACGGTAGGACTTACCTGAGTTGGTGTAAGGTGGGAGATTTGTAGACATCGATGCCGCTAGCCGATGCAGTTGTTGCCGAAGCAGTGGGAGACAAGCCAGGGACGGAGCCAGGAATTTCACTATGCGGGGTGAATTATTTTTTCAAAATATTTTGCAGGGCGAGCCTATGTAATTCAGAGGAATTTTTTTTCCCTATGTAATACTAGAGGTTTTTTTTTTCTTTGCAAGGGCGACCGCCCCTACTGGCCCTCCTATGGCTCCATCCCTGAGAGAAGCGCAGAAATGTAGATAAAGGAGGTAGTTACTATTTTCAGAGTTCTGGAGTAGGAGGGAAATGGGTTGACGTGGAGTTGATGTGTACATGTTCCATTTTTGGTCCCTTGCAGTTTTTTTTTGGTCCCTTGAAACTCCCTTGAAGTTTTTTATTTTTTATTTTTTCAAGTCTTGTCCATTCAGTTATGAGTTATTTGACGGGGTCATTTTCGGCATTGAAAAAGTATACACAACCTCACAAAAATAGGACACCGAAGTGGTGCTCCCCCTTTATATATTAGTATAGATGAAGTAAGGAAAGGCAACTGGGTACTTTCACTCATCTCACAGGTACATCAAAAGAAAGAGTTTTTATTTGCATCAACCACACACATTAATCACGAGTTTGAAATTTTGGAATGTTTGATTATTGTTCTAGGGTTCAAAGTTCCCTAGACCGTACGGAAGTATGAAGACTTGAATAGAATTTACCAAGAATATTGTACATAATTTTAGACTTGTATAAATGATGGTAGAGAATTCTAAAAAAGATTAGTTGAGAAGCTTCTACAAAATGTTCTAGACTTCTCCCTTGGTGTGTATAAATAGGTGAGGGTCTATTTGCCCAAACTAGTGTTTGTTTTTGGAGGTGTAATTTACCTATTTACGTTTTGCTCGTTAAAATTTTGGAAAAGGCCTCCTTTTGATTTTACTTTAAGTCTCCAAAAAGTCAGGGTCGGCTCTGATAATTTATGCTAATCCACTGAGCGGTAATTTCGATTGCCTCTTGGTTGCCAGTTCCATTAATGATGAGGATGGCCAAGTGCTCTCACTGAAAGCAATGATGTTAAAGCTATCTAGACTAGAGGGCTGAGCTTTGAGAGGATTGCCAACAGAACTATTTTTACATTCTCAAGAGGTACCAAAAACTGATCGGATGAAGCCCTTCCAGGTATTTTGTTTGGAGGAATCCTCGCGGTGGACCGCATAAACACATTTTAAGCACATCTAACGGTTGGATCATCAAAATTCACTTTGGAAAGTGGAAAAATTGCTTGGTCCTCACTTTATTTAAAATGAGGGATCCCTTATTGGAAGTTGATCCTATATATATATATATGGCTCCATTTCTTCTTTCTTTGCCCAGTCCTTGTGAAAGACTGTGGGCCTGTGGCAAGATCTTCAAAACTGAGGCATTGTTCGAGATCCACAAGATGCTCCCACTTCATGTCGAGATTAGACATCTTTTGATGGTAAAAGCATACTGATTTCTTATGGAGCCGTGGTCTTCCTCCTCCTCTTGCCATTGATCGTCATCTTCCTTTTCCACCAGACGTTTACGCAGTTCGACATTGTTATGAATGCAAAAAGTCAAAAGTGAATTACAGAGAGGATAGGTCGGCCGGCGAGAAATTCTAGTTTTGCTCAGACATATTGGAAAGCAACGATCCGGTCCAACTTTGATTTGAAAACCTCCCACAGCTCATCGTCCTGGATATCCCTATAACTGTCATTGGTGAACGCCTGAAACAGGAGTAGATAGCCAGGCCAGCTACCCCTCAGTTCAGGGGTGTCTTCCCCTGGCTCCCTTTCTTCTTTCTTTGCCCAGTCCTTGTGAAAGACTGTGGCAAGATCTTCAAAACTGAGGCATTATTCGAGATCCACAAGATGCTCCCATTTCATGTCGAGATCAGACATCTTTTGACGGTAAAAGCATACTGATTTCTTATGGAGCCGTGGTCTTCCTCCTCCTCTTGCCATTGATCGTCATCTTGCAGAAGACAAGCAACTCGCCCTTTAACATCCTTGAAGCCTTGATAAAAAATCTGCCTCAAGTTCTGATATTTTGTGCTGCAGAAAAAAAAAAACACTTTTAATAGTTCTATAATTAGAATAAGTGTTGGCGGAACCACCTTATATATATATATACATATGATTCTAATTATAGAACTACAAAAAGTGTTCTTTTTTTTTTATTTGCGGCACAAAATATCAGAAGTTGAGGTAGATTTTTTGATTAGGGCTTCAAGGATGTTAAAGGGCAAGTTGCTTGTCTTCTACGAGAAAATAAAACGTTTCAAGAATACCAAATTGAAGAACTTTTGGAAAAAAACAAAAGGGAGATGGAAGATAAGATGAATGCTCTGATTGATGAATTTCTAGTGGAAAAGGAAAACGAAGATCAATGGCAAGAGGAGGAGGAAGACCACGCTCCGATAAGAAATCAATATGCTTTTACAGCTAGAAGATGTCTGATCTCGACATGAAGTGAGAACATCTTGTGGATCTCAAACAATGCCTTAGTTTTGAAGATCTTGCCATAGTCCTTCACAAGGGCTAGGCAAAGAAAGAAGAAAGGGAGCCAGGGGAAGACACCCCTGAACTGAGGGGTAGCTGGTCGGGCTATCTACTCCTGTTTCAGGCGTTCACCAATGACAGTTATAGGGATATCCAGGACGATGAGCTGTGGGAGGTTTTCAAATCAAAGTTGGACCGGATCGTTGCTTTCCAATATGTCTGAGCAAAACTAGAATTTCTCGTTGGCCGACATATCCTCTCTGTAATTCACTTTTGACTTTTTGCATTCATAACAATGTCGAACTGCGTAAACGTCTAAGTTTGTCCTAATTTTTTTTTAAATTTTTTTTTGGCTTAGTTTTTACTTTTGAGAATAGGTATGAATTGCATGAAATCTCCTTTTCAAATTGTAATTTTTGGGGAGGAAATCGAATATCGACACTGAAATCCCATTCAATTGGGGTGTAATTGCATTTGTTTGAATGCTTTTATCTTCTTTTTTTTGTGTCAAAAATAAAATTTGTTTATCTTATCCTTAAAACTGAATTATTTGTACTACTTTGTTTAATGGCGAGAGACTAGGCCCCGTTTGGATGTTGGATTTGTGAAACGAGGTGATTTGTTCTCCTGGTCCCACAACAAATTTATTTTTTGGTTGGCATTTTTGGAAGGTGGATTACAAAATCCACTTGCAGCCGGATATGCCAACAATGGGGGTACCTTGTCGTTAACAAATCCGGGTGTTTTGGGTCCATTTTACCCCTCCAAATCCACCTCGGTTTTCACTTGTGGAGAAGAGAGAGGAAGGGAGAGAGGGAGAGCGATATTACGTTCTGGACTCGCCAACAATGGCGTTTTCCGACCAAAATTTGAAATGAAAATAAAGAAAAATCACAAGTGGCCAACTAGTCTGACCACTTGCCGGACAGCCGGCTGTCCTACCGGCCCAGTAACTCACTCGTTTTGGGCTACCCATATCGAAAAGTGTTAGAGCAACTCCACCCCTTACTCATATTTTTACTCAAATTTGAGTTAAAATTTGAGTAAAAGTTTCATTTGATATTGTGTACTCCAATGGGCAACCTCAAATTCAAGTGCAAATTTGAGTAAAAGGTTCATTAATGGCAAACTTGTAAATATGAGGGTGTCAATTTTTTGCCAGTGAATCAAAATTTGAGTAGGTTTTGGATTGGGTCGTGGATTTGGGTTTGGTAAAAATTAGAAAATTTGTAGTTAGGTCCATGGAATTTGGATAAAAAGGTTCATGAGTAAAAATCAAAATATATATATATATATATATATATATATATATATATATATATTTATATATTAATATTGGGATAAGAATTATAATTAAACATATTATACTTAATTTTATATCCTAAATCAGGTGAATGTGGTATCCACCGAAAATAAATGTGCAATTTGGTTGTAATTAACAATTGATTTTGCTTGCATGTATATTACCTTGGACACCTTTGAGTTGTGGTGAAACTTTTATTTCCCACTTTTCTCTCAAACCCTAGATCTTGAATGTGAACCTTCATTTTTGAATGTTGTTGGTGACTTGGTGTTGTTTATTAAAACAATGATGGCAAGTTACATTGAGAATGTGAATGTGGAATACTATATATTTTTATTTTGTGCCGACCAAATTTGTGATTTTTTTATAAAGGTTCATTACTTTTGGCAAACTTGTTTAAATATGAGGGTTCTGTTCCTTCAAAATTTGAGTAAGAGTTTGAGTCTATTCTATTTGAGTTTTCAAAATTTGAGTAAGAGTTTGAGTCTACCTCTATTTGAGTTTAAGTTTGAGTAAAAACTCAATTTGGCATAGTTATGGGTAAGGAGTGGAGGAGGGTGTCAATTTGCCTTCAAAATTTGAGTCTAATCAGATCGGCGCCGGAGTTGTTCAACACGCTCAATGAAGAACTGATGATTGAAGTTCTGAAGCGGCTCCCTCTAAAAGAAGCCAATCGATGTAAGTGCGTGTGCAAGCGTTGGTTGGATTCAATCTCCGGTGCTTACTTCCCTCGCTGCTACATTAAACATCGTTTGTGTTTCCCACCCTCTTTTGCCCTCTTTTTTCATTACACGGATCAAGGTAATTGGGAAGTTCCAGTTAATCTGAGTGGGGTTCAATTAGCAAATCATGTCGAAAATCACCCAGTTTTGAATTCACCTGGTTTCTCCCTCAGTTTTCTCCCTCCTCCTCCTCCCAATCATCATCACAGCCTGTCCAGTTTTTAGCATCGAGTAATGGGTTGGTACTCTGCTCTACATCTATATTTTGGCAGAAGCTTTACTACGTTTGTAACCCCCTCACAATGCACTGGGTTGCTCTCCCTCCACCTCCAACCTGCCCCCAAAAGGTTCGCATCGGATTCATCTGCATTCCAGATTTCGACAACGGCTTCAGCAGTCGGTTTAAGGTGGTGCGAATGCCAAAGTTTGGAAAGGGGCTTCACCCCGATCGCAGATTGGAGATTTTCTCTTCGGAGACTGGGGAATGGACTGACTGTGTGATTTCGTGGCACATGCCCGTGTTTAGTTTCGATCCCTTGTGCGACGGTGCTGTTGTTTGCAATGGTATGCTGCACTGGAGATATGTCTATGCAAACCACATCTTTGCTTTCGATCCGTACAAAAAAGCTAATGAAGAGTTCCGAACCATAGCTCTCCCCAAGGAACGTTGCTATGATGCCGAGGATCATCTCTTTGGGGAGTCCCAGGGTCGTCTCAGGTACGCCGAGATTCATCGATATACTGTCAGAGTTTGGGAAATCGAGGATTACAACAGTGGTGAATGGAGTTTGGTACACAAACTTCATCGAAGTGAAATGGTATAGGAGGATCCTAAGCTTGCTAAGTACACAACTCGGTACCCTTACCTTTTGCTGGTGCTAGCCTTTCACCCAATTGAGGGAGACGTTATGTTTCTGAGTTTGCCTGGCCGCATCCTTGAGTTCAACCTACGGAGCAGAAGTTTGAAGTTATTATGTAAACTTGCGAATCGCGATGCCTGTCCCCACGGGACAATGTTCCCTTATGAGCTCCCACGGTGGCCAATTTCGGTTCCTCAATGCTGATGGAAATGCTACTTGGTAGTGAAGTTATGTAATTAATTTTCCATTTGATTCGGATTTATACAAGTTGGATATTTGGTTGTTTATGAATTAAGTGGTTTATTGTATTTCTTTCATGCCGTGAATACGCGATAAATGATGCCTTGATCCTGACGACATAGATTGTATTTGGAATTGGCTCATGAACTTTGAGACTTGCTTCTTCTTCTTTTTATTGGTTTGAAGACTTGCAATTTGAAATAGGGCTGGGGTGAGAGTGCAATTTGACAACTTGAGAATTCACCTTAAAATTATTACTGTAATCTTTTGTGCTAAGCATGTGACACAACACTGCAACAAGTCGTATTACCGTAATTTCAGACAAATAGTAGATGAGAAGCGTATGCAATCCACCATACCTGGCAGAATCAATAATTGGATGAATCTCAAAATGTGAGAATTTTGACTTATTATTATGAACTATAAGATTTTCATCAAGGAAATAGATTCACTGTAGATTTCCTATCAATTGATGCGTCGATCTCAAAGAGGATCACTAATCAATTGGAAAATCGCAAGATTCTTTTATAACAATATAAGAATTATACATCTGGTGATAAAGTGGTGGATAAATGTCCATATTCGGCTTAAGCTTTCAAATGTTCACAAAACTGACATCTGGAACAGGTGAGCTATACCAGTTGTTCTCGATCATCCTACATTCGCAGGCCTTATGTACTCTCGAAACGTTTCTAGCAAAAATCAAGTCTAAGTGGTCATGGAGTTATTGGGACGCAGCAAAGTCCGTTCAAGACAAGCCGTCTAAACAATTATGATAAGCAGAATGTTGTCCTTACAGAGCATATTCAAGTTACTGAGTCTGATTCCTGTCACCTGAACTTTGGCAGCTTCAGGGGAGAGTTTGATTCCTCCAGGGACTTCATATCAGAACCCTGCAGAAAATTCATTCGTAGAACCCTACACAAGGTTGGTATATTACCTGAGTACCTGACCACTAGATCTTTTGTAGTGGGCAATTGCCATTAGTTCCAGAATTTTCTGATATAGATCTGAAATGTAAGATTTTGCACCAATCGTACCATTAATAGATTTGCTTTTTGTAACTTGTGGTGGGTGATCGCAGCTGCCCATTCCCCCTTCGGTGCATCCCTCTCTGTCTTGCTCCTGCTGTCCTAAGTCTGTTGATCAGTTTGCGTTATGGAAAGAGTTTAAGACTCGTTTAAAATTCTTGTAGTTCGAGGTGTTCTTTACTTTGCCTTTGGAGTAAAATTTAACAATTCAATAGATATCCGAATTGTCCTTCATTTTTAAAATTGAAGCGAATTTGTGGTTCAACTGCAAATTATGCTTAATAATATGATTACATAATTGGCATTTTGTCAGCGTCTGCGCCAGAGTCATTCAGTGATGAAGCTTCTGCAAGCAAGCATGTAGGTTTTCTACATGATCAGGGTCCAAATTCAGGTTCCAATACTCCAACATCAGGTTAGGTGTCTCGCAATCAAGTCTCCAGAATTTGGACAGTTATGCACACACAGGGTTCATTCGCAATAACACCGCATCACACTCTGTCAGAGTCGTAACAACAGCAATATGCTTCTAATTTTCCAAGTTTCTTGATGAGTCGGTTGTTTACATTTACCATATTATGATTTTCAAATTTGGCCAAAAAAACTTACGGTTGCTTGGTTGTATTGGGCACCTTTTTTTCTTGAAATTTTGAGTACCACCATGCGGTTTTTGGCCAACAGAAGCCATATTTTGGGAAATATACATATTCAATGCACCTTTGTTATGCAGATCATAGAGTAGTAGTCAGCTCCAGATTACTTGGGAAGTTCGGATTCTCTTGAGAGGTTGTGTATAAATTGAGTGATGTAATTCAGTTGGCATGGTATTAGAGCTCGGTTTTTAAGATGCCATGGCTTAAATCACCTTTCTGTGTCTTGGCAGGTGCAACACGGAGTTCTAGGCAAGGAGAGTGTGCGATAGCTTTGTTGTAGTGTTGGATCGATTTCTTTTAACAGCTTAAGCTTTTACGACTCTTACTGATAAATTTGTACGCAATTGTGTTCCACCCGAATGATTCCAATGTTTCACACACGGATCAAAAGCTTCAGTATGTTCTCTTTCCCCACTTGATACCCCACCAGCCATTCAGAAACTCAACTGCACCTAACCAAGATAGAACTAAGTCGAAAGCTCTCTGGCCATTTGTAGTGAACTAAGTCGAAAACTCAACTTCAAATTTGTTACATTCCCTCAGCTCGCGTGCTGTGCTTTGATCAGAGGAACTCATGGATTAAAGCATTAAGGTGGTGGAGTTTAATTAGTTGATGCGGAGTTTATGAGGTTGAAAGAACTAGAATAGTTCAGATTTGGACTGTCCCGTCCAATCCAAAACTTGGGGTATCCTAAGAAGTGATTAATAGAAAACGTAAATGTGGGATATCCTACGACTTGATTTGTCCCTTTTTTTGTTTTTTGGTTGTGGAACCGACTTTATAACCCAAATTAATCCACAGTTTTGCGAATGTCATAGTCTGCTATTCCTGGCAAAAGTTTCGGCTTCCCTGTGAAGGCAAATTCAATACAGCTGGGCATTAGCCCTACGGACATAATTACATAAACAGCTGTTAACTACAAGTTCTGTGGCACCCAATTTGCGATTTGCCTGAGTGTCCTTGGAGAGTCGCCCTGAGTTCAAGCTCGAGATACAACAGTTTTGGCCTCGCAAAATTCACAAATTTTAGGGTCCTCTACTTTGGTATCCATTATCTAATAGCCCAAAAAAGAAAAAAAAGAGTCTCATCTTTAATCTTCGTTTTAAGCCCCCAAAAAGTCCGGACCGACTAGGTGTCCTTCCATGTCCCTTGGTGAGCCTTTGTTCCAGTAGTGACATTTTTGGGGGGCAGCACTTCCTTTAATGGCATTGGTTCCATTTCAAATTTTCAATACAAATTGTCTTATCGTTTGAATCATTTAGTGCGGGATTTATAAATTTGAAAATCATGATGTAAGCATTTTAGTTTAGAATGTAATAGGAATTATGAACCCTTTAATTTTGTAGCCTATTTCGCATTCAGCTACTCATTCCGTAGCTTGCACATATATTTCTGGATATTCTCTTAGAATTAAACAAGGTCCACTGGGCCACCCATGAACACAATTCCAATGGAAAAACTATTTGGTGTTCATGGAACAATGCTTCACAGGCTTTTACGGAATTGAGGATTTTGTAGTGCAGAGCCGCACTACAGGATTGTAGTGCAACATTCGAGTCGTTAATTGCTCAATCAATGGTCTTGATTTCATCTTGACACTTGCATGATCAGAACCGTCCATTACCAAGATGAAATCCAAGACAGTGATTATCGAGATCAACGGCTCGGGTACTACACTACAGGGCTCGGATACTACACTTCAGGGTTATAGTGCGGAGCCGCACTACAAGATCCTCGGATCCGGGTTTTCCCACCAGACATTTGTGTAGAACTCATCACAAAGCGTGTTAATCCCATAGTAAATGCGTAGTGGGGAAGGCCTATGGAACTTTGCTGCAGGAGCACTAAATAGCTTCTCCTTCGAATGGGAAATGCTGAAGTGAGATTACACCAACTTTTGCACTAATGCATTTATTTAGCATCCACCCAATGTTAGGAAGCAGGAAGGCCCATCGGCCATGGTGGGAGTGGTAGTACTCCTTGTGAAAAGGGTACATTTAGGGGGTACTCAGGCTTCGTTTGGTAAAATTTGCTTATTAAGTTTATATTTTTGTCTCTGAATTTTTATTAATTTTGCATCATAATTCAAATATTAAATTTGAATAAGCAAATTAGCAATGACTACCAAGTATTGGCACGAGATAATTTGTCATCATTTCTTAATGTAAAGGTGGGAATGAAAGTCTTTGACTCAAGAACTAACTATACAGAAGACAAGCTGTCCGAAGTTATTGAAAACGAAACGAAAATGACAGTAGTAAAGGGTACACTCCCTTATTTCAGTTTCGATTAGTACGCGTTTTCTAAGCCGTCGGTCGGCCTAGCCGCGTAGAGGGTAATATAAGTATATTTTTTCTAAAGAGATTAAGTTTTGTATAGTCGTAAGGAAGAAGGCAACAACATACTTACATACACATGAGCTTATGACTTGAAATTAAAATTAGCTTTTTCTTAGCTTAATTTAATTTCAAGCCCGACAATCTTGTTTGATTTGGGTTTTGAGTTTTGGTTTTGGGTAATGATTGGAGAGAGAAATAAAGATAACGATTAAAAATAGAGAGTAATGATTGAAGAGAGATAGAGAGAAATGAGAATAATAATTAAAAATAAAGATAATAATTTAAAAGAAATAGAAGTAATGATGGAGTAATAATTGAGAAAACCGATCTCAAAACCAAAAACAAACAAAGCCGACGGGTGCCTGGAAAATGAGACACTTCCTTGTCACGTTATTACATCTTGCACTTCTCTGAACATGCTAGAAAGAAAGAACTTAAGGCCCGGAAAAGGAATTTAAAAAATTTGACTGCCATACTATTTGTCGACTGAAGCCTATTTCAACCGGGGCTAGCGGTAGTGTTCCGTCAATCAGAGCCTCATAAAGTTTATCCAGGGCTCGGCTTCAACTTTTGCAAAGGGTGGTCACTGGAACATCCTAAAAAAAAAATATTAAATAAATTATGTATGCTGTGTTTGGCTGAGAGTTTTGAGAAGAATTTTTTGAGAAATATTTTTGAGAAGAGTTTTGGAGTTTTGACACAGCAGTGGGCCCCCCATTCAGCAGTCAACCGGTCCAATCCCTCTGTGCAAAACCCAGCAGTGGGCCCCCCATTCAGCAGTCAACCGGTCCAATCCCTCTGTGCAAAACCCAGCTGTCGCCCCCCCAGTCCAATAACGCCTCTCTCTCTGCAGGGAATAATGTGTGGGCCCCTCACTCTCACACCCAAAATGCAGCTCTCTCTCTCTCTCTATCTCTCTGTGCAAAACTGGGCCCACTGGCCCAGCACTTTCAAACCAAAAATGAATCTGTCTCCTTCTGCAAAACTCTACCGAACAACAATCTTAAAAAATGTTTTCAAAAACCGGCTTCAGTTTGCATCCGAACAAGGTGGTAGTAATTTTAATTTAGCTTGATTTAAACACCCAATTTTCACTCTTGAACACCCAATTCAAAGGAACTTGAACACCCAGCCTACAAATTATGAAAACTCATCGAGTGTGATTGTAATATCTTGTGTATTTTGCTTTTTCTTGGATGACAGTGCTGAAATTAATAGATAAAAACTATTATTCATATAATTGTGGTCTAGATGTAGTACATCGTAAATATTTTTGAACACCCTTCTATGATTTTCTGGAGTCGCCACTGATGGTTTCAATGGAGCTGCGCTAGTGGGTAGTTTTATAGATTAGTCAGTCTATCAAGTAAGATCAGGCCCAACCTTGAGGGCAAGTTGGGTAGGTCTGGGTCTGGGGCCCAAAAAAAATAGCTCATTTTTAGGGCCCCGAGGTAAATATATATAGGTTAGTATAGACATATATAGGTTAGGGTTATGCATTATATCGTAGGATACTCCATTGTATCGTAGGATTTTAACAACAATATTCATAATTTGGTTGGGCCTCGATAAACTCAGGGTCGGGCCTGAATTGTCAAAAACTGTTGAATTTTTCATTCTTCTAGTGATTTTTTCAGTCTATTATATAACATTAAATTGATTTTTTCCAATTTACTTCCATTTTCAACGTTCAACTTTCTATAGACCATGAGAAACAAATAAAAAATCAATCATGCAAGGAGGTTGGAGGAGAGAGTAGTTGCATGGGGGAGAGATGGATTTTGGCTCTTCCCTCACTCAAAGCGGCACCCATCAAGCAACATGCACGTGCTGTGTTTCCCAGCCACGTGATCATCTCCTACACGTGCGACCACGTTGCCCTAGTAGTAGACATGAAATGGTTGACGCACGTGTGGGAAGCATCAAAGAAGGACGAGAGGGCTGTAGTGCAAGGCGACAGGGGGAGAGTGAGACTCAGGCGATTCCATTTTCCAGCTACTATACAGTTGAATTTTTGGAGCCTTTGACCCCCTCGCTGAGGTTGGCATTTTGAATACCAAATATAATTAAATTTAAAAGTAGTCCTATACACTCTTTTTGGTCGACACTTACGCGTGTCCGGATTAGTTTACGGGCGTATCGACTAATCCTCTCCCTGATCCGGTTAAAGACAGATTATCTACGTCGGGACTTAGGGATTTCACAAGAAACTTTTTTTTTATTGTTTGATCCCCGAGAATAGAATTTTGATCAATTGTATGGAAAACAAACCCATCAACCAACCGAGGTAGCTCGGGATAAAGGTACGATACACTGCGTATGATAATTGATACGTATAGAGGAAGAATAATGACTGAAAATATGAATATAATCTAGACTCACATGATGGCTGACAATGCTCCCACACCTTCCTCACGTGCTGAGTTGGACCCCATGAACTCTGTAGATGAAGCGTCCGACTACAAAAAGTTACAGTACAAATGAAGAAAAAATAATTAATATCATCTACAACTTTTTCTTTTTCTTTATCTACCTTTTGTCTCTTTTTTTGTTTATTTATATAGTTTCATCAAATTGAATAACTATATGGGGAAAAAAACCCGAAAATAAGTTCGTGTTCAAGTAATAAAACCATAAATTTATTTTCGGTGTTAGCTAGTACGCCTTTTTAAGCTTTTGAATATCATAATACTTGGCTTGTGCCGATCAAAAACAATACTTTACTGGTCAAATTCATCTTGACGAAAAAATCAGAAAAGAGATATATAGACTAAACTTGAAAAAATAATTAAGAAACAAAAGAGGGTAAATATTTTTTTTATTAATTTATACTACTTCCTATTAATACACCCATTCTTGCTCTTTAAAAGGAATAAAAGGAAAAAGAAAAACTAAATCCATTCTTGAAGTTACTAAATGACTCGGGCAACGAGAAAGTAAACTTAAGAATAAATGTTAGCCTTTATCTTTTGCTTATAATATGAACTTATATGTGTACTTTTCCTAAGGTTGGCATGTAAAATCAATAAGTCTACATACCCGGAAAAAAGATCCCGAAATTACCCAACCCACACACACAAGTGTGTGGGATCCACACACTTGTGTGTGTGGGTTGGGTAATTTCGGGGTCTTTTTTCTGGGTATGTATCATTCCTGATGTAAAATAGTAGTATCGATTAGTGTGTACGTAAAATAAAAAATAAAATTATATATATACACATACATTTAATCCTTCAATTTACAATCATATATTTATTATTAACGCAAGAAAACTTAAATTCGTTTTAATAAAATTTCAACTTTATAACAGATGGATCGCTCTGATATATTTCATATATATATGCAACAAAATCCCGAAAAAGAAAAAAGGAAAAAGAAAAAATAAATTCCAATATTCCGAGGGGTTTGAAAGTGAAAAACTCAGAAGAGGACACGTGGGCCGGATCAAGACCGTTTATTTCACAATGTTGAGCTGTAACCATCGTGCTTAAACGTGGGTTAAGGAATATAATCACCAGTAAGATAAGGGGGGTGGAAAAGAACTAATCATTGCATTAAACTACGGGAAAAATGTCAGTAAAGAAAAAAAAAAATTTGTCCCAATAAAAAAAAATTAGCGCGAGTCCCGAGGGATAAAAATAATTTGAGATTGGGAATAGAGAGGTAGCACCGGAATCGGAAAAGAGGGCCTTGTAGCGAGTTGCTCACTACAGGGTGTAATGAGCAATGTGGACCGTTGATTTCTACAATTGAGGGCTCAGATGTGATTTACACTATTAATGGTTATAGTACACTTTGACTGGTAGAGTGCATAGTGAATCTGAACCATTGATTGTGAAGATCAACGGTCCCCATTACTCACTACACCATGTAGTGAAAAATCCTCACTACAGGCCCCCCACTTCCCACCGGAATCTGCCTCTGTAACCTTGGATAAACTAAATTAATTACCTGCTACACATTAATTACCTGCTACATTAATTACCTAAAAATTTAACCTGCTACTTCTATTCTTAATGGGTGGAAATTTTTTCATTAATTATCTAATTGTAAGATTTGGGATTAGGCCTGTTTGGTTCTCAGTGATTGATAAGTACTATATAAATAGGCCTCGTTTGGGTGAATTGAAAAAACTGGTTTTTTGGTTTTAAACCAGGTTTTTTGGTTTTAAACCAGTTTTTTTGGTTTTGTCCTTATTCAATTTTTTTTTGCATTTGTTAGTTTTCGGTCGATTTGTTGTGGTTTCTTGGCTCCTCTCTACGAGAGAAATCTAAAAAATATAAAATTATTAGTCAAACTTAAAGTTTTGTGAATAAAGACGAAAAATAAACCAAAATGGTTTTTTTAGCCAAAGAACCCCTATAATCACGAATAAGAAAATCATTTTTTGTTACAAATTATCTATTTGTTTATTACTGATTTATTTTTTTTACTAAAAGATTGAGCGGCATTTAAAAATATTTTCCAAGTAAATATAATCAAACTTATTAGTTTATTGCTTGATACTTTTACATCTTTCAAAACCTATATTGTGCTAAGTGTTAGCACTAAACATGATAATCACAACGTTTATACGAATTTTATCCCTGCTTAATTAGCTTGAGAAGTGTGAGTAAGTTAGCTCGATAAGGTGTTACGGTATAGATTTGTAACGTAATGAACTGGCGAGTTAGTATACTCGAGCATAGTTAAAAAAAACTTGACTAGCTTAATGCGTGATTGTTTTTTGTTTGATTATCATTTTTCTCAATCTCAAACAAGATTTCATTAAGATAATATTGAACAAATACGAGTATTCAAAATTTACAAACATCACAGCTTAGTTGATTTACAACCTATTACTGTCTCTTTTATTTGATACTAGTTACCAACCAATCGTCAATTTCTTGAATTTATTTCATTCTTAGGCGAAAATCAATTTTCCTAAATATCCTTCCTTATGTAAATTCTTTTTCGAAATTGAGAGTCTTTTTCACGAATCTACGAAAAAATAAGATTACCCATTATTATACATAAAACTATGGAAATCCAAAGGTGTTTTGGCTTTTTTTGTCCTTCAAAAAAATTTCTCATTTGTTAGTTTTGCATCGATTTTTGTGTGTGTAGATTATTGGTTTGTCTTGACGAGAAAAATTTTTAAAAGTAAAAAATTATGATTAAAACTTAAATTTTTGTGGATTATTGGGTTGTCTTTAGTGAATTTTTTTTAAAATTTGAACGTAATTTTTTTACTTTTTAGATTCCTCTAGTCGAGACAAACCAATAATTCTTAAAAAGAACGCAAAACTAACAAATGTAAAAAAAATTAGAATAAGGACAAAAAAAATATATACAACAAGTGGATTATTTTTGCCAAAGCATTAGTATATCTAGGTGTAAATAAACTTAGGACTCAGGGACCCTGGAGAGCGGCTCGGATTTCATCTCAGCAATCAACGGTTCGGATTTATAAGGGTTTGGATTCATCCAACGGCTCGTAGCTGTCCTACGGGGACGCCTCCATGTTCCCCAATCCGTAAACTTATCTATTTACCACAATAAATAAAAAAAATTCTCCCAAGGACAAGACTGAGCAAAGGTAAAAACTATCATGTGCTCCCTGTAATTTAACAACTAGAAACAACTTTATAAAACTGTCCCGTACCCTGCAACCATTACTTAATTATAGTATTTCATTAATCTTTCAGTAGGAAAAGAAAAAAAAAATTTAAAAAAAGAAAAAAGAAAAAAAGGTGCTCCCATATTTTCAGATATTTCCAATTCGACCCCTCCTTTCACTCATCAAAACCCAACCCCACCCTCCCACCTTTCATCTCCTGCCCGCCTGTCATCTTCAAACGCAATCCACCCCCTCCTTCTCTCTCCTCCTTTTTCTCTCTCTATATTCCTAACCAAACCGTTACTTCTCTCGTGCACGCCCCAAACCAAACAAACACACAAGAAAAATGCAAGCGCCGGAGTATTTCGTCGACGGCTATTTCTCGGCTGGGAACTGCTACTTCGATAAGAAACCGACCGCCGATAGTAATGTCGGTAACCACCACTTCACCGTCGACGACCTGCTTGATTTCTCGAAAGCAGATGAGGTTGTGATGGGCGAGGGTAATGTTTTTGACAATGTGAAGGGGAATTCGGCTGAGTCTTCCGGTGTTACTGCCGTTGATAGCTGTAATTCGTCTGTTTCCGGTGGGGAGCCTCAGTTTTCTGGTGGCTTTGCCGACGGTCATTTCTCTGGCGAACTCTGCGTTCCGGTAATTTCTCCTGAACATCAATTACTCTTACTTTAAAAAAATTTATGCTAGAAACACAATTTTAAATACAATTCCGTAAGCAATTATGTCTAGAATACAGTGATTTTTTGAAATTTTTTAATGAAAGACTTAATTATGAGTGATTTTCTACGCAGTTTTCTAATTCCTGTTCTATTAATTCATTACTTCAATTTTGCGCAAAATTCTCTCAAAAAAGTTGTGAGGTTGAATTTCACGAACATTCATAAATTCAAGACTCTGAAATAATTGAAAATGCGCACAAATTGACCCGGTCATTCGGTTATCCGAAAAAACGTTGTCTGAACAATTATTACTCTTCCAAACAATGTAATTTCAGCTGGGTAAATGGTTTGTTTCATTTTAATTGTATCAATATCCTGTATATTAGTATTTTATTTCTGAACCTGCATCTGAATTCAGAATTTTGAATAATGTAGTCAATTAATTGAATTTTGCTTTGTTTAATTTTTTGAACAGTACGACGACTTGGCTGAGCTCGAATGGCTCTCGAACTTCGTGGAGGACTCCTTCTCAAGCGACGAATTCCAAAACCACCTCCACTTAATCTCCCCCACAAACAACCCTCCCCACATCGCCACCTCATCAATATCCCACGTCCCCCCACGCGCTCACGCTCCGCCCATATTCCCCTCCGACGTCTCCGTCCCCGGCAAAGCCCGCAGCAAGCGCTCACGCGCCGCCCCCTGCGACTGGTCCTCCCGCCTCCTCCTCCTCTCCTCCCCTGCCACCTCGACAGAGCTGGCAAAAACGACACCGTCGAAGAAAAGGGACACCAACGAGCCCATGGGCCGTAAGTGCTTGCACTGCGGTTCTGAAAAGACTCCGCAGTGGAGGACTGGGCCAATGGGTCCGAAAACGCTGTGTAATGCGTGTGGTGTCAGGTTCAAGTCGGGCCGGTTGGTGGCCGAGTACCGGCCCGCCGCGAGCCCCACTTTTGTGTCGGCCAAGCACTCGAATTCGCATAGGAAGGTTCTGGAGCTGAGGAGGCAGAAGGAGTTTCAGATGCAGCAGCAGCAGTTTGTGAGTCAAAGCTCGATTTTCGGCGCATCGAACGGTGGTGATTACTTGATTCATCACCGTCCGGATTACGGGCACATGATTTAGTGCGTGCTGGAGTAGCGTGATAGGGTGGGAGTCGATCTTTTAAGTTTTAACATCCATGATCGAGATTAGTGTGCTAATTTCAAGTTGTCTTTTTTGGATAACTTGAGCTTTTTCCAAGGAAAAGAAAATCAAAGAATTAGGGGGGAAAAGAAAAAGAAAAAGAAAAGGAAAGGGAGGGAGAAGATGGTCAATTCGTTGTAGACTCTAAATTGTTATCTAATTTTTCTTTTTTCTTTGTTTTGGAATTTTGCCAAATAAGGCAAATTTGAGAATCAGATTCCGTTTTCATGATCATGTTTTCATTTATTTCATAATTAAAATGGCAGGTTTTCCGTTTTTAGCACAAGTGCTAAAAATGCCAAAAGGTCTAAAAGAGCTAACAATAATTGATGCATGTGAGAGGGAAAACTTGTCTCGAAATCCATGTTTACTACTTTCAGAAGAAATGATAAATCACCCATCATATTACCGGTATAACTTATTCCATTTAGACCGTCTTAAAATAGAAACCGTTTAAAAGATTTAAAGGAAAAAAGGTACTTGCATATTTACAAATAAATCCTCATTGATAATTGTTAAAAAATCTAAATTTGAACCTTTTAAGTGGATGTGCATTTATTACAAGCCCGGTAAAAAAAATTGAGCTCGTCAGCCATTCGAAAAAATAAAACCCCAAGGAAGACGTCTGATGGTCAACACTTGAGATTTAGGGATTTGTTTGTTTCTAAAGTTCAATAGAAGAATCATAAGTGTTAGGATAGTTGAAGGAGACTTTGTTCTAGCTTTAATTGGGTAGAATTGACCCCCAAATTAGCCAATTATCAGTAAGATGACCCGAACAGGTAAGTTACGAAAAATCATTATAAAAGAAAAGTAAAGAGACGGATGGAGTAGATTCTTTTGCTTGGGAAGAGAGTAAAGGTGAGAGTAAATAACCGAGGAAAAGTAGGTTGCAATCATAGAAATAGAGTGGGGTGCACCATCTTTTAATCAAAACCGTGGACCATATGGAATGGAAGAGTCCCTAGCTAGCTTGTTGTTGTCATCTCAAAAAAAGGTTGACATTTGCACATGGAGAGCTCATGGGCTCAGCAGAAGAATCCATAGGTGGTGTTTTTAATTTTTTGGTAATTTTCTTCAGCTATTTTTTATCTTTCTTTTTTCAAGGTAACATTAAACAATAGAATCCATTTGCCAACTTCCATGTCAATACACCCATATTCAGTCAACTCTTACAAACAAAACTTCTTTGGGGGGAAGCAGGGGGAACCATCCGAGCCGTCTGTGCTCGGCGATTAACGGCCCAGATCTATTCGGACCCAAACACATTTGTATCGTTCATTACCGAACTGATCTGGGCCGTTGATCGCCCAAACACGGACGGCTCGGATGGGGTCAGCATGCATGCATGTTGTCCACGCCCCCAGGAGCTTATAATTAGTAATTTTTTTACACATTAATTAAGAAGATATAGGTCTCATTTGGTGCATCGTGTGTGATGATTATGGAGTGCTTAGTGTTTTTGCTTATATGATGAGAGCAAAACAATGTAAATTTCAGAAGTTGGGTCAACAACTTTTGATTTTTTTGACAACACTTGGATGGTAGCTGGTCATGGTAAGATTACTACATGTTACTACATAAATTATGATATTTTCAAATGAACTCGAATCCCTCGGAACATAAGCACTACAATTTTTTTTAATACCTTTACTTGAGTAACCAATTTGATATGGTGGACTTTTAATTTGCGAATGCACTTTTCTTGGAATTGAAAAAGGACTTTTGAAGTGGGATCCATCCCCTCTAGTTATGAGAGACTGGACCGTCTAGTTTCTCGATTTTTTTGGCATATTCCGGGCCCAAATTAACGATCATAGTAGTTTATTTTGTAAACCTCGTCGAGTAATTCAATGATGCAAAAATTTGTGTTGATTGAATACCGATCAATACGTTTTTGGATCACATTTATATTTTAAAAAATCCTCCCCGCACACTGGATATAAAATCAATTTTTTTTCAAGATATAAGTGTGATTCAAATGATTATTTATCTGCATCCGATCAACGTAATTTTTCAGTCAAAGTACTCGATGAATTCTACAAAACAAACGGCTTCGATCACCCATTTGGACCCAGTACGGACCCAAAAATTGAGAAACTGGACGATCCTGTCCCTTGATATATAGACCCTTTAAATTGTCCTTTTTCCGACTAGGAAGGAGCAAAAAATGGAGAATGAGTGTGGAAGAAAGAATTACGTAATTAAAGAGGATTGACAAAACCGTGTAGTGTACGTAGAATCTGCATGAAAGTGCGGTAAGAATTATAAATGTGGGAAGGCATCGAGAAAAGCTAGGAAAAAATAAAATAAAAAACAAAAAAAAACACCCCAGTAGAAATTGAGGGAATTTCTATTTAATTTATGCATAGGTTGCTGAATTGTATTGGGGGAAAATAATAGTAAATTACTTTAAATTAGGCAAAATTGATACATTGGGGAGACATGACTGTCCACCTGATCCTAGACACTTGCCCTTCCACTGGGCCCTCCCCCCCACTCTTCAAGGGTCTATCTCTTACATAATTATGCTTAGCTATTTGATAGATACATGAATGTCGATTGTATGGTGTATAGATTTTTTTTTTCTTTTTTGGATTTGGAAGGAAATGAACATACTTGACTGCTTGTCCATTCCTTATTACAAAAATAATTTCAAATTTACTAGAAAAGTATTCCCCGGTCCCAAAATTTTCCTCCGGTCTGCAAAACGAAGACCTAAAAATAGTAAGTCTTTTAAAGGAAAATTTTCAATTTTTTTTCATAAATTAAAAGTACTCGTTGATATCTAGAAAATTGTTAAAAAAAATTCAATTTTTCTTAAAAATTTTGTATTATTTTTAAGTTCTTGTTTTACAGACCGAACAAAAAATTTAGAACGGGGTAGTACTATTCACTAGGACTAATGCAGCACTGCGATACTACATTATATTCTTGATGTTTTTGTCAAAAGTTCACAATTTCTTGAAACAAAACATTTGTCCCCGATAAAAGAACATATTGGTGATTATACATATGTGTGTATATAACTGTGCATATAACCTCAAAATGGAAAGTCTTAAATACACGTCTCTTAAAGATGTGTACTATGTGCACCTAATGTGTAGTCCAAGATGTGACACCTCATAAAGATTCATACGGAGTAACATTTTAGTACATCTCGTAACTTTTATACTAAAAACTCATAACTTTTCAGCAATATGATTCATAACATTTTCACTAGAAATCATAATATTTGCTTATTGTAACTTTTTAGCAATAAAATATATTCATAACATTTTCTCAAAATATCATAAAATATTAGTGAGTGTCGTAACTTTTATTCTAAAAACTCATAACATTTTGGAGGTTCATATGGTACAGACCCAACTGAAAAAAGTAGCGTGCTTGCACAAAAAGGTGTTAAAATTTTCTAAGAATGTGATCCATATAAAAAGAAAGGGACTTGCTATTTGACACACAATAAACACCCCAAAAAAAAAAAAAAAAACATGCATTCCAGTACACGTTTTACAAACAGATATTTTTTCAAATTCCAAATTTATTCTTCTGGACTTAACACTGGAGAAATCGAATAATGCACAAAACAATTCTGTCATGTACACATATAAGTTCTCTTTTCCAGTCCATGCAGCACTGTATTGAGAGTCATTGGTGCTGGCTAGCATACATTATTCTCTACTCTTTTAAATCCAAAGGCATCCATACAATGTGTTAATGCTTTTGTCACATCAATTCTTATCTTGATTGAGCTAAAAAATAATGGGGCAACTCTCAACCATAAGGCATTTTTGGATAGAAATAACATTACAAAATCCATAGGGTAATTGGGTGGGATATAGCATCAATATAATTTGTTATTATCCATAGAATTTATCGGTGGCATTGTTCTATGTTTTTTTTAGACACAGTAATACAGTAGTATTTTTGTCAAAAACAAAATTATCACAGTTTGTCCAAAATAGCTAATAAAAACATCCGGCCACACCGGCCGTTTTCTTTAAACTTAGACCAAATTAGACCCTTAGAATCACTTTTCTACTTTAGTTAGTCACTTTTTAAAATATTCACTATATCAGACTCTCAATCATACGTTAGTTGTATTGATACATTCTCTCTTTTTTTCTTTCTAAAATTGATACATTCTCTCTTTTTTTTTCTTTCTTTCTTGTACTTTAGTTGGAGATCTCAGAAGCAGTTTTCGAATCTGATTGCAAAGAGCTTATTGAGAACTTAAACCAAGAAGACAACCACCGTAATTGGAAGATTTCGTAGGTGCTATCAACTCTTCTGGGGCCAGTCCATACAGGATTAATCGAGGTGCGCGGAAACTGGCCCAGACACTTGGTTATCCGAAAAAGTAATTGGGAGATTTCAACTCTTGTAGAGGATATCAATGCAAGGGCATGCTCAAGATCAACTGGTCCTTTACTTGGTGCTGCCGTGAGATGAATAGGGTTGCCCAGTATGTAGCCACAAATTGCATAATTAGAAAAGTTTTATTTTCTCTGAGTTGTATTCCGCCCGAATTAAGTGCTATTTTGCCTAGAGATAGGCCTTTAGTCCTGTAACAGATTGTGATCTTAAAAAAAAAAAGTGAATGCTCTTGGCTACACAATACACACACAGATATAGATACATGTACCCATATACACTAGTACAAGCAAGCATGTGTATCAGTACTTGGAAGTACAAAGTATTTGTGCACATTGGACACGTGGACATGTGTGGTAAGGGGATTGGGGGCCCAGGGGATGGACTCATAGACATGCATGTGGAGGAAGGATAGTAGCACATGACTCTTGGCATTGCATGACTACTAAATCAATATATACAAACATGTAGTGTGATTTCAGGATAACTTATCAAAAAAAACTCTGAGAATGGCTAGCTACTTGTCCATGTCTAAGGATCTCTCCATGTTATTTGGCAACAAGATTCAATTATTCTTGTCTCCTCCCATCATTATCAATATATACAAACACCCATCTTCCCCTACACCATGTTGGATAAAAAGATACACAAATATAGGTGAAACTCATTTTTAATTAAAATTTTGGATTGATCTCCCACCGATTCCATTCTTAGTTTGTGTGACCGTACTGTAAACTTACTAAAACAATTCCGTGTTGAAGATGTGCCTTGAATTCAAGACGTTTGACGAAAGTGTGAGATTTGGGGCTCAAAGTCGGTTGCAGCATCTCTGGTTAGAACCAGGGAAAGTCTTGTCCAAACTAACGGGTCTGTTTTGTTGTGGAAGATTGCAGCTTCTCTGATCCGGACCAGTGAGACCTTGATTCTGACCACCGATGCTGAATTGTGCGTCAGTGCGTTTTTTAAGTGGTTTTTGACCTAATTTAGAATGCTTTCTCATAGATAGAGGTTTTGGAGGCTTCTATGGTTTTGTCTTTTCAAAGGACAAGATAGTAAGGAGTTTGTGTGTGTGTGTGTGTGTGCCTCTATCGTATTTGGCAACAAGATTCAATTATTCTTGTCTCCTCCCATCATTATCAATATATACAAACACCCATCTTCCCCTACACCATGTTGGATAAAAAGATACACAAATATAGGTGAAACTCATTTTTAATTAAAATTTTGGATTGATCTCCCACCGATTCCATTCTTAGTTTGTGTGACCGTACTGTAAACTTACTAAAACAATTCCGTGTTGAAGATGTGCCTTGAATTCAAGACGTTTGACGAAAGTGTGAGATTTGGGGCTCAAAGTCGGTTGCAGCATCTCTGGTTAGAACCAGGGAAAGTCTGGTCCAAACTAACGGGTCTGTTTTGTTGTGGAAGATTGCAGCTTCTCTGATCCGGACCAGTGAGACCTTGATTCTGACCACCGATGCTGAATTGTGCGTCAGTGCGTTTTTTAAGTGTTTTTTGACCTAATTTAGAATGCTTTCTCATAGATAGAGGTTTTGGAGGCTTCTATGGTTTTGTCTTTTCAAAGGACAAGATAGTAAGGAGTTTGTGTGTGTGTGTGTGTGTGTGCCTCTATCGTATTTGTGAGATGTTTTTCCCTAGATATCTGTTGGGTTCTTCAAATTGAGTTACGGGTATGGCTGACTCGCTGTATTCTCCCCGTTTATAGTGAATCCTCTCGCTCTTTTTTCGCGAAGTACGTTCTTGTTTTGTGTTTGAGAGGAACCACGCAAATCCTTGTGTTTCTTCTTTCCTTATTGGTTTGTTTTATATTCTCATACTTTGTGTTTGGAGGTTTAGGAGGGCCACTGTTTCAGTGGTATTCTGAACACAACCACTTTGTGTATATCACCAAAAGGTTAGGTCTGTCATCAACCCCCCCCAATGACTGGGGATTGTTGTATACTTCGTGTTTGGCACAACATTCCGCACAAGATTTTTGCATGTGGAGAGGGTGGACTAGAGAATTGGTTCTTAGCGAAGTCGTACTAGAAATTTGTGCTTATTTGTAAGGCACTTAGTACATGTATAAAAAACAAAAAAAAATTACAGGAGAGGATTGTGAGGTTTTAACCTTTTTTAATGTTTATCTGACATTCTTATCAACAGATTTCAAGTTTTTGGGGATTCTTAGAAGCTGAAAAAGGGTTTAAATCTGATTTTAGAGAAGCTGCGGTTGAGGTACTTTTCGAATTTATGTATTCTAAAAGCTATATATTTTTTAATTTTTTTTGTGGTAAACAGTAGCAATTTTTACTGTAGCTTAATCATAATTTTACAGTTATACGACTTTTTCAATTTTTAATTAAGGGAGTGAAAATAATTCTTGTCCTTGGAGACATTTTGGAGATAGGCCATTAATTTCTTTGGGGATCAGGTGGGTGGGTCTTAATCGTTTGGTGATCATAATGGGATAAAGCTAGCACTTGCTTGGCTAAATGGAAATGTTGGGTACATGGTGCTACTTTCCTTTCTTGATGATCATCATATGCTTCCAACCATAATGTAAAATAAATAAATAAGTAAATCCAACAGTGTTGTTATATGTTTGGTGGTTATGTTAAGAGTTAAATGGATCCATTATTAGGTTCCCTTTTGTTGTTGAAAATGTTTTCAATTATACATGAGTGTGTCTCATGCAATATATTTATCCTTCACAATGACACAACCTATTGATGTTACATGCATGTACGTCTAAGACCAGAGTGCTATATATCATTGATGAGACGGCTTGAATGCTGAACACGGAGGTTGCGGTTGATTGAGTTGAATACATCGTAAAAAAAGCAAATAGGTCTGGTAGTTCAATAAACCTGAATATGACTTTATTTTTTTCTTCTCTTTTCATATGCAACTATTCAAATGTAAATTTTATTGATTTTCTTGCTTAATTACAAAATATTACCAAGAACTTTATGTAATGTAAGATTGTATAAACTGAACCAATTAAGAGGATGAATTAGCAGACACCATCCACACAAGAGTGATTATTCAGTGCTCTTAGTCCTTCCAAGACAATTTGCGGACGTCACGTATTTTGACTAGAGACACTATTGCTGAAATAATAACGTCTATACGAAATGCTGACATGAATAGAAAAAGAATAGTTCGAGTAGCATCTACTAATATTAGCGAAACCATTTTACCCGATTAGTTAGGCTGTTCGGGAAAGCCCCCTACTCCTATAAAGTTGTTGATGATAGGGCCTTATCTAATCTAGCTATAGCTCCAGGTTCAAAGCTTACCTTTTAATGAAGGGTATAGGACAGCAAGTCTCGGACAGGCTCTCATACATATAGGCATATAGGTTGGGTACAGGTGCTCGATCTAGTGGTATTTTTATGGGGATTCTATCTATCGCTGTAGGATCCCTATTCAAGATCACTGCAGTTCCTTTTCGGGCGGCTGTAGGACGGACGGCCACCTATAGGTGGTAGGGTAGGGTGGTCTTTTCTTTGTCACTTTTTATCTTTGCTTTTTTCATTTTTTCAATAGTCCTTTTCATTGCTTTTCGAAAGGGAAGATCTTATTTGTAAGAAGTAGTTTGGCTGGTTGGTTAGTTGGACACATTTTCTTCATGATTTTCTTCATGAAGTTGTTGGACCGGAGAGCAGCTTTTGCTAAAACTCAAGCAGTTTCTTGAAAACTCGCTTCAGATATGAAACTTTGAGTATTCAGAGACGCTCTTGCCCAACCAATTCTCTGTGTAAAACCAACCCCCCAACACCCCAGAATCTCTTATTAAGCCTCCAATACCAGCCTCACCCGGGTCTCCATGAGACGACCCATCTGTGTTAATCTTCCCAGTCCCAGTTGGGGGGAGGAGCCCAACACACATCAACCAGATTTTGTTGCAGTAGAAGCCACGCCAATGTGTAGTGGAGGAGGACGCTGAAACACCCCACGTGGCGGTTCTCCACAACCCCTTAATAATTTTTTCCACAAAGTAGGAGTACTATTTAGTTACCACTTGCCGGTGGTTTGTGGAGGCAAAAGGGATTTTATGAGATGTCAAAGAGTTCTTATCAAAATCAAAGATGTAAAAGAGTTGTCTATTTGGGTGCTTATAATTATTGATTACAGTATTTAACGATGGATACGTACAAGACAGGTGAGAAAAAAGGAAGAGCATGCACACATAAACATGTTTATTAGTGGTTACGTTCATTGCCTTTTACCAGCTTTGCCAAAAATTAATCATAACCAACTAAGCAAATTGACTTAAGCCACAGCTAGCTAGTACTAGGCAAAACAATAATTTGCAACATTTGACCAAATGGAACGAGAACAAAGAAGAGCAGGTTTGAAACTTTTTAAGTGCTTTCAATTCTTTTGGGGTCAGTCTATATGAAGATTAATTTGCTCCGATTTTAAGTGGACTCTCCGCATGATATACCGTGCGATTGGGCCCCAGGATTAGCTGAGGTGCGTGTAAACTGGCCCGGACACTTAAGGCTTTGTTCGGAAAGCTAAATTAATGAAGAAGTTTTTTGGAGTTGGAAGTTCAATTTTGAATTTCAAATGTTGATTCCCCAGGTCCCACTCTCTACCTCGGCCACTTTGACCGAATTTGACTGAATGTATTCTATGTATTCCCCTCTAAGTGGCCCTCCTCAAATCCACGTGTCCTCTCTATCTCTCTCTCTGATGTATGGAGGTAGTTTTGACTTTGAAAACTCATTGTCCTTTTAGTGGGCCTCTCTCTGACTCCTGACCCCATTTAAGGAGGGAAACAGTTTCAACTCAAAAAAACCTTTGTGGAAAACCTTTCCGAACAAAGCCCAAGTTATCAAGACAGAGAGAGAGAGAGAGAGAGAGAGAGAGAGAGAGAGAGAGAGAGAGAGAGAGAGAGAGAGAGAGAGTGCATAGTGCACATACAAGAGGTTGTAACTGTTTTAGACATTAGTTTAGGCCTATAACTACACAGTAGCTAGCCTGCTGGGGCCTGGGGTTAACATTTTCGTAGGCTGCACTTCATCTCTTTGTTTAATCTTCTAATTCAACTGTATTTGTTTCTCAACAAGTGTGGGCTTTTCCAAAGCTCTGCATTCTGTTTTTACATCCATTGTGACCCATCAACAATGGGATTATGGGAAAATAGCTAGCGCAGTTTCGCAAGTTCAACTTCAGCACTTAGAATCCGGGGGCCTGTGGTGAGGAGGATTCACTATAAGGGTATAGTGAGTCCCATCCAGCCGTCCACCTCGATACCGATGGCTCGGATTGAATCCGAGCTCCAAATGATCTGAGTCGTCCATTGTTTATGTTAGATTTCTTGCAGGGTAACCCTCTAAGAAATCTAACAATATACATTCAAATCCGAGTGTTTATGAGACGGCCGTATGGGCTCACTACACCCCTGTAGTGAGCCCCTCCTCACTACAAGACTCCTTGTTCCGAGCATTTAAGCGCTAACCCACTCATGTACCCGAATTCAAACCCGGTAAGCCTCTCTCCCCCGCTTCCTATATGACAATACAAAAATAATTGACGTACGAAAAACATGAAAAGAAATAGAATCTACCATTTGCAATAACAGTTATACAAACTCTCGCGCATTAGATACGTGCCACTCACATATAAGTAGTGAGATCCACAAATTTCATGTGTGAGAATTTGTACAATTGTCAGTACAATGTTTATGTTTAGGGATTATTACCTCTAGGTCTAGAAAAGAGATGTCTAATTACCAATAAGGTAAGTCATTTTTTTTAATTACCACTAAGGTACGTCACCATTTTTTAGAGTTTAGGTTTAGGGTGCACTTTCCTATTATAGAGTTTTAGTGGTTTAGGCACTTTAATAGAGTACCCTAAGATTTTAGGCACTTTCATAGAGTACCTTAGTCGTAGGGGTACCCTAAAGTTTAGGTTTATGGTGCACTTTCCTATTATAGGGTTTAAGTGGTTTAAGCACTTTCATAGAGTATCCTAGGATTTTAGGCACTTTCATGGGGTACCCTAGTCGTAGGATACTCTAGGATTTTAGGCTCTTTCATAGGGTACCCTAGTAGTGGGGTACCCTAGGATTTTAGGCACTTTCATAGGATACCCTAGTCGTAGAGTACCCTAGGATTTTAAGCACTTTCATAGGGTACCCTAGTCGTAGGGTACCCTAGCCATAAGGGTACCCTAGTCGTAGGGTACCCTAGAGTTTAGGATTATGGTGCACTTTCCTATTATTGGGTTTAGTGGTTTAGGCACTTTCATAGGGTACCCTAGGATTTTAGGCACTTTCATAGGGTACCCTATGATTTAGGCATTTTTATACGGTTTGGGGAGTTGATGGGAATTTTTCAGAGTTGGACTTGACCTGATGGTAATTATGGGATCCAAATGTGACCTGATGGTAAATGTCCCTTATGTTTATTGCAAACCCGTATTTTCCCTTGTGTGGGCCACCAAATAATGGTCCATCTCACCAAAGTGTGATGACTAGTGGGCCTAAAACAATCAATATTAGGTGTATGTGTTTGGGCCCTTGTTCTCAAATTCGGTTTCATATGGGTCGATAGTGGCCCATAGCTAACCATGGAGTAGAAAACTTTGATTCTTCATTAGCTCAAACCCGGATTCACCATTCTCTACCGGTACTTGGCCCACTCTCCTCCAAATTTGCTGAAGGGAAAAGGAAAATATGGCGCAGCGTGCTATCTACACGGTAAAACTTGTTACTAACTCCGAAAAAGAACCAACAACAAACACTGACGGAAGTAGTATAAAGGGAGAGCAAAATTGTTCACCCTCGGTGAGGGTGTACGCATTTTGTATCTCAATTCGATGATCGGAATCATTCATTATGTCCAAATTTGTTAGGAGGCACGCAAAAATTTTACCCAATCAGATATAGGTAACTATTTCATCTAGAGTTTTATTTATTTTTCTTTAAAATTCTAGCTAAAAAAATTGAATTTTTATATCAAAAGCTTACCGATATTGGATTGAACCCAATTTTCCATGGGCTCCTAAGAAATGAATCTAGATAAAATGAACGGTTTTGATTCTTGACGTGAGCCACAGAATCCTCGGGAGGGAGAACAAAGCGAAGGTGAACAAATTTCAATACATTTTTTTATTGAACCCAATTTTCTATGGGCTCCTAAGAAATGAATCTAAATAAAATGAACGGTTTTTATTCTTGACGTGAGCCACAGAATCCTCGGGAGGGTGATCAAAGCAAAGGTGAACAAATTTCAATACCTTTTTTTAAACTTTAATGTCAGCCCAATAGACTGACAGAAAAGATAGCATGAAAATCACTTCCCAAATGAAGGTGTACTAACGATTAAAAAAGTTTCACTTATTTATGAAAAATTGGTGCGAGTTTCTACAAGAAAAAGTTTATTTACACCTTCATTTTTACAACCAAATCGATTTGTCATTAGCATATAGGCTCCAACATTTTGATGATCAGAATACATTATCAAAATACATTTTTTTTTTGTGTGAGTTAATTTTTTTCTTGTTCTGGTCATACATTAATCGAAGTTCTGTAACCATATATATTTTTATATATGTATTATTTTTTACATGCCCTATACATATGAACGTTTCAAATTATAAAAAAGACGAAGTTTTATAGTAATTGTCTGTAACTGAAGGCACGGGCTCAACGTAATTTGACCTCAATTGTAAGTTTAGTTAGTATAAAAAAAATGAGAGTGTGAGTGGTCTACCCTTTACTACAATCTAGCTGGAGGAGGCCAAGAGAGTCATTTCGACCATCCAATGTTACAATTCAGTACAATAATGGTGTGCTAAATGTTTCTAGGGTTTATCATTCGGTGCGATCTGCTGCTGAACTTTGGGGGGAAGTGAAATCTATTCAAAAACCCTCTTCAAAGTTCAAACCTACCACCTCTCCAAATCACACACAGAGTCCTCCTCCTCCTCCTCCTCTCTCTGAAGAATCGAAGTATCAGCTGATTGAGCTGCGTTTTCTTGGCGCATGTTCTTGTTTTTACATACCTATCTATACACGATCTTATAATCACCAATTGTTCGCTTTTCAATTCGAAGATGAGCACCACCGTACACAGAAACCCTAAATCCGGTACCAGACAATCCCTGTTCTTCCATGATTTAGCTTCACCTGTTTCCACCCGTAGAGGAGTTGGAGGAAGTGGGAAATTCACAACCCCTGGCCAGGCGGCCGCCGTCTCCGCCCTATGGCGAGAGAATTTCGCCACCACGGACCTCCCCCCTCCACCCGTATTCACCCTTGAGGACCGCTCCGACCTTTCCCCAGAATCCGGATTCCCCGACTACCCTATCTCTCCGGAAACCAAGTCCGACCCAAGGACTCCGTTCCAGAGTTCCTCGGGTCGGGGGTTTTCGACTCCAAGTAAAGGGAAGGGTGAGGCTGCTAGCACTAGTTATAATAATCAGCAGAGTCCTGTGGGAAGTTTGAATTGGTGGTCGACGCCCGGGAAGAGTGGTGGAGGTAGTGGGGAGGGGGAAGAGAAGGGGAAGGGGTCGCCGGTGGAGGGTGTGGTGCAGCCAGGTGCTTTGATTACGGTTCCACAACCGAGGGAGGTTGCGAGACCTGAAATGCAGAGGAATGCGGTGAATGTTGGAAGCCTTGATGAGGAAGAGTGGATCACTGCTTATGGGTATTGTTTGAAACTTCCTTCTTTTGTTGAATATAATTGTGAACCACTTTCGGTTTGCGAATTGTTTTGTCTGTGTATTTTATGAAGTGATGCTTAGTTTTGCTGATGATCATGAGAATGGATCATTGTTTATGGGTATCGTTTGAAACTTCCTTCTTTTGTTGCATATAATTGTGAACTTCTTTTGGTATGTCAATTGTTTTCTCTGTGTAGTGTATGAAGTGATACTGTGTTTTGCTGATGATCGTGATATGTTGTTCATTTGTACGGTTATGTTGCATTATGCTTGGTTATGACATTTAAGCCTGGTGGCCTATTCAAAATATGTCTTTAGCAATCGAATTAGGACACTGTGGTAGTTATTATCTGCAAAGGTTCGTTGGTGTGATACTTTATTCTGTGTATTTTTTGAAGTGATGCTTTGTTTTGCTGATGACCATGAGAAGTTGTTGCATAATTGTAGTGCATGATGCTGGATTATGACATTTATGCCAGGTGGCTCATGCAAATTATATCTTTTGGAATGGAATTAGGACATTGTTTTAGTAATCTGCTGAGGTTCTTTGTTGCGGATAGCATTTAATTACTTTTGTGCAATTTCGTTAAGAATACTTGAAAGTGTCATATTGGGTTTTGTAACTCTGAACATAATACTAGTTTTGGTGCATTGGCATTTACTGATGGTGTCTTAATATCTCTTGGTGCATTGGGAAGAACATGAAGTTGGTTGGATATGTGAAGGTTTCTGTTATTAAACTCGGTGATCGTTATCCAGGTCTTTGGTTTCATGGGATTCGAGTAGAGAGAATTTGTGGCAAACTTCTACGTCCCTACTCCGTATTGAACAATGAGGAACAATATTTTGTACTGCTTCTTGCTTGAGAGGAACATATTTATAGCTGAGAATAAGGAAGGATAGAGTCAGTGACTTTGATTATGATGCTTGTATCTCCTCGTTTTGTTTTTCTATTTGAGGAGAGAGCCACAGCATTTACACCTCTTGGGGAACTTATTAGTGGTCTAGAAGAAGGATATTGAAGAAACTAGGCAATCAAAGTAGATATTATGACAATGTACTGTTGTTAAAGGTTTTCTTGGGGTGAGTCTGGTGTCTTATCGACTTTTTGCACTTTGGGGGAGGGAACAGGAAGCCTCTAAAATCTCTGCTGTGCATTCCACTTCAGGCTGATACCTTCACTCTAGTTGTTGTTACAATTTTTAGATTGATTTACAAATAAAATTTTCCATTTTTCTCTGGAAGGTTTTGGTTATGCATGATGGGTTCCATTTAGGTGTAGAAGTTCTGCTATGTCGTGTTGGCTTCACCTAATGGCTTGAACCAGTTTACAAATATGATAGTTGTCATTATTGTCATTATTGGCTCCAGTGAAATATTACATACATGTCCAACATTTCGTGTTTCTTCCAATTTTCGGTATTTCCTTGCTAGTTTTAGCGTGCACCATCAGTTGGGCTTAAAGAATTTATGTTACAATCATGAAAGCAAGTGCAACTCTTCAGTAATTTTTTCCTAACATTGAGCTATTTATTGTTTTTTTTTTGGATAATTAAGCTATTTATTGTTAAATTAGTCATGTCAATTAATTTTGATTGTCCATAAATTACTACATATCTAGCGGTGAAGAAGGCTTGGTCCATGATTCATTGCATAAGTGGGATATTCTGCAATTTTTATGTTCTAGACCATTGATGCCATTCTTTATTTTGTTTGCCCAGATTTTCTCCCGGGGACACCAATTTAGTTTTGCGGGAGTTTGAGAAATGTGGCGTGGTCTTGAAGCATGTTCCCGGGCCTCGAGATGCTAATTGGATGCACATTCTGTATCAGGTTTAGCCCACTTTCCTTGATTGCAACTCTGACCTGTTTACAATTGTTTGTGCTTTTCTTTTCCTTCGACATTCATGTTTCAAGATTTTATTGTGTAGCTCCTCTCTGGGCTTATGTCAATTCATTTTCAAATGAAAGCTGGCTACACGTCTATGTCCCATTGACCACAAAATAGCTCTTTATACACAAGAACACAATAGTGTTGAACTAGGTCCAATGAGAAAAAAAAGGGTTAGACGTAGTAACTCAGGTCACTGATGGGCTGCACTGCCCATGCATAAGTTCAATGGCTTGCTGAGTTGTGCACAACAACAGACACAGAGAATTTAGGGGAGGGGATGCAAGCTCTAATCCATTGAACTAAGTGTTGAGAGCTGGCCTTGTTTGTTTTGGTTTTCAAGAACCGGTTTTCTCAATTATTATTCAATTATTACCCCTATTTTTAAATATTATTTTTATTTTTCTCTCTATCTCTCTCCAATCATTAACACCTATTTTTTAATTATTATTCCTATTTCTCCCTCTAATAGAGAGTCATAAGCCTCCACTTTGATGGCACAACGAGCAGGGCTATTGTTCCTGTGATGGCCTTTAAGAATTTACCGAGTGAAGAGAATATTATTCATGATTCTTCTCCCCAGCAGCTAGTATATTAATCCAATCAGGGAAAACCAACATCTGTTTTAGGGCCATTTATGCATTCTGGTTTGTTGCGATGTCAACCATACTTCGTGGATGGACAGCCTAAGCTTTTTGAGCAAGCTACGTACCTATTTTTTTGGCATGTTTAATTGTTGCAGAATCGATCTGATGCTCAGAAAGCTCTAAGGAAGGATGGAATGCAGATAAATGGAGTTCTCATTGTTGGGGTGAAACCCGTTGACCCATCACAACGCCAATTTCTGATTGAAAGGCTGAAAAATCAAGGCTTCATGCCTATACCTCCTCCATTGGGTAAAACCCCAGAGCCAAACACCTCAAGAGCATCTCCTCACCCTCACTATCTTCAAAATGGAAGCAATACTCCTCGGCAGTCAGCTGGTACCATTGCCACCCCTGCAAAATCTGTAGTATCCAAAATTATGGATTTGATGTTTGGTGTCTAGTTGAGTTTCATTTTGAATTTCACCATCGACATTCCTTTCCCTGTTGATCTTACATCTATAGCACTTTTTACTTTGTTCAAGGCTGGCCATGTGTAACCCCTACCGGCAAAGTGACAACGAATGTTAAATACCCCCGAGGTTTTTGGGTAAATTGTTTGCTTTTACGGACTCCCCTGAGGAAAGATATTGTATTCCCCTGTGACTGAGAAGATTTGATGTTGGGGTTGTGTCCTAAATTTTGCGAGAGGAGTATTTCTTTACAGAACTGTTGAAGCTGGTTTTACTTCCTGCGGAAAAGCTTCAGTTTGTTTATTTGTCTTTTTGGTCACTATTACATTTGCTAGTATTTGATTCTTCTCATTTATTATGTTCTCGGTTTACTTTAGTAGTACACCCTATTTGAGCCTGTCTGGTCTGGGGCTTTCTATTCTTCTTGTTCTTTTAATTGCATGATGGTTAAAATATACTAGAAAATTTCTAATGGAACCCTAAGGCACCGTTCGGTTGCACATAGTTGAAAAGAAAATACGGGAATGTTTTAACTTTCTTGCTTTTTTAATATGTTGCGTCGGTTGGAAAGTTGTGGTACGCAGGTCTTTCACATTTCTACTAGGATTAACTTTTCCTCAAAACACGTCTTGCCAGAAACACAATATTTGCAAGAATTTTGCGTCTCCCTTAGTTTCTTCGTAGAACCAAGGCTGAGGAAAATTTCATTGTTAAAACTATTACTTTCTGACTCACTTAAATTTCTTTTAGCAAATGAACGCATTCATTTTCCTTCATTTCAGTAATTTCCTTAGGAATACTTTTCTTGCATTAGTTTCTTGACAAGTGAACGGAGAAGATAAATAATTCACGTTCGTGGAATTAGATGGTCAAGGTTAAATCAAGTGAACGGAGAATGATAAATAATTTACGCTCATGGAATTAGATGATCAAGGATAAAAAAAGATTTCGAAATAAGTTGTTCGGAATTAGAAAATCTGAAAAAAAAAAAAAAAAAAAAAAACCCAGGTAACTGCCTCGCACGTGTTACATTTCGATTCAAAACCACCAGTAACTGCCATGTTCACCACCACGTTCACAAACAATAACCGTTTATTTCCCTCCAAAATCACAAATCCCCTGTTTTTAAATCTCTTCCGATTCACAATTAATACTCACATAATAATTTCCAGCAATTTCCACTGCCGATTCCTCCTGCTATTAACCTTCGAAATTCGAAATTTCAAAATCGAAAATCTTGAAGAATACAAAGATGGCTTCCCTCTCGAGTCTTTTCTTCTCCGTGTTTTTGATCGTATTCATAACCGCCTTGAAATCTCCAGTCGTAGTGTCGAAGGAATTCAGAGTCGGTGATTCCGAGGGTTGGCGACAACCCAATGCGAATGAATCGGCAATTTTCAATCAGTGGGCTGCCGGGAACCGGTTTCGAGTCGGCGATTCTCTTCGTGAGTTACTCGTTGCCTTTAATTTTCACGTCTTCTGTATATTTTCAGATCTACGGGTAACCTTTTTGGATTTTTCTCAAGTAACTTCATCAGTGAACTCATGGTTTGATTAGCTTTTCTGAAAGGTTGGAAGGAAATTGTTTCCAAAAAATCGACTATTCAGATTTAATAATCCAAATTTTGCTCTCACTTTCACACAGGTTTTGAATACAAGAACGATTCAGTTCTTGTGGTGGACAAATTCGGCTACTACCACTGCAACACAAGCAGTCCAATCTCCACCTTCAACCACGGAAACACCACCGTTGTCAATCTCGACAAGCCGGGGCCAATCTATTTCATCAGTGGGGACTCAAACCACTGCAAAGATGGCCAGCGGCTAGTGGTTGAAGTGATGAGTTTGCAAGCCAACCCACCGTATTCGGCCGTGTCTCCTTCGACGTCTAATTCGGGTTCCGGTGTCTCGGGTTCGGTGACTCTGGTTTCTGTCTCAATGGCTGTTATGGTCACTTCTGTTACTCTGTTTTCTGCACCATTTGCTTTTGCTTAATGTATGCATGCTTCTGTGTTTGTGTCTCATTTCTGTGTTTTGAGTATTTGCATTTGAGTACTTACTCCATTATTGATGACTATTTGTTGAAGATTGATTGTTTTATTGTGTTGGGGGTTGATATAAGACTGCTGTTTATTTTTCCCTCCTTTTTTCTTTTATCTCTAATTTAAAGTGGATCTACGAATCTTATTGATGCACTTTTCAGTGTTATTGTTTCATAAGGTGCAAGCTGCAACGGCGAAGCCAGGATTTTAGTCCAAGAGGGCCGACTTAATATATGTATATTTTTATCTAAACATATATTTAATATAATGTAGAGTTTTTTTTGTTTAATATAATGCATTTGTACATTAAAATTATTATAGACTAATGCAATACAACTACATATGAATAGATTTTGTTTAATTTGTTGCCTACACCAACGCTGACATGAGTATTTTTTAATTTATGAAAAAACAGAAAAAAATCAACTTTCCTATTACACAAATAATATCACTAATCTTAAATTACATATCATGTTATTGGATTTCTAAACAAGTAGGAGCTTACTTACCATGCTCCTGGTCTCCCCAAGAAGTAAAATTTTTTTAGTAGGGGCGAGAGCCCGCCTGGCCCGGCCCCAATGTAGCTCCGCCAGTGATAAGGTGGGACCCATCACTTAGTATTAGGTGCGTTTGTGTGATTGGTGTTGAGCATTTCTCTAATTTAAACATGATTGATTTATACAGTGAGGTCCATCACTTAAAACAATTGGGATGTAACACTTTATATCTGTGATTGAAATGGAACACTACTCCAATTTGAATCGATAATTCCTTCTGCACCGACGGAAATGCACCGACCATGTACCGACGGCGTCGGGGACGCCGTTGTGGGTCCCAACCGATCGATCTGAGCCATTCATCCTTCTCAAAATCGAATTCCGAGTGGGTCCACGCGGTGATCGAGACAATCGGATGGTTGTATGAGCTCGATCCAAAATCACTCTATTTCACAACGGCGTCCCCGACGCCGTCGTTACGTGGTCGGTGCAGATAGAAGGGTTCAATTTGAATGTTATTGGGTCATATAGCTGGGCTCCCTTCATTTTGTATTGAAGGTTTGTACTTGGTCAAGGGAACAAGTAATTAACATTTCTCCAAAATTTAGAGAGATCACATAATTAACTAATCTTGTATGGTTTTTATTACAGTACTTCTTTCACCACCTCCTTTAGTAGGTTCACTTAATCATAAAATTGATTGGGATAAGCATCAGATTAATCCATTTCCAGTTTACTCAAGTAACCCAACTAAGAGATTAAATTAATCTCTTTTCCTTGAGTAACCCAATTAAGAAATTAATCTCTTTTTCCTCTTGAGTAACCCAATTACAAAAAATCTTGGGTCTAAGTTTCACAAAAGTCGCTTGTTGGCAAGAAAAACCTCTATTTCTCTCCCAAGCAACCGTTTGAGAGCTCATGCTTAAGCCACATAGACACCTACGGCTCGTTTGTCGAGCGGATAAGGTTTTGGATGGATAAGGAAGAAGGGTGGATAAGAGGTGGATATATTATAAGGGGGATTAGTAAAAAATGAGTGATAAGCTAAGAATGAGTTTGTTTGGTAGTTCAACTAGATGGACAAGAGAGTGGGTGGATAAAGAAATAATGTGAGAATTTACTTAATTGTCCTTTGTAGTGAGAGTACGAAAAGAGTTTGGAGAGATTTGAGGAGCAAGGTTGTCATTATACCCACCCGGATAAGCTTATTTTAGGGGATGGAGTGGGAAAGTTATATGACCCCTGCAGGGGTCTTAGTAGTCCGGATGCAAAATAAGAAGCAAACACCAGATAAGGGTGGGCCCGAGTTAGCTTGTCCACCTCCCTCCCTCCCTTATCCCCTCTCTTATCCGGCCCCTTGAAAAACAAAGCCCCTAGATTAAGGCAATAAACACAAGGAATTAAGCAGAGAAGAAAAAAGAAATTAGCCTTTCTCCTTTTTAGGTATGATGTTGATTACATCTTACCAAATAACTAATCTCTGGCCACTCCATCCGTCCAAGCCCAATTATTAGAGCATCCTCATCAGGAGAACCAAAATTTTCACCAAATTTAACTTCAAAAACACCTTTTATAAATTAGCAAGTCACTTTATCAAAAACTCACAAAATCAGACTCTCTATTTTAACTTTACTATATTAAACTATTCCCCTCAAATCTACAAAAAAAAAACCTCCCTAAAACTCCCCGTGGGAAATGTTTGGTACAAAAGTAAGTGGAATACACGTGTCATATGCCCACCCCCTTCAGCCATTTCAATTGCTCTGCCCCACTGACGCGCATAGTAACCGAAAGTAATAAAAAATTGGTTGCTGCGTGAACAGTACCGCACCAAATTTGGTGCGGTACTGTAGCAAAAACAATTTGGTGCGGTAGAGTAGGGAGCCTGATTTTTGGGCGGTTTTGGGGGTTTGGCTACTCAATTTAACTTAAAAATTAAATTGAGTAGCCAAATGGGGATGCTCTTACTATACATACAGCCCTACTAGTCTCGTGGATTCAATGCAATGACTGGACAATTTATACTCCCTCCGTCTCAAAATTTTTGTCCGATCCGTAAAATGAGAACCTAAAAATAATAAGGCTTGTAAAAGAAATTTTTTAAATAAATTGTTGTATAAATTAAAAGTACTCGTTGATATCTAGTAACTTGTTAAAAAAATCTTGAATTTTCTTGAAAATTTTGTATTATTTTTAAGTTCTCGTTTTACGGACCGGACAAAAATTTTACGGACCGGAAAGAGTATATACATACCACATAAGATTAGCCTGGTGGATAGGACGCTCATCTTTACCTTCTCCAATGCATAAATTGCGTTGAACTATTGCTATGTGCTGTAACTTTCATTCCACGACGATTTCAAATGGCTTGTTGAGTTAATTAACAATTTACTACTCAAATCGTTTCATTCGGGATCGGAGTAATGATTAACAGGGACAGTCGGGGGCATTCGTTGGGTCTTTCCTCAAATCGTTTCATTTGGGAAAGAGAAAAGAAAATGAGTAAATAACTAGGCTAACTCTTAGCACATTTGTTTCATCCTTAAAGGTGGATGGTCATGGAATCATGGCAATAAGCCTCTCGAATCTTTTGGATCTAAATTTTTCTGTATCTGATATTTAGGTGCATATTTTACGCCATTCATTGGTCAAAAATGCACCAGAACATCGATACTCATATAAAGTTTGGTACAAAGGATTTGAGCTCCGCATATGTCGTTTTCAAAATTTTGTCCGTTGTGCCTAAAAAAGCTAAATACTCAGTGGAACAATCTGGAGAATGAATGGGTGACTGAAAGCAGAAAAAATGAAACTCAAAATTTCAAGTCTCAACGGCATTGTTTTCCACTTGCTTTTGTTTTCTTCCCCCTAGCTTGCTCCAGGCTGAAGTTTTCACATATGGCCATGATTAACGGCTATATCAAAGGACGTCCCTGTTACAGTTTTCATGCTAAATTGGTCCAATTCAGCCGCCCAAAAATACGACCGAGCAATGCATTCATCAAACTTCCAATGCATATGTATTTCGTCTAATTTGACTCTTTTTTAAGTTTTTTAAGTAGTGAAGAGTGTCCCGATAAACCAGACTAATCTCTTTAGCTCCTCCTACACTTCTTTCCATGTGTTTACATGAAGTGAGATGGTCCTAAGAACAAATCGCGTATAATTTGACCCTGTCAGTAAGAGGACTACGATTATCAAGAACATGATGTTACGAGCTTTCTAAGGTCCTGTTTGGCCTCTTTAAAACTTTACTACCGATCTGTCCCAATTTATTTGTGCCCTTTTAGAATTTTTCATGTCTTAAAATGTTTGTCCATTTAACTTTTTGGATGAATCATTCTTTTTTTTCTTACTTTTTGTAAAATAAAGTAACTTTCAAAAAAAGGCCTATGTTTGTCCGTATATATAGGCTTTGTTCCAGGAACTGATTTAAGCAAGAACTGGCCTAAGTTGGTTGTGTGAGAGAAAGACCTTCTCGTAAAGTGTAAAGTACTACTCCCTCCGTCCCTTTTTAAATGACCACTTTCACTTTTTGACTTTATTTTTAAATTGTCTATAACTTTCAATCTATAATATATTATGTACTTTTGAAAAATTTGTATTTTAGAACTCATTGATTTCTATAAAACAAGATCCATATTGCATATTTTATGTAATATAGATTGAAAATTATAAACAACTTTCGAATCGAGCTGGAATAGTAACATCATCACTTAAATAGGGACGGAGGGAGTATAAATTAGTTTTTAAGTCAATTTTTGGAACAAATTGTTGAAAAAGTTGATTATTTCTAATTATTGTGTTCCAAAGAAAATTTAGATTCTCAAAACTGATTTCAAACCTTGGGGTCATTGGAGGCTTTCCCTGTCGTTAACTTTAAGGTACCAGAATTAGTCAAGAAGCGCGCAAGCTGGCTTACACATTCGTTTCCAAAGAAAAAAAAAGAGATTCTCAAAATTGAAAAACCAAATTGGGATGAAAAATTATACATACATTCCCTGAGAGCCACTCCTAGCCACACCCTCTCTCACATGGGGTGTGGGGCCCAGATGTGGGAACCACACCCCATGTGAGAGACGATGTGGCTGGTGAGTAATTCGTTTAGGATTCAGGAGGCCCTGCCGCCCCTCCCCCCACGTGGCAAGCCCTGCCATCTGCCATCTCCCCTCAAAAGTCCACTTGGTTTTGGGAAATGGCAGGGCCTACCATGAGAAGGGTGTCCCCTAGTCCTCACAAATAGGGCCTGACCGCCTGAATAAATTGAGGACATAAATATACAAAAATTCATTATCAAGCTATCACGAGACGACGGATGCGCATGAAATTATGTGTGTAGAGTCCACACACCATTTGAATGCGTTGAAATTTGGAACCATGTTGGAGATTTATTGTTGTACCTGTATTATTTTTGTTAGACATTCAAGTTTAACATACCATCACGAAAACTTATTTTTTGATGGCACGGGGAACCATCGTATAAACGTATTGAACCCTATTATCTTGGGATGTGATATAACCGTTATAATTTTTTTTTATATAATTTAGGTATTCTGCCGAGCCACCAAGAAGTTTCCTATGAGGGCTCCCTCACAAAAAAAAGTGCGGGAAAACAGTTGTTAACCGTTGGATCATGTGAAAGGCATAGGATCCAACGGCCCACAATGTTTTGTTTTCAAGACTTTTTTTTTGTGAGGCCTCAGGAGGATCATGCGATACATGTTCTGTCCGAGCCACATCACCATTATAACTTTACATAAATAGTACTATAAAACGTCAAAAATCTTTTACTCAATAATAATCGCTATTCGAAACGAAAACATAAATAAAAATTACTCCATGAACTATAATCAAGAAATAGCTAACAGAATGAATGCCTGAATTTTTTTTTTTTTTTGAATGCTTATAAATTGTACTAATACATCGTTGTTCCTTTTGATGAATAATTAATCAAAAGAGGTAATGGGAGAAGCAATTAAGCGTTAAAAATCCCATATCAAACTCTCAAAGCTACTGTGAACAGCAGCAGCCTCCGCCGCCTCCGCCGTCTGATTGGTGTAACACCCCCCAAACGCAAAATCATGCATCCTCCGCGGCGGATACAGCCACCAATCAACAGAGTCAACCAGCGCTAACTCGGCCCTTGATTCGGCCAAGTCAAAACTCCCTTCTAAACTCGGTAACTCAATTATCTCACCCAGTTCATCAGGCTCCGTCGTGACTTCTGATGACGATGAATTGGGTGTACTGAAATGCTCCATTTCAGCGGCTTTAGCTGCCGCAACTTGTATATCCGGTGGCGATAGCGAAGCGGGGCGGGGCAGCGACTCACTGAGTTCGGGGAAATTGAGAACGGCCGAGTTACCTTTGATGCTCAACTCGGCCACGTCGTGTGCTCGAGCAGCCATTTCTGCAGTGGGATAACTACCAAGCCATATGCGTGATTTCTTTCGAGGCTGTCGGATTTCAGACACCCATTTGCCCCAACTACGCTTACGCACTCCTCTGTAACTTGGGTGTTTATAGTTTGCACTACTACTTCTTTTTCTTGAGACTGAGTTTGACATGGACTGAGTCGACCCAGTTGAAGATGAAGATGATAGACTTGGTGGTTCAGCCATTATTTTGTTATTACTAGATTTTGCATGTTGGAGCAATGGTGTAAAACAGAGAGAGGCTGTGTTACTTGTGAATGGCAAAACAGGGGTGTGATTTTGAAGCTTAAATAGGGAAAGAAAAGCCAAGAAAGAGACAAAGAAGAAATACCCGTTAGAGAGAGAGAGAGAGAGAGAGAGTGACCATTAACCTACCAAAATGCTTTCATCGCGGAAGAGTAGCAGTAGGATACATGAAAATTTTCTCGAATGGTTCAAGAAAGAGAAATTAATACTCTCTCCGTTTTAAATTGTTGGTCTTTTTTTTTTTTTTTTACTGTCCCAAAATATATGGTCATTTAAAAAAGTTAACAAAGAAAAGTGTGTAATTCTTTACTTTTTTGGTACTTTTCATAAAAAGTTGGATTCCTAAAGTAGGACCAACAATTTGATACGGAGGGAGTAGTTTAGATTCAATTCCTCTTTCCTGGACCATTTCACGAAAAGTTGTCATGAATCCTAACATTTGGAAACGTGATATAATCCGGGAGCAACGTTACAGGGTGCTGTAGCCTCCTTTGGCTAAAAAGACAAAAACTGGTTTTTTGGTTTTTTTTCGTTGTCCTTATTTAGCTAAAGGAGGCCGAGAATGCTAGTATACTTGTGTGACTTATCTTAGGGCATACACAGTGGGCTCCTTAAAAGTTGTTCCTAAGTTGTATCCTAAGATGTACACATAAGCATAATTGGGATCCATTTTTCACTTCTAGAGCTTGTTAAATTTAGAGAGGATGTGTGCACTCAATGAGCTAGCAATAACATTCTCTATTTTGTGAAAAAAATATTAGGAGCAACTTTTTCCCGGCAACTTTTTCAAAAATTTCATATTACAAAAACATTTAAAGACTTTGGCCTTACTTGGAGTTAGCTAGAAAGCTACCTAAATTTAACTATAGTGTGCTAGGAGCCAAACTTAGGAGCAACACTTGGGAGTTTGAATAGGGAGCCCATTGAAGGCAATATTTGAGCACATGACTAGGTAAATCTTAGGAGCCTCACTTAGGAGCCATTTTGAGAGCCCACTGTGGATGCCCTTATATAGTAATTCATGAGCCTTTTGCTAGCTAGAAGCCAAGGCAGACCAGACCAGTTGGTTAGTTTTTTTTTTTTTTTTTTTGTCATTCGTGATTCATAACCTATTACATAGAAGACAGAGGAATACAATTTTTTCCGTCTCCAACAGGCTAGCCATTTGACTTATACATTTTGCCTAGTTATATTTAGTTTGTCGAATGAGGCTAGGCAACCAATCAAAACGTGACACTTTCATCAATCATCTCACCAAACATGTGTTGATAAACCTTTTTGTGTATTTTAAGTAGACGAAATGACAAGTAGTGTCCAAGCATCTACGTAGAAAACGACCAAGAAAAATAGAAATTGTACTCTTTTTTCTGTTCTTTTAATCAGCTAAAATTGCTGCTATTAGTGTTGGAAATTTCTAGTAATAATCATTGCGGGATGAGTGGGTCTTTTAGATGGATGGAATTATGCCAATAGTTTGGTTGGGTCTTTTGTTTTCATTAACAACTGTCTAATTTGTACTCAAAATAAGAGTAGCCTTGGACTTGAGAAATTGTCACTATTTCTTCTTTGGTGGAAAGTTGATTGTCATCACACAAAAAAAAAAACTCCCTTTCTCCCTTTTTAAAAGTTGAGTATTTATTTTGGACAATTTGATTTGAGCCCAAAAATCACGGCTAATTTTCTTAATAAGTTTATATTCTGAAAAGTTAATGGGTAAAAGTTTGTATAATTATTATTTTGCCATTTTGAGTTAATGGGTAAAAGTAGAGGATAATTTTGAAAAGTGGAGGTAAAAGTTGATGTGTAAGGAGTAATAATGGGGACCGGGGTGGGTGCTCCGTAGCCTCGTGTTGTGCGGCCCACGAAGTGGCCGAGCCGGCATTGTTCCGATGATTGGAAACATCCACTGCGTAGAGCTCATCGAGTACTACAAGTGTACTAAAAATCAACTCAATCGAATTTCGTTAAGTGCCTCATCCGAAAACATATAACTTGAAAACAAATTATTCCTAATTGATCCGAAACATTGGATCAAAACTGCTGAATCCATTCTTTTCAAGTTATATGTGTTCCGATGAGGGACTTACCAATATCCGATCGAGTTGATTTTTGATACATTTGTAGTATTTTAACGAGCTCTATGCGGAGGATGTATATGATCGTCGGAACAATCACAGCACGATCGCGCCGTGGGCGGCACAACACGCTCCGCAACACCCACCCCGTTCCGTAATGATGATGTTTCTTTAATAAGTTGGATTTACCAAGCAACACACTTAAAAAGTGACCGAGAGAGTAATGATTTTGGCATTCCACTTTCTTATAATTGCACTCCAAATTTTATCTTTTAGCACAAAAAATACACATAAGTATTAAAAGACAAATTTTGGAATGCAATTATAAGGAGTGGATTGGCAAAATCTTTTCTAAAAAAATATGACACCTTGGAATAAAAAGTGTGTTTTCCACTTTGTCAAGACGTGCTAAGTTGTGCCTCTCGAACTTTGAACAAAGGACTAGTTCTATTTCCAGTGAGATGGTAAGTTTCTAATTTCATATTTTCCACTTTAAAACAAGAAACTGAAATCAAAATTTAGAGCATGTTTTCTTTCTAGTCTGACGTACACCAAAAATTGCAGACGTTGGTACTCTGTTTAACAAGAGATGAGACGGAATGTGTGGGAAAAGAAGTGAAAACACAAAGCACACCGCGCGATCCTAAGATAGCGTTTAAAAGCCGATGAATCTATGCCACCAGTAAACAAGAAAAATGCAAGAAGCAACACCCATTGAGCCGTTAATATGGTCGAAAATAATATGGTTCGGCTTTTCTAGTTGCATTTTAGCTTTCTATGGGCTAATCAACATTCACATCTTAGCTTCCTGCCAAACGAAACTAGTAGACATAAACCAAATTCAAATGATACAAAGGAACCTTCTGATACAAAAATCTGTGAAGAATTTACCAGAAATAGAACTCTTCTGGAAGACAAAAACAAAAACAAAATGAAAATAGTCCTGTACTCTTTATTGGCAAATACAGAAAAGAGAAACAACAGTTGTCTGCGGAAAAAAAAAAAAAAAACTATTCCCACAGCTAAATCTTATGCACACAGCTGAAGAGATACATGTGCCACGGAAAATCCAAATGCAAAGGAGTAACAATTTAAAAACCGAGAAAAAGAAAACAAAATGGGAAACCCTACACATTCGGTTCCTTGTTCTTTTCCCTTTTTCTGGACACTGCAAATTCATTCAAAGGGGAGAGAAACTTAATCGGTGCATGATTACAGCATCTTTCTATTGACTCAACTACATAACCAACTACTTTCCAAAGCCTTCAGCAAGGAAGGATGTCTGTAAAATTTCATTTACCAAACGAGAACAATCCTCGAAGGATGTCCCATAGAGCTTCTCCGCTCATTTCCAATATGGGGATAGTCACTCCAAGCTTATCAAGTGGAACACAATTTTGAGGGAACTTCGTTCTTTGAGATTGGTGTGGGAACATTATTGCAAAAGAATATGATGAAAATACCTGTATTCAAGATTAAGAGACCGGCTACAAAGATAGTTAAGCTGATAGTGTAATCAAAAGGAGATGCTCTGCAGTCAAACATGAGCACCTAGATTCAGATCACCCTTTTTGGATCACGAGCTGCTGCCAAATGATCCTGCAACATCAACAGAATTATGATCAATCATAATATGATGAGGATCTTTGTTGTAGATCAATGAATCATCCAATTACTCACAAAGGACAAAACTTAGAGAGCGATTTATTTATCTGATACTGCAATCAAAATACAAACCCTGTCGAAGAATCATTCTACAAAGGATAGCATTTAAGAAAAACCTTAAACTCAGCTTTTTCAGGTATTTCTTTTTTTCTTTTTTTCCCTCAGTAGAAGTGGCTTGTCCACGCAACTACTATAGAGGTGCAGTTACACAATGCCCTATGGTTCCATACATTCATTAGCTATCACCCTTTTCTGCTGACATTTCCCTATATTCCCAACACGATGTAAAAAATTCTTGCTACTATACAGATCGTCTAGGGTAGATCTCTTAAAAGATTGAGAAGGTAGCAGACAAGTGGATAGATTGACTGCCAGCTTGCATGTTCAACAATATAAAATCCATTCCATACATTGCAATCGACTATATGAAGAACAATTATTCAAAAGCAATATGCAATATGCTCAAGTAGGACTCCAGCTAACTTCGAAAGCAATTACATAAGGGGTAGGGATGATATGAACTTCTGTAGTAAATGCTAGTCCTCAAACTTACCGAGATAAAATCAAATGCTTTGGTATCCTCTTTCTTGGAACCGTTTATTGTCGAACTAGGAGTTGGAGTGGGAATACTTGGATTGAAAATATCAGGAAGAGGTGATTCATATGCCCCTCCATTAGTTCCAACAAGATGGCTGATACCAGCATTTTGCGATTGCAGGTTCCCAAACTGTTGGAAATTGGACATTGCAGCTAGGAACTGCTGCTGGGCAAACAAACTCCCCATGGCACTGTAATTCACAGGCTGCGAAGGAAAAGCGGGATTGAACATTAACCCAGGTGGCATATTATATGCCATAGGACCCACAGGAAACATGGGATTTGCATTAACTCCAGCTGCTTGAGGACCAAGTATTCCGCTCAATACATTGTTAGAAGCCGGTTGACTGGGATTGATAGTGGAATTTGAGAAAATTGGTTCAGAGAGTGCTCCAAGGGAGGTTCCTTTCTGCTGCGTTGTTGAGGCATTATCGTTGATTGACAAACCAGCCATTAAATCATGAGCATCTTTCTCATGATTTCCTTCTGGCTGTAGAATTTCAGAATTGGACCCAAAGATATCAAACGGTTGTTCAAATGTATTGCTATTTGCTGCAAAATGGACCTCATTTGCTCCCTGTTTATCAACATTCATTCCAGAAAAAATATCAGCCACATTTTCTTTATTGCCATTGGTGTGAAACGAGACATCAGCAAATGGGTCATCATCGTTTTTGTGGTCACTGGCACTTACACCAGTGCCAGTACTCTCTCCAAACAAATCATCAAATATAGGGGAAACTGAAGTCTTCGGGCTCGGAACTTGTTGATCACTCTGAATTTCTAGAAAATCTTCTGTACTAAGAGCATCAACAGGACCACTGGTGTCTATTAAGTCAGGCATCTGAAAGGTAGTTGTCTCAGCCTGTATTGGCTTTTCTGGATGACTCATTCTGCCGCCTGTCTGTTCTCCATCCAAAAGGCTTAACACCTGCACATCAAGGACAACATATTCATTAAAACTACATATTCACTCCGCAAATCGAAAGACTATTACTCCATCAAGCAATGTTGCTCCAGGGCCTCTTACATGACATCAAATACCACAGATTGCATTGGCCATCTCTACAGAAAGCTTCAGAGTTCAACTTTCGTCTGACAAGAAATTAATAATACTATCATACTATTGACTACCATATACACCACACCATGTATCGAGCAAAATGAAAATGATAACCAACAAACCAATGAAATTAAGCCTATATTCGGACTCCCGATCAATGTCGGCTACAAGAATCCTTTTCCGAAAATCTTCCCAATCAATGTCAGCTACATGTTTCCGTTTTGTCACAGAACCCCTTGTAAACATGCTCGCCAATGAAGTCAAATTAAATCTATTAACGCTAAGAATTGAATCCATAATCCACCTCAAAGCAAAAGGCATTCTATGTCAAAACCAAAGGGAGGCGCTTCCAAAACATCATGACCTTGAGGTCCAACGAATGAAATATCCTAAGAACTATTCTTAAAATTAATTAATTGCTCGAACTGCATTGAAAAACTATCCACCTTGAGAGAAAAACATAGAACCTTTCAAAAAAAGGCATTGCCGAACCCAAAACAGCAGACCTCGATAATGGCTTGCTAAAATCAGGACTGAGGATATTGATTCTTCACCATTGGAGGTTCATCATCTACGAACTGATTAATACCAGTGAAGTCGTTATTCCTAGCCATGTATAACGGAGACAAAACAACAAGTACACTTCGGTTATCCTCCATGTGACTCTGCAACCAAATCATCGAATTCCTGGATTTTAATGTCTCCCACATAGAAGAATCTGTGGGTGGTCAACGAAGTTATTGTTCACATCCTTCAGTGCCTTTCCTATACATATTCATTTAAGGGTCTCGTTAAGCACTGCCCAGTGGGGTGGGTACTTAACAGATAAAGTCCAAATATTTAGCATCCACATTTCTCAGAGATTTTTAAGTATACGTGTATGCTACATCACCGTTTCATACACTCGCACATATATCAAGGTTAATCACAACCCATGGGCTGTTGTTAGCATTTCATGTTGTTGAACATTCACTATCTATTGGTGTAACTTTTATTTTGAGGGTGAGGTGGGGGTGGAGTTCCATTTATTCCCCTTCAATTCTTCTTTCCAAACAGGAATGGAACACACATGCGCGCCCACACACATACACAGAGAGAGAAAGTCACAAATGCATTAAATAAAAAAGAATCTCACCTTGTTTGACTTCTCCCTCAATGAAGCTTGTGGAGACTCTGAACAACTTATAAGAACATCTGCATTTTCACTAAAATAAGATGCCACAATGGGAAAATTTTCATCGCCCTTCTTCCTCAATATTGCCTCAAGAACACAGACAGCTTTCATACGGACCTGAAAATTATGATATGGGAATTTCATTTAGGCACATGATAACAAGCAATTCCAATGAATGTCATCTGTGTCGAGAAGGCCGTATCGGCATGTGTGTCGCTGCAAATGTGGTGCGAGATAGTGTGTATGCAGTCATATAATAATGAGTCAGGAATATGTGATTGTATGCAGTCATACAATTAACGAGAGAGTATTTTGCTAAACGAGTGCATCAACATAAAGAGCATGCCTGCCACATTGGAGAGAGGAGTTTTGATTCGAGGGCATGGCTTAATGCCAATGCATCCAACTTTGACGCCTCCACAAGGAAAACCTGCAGTGCATCTCTAGTGGGTTGCAGACGAACACCACCAGATGTTACAATGGTCTCCAACAATCTCATCTCGCGAGTCTTATTCACGGCATGACTTGAATTTGCATCCCCATTAGTTGTTTCTGCCTGGTTAGACCTCAAATCCTGACCCCAAGGTCCATTACTGACATTCTTTGACAGCTGCAAAGCACTCTGCGCTTCACTGTAATGTTCAGCACGATCAAATCTATCTGGGTAGTCGATTTCCGTAGTCAATGACCTGCGAAGATTAGGACTCTTGTAACTTCCAGTGTCATTCTTCCTCGATGATTGGGCTTGCGTTAAAGTACTCAATCCCTGCTTTAGTGTAGCACTTCCAATACCAACCACCTCACTTAGGAAAGATTTCTTATCTTCTGATGGCATTTCATAGTTTGAGTTCCCAAAACCTTGTATTCGTTTGTTAAGATCCTCTGTAGGTGCTGACTGGGCCTTATTGTCATCTGCAGAAAATATAGCAGATATAGCTTCATGGGCCATGTCCCGTACAGCCTTGTTAAGAGCATCTCCCTTCAGAGGATCCGGATGGCCCTTGTAGTGAAACAGCTGACGCACAGCTGCTGAGTTTCTTTGCATTTCCCTCCTGAACTCCACGCCAGACTTTGTCACTGCATACTTAATCAGCCTCAAAGCCTACAAAAGATTTCCAAATGAAAGTTGTGAAAACACATAAGCTTATATTTCTAAGCTGCATAAAGAGATCACTATTTTTCCAACTGACTAAGTTTTTTTCTACATGTCCAGTACAAAAAATTGACATTGGATGTTGTTGTGCGCAAAGATATGAGTCTACCGAGTCTAAGTGAACAAGTAGCCCTTGACATAACTCAAGAAAAGAAAAAGATTCATGTAGCCGACCGCAATTGATTAGGACACGAGACTCAGTTTGGTTTGATTTGGTATGTCGAGCACGACAAATCCACAAAGTAGTCAATTGAACCAATTGAAGTACATGCTACCGAATTAGTAAATCAACTAAAATGGGTGCACCATGAACCAGAAACATCATTAAAAATGTCTCCTGTAAGATCCTTCCACATGGTTTTGAGAAATTTATTTTCTCTAGTTAGTTCTCCGCCCTCTCAAATAACTAACATAGAAGACATCCAATATAGTAAGCAAAGGCAATGCATCACAGTCGGAAATCATTCCGCATTTCCACCCTTAGAAAGAACAAAATTTAACTCCAAATACTAACTAGCATGGCGATACATTCAAATAGTGTTATCACAAAACCAAACTTAGCCACAAGATTACACTGAAGCCAAATGTAGATGCCTATCCCACCATGCAGTAACAATCTAGTTTCTAGCATATCCAGCTAATCAGGTCTTGTCAACTAATTGGATCAACCGACACGAGAAGAACCCTAGAAACAAATACTCCCTTCTGTTCCATTTTGTCCCAATTTGTTTGCTTCCCATGGGAGTGTCATTCTGACCGCCGAAAATAACCTTTTTCCCGAAATGATTTGTCACCGTTCAAAAGACCTCAATTAGTACTTTTGAGCTGTGAAAGAAGTTCGAAAAATGATTCTCAAAAGCACATTTTCCTTCAAGGTCAAAATCACACGACTTTCTTTTCGTTACGAAGAGAGCAAGTAATTGCCACAACAAAACTATCATGCCATTAAGAACACAGCTCGAAAAAATTTGGCCTGATTGATCTGCTCAATCAGAAAATAAAAACTATAATTTGAGATCCGAAGAAACAGAATACCTTTTGTTTGACGATAGGGCTCTTATGGTCCAGTCGTTTCAACACGAATTCAGAGACTTCTTTAACAATACTGGCACTCGAAGATCGTAGAAGCTCGCAAATCTCCTCCAATTTGTACACAGGCGTGACTTTATCTTCGTCCGACGTGGCTCCATCGATCATCCTCGATCGCCAATAAGATTCCACGGCTCTCCTGCTCGAATCCATGCCTCCTCAAAATCCTCCTATATACAAAAAACCTTTACGAAATCCAACGAGATCAAAACCCTAGAAAGGATCTGGAAGGTGATACCAACTGCTCCGTCGACGAATTCGACGGGGTGATTGATCTTCAGTGGACTATTTGAGATTGGAACTGTTGAAGAATTCACAACGGTGAATATAATTTGACAGCCCAGGAGCTTCGATTAGGGTTATTGTGTACGTGATTCACGGTGGAGTTGAGGGGAAGACCGAGAGAGGAGAGAGAGAGTTCTTTGCTTTCGAGTGCAGACAGTTTTCGGTGGCGAAATTCTGGCATGTGGTTCACGTTAAGAGTGGGGAAGGCACCACCGCGCACGATAGTTTCCTCCTCCTTCATCGTGTTGAATCCGCCAGAAATTGGGCCTGTTTTATTCGGCCAGATTCTTGACAGTAAACGGCCCACTGGACCATTTCATTTGGGCTCCCTTCACATATTTTGTCATACGATTTTTTTTTTTCCTCAGTGGAAAAGTTAGTGGAGTTAACAATCAAAGATGATTTGGTGTCTCTCAACATTCTACTCTTTAGTTTAGCTTTGCAAGTTGACAACTCTCAAAGTTTGACTCCAACTCCAAACCTCTCCTTTAAATGTTAGTATTTGTCAAATTATTACGAAAGCCAACCTTCTGGCCGAAGGAGTCCAAACATTAAACCTTAAACTCCAAAGGGGCGCCACACAACCATTGGATCGAACCCCAAGGTTTTCCCCTTCACACGTAAAATTGATATAGGACACAGGGACTGTGCTGTCCTTGAGAGACAACAGCTCATGCCCACCACCAAAAGTACGTCGTATTGGAGGTTTTGAAGGGTTTCCCAAGTGTGTTGGTAAGATTTTACTTTAACCGCTGAAAGAATGGTCTTTAGCACTTAGGAACCCCTCAAACTCAAAACCCCCCAAATAACGTAGTTTTGGAAGTTGGAGGGCCTGTCGTCCTTCAAGAACTGCAGAGCCCCCGGATCCCTTAAAATGTACTCCAATCAAATAGAACTCCAGTGTGGACATTCCACACAATTTTGTCCTTGAGAATTTACATGAGTAATAGCGTTTTACAATAATTCCACAGGATAAAAAACATCAAATATTTGTCTGTCATCTAAATTCCAATTGACTGACTTTCCACCACAGAAGTTGATTGTGCTGTGCCCACATTTGACCGTATAGACGTCTTCCCATTCAACATCTTACACTACATTGACAATTTGGAACTTTATATAGGGTAAAAAAAAAATTAACTCAGGCATAAATAAAATAAATGCGTGTTTAATTAGCTGCAGTCACAGCAGCATCTACAACATCATCAGATTCATCAACAATCATCTCATTTCTAAAGAGAATTCTGAGGTAAGGTAGAACTCTCGGAAGCACAGGGAGATCGGCTAAGTTAACGCTCATCAAATCGAAAGCGATGCATGTTTTATGCATGTGGGTTTCGTCGAAAACTGGTATTTTTGGGTATCTTTGGCTGAAATGGGTAAGAATGATGCGGTAAACTCCAGCAGAGTTCCCAACTTCAATGGCTTCCTTTGTCGTGCTGTGGTTTCTTGCTATTGCCTCATCCACCATTGCATCCTCAAAAGTAGCCTGTGAAAGGGGAAGGCGAAGAAAATGTAATTGTAGGATTTGCTTCTGTTTAAGGAACTATAAAACAAGCAGAAATCCACGTGACAGGAATTGCTTGTTATCAGAATATCACTGACAATCCGACCAATAAACATTAACTGCTTCAAAGAAAAAGGAAGGCATAAGTGGGCTTCTTATAAATTTGACTATGCAGTTTCTCTACAAATTCAATGTGCCAACCAAGCATGTCCAAAAGTTTGAAAATGTAAGTGCGTTCCTCAATCTTATTCGAAAGAAGATTCAAAGCAAAATGGTCTGTGGATGCATAGAGAATAACTTAAAGGGTAAATTACACTTTGCCCCCCTAAACTATCTTCGTTTTGCACTTAACCCCCTTGAACTATTAAACTCAACAACAAACCACCTTAAACTATCGATAACTACTGACAACTCCATTCCGTTAACAGCAAATGCGATTTTACTCTTTTGCCCAGCGATGAGATGATCATTTTATCCCGTTATATCGTGATAATATGATCTAAGGAGATGCAACAAAAAATCAGGGGTGAAAGGGCATAAGTTCAAGGCAAGAAACCAAAGGGCATAAGTTCAGTAGCACTAAAGGGCAAAACATGAATATGAGCCCAGATTTCAGATTTTGGTAAGACAAACAAAATGATATATAAGCCAATATGTGTATATATGTTACCGTTGGAGAAACAGGGGTAATTTCGTCCTAGTTTTTTCATTTGAACTCTCATTCTCTGTCATCTGTCCTTATTCCGTCCATAAAGTGGACGGATAGATAACAGAAGGGAGTTAAGTGCCAAGAAATCATACCGGAAGGGTTTGACTTGTTGAGTTTAATAGTTCAAGGGGGTTAAGTGCAAAACGAAGATAGTTTAGGGGGGCAAAGTGTAATTTACCCTTTAAGTTATTCTCTATGCATCCACAGACCATTTTGCTTTGAATCTTCTTTCGAATAAGATTGAGGAACAAAATAAGACTGAATTTTTTTTTTAGAAATACTTCTAAAGATATTAGATTAAATCCAGAAATTAAGCCGAAGACAATAGAGAAAGCAGCAGGGCCAGCACAGTACAAAACAAACAAGACAACAAAAATACCATTCTAGACCAGTCCATCAGCCATCAAAGTCAGAGCTACAATTTCCATCTCAACCCCTTCTCTCCAAGTTTTAATGATCCAATATGCGTCATTTTTTACAATCAAGATCAGATATGAGGGTAGTTGACTTGTATTGGAACTTTTACCACGGAATGGTGCCACTCAAGAAGAACGAACTTCTTTTTAAGTCCCCTACAGTGCTTTTACTTCTTTATTTTCATTTTTTAGGAATGAGTTCTTCAGGCCTAATGGATTGAATGCATTAAGTTCAATATTCTTCCATTGGGAACCTAAATGAATTCAACAATCATTCATATAACCGATACAAGAGCCCGACATGATAAACTACTATATGCACAATACAGAGGAGCAAGCAGAAAAAATGCACATTGCCATGTGGAAAAACTTACCTCATGTATAAGAACTGTTGCTCCATGAGATGCCTTAATTAGTTCCGGGCAGGGCCTACTATCACCAGAGTACACAATCTTCCAACCTGGAACCACTTTCCCAGCAGCATTGAGCCGATCTGCTGCTGTCAAGGCAACACCAAAAGCCTGTGGACAGTGCACCACAGGAAAACTAGTCAAAGCCTCTAAACCTGCTTCTTTGAGCACTTCCTTCAAGTTTCTTAAGTGATTAACAACTGCGCTGCTGTTAACTGGACTGTCTGGTCTCTTCCAATGGCTCTGCATCGGAATTCCTTTAGCAAACAAAGTAGAATTGAGGTCTGGATTCGTAAGTCCAACTCCGTTTGTATTATTATTCTCAGTACTCGTTTCACTCATATTTGATTCAAAAGCCTCCAATGAAGCTTCTGTGGTGTGCCGACAATCAAGGAACTGCATATCTAGATCTTCAAGTATTTGGTATGCATCTAGAAATCTCTTAAGCATCTTAGGGGCAATAACAAGCACCGGTTGGTGTGGCACTCCTTTCAACAAATCGCGTCGCAGAGCAAGTATTCTTGCTAGACCTGTGTGGTGATCTGCATGAATATGAGATATCCAAATACACCTTAAACCTCTCACAGCATCATCGGCACCCTCAACACCAAATCTGTTATCGGAAAACATGCAAATTCCAAGCGCTAAGACTAAGAGATATGGAAATGAGATGTAAGTATGACGTAGAAAATTAGATCCCAATGTAAAATATTAAGCTATTAGGTAGAGAGGTCCAGCATAAATATTAAGTGATGACCCATTCAACACGCAAACAATGTGGGATTCCTTTCTCTGACATATAACAATGTTGAAAAGCATCAGAAATAATTGGACCATGGGGTTACCTTCTTTTTAGCTGACCTAGGGTTCCTTCACCACAGTCTAAAAGTATGCTTCCTTTTGAGAAAAGGTTGATGAGGACAGAACTAACATTCCGGTACTTTGAGGGTTGGGATGAACCAGTTCCCAGAAGAACGATTTCCATGTCTTCTCTTGAAATATCTTCCAAACAACTAGGAAGGGTATTTTCACTCAACCATGGCTCTTCAATAGCGTAGCTACTTAGCATGGGAGTCAGATCCTCTTTTGCATGTTTGAGCCCATGCCAGAACTGGGAAACTTGTTGGGCAGCGTCTACAATCTCAGGAATCTCTGAAAGTAACTCATCAATGATTTCTGACAGACCATTTGTAGTGGGAACACCAGATCTGTCTAACCCAAGCTGAGTGTAAGGACGCAAATAGAACTGCATAGAAGGCATTCAATTACTTAAACAATTGTGGGATCAAAAAGAATAGGTAGTTAATTTAGAAAACATACTTTTGACTCCTAAGCCAATTGTTGTAATTAAAGATTTATCATATAAAGAGGGCGAAATGTAGCGCAGCAGTAAGCAACCAGTAAATGGAAACCCTGAAACCTAAGTGTCTAAGACAATTGTAGAGCATCATATAACTCAAACTGGTTAAGCATGATCTAGGAAAATGGACAGAGTGACAGACATCAGAGAAAAACTCTACCAAAACGTCAGTTGAAGAGAAGCAAGATGCTACGCGTCCTAAGTGAAAGGTCAAAATATACACATCAATACTGACCAGTGACCACCTTTGACTATTTTAGACATACCAGGCAGGAACACAGAAAAAGTAAAGGCATGCAGCTAAGGATTGCACTAATATCCTGAGGAAAAAATACTTTTCTGCAACAACCTCATATAACTATTTGTATGGTTGGACATACAAGGTTGACAAAACACTAAAAAAAAATTACTTATTTCCAATAAGAGGAATAGGAGTACAATCTGAATTCTGTGACTCATTTGAATCATGACCTGATCATAGAGCACATTAAAAGGTTCTCCGAAAGCCAAAAAGAAAACAGCCTCGAAGCATTGAAAGAATGGTACAGTAATGATTTTCATAGTCGTTTGAGCAATGGCCAACTTCAGCAGGAGAATAAACTTTTAGTACCTTTAGGAGATTTTCAGCAGGGATGCTTTCACAGAGCTTTGAAACAGGAACCTGGGAGAAACAAACCAAGTCAACCGGTCAATAACCAGAAAACATACCAAAATATAACTGTCACGGTGTCACCTAAAGCCACACAAAGATACACCAATTAGACCTCACTCAATGCCCGGTAACCTGGCGCTGAACCATTCAGGTGCTGAAGAGACCAAAAACCTGGAGCTGGAAAGAACTTAGGACACAGGTAATTAAGTCGTGCAGCAACCCTTGCACTACCTTTTAAAATAGGAACCTCTATATTCTTGCTGCACAAATAACACAATAAATGCATGAATTTGAGAAGGAATGACAAATCAACGCAGAAGAATAGTTTCACACGCATTTGGAGAAGAAGAAACTTACATTTCATGTCCCGCCATGATATGTTGGGCCCCAGTAAATTTTGTCATCCACTTCTGATAGTCCTTGGTGTTAGTGACAGATGCAGGACTTAGGTGAATGATACAATTCACAGCTTTGGAAGTCTCTGGTGTGTTGCCTGACATATCTACATAATAACTGCTAAGAGACTGTAAAGACAACAACTCTTGCAAATGAAATGGCGTTGGGCAGTCGACAATGAGCACTATAGGACCTGGAACAGATGGACCCAATACGTCGCTTGGATGAACCTACAAAATTAACTCATTAAGACATATAAACCTAAAAGGCTAAAACCATATATGAAAGCAATACCTTTTGAACCCACCATGATATTTTGACGATCTGACTTCACAGAATTCCCTAGCTGCAGTTCACGATATTTCGGCCCAGGTTTCAATCCCAGAGCAACAGCCTTTTGGGGATCAAATTTACCCATTATTTCAGGCAACTCACAAACATATACCACAGATATATCACCAGGCTTTACCACAAGTTTTGAATATTGATTTTTACCCTCTTCTACATCCAATTCTGAGGAGCTTGGTTGCAGGAGAATGGCTGATATTTTGACAACTTCATCATCAATGAGAACAATAGGGTCGGTACACTTCCTTGTACTTGGACTAGAGCCCCCATCAGAACCAGGTGACTGTCCAAAGCTACGTGTGTGAACCATGCAAGCCTTTGGGATGAAGGATCTCATTGCATCAACTAAGTACTTGAGATCTGAGGGACCCCAAACATTGACCTTCATTAGAGTAGCAATTGTTTATAACCATCCGTTCCACAATGTGTACTAGTATGAAATTATTTCACAAAATGAAAAAATTATAGACAGATCAACACAATTAATACTCACCGCCACTCCTTCTCCCATGCCAGCCAATGTCAACAAAAGACCTGGAGCATAGAGTTGAATTGTAAAAATCATAGCAATATACTAATGCCCCCAACATTAATTTACATGATCTTAATCCAAAAGTATCTTGGGGAAAGTTTTGAGTAGAAATTCAAATCACCTGGAAGACCCCCGGCAGTTTCTGAACACACACGAGAGAGGAATATATGATCAATCTGCAGAAAGACCCATTCTCAGTAATATCCAAAGGAAGAATATCATATTCAAACATGAATGAATCGTGAAATCTGCAATCTACAACAGGAGAAAAAGTTATTAGAATAAAAGCGGATATATCACACCTTTGACAACTTAATCTTGTGTTCTGTGCAGAAGCGCTGCAACCCCTGGAACAAGAGAGATGATTTTCATGAAACTCCACAACGTTCTCTTTTTTGAAAAATCAAATCCAAAATGAAGATTAAAATCTTCATTCCTACACTCTCAACAGTCCTAAAAGATAAATTAAAGTGACAAAAGAGCTGCTTCTGTATTCATTAAACTTGCACAAATTGGATCAGTGTCATGGCCGGTCGAAGGAGAAATGGATAACCAAATGCTGCAGAAAAAATGACATATAAAAGATGAGGGAAAGTTGCAAGTATTGTGTTCTGTGAGAACCCACATTGAATTGCCCCACATCGGTGGGTTAGTGAAAGCAAAGATAATCTATATAACGAATCGGGCAGTTGCTGTATAACTCAAGATTAACCTTTTGAGCATGTATAACTCAAGATTAACCTTTTGAGCCACGTGGTTATGCTAAGAGTTGGTAGGTCGGCTAGTAGGTCGTTACAGGTGGTAGCAGAGCTTTCACCAACCGGAAGTGTGGGACCCGCTTGGGCGGGTCCCACATGAGACGAGCATGACGTGCATAAGCGGGTATTTGTCTCACACGGGTACTTATCTCACATTACTTGGTGGGTGAAAGTTGTTAGACCATGTGGCGCAACAAGGACGTTGCGATTCTAAGTGGGGGAGATTGTGAGAACTAACATTGAATTGTCCCACATTAGTGGGTTAGTGAAAGTAAAGTTAATATATATAACGAATCGAGCAGCTACTGTATAACTTGAGGTTAACCTTTCAAGCCACGTGGTTAGACTAAGAGTTAGCAGGTCAGCTCGCGTTGGTCATTACATGTTCTTTTGTAGGAAGAATACAATGAAACTGTGGTCAGAGTTACCGCTCTTTTCAACACCTTTTTTTTTATTGAACAACTCTCCAACGGTTAGCTTGTACACAAATACAACAGCTCTTTTCCAGATGCTTGTAGTGTCGAAGCGATTTTTCTATTTAGTTTTTAGCAAAATGTTGGACTTCAGAATTCTACCCATATCCTCTGTTTTTCACTAGCAATACAAGAATCAAGACAAAGCCTTGAAATTTTTTGAGAAAGAACTCCGGTAAATGGTAATGATGTTGATAATGATGACAATGACATTGAATCTAGGAGGCCATGGTATCGCATTAAAGGATCATTGAGTTTGCCTCCTAGTGTCCATCGTTTCAAAATGGAAGGGCCTTGTTGTGGGCCCAACCAATTGGCCCACAGAAGATCAACAGACCAATAAAAAGGTTTAGCTATTGGGCCAGACCGAACAATCAGTCCGATCCTCTAACATCGGGTCACATTTTCGAGCATACCTACTATGTGATCACGATACCCGGATCCAAAGATTCACTCGGTCACCATCCAGCCCGGATCCGACTGATATGACCCGCACAATATGCTGAAGGCAGTTCGTGCACGTGAATATAACCGTCTCCTTTGGTATGTCATGCGTGATGTCAACCAAAGCGGTTTTCTCATGTGCCGAACACGTGAGTACTTTGAGGGCAAGTCAAGAAACTCTATATAAGATACATGGATAAACCCTAAAGGTACGCCGCACTCTCTCCAAAAACACTATGTATTTTGCCTTCCACCACTAGTCTCTCACTTAATCGTCAGAGTGAATTCCTGGGACTCTGACCAGTTAGGCACTAATGGTGAGTGCTCCTTGTGCAGGTCAGGCTGAGCTTCTGCTGGACTGAGTCTATATCCAAACCAGAGGTCCCGTTCTCCAGTAGTTTCACAACCCCACAGGACCCTTTCAAAACAAAAATGATACATACACTCTCTGGGAGCCACTCCCAGCCACACCCTCTCTCACATGGGGTGTGGGGCCCAGATGTGGGGACCACACCCCATGTGAGAAAGGGTGTGGCTGAGAGTGGCTCCCAAGGAGTGTATGTATTGGCTTTAAAAACTATGAGTAAAGTTATTACTTTCAGAAAATCACATATTTTGTTTCACAAACTTGCTTTGGTTAGATGTTAGAGCAATATTTTTGGCAAACACATTGACACTTTTTACATTTAAAAACCAGGTTCTTCTTGGTGTTCGATAACCTGTGATCAAGCTTACATGCTTCAAGGGAACAAGGCAAAGTTCTCACGCCAAATTTCAACCAAACTTGAACAGGTCTACAGACCAAAATTTAATAATTACAACCCAGTGATTGACAACAAGCAAAACAACATAACCATATACGATGCAAAGTATTGCATGAATCACCACTGCAGATATCGATTTCCTTTTACATCAAGGGCTAAAAAGCAATACTTACTTCTCCAGCGTTAAATATAAATCTTTGCCTGTCGAAGAAGAGCAAGACCGATGGCGACGTATCCTGAGTGTCCATTCCAGTCCCCATAATCTGCAATACAAGGGTAAATTCAAAAAACTGAAAACAAGTAGCAAGATAGTGACCATTCAAGGTGTCAAATCCTATCAAATAGAATCTACAATGTAAGTAATAGAATTGTATGATAAAATCCCAAGTAAAAAAATCACCAAGGGTGACTTGAGTGTTCAAGCTTAATTCAGCCGCCATATTCTCACAGTACTTGACAAAGAGAAAACCAAAATCTATGTACACATCCACACACACACACACACACACACATATATATACACACACACACACATCTACATATTCTCTTGTCAAAATCAGATTTCACAGGTCCATTTAGTGAAGCACTTGAAACAAAAAATATAACATAAAATTTCTAACAGTCTTTCTATTATCCGCCCACTGGGCGGACGGTAAAACACGGAAGAATCATAACTCTTACATGGAAGAGTTTTCACTGTTTGAATTCTTACATGTCCGCCCATTGGGCGGATGGTAGATTTTTCCAATTTCTAATCAAGCATGAGAGTTACAAGAGCTTAAGAATAACAAGTACTACATAAAACATCTGCCCTTCTATAATAACCACATAAACATGAGGTTTTTTTTACCCATTTTTCATTCAAAATATGTTAAAAGCTATTTTGTGGCCTTCAAAATTCCCACTCTGTCATGAAGGAAACTTTTACTCAAGTTAAGCTCCAAATATGAGTTTTCTCATCAGTGTGCTTCAGATACTATGACCTTTTTAGTTCAAATCAAGTGCAAGTTTAAGTACAGGGCTGACTAGATGGTCTAAGACCAAAATTATGTGACAAAACCAATTCATTGCACCACCATTAAGAAAAACAATTCTCTCAATTGAACAGACTGCTCATAAACAAACAAACACTGGAACCTTTTCCAACTGCCCAGAAAATTGACGGTCCCATTAAGTAGAGAGGAGAACTTGAAATCAAAACCAACAAACCAAGAATCAATAGCATCACAAAATCAACTGCACAAACCCATAGACATATGATGACATACGTATATACACACAGGTTTAGAGATACATACCTGAACGTAACATATAGTATTGACAGGATTGAGCTTGCGATCCTTCAAAGGGAGGATTTTTCTGGGCCTATCACTCTTATCTTTTCCCTCAGCCCGTCTCTTATTAAACCCAACAGGACCAATCTCTTCCATTGGCGCCGCCACTTTCTCTCTCCTCTCGTTCTCGCTCAAGGAACTCTTGTTCCTTCGGGGGAGAGGACGGGAGTGATGGGTTCTGGGTTTCTTGGAGAGGGAAGAGAAGGGGGTGAAGAGAGAGATGGGTCTGGGAGTTGGAGGGGTTTTGAAGAGGTGAGAGAAAGAGGCGGAGGTGGGTTTGAGGAGGAGGAGGAGAGAGGTGGGGTAATTGGCGGAGGAGAGTAGGAGGCGAAGGTTTGGCATTTGGGGCTTTGTTTTGTTGGTTATATTGGTGGTTTTTCAACTGGGGAGATTGGTGGGTTGAGGGTTTAAGATTTCAAAGCCGAGTCTTTTTGACTGTTTCTTCTTGGGTTAGGGACTTTGGGGTGAATCGGACCACTGGGCCCATTGGCTAAGGTCATTAATTGGAATTTATAATTAACTTTTTATTTTTAATAATGCACTCCAAATAAGTGGATTGTTTTTTGAGTGAATTTACAGGAGTTTTTTTTTTCTTTTTTGGAGCAATGCTAGGAAAATAATTCTGGACGCAATTGTATCTAGAACCTTTTAATAAATGTGGCCCACATACATCGAACGATTCCAAATACAATTGTACTCGGAAAGTGTATTTCTAGGCTTTTCGTTGGGATATTTTCTTAGCCGGTTAAACAGTAGTGCACATCTAAAGAGGAAAAAAGAAGAAAGAAAATAAGAAAGGAAATAATAAGAATAAAAGTTACGACCCTTAATATTGTGAGCAATGGTAAAACTATTTAATAATTACTACTTATTATAGGCTAATACAATTTTTTAAAATAAAGGAATGATGATAAAAATTATTTTATTTTTCTTTTGGAAATTTTATGGTGTCCGGAGGAACTTGTTGAAATATTCCTTCCTTGTCTAATTATTACACTATGACATGTTGAGAAAATTATAGTACCATCAATAGTATCCACATCATATGTGTACCAAAAAAGAATATCCAAGATTACATTAGCGTAACCGGAGTAAAAAAGAGTTTGCTCTGATAAGTCATCTAATTAAGAAGCTTAAAAGCCGGGAAAAATTATGGGTACATCACTCATGCACACCAAGCTGATGTGGCGGATGAGGAGAACCTTTTTTTTTCCTCATCCGCCACATCAGTTTGTATGCATTCGGTGTGTACACATAACATACATTTCTTTGTTTATTTGTTTACACACTCCTTTTTTGAGATGATAACAAGCAGGGACAAATTCAAGCAGGGGCACGTGCCCCTGCTCAAAACAAAAAATTTATTATTAATATTGTATATTTAACATAATTATGTAATATAATGTTATATTTAGCCTACACACTTTTATATATCTAAAAAAAATGTAGAATGAATTTTGTAATTTAATTTTCGTTTACTGATTCATTTATAAACTTTTTTGTTTATTTGAAGATTTATCGCTTGATTTTATTTACTTTTAACCGCTGTGGAGAAATATTCAAAAAAAAAAATCAACTATAAAACCATTTCGATTATTCTAAAGACTTGTCAATATCAATATAAACCATACTTTAAAAGTTGTCTAAACTATGTGCTCATTTTTTAATTTTTTTTATATAAAAAGAATGCATTATTAATTTCACAGTCAATAATGAATGTCTTAATTTAGCAAGATCGTTGACTAAAGAAAAAAATCCACAAAGTGTTGGTTAAATTTCAATCAACATAATTTATTTATATTTTTCTTGGCTGTGTTGACAAAAAGGCTGGAGTAGCTCAGTTGGTTAGAGCGTGTGGCTGTTAACCACAAGGTCGAAGGTTCAACCCCTTCCTCTAGCGATTGAGTCTATCAGTTATTTTTTGCCTTCATTGTGTCCCTTTTTTAGTTCTGTTTTGACACACAGAACAGAGCCACTCCAATATCTCCCATCAGATAAGGTAAATGAGAACCACTCACATACCAATACAAAAAAAAACCAAACATGTATCCAAATTTAACTATCCAAAAGACAGCAATTTATTCGAATTCCTCACAAAATTTTAAGTAATGGGTGCACTTCAGTTACTCAATCCTCATTGTTTGGCCTCTCACAAACTCCTCTCTCACAGCTTCAGTACAGGAAAATTGATCGAAAACCCGAAAAGCCTCGGCTTCTCAAGAAGAAGAAGAAGAAGAATCAGAGCTGTTGGCACAATTTCCGACGGTGAAGCAGAAGTCGCGGAAGAGCCGGAAGAACCCCCGGCAATCAATTTTGCATTTGTTCACGTAAGTTAAGAGATTATGTTGTCATTTTAATTAGTTGTTATGCTTTTGAATTTTTGTTGCGAAATGAGTTTTGTATGTTTTGGTTTCAGTCTGTGTTACTTCCTGATGGAACACCGGACGTGCATTTTCGCACGGCGTGCGGTGGACAGAAACTGAGAGACATTATGTTGGATGGTAATATGGAATTGTATGGACCATATGTAAGTCCCTCTCTCTCTCTCTCTCTCAATTTTCATTCTGCAACTTTGCAACCAAAATTTGAAACTTTAAAATATATTGAATGCACACTGCAATAGCAGTGGACAAGTTTTGTTGTGGCTTTAATTGGGCTCTCCGCAAATGGGCGATGGGATTAAGCACCTCAGGATTAGTCGATGTTGCACGGAAGCTCCGGAGACTCTGCCGTCCAAACGTGTTTTGGACGGCCCAGATTTGAGAGAAGTTATAATACCCAAAATACCGCATGTGGCAATGGGAATTCGGCCCAGAATTAGTGAGCTCCGCGAATGCTGACTCGGACACATGAGTTATAAAAAAAAAAATAGTAGTGGACAAGTTCGTACATTTTGAGGTAATGAATTGCTGAGGCATGGTTTTCTGTATTTGGAATTTTCAGTCTAGACCTTTGCTGAATTGTTCAGGAACTGGAACTTGTGGCACATGCATGGTTGAAGTGAGTAATTCTATTCTTTCCTCTATTTTTTTTTTCTTTTTCTGCAGAACATTTATTTTGCAGAATGCTATTTAGGACTCCAAAACCTTGCAACTTTAATTATCTTATTGGGCGGTAACGCGATCCACTCTATCACCATACATTGACATTATTAAACGTAACTTAGTTTCGGTGTAATAATCGTTTAACGTTCTTTGAATTGTTAGGTCGTAGAAGGGAAGGAGCTGCTAAATCCTCGAACGGAAAAAGAAAAGGAAAAACTCAAGAAGGTACTTTTCTTTATACTCCGGCAATGCTAAATTTCATATAAAGCGTAGACAATATCTAGTAAGTAAAGGAAAAGAAGTACGAAATGAGAAAAGCCCTTTCTATCTTATAAGTAAAGCGCGGTAGTTCACAGTATTATAAAGCGCGGTAGTTCACAGTATTTTCACCGGCGTTAAAGGCTAATGTTTGAATCGAAACGAAATCGCAGAAACCAAGGAACTGGAGGCTTGCTTGCCAGACTACAGTTGGGAAACCAGATTCAAGAGGACTGGTTAGTAGCCTCTTCTTGTGAATGGATAATTTGAAATTAATTAAAATTAATTTAGCTTAATATTGAATAAGCTAAGGTTTCTTACTCCAATGTATGTTTGATTTGACGCAGGTTGTCATCCAACAATTGCCTGAATGGAAAGGGCATGAATGGAAGTACACTAAACCACCTCCTTTAGAAGAAGAAGAAGAATCAGAACCCTGATTAATTATAACTTTCTTTTGATTAGCTATACAATGAAATGTGTAAATCTATTTTCTAAATAAATTGAAAGTGGATAATCTAAATCTATTCCCAGTAAATGGATGTGTTTGAACTTAGTTCCAGGCTAGGCAAGCATGTCATGTGCTTGTCATGATATGTCTCAATGAATTAGAGTTAGGTCCATGAATCATATACTACTATTTTTGAGGTCTATCGAGGGCATCGTGTTCCGTTGAGTATTCAAAAAGCTTAAATCTTTTAAAATTGCCGCCTCTAAGGTCAATTTTGGCATACTCCTCCCCTTGAAGATATCCTCTACCATAGTTGTTATGTATCACTTCTACTAACAATCGTGTCGATCGACGCAGGATAAATATTTCGAAATCACTTTAATCTAAACACTGAGTCTTGGTGGTTTTGTGGGGGTGGTGTTTGCCGGCGTTGCTTAGTGGCTGCCTGAAGTTGGTGGGCGGCAGTGGCGATGTGCTTAGATGAGTAGGTTAGGTTTAGGGTTTTCTAGGGCTGGGCCTTTTTGGCCCATTGGTTATTGTATTTTCATTGTAATATTTGGGCATTTTAGCCCCATTGGTGTTTGCATTTTCATTGCTTTATCTAGGTACTTTCGGCCCACAAGTGTTTCAGGCTTTGCTCACGTGTATGTTCCAACTTTTCATTTCCCCTTCCTAATAAATTGTTACTTTTGCTGATTAAAAAAAAAAATCTTAACACTGAGTATCATTGAAATATTATGAAAGGTCTGTGCTCATAAAAGATAACAAATGGAAATGGACCCATTCATGACCCAATAGCAAAAAGAATCACACAAAAATAGAGTGGTTGCTCTCTACCAACTTCATGCATGTTTTGCAAGTGGTGGTTAACTCGTGCAGTAAAATTCTTGAATACCCCACACTGTATCTCGGGATCTAGTCGCACTTCCCCCTCCCCATGTAATAGATTAGAAACGACGAATGACAAAAAAAAAAAAAAAAAAGAAGCTTCATGCATCTTTTAAGAAAAACAGCATTCAACCACAAAATGAAATACACCATCAAACCAAATGAAAAATAAGAAGAAAAAGAAAGAGAAAAACAGAACTAAGAATCTCTCATTTTATTACAAAGGGAAAGTGGATTGGCACACAAGAATTTCCTCAAACCAATTCAGTAGTCACTGGCCAGAGGAGCATGTTGATGGTTCATGTACACGTTTGGATAGACGAGTCCGGCCACGCCACCGCCGACGAGAGGCCCAACCCAATAGATCCAGTTGTCGTGGAAGTCACCGCTGACCACTGCCGGCCCAAAAGACCGGGCCGGGTTCATTGACCCACCGGAGAATGGGCCGGCAGCCAGGATGTTGGCTCCAACAATGAAGCCAATGGCAATGGGTGCAATTGTGCCCAATGAGCCCTTTTTGGGGTCTGCTGCTGTGGCATAGACTGTGTATACCAAACCAAATGTGATAACGATCTCCATAACCACTCCTTCGATCACTCCAACACCGGCGGCCACGCTGTGGATGGGAATTGACTGGAAAAAAAAAGGTTACAAGAAATGGAAATTAAGAACACAGTGAGGAAAAGTAAAAGTGACTATTGGCCAAACAAGTCACTTAACGTTAGTTATGCATCAAATTTTTGTGTATTATTGGTTAATCTCGATGAGAAGAATCAAAAAATTATGATTGGAATTCTCAATTTTTTGAACAAAATCGAAAGTAAGCAACAAAAAAAAAGTCTTTTTGCCTTATTTTTGTCTTTATTTATTAAAATTTGAGTTTCGATCATAATTTTATACTTTTCCCATCCCTTTCATCGGAACAAACTAATAATAATACACAAAAAGTTGTTAAAAAATAACTACTGCAAAAAAAACAAAAAATCAATAAAAACGAAAAAATAAGTCAGGTAATTTATTAGGCCAAAGTAGGCCAAGTTTCTCCAGTTTCTGAGACCTAAAAAGTTGGTAAAAACTTACCAAGCCTCCAGTGACATATTTGAGTAGGAAACATGCAACAATGGAGCCTACAAGTTGTGCAATCCAGTAAAAGATGCCGGTGAGGACGGTGATTTGGCCCCCGAGAGCCAATCCGAAGGTGACAGCGGGGTTCACGTGGCCACCGGAGATGTTAGCCCCAACGGAGACCGCCACAAAGAGAGCGAATGCATGGCATATAGCAATGGCTACTAGCCCCGCCGGATCTAGGGCAGCATCTGATGTCACCTTGTCTACAAAGGGTCAGAATGAAACCAAAAGAACAATTAATTAGGAAATCAACGAACAAAAATGTTAGGATTCACCAAAAGTTTTTTCAAAAACGTCAAGGCATGAGAAATGAACAAGTTCAGATTCGCTTTCCTGGACGTTTTCCGGAAAACTTTTCCGGTACCCTTTTATCCCTAGTCAACGAAACGTGATGATCTTAACAAATTCGTACGTCTAATGTTGTACAACCATAATTTTTTTTTTTGTTCAGAATGATGTAACATCTTGTGCTCTTTCCGATTTTAAACAAAACCAACTGCACCTAATGACAGAGATGGAGCCGGAAGTGTCAATAGTGGCTATCGCCCTTGCAAGAAGAAAAAAAAAACCCTCTAATATTACGTAGAAAAAAAATTCAAAAATTTTTCCTGTAAATTATATAGGCTCGCCGCTGAAATTCTTGGCTCCGTCTCTGCCAAATGACTTTTACATTTTTCAGAAGCGCAGTGATTAACATGAGTAATAAAGTGAGTGATGCATGGAAACTTATTAAGTTGTGTAATTCTACATGCATGCTAATGAGGTTTGAGATCGATAATCATTAACTAATTAAAGAGATTAGGAATAGTATTAACCATAAGCTATAGCAGATCCAACTCCGGCAAACACAAAGAGCAGTGTTGAAATGAACTCAGCAAGATAAGCTTTGATAGATCCCCAACTGAAGGAATCATCAAACCTCCCAAAGGCAATTGCCGGCATCTTAATTTTGGAAAACAAAATCAGCTCAAGAATCACTCACACACTCAGAGAGAGAGAGAGAGAGAGAGAGAGAGAGGGGTTTCAGATGATGCAAAGACCCTTTCAAGAACAGAGATATATATATACAGAGGAATATTCGGATATAATATTCAGTTCAGAAATGTAGTACTATGTTAAACTCTGTTTTCCTCTGCATAATTATGTTAGAAGAAGATAAAAAATTAAAAAAAGGAATATTGCATATTTCATGCATGTCCAATTAGGTTTGTCCGTCCTACCTTAGCTGTCAGGGAGCCTCCTTTATTAGAAGTGTCGCGAAGCTCATCAATGATTCATCCATGTGCACCGTCCCAATAGGAGGACAAAGTCTTCACTGAAACAGTCACACCACGTGGTGTCACGGTTCCACTCACGGGTTGCTGTGTGTGCATATCATGGGGTCTGAGGCCGAGCTGACAAAGCTAAGTGTTCGGCCAGCTCACTCTCAGGCCACATGCCATGCACATATGATATCTTGTGAGTGAAACCGTGACACTACGTCAGCGCGCCACACAGTGTCACTGTTTAGCTCAATACTTTCTCCAATAGGAGAAGGGTAAAGAAAAGTGATTGTGATAGGGACATGAGGTGCGTTTGGGCCACAAACTGAACCGACCATGTCGAAATACGACCTAGTTTGGCGGATTTTGTTAAGATTTTTAAGAGAGTGTGAGGATAAGATTAACAGAGTTAGCTTGTAAATTTTGGTTAAGAATTTTGTTTGCAGCAAAATATGCGTGAATTATTGGTATGTAGTTGGTGATCGAGGAATAATAGCCTGGTGGATAGCGATGGATTGTGGATAGACGTAGACACGGGAACCTGAGGAGCTTTTCGGCTTTTTTTTTTCTTTTGTCGAAGTTACCGGTAACAGTAATATCGGTTTATGCTCGGTCGTTACCTCCAGAACCCCAAAATTAATTGAGGTACGCGCAAGCTAACTCAGACATCCAGATATAAAAGTAAATAAAAAAAAATAGTAATGTCGGTTTACATCTAATGCACGAGACTCTCGTACTTATGAGTGTTGGAAAAGAACAGCAGGAGGTAATTCATGGATATAAAGTTTCATTTCGCACATTTTTTAAACAGAAATTCAATGTACAGTTGATATAGTGTCTTGTTCCAATTCCTGACTTGAGTTTAAGTCAATTTTTAAGTCGATGTATTGAAACAAATAAATGCCCTGTCTCGGCCTTTGATACCGTATATACTTGAGTACTGATGATTATAAAAGATAATGCGCAGAGTTATGGCTACGGCACATAATTACCCAGAGAGATGCTTTCTGCATTTGAAATGTCATCACCATGGCCCCTTTTGTGAAGCGAACCACTCATCTTTTGCAATATCACACACTGAGGTCATCAGGGAAAAAAATTTGTTCACCCTCACCAAAAGAGGGTGAACAAAACCCTCACCCTGATTAGTTGAAATGGTTTTGGGTCCACAAAAAATAGTGTGGATCCCACTATAAAGTGATGTCATGTTTACCAAAAAGTGTATTAATTCCATGGACCCCACACCATTTCAACCAATCAAGGTGAGGGTTTTGTTCACCCTCTTTTTGTGAGGGTGAACAATTTTTTTCTCGGTCATCAGTGTTCTAATGCTGATGCAGGACGCATAGGTCGGGCCGGAGTCGGGATCCCGTAGTGTAGGGGTGTGCTACATGGGTGTAATGTACGATTCAAGTTGTTTACCACTACAATCAATGGTCCAGAATTAAAATAGCATCCTACATGTAAGATGTTTATCTTAATAACAATGTACTTTTAGCAAATTTGAACCATTAAACTTTTGGCTGGATGGCTAAATTGCGCATTACATCCCTACAGTGCACCCCCGCGCTACAGGTCCTTGGATTCGGTGGAACTCGGCGTACGTTTTGAAGAGGACAAGTAATTCGTAGCGTCTCCATGGTTAATTTTTGAAATTTAGACCATTAAAAACATTTTGGTCGGTTGACACTTTGTGCACTACAAGTCTACAACCCTCACCTCCTATTAATTAAATATGTGCTAGTATTTACGTAAAGCCAAAATGCCAAATCAAAACCATTCTGTCGTGAAAGTGGCCCCATTGGCACATGGGCATAATTGCAAGGACCATTCTTAGGTCCCTCCGAGAAAACAGTGGCCAGGCCAGCGATTGTTTCAAGAACTAGGGCTGCAATGACAGATTCCCCCACTGCTATGGTTCAACAGCCAATTTAACCAGTGGCCGATTCAGGAATTATACACAAGGGAGTCATCTTCCAAGCACAACTTTGGAAAAAAAAAAAAAAAAAAATCTCACAGTCCCATATAACAAATATACCAAGAAAATACTAAAATGTTTAAACATTCTTCATTAAGCAAAAAAATTTAAACTTAAAACATTATGAAACATTTTGTGCATATTGTGTTCATGACGCTTGAAAAACAAAAAGTATAAGTCCTATGAAAAAAAAAAAAAAGGAATCGACAATGACAAAGATAGAGAAGTGATCAATCTATTTCAGTTTTTCGATTAGTACTAAATGAATTTTGAAGAAAAATTCAATAATTGCATGTATTCCTATAGTGGGAATTTAAAAAGGGACTGGAGAGTGGAGAGCATATATATTCCTAAAAAATTTCATGTATAGTATAGTTTTGCTGCAGGATCCCAATCAGATATGTTTAATATTAGTTGGTGAATTCTTTCCTAAATTATTTGTCGGTGAAACTAAAAACATTAATCCGCCACGAGATATACATAGTGGAGACCCTTTTCTAGATTTTTAACTCAAAAAAAAAAAAAAAAAACACCTGGAATTCGAGGGGGGTCACGTGACCTTTAGTCTGATACATTTTAATTTCCTGTCCAAACATCAGTGCGAATAAATAAATAAATAAAAATTCTATACTTGATAAGAAAGGGACCAAAACAGTACACCCAGCTGAAGGCAAGAATACACAGAAAAACCTTACTCCAACCCAAACAAGGAAAGAAACCTTTCAACCATCAGAACAAGGAAAGAACCCAGGAGGCAAAATCCACATGATTCTCTTCTCTTTTTCATTTACCCTTCCTCATCTACACACAACCATTCATAATGCTCTCAAGCCATGGTGTGTCTAGGAATTATTTTCGGCTGCAGAAATTCTTCCCCGGTGCCCTACATCTTATCGGCCTTGGCAGTAGTAGGCATTATTATCGGATTGCGCATAATTTGTTATACCATTTACAGATTGATGAAGAGGCAAGACCATCACGGCGAACCAAGTTCTGATTATGGGCTTGAGATGCAGCCTCGGGTGCGACAGTGTCGCGCGTCATTGGCAGAAAGCAAGGTTGTGATATTAGCAGGAGAGAGTCAAGATTCTTTTGTAGCTCAACCAGTTCCTTTTCAGGCTAACTGCTGACTGATAACAGGATACCTAGTGCAGATTGTTACAATTTCTTTCATTAGGTTTGTTGGAAGTGCACATGACACCAAAAACTACTCATTTTTATATGTAAACAGATCTCCTATGCAAACAACAATAGCAAATATGTCTAACATGGCATGAATAGATTTGGAATATTGGCACTTTTCTTTCTTGAGTAGTACTTGGCTTTCTTCACGTTTGTTTTAATTTCTATGTAGGTTGAACAATTTCTAACAACAAACTTTAAAATTGCCCAAGTATATTCACGGATCCAGGGGTGTTGTAGGGAGCACCTGTAGTGCGGCATCCGAGCCGTTGATCTCGAAAAATCAACGGCTCGAATTTCATCTAGCATTGGAGGGCTAGGATCAGCAAAATAATGAGATGAAATCAGGACCGTTGAAAACACATCCAACTATTTACATGTCGCATTACAGGACCGCCCTACAGCACTCTCGTTTCTTATATTCACCAGAATGTAATACAATAACATCAATTTCAAGAGGAAGTCTCGTTGATACTTGAAGGTCATCTGACAATCAAATATTCAAGAAAGCCTTTGGTTTGAGATTCGACTTCCACCCGCATGCTATCAGGTCTCGTGTATAAGACCGTTCCTACAAGTGAATGGTAAAATTGATCCCAAATTAATCGGTTTATTGAGTCGGACACCGAGTCATTGAGCTTAGAGTTACAACAATTTCAACTAGAGAAGTCAATTGAGGTGAAACAAAGGACAACTTGTATGTACATGCTCTGAACTACATTAGACATGTAAACAGCCCATGACACTACACTGTACACTTACATCTCAAAACCTTAGCCAACCCTTCAATCTAGATCAAAATACTCACAACTCTTCTGAACCAAAACCCGACCCGCATTGTTCGCCACACGCCACACCTTTAGTACCCCATCGAGACTCCCCGTACAAACGGTACACTCATCCTCCGCCTCCTCCCCCACCCGCCCAGGAAACACCGTGACACACCTAATAGGCCCTCTATGCCCCTGAAGCACTGCCACACAACTATGCTGCCCGTCTTGCTCCCTAAACCAAACCCGACCCGTTGAATCCGCCGACCCACTCACGACAAAACTCCCCAAACTGGCCAAACACATCACCGCGTGGGTGTGCCCTTGGAGCGACCCGCCGTACTGCAGCTGACCCGAGAAGAAACCCTTGAGCCAGTAATGGATGTACCTGTTGGAACATGTTAATGAAAATAAAATAAAATACTTATTGCCGTATTGTTACACCATCATCATTTACCGTTGCAACATTATACGAGAAATTAATGTGGTTCATCAGGACACTCGCCATTAAAAAAAAAATCTTGGAAGGAATTTGGGTTGAATCTCGAGACTAGTATATTCAGGTTGAACCTTCGTTGGGAAATGAATAGTGCTATTAGCACAACTTTCATTCTCGCAGGCTAGCTAGACCTTAAGAAAATGAATTTTTGGCCAAAAAAAAAATTAACTAATTATGGTAAATGCAAAGAAAAAAATGCATTCTTATTTAATAAAAATTCAAACTATTTTTCATAAATTAAAAAACTCTTTCATGTGTAGTACTTAAGGGCAAAAAGTTTGAATTTTCTTCAATGAAAATGTATTGGCTCTGTTTGTTTCATAGTTTAGTTTAATTTTAGTTTTGTTTTGTAATTATTACCTTATTTTTCTTTTCAATTATACTCATATATTCAACTATTACTCTCATTTTTCTCTCGATCTCTCTCCACTCATTACTCATCCCTCCAATTATTGCCCCTATTTTCTCTCTACTTATTATCTCTATCTCCAAAACTAAACTAAACTAATTATATATTTAATTTTTCATTTGCTAAAATCTAATATTTAATAAAATCAAGTGTTGATTTTAACAAATGAGGAGAAGATTTATCAACACTTGATTTAAGCAAACGAGGACTTGATTTTAGCAAACCTTCTCCTTGTTTGCTATAAAATCAACACTTGATTTTATCAAATGTTAAATTTTAGCAAATGAAAAACTAAAAACGAACAAGGTCATTATTATTTTCAAGTTTTCATTTTGCAGACGAGAAACTAGACTGATAACTTTTTAACAAAATTTCCAATAGTAATACAGTACCCGTCAGTGCACCCGCCATAGAGGACCCCACCGTCTGATGTGAGGGTTAGGGTTTTGACGGGGGATGATTTGGCGGTAAGGGTGATGGTTAGGGAGTGGGGCCGGTCGCCGCTGCAGAAGTTGCGCCGCCATACGCGCACGGTGGCGTCATCGGAGGCAGTGTAGAGGACTCTGTCGTCTGATAGGACAATGGCGTTGATTGGGTGGGAGTGGGCTTGGATGGTCTCGATGCATTTGTGATCGGAGATTCGCCATACTTTGACTGTTTTGTCGAGGGATGCGGAGTAGAGGATATCATCCGATGCGTTTATTGCTACTGAGGATATGGGCCCCATATGCTTCCTCTGAGATTTGCCAAATACAGTAGTATATGTTAGGTGCAATCTCAAATGATTAAATTTAGGCCTAAGCGGGGGGCCTGTAGTGATTAAAATCCGGGTTTGTGTTTTAGATTGTGTGGATCTTAATCACTAATCTCGACTGTTGAAAGTGTTTTGAATAATCTGGATCTTAATCACTAAATCTCAGTCATTCAAAGTGTTTTGGATGATCCGGATCTTAAATAAATTGTTCGAACAGTTTATTTAAGATTCGGACCGTAAAAAACAAGAATGGATGCCGAGATTCTCACTACATGTCTGTAGTAAGCAACTCACTACAGGCTCCCCGGTTCCTTGACGGACGCAACATAACTAATCTTATGATGCATAATTTAATCCATAATCTCGTTGAACCCACACCACCCACACCATCTGGTGTATCCAGATGGTGTACCCGTAGTCGAGCTCATATATACCATAGTTACTAAATGAGCTTAAAACTTGAACTCGTCCTTGGCTCGACTACTAAACGAACCGAGTCTTAACGAGCCTAGCCAATTACTCGCGAGCAGCTCAGTTCGTTTGTGTCTGCAGATAAATAATTTTGAATTTTTTTAAAAATTGAATTGACCCCACTTGTAATATTTACCTCCCGATGAGTAGTACAATACATGAAAACTTTCTCTGAAACAATCCAGGAAAGTAAAACCAATGGCCCAGATTCATGTGTTGTGAATCCGGGCCATTGGTTTTACTTTCATAGACCGTTTTAGGGAAAGTTTTCAGGTGTAACATTTTCCTTTACCTCCCCTGTCATACTTGTCAAGAACCAAGACTACGTGCTCAACAAACCAACATAAATTGATGAATGCAAATTAAAGCCATATGAGGACAATGAATTTACCATTTTATCCTTGCCGGCGATATAATTCCGAACATAGCTCCCGGCCGTCGGAATAGTCCCCACCCTTACATGCCTCGTAACACCTTCCCAACACCGTCTCCAAACCCGTATCTTACAATCCGCATAAGCCACATAAACCTTGTCATTCGACACCTCAATCGCCACCACCACGGCAGCCTTGGTCTTGAGCTGGCCGCACTCGGTGAACTCGGGCAGTTTCCACACCCGAACCACGTTGGACTCGGACCCCGTGTACACGAGCCCATCGGAGGCCGCGACGGACAGGATCTGCCCGTCTTTCTTTAGGACGGAGGAGATGCACCGGGTGGCGGCTTGTGGGCCACCGCCGTCGTGGTCGTCGAGGTGTTTGGAGGAGGGGAACTTGCGGGCGGGGGTGGAGGGTTGGGAGGCGAGGCGAGGTGGTGGGGAACGGAAGTGGGAGAAAGAGGGAACTTTGGTGGAAATGCTGCGGCGGAATGGGTTGGTTTTCAGTTGGGGTACACTCAGGGTGAACGATGGACTTCGTGAGGAATTGGCGGTGTCTAATGTTGCCATTCTCCCTCTCTCCCTCTCTCTGCATCTGTATCTCTCTTCTTATGTGCTCATATGGTGTGTAATGATTAAATGAGCCCTGGTTAGTTCGTTCGGTCAGTAAGTGGGTTTGCTCCCCACATAATTTATCAGAGTTTGTTTTAGGGATGAGGTAGTGAGAATTAGTTTAATTTTTATGCGAATCCTCTTGTCCCGCATGGATGGTTAGCCTTTGACTAAACCGAAGAGAAAATTAATCGATGTGAGCGTAAGCTGATCCGGATATCCCTGACCCAATAAAACAAAATGCTTAAATGCATGGGTAGGTATTTTGGTGGATCATTAAGATTTTACAGACTAGTGCATTGGACGTTGGAGGACATAACTTAAAAAGGATCACCAAATTTGGTTCCAAAATTCTAAAGTTAGGTATGCATTATACTTATAGAATATACGTTCATTTAGTTTCCTTTATGAGGAGGTGGGTGAGAGTCAGAGAGAGTGTTAATCATCTCTTTAAATGTCAGTTGATTTATTAGCCATTGGATAGTAAGGGGATAGAGTTGTTGTGAGGAATGAATTCGGGCACTTTTGTTTTGTGCCAGCTCTTTCTATACATTGCCACTGCCTAGAATGGAGGAGGGTTTTCTGAAGGGTGGCCCTGTAGGGCTACTCCGTGTCAGGGTTGTCCAGCGGATCCGCCAATCCGAGCCAATCCGAACCATCCGTTGATCCATCCGTGAATGTTCGGTTCGGTTTCGGATCGAGAATTTCTTATCTGTCGGTTCCGGATCCGGATCGAATCGGATCGGATCCGCTCAATCCGCTCAATAATCCTTCTTTAATCTGTCAAATCCGCCTGATTCGATCCAATCCGTAACCGATCCGTGAATGTTCGGTTCAGTTCCGGATCTTAAAAACCATAATCCGCTCTGAGCGGATCCGATCCGTGGACACCCCTACTCCGTGTTATTGATTTTGACAATCTACGGCTTGAAATTTATCTCAACATTTGTAGATCCAAGATGTCTATTGCCAAGTAGGGATGGCAATCTCGGCCGACCCGCCCTTATCCAACCCGTCCCCTACCCATTCGGGGAGGGGATTCGGGGATTTTTTCGGGGATTGAGTAGGGGATGGAGATTATTTTTAAAAAAATTCGGGGATCGGGTAGGGGATAGTATTGTCAGTCCCCTACCCGATCCCCGCCCCTCCCCATTCCTCGCCCCTCCCCGCATCCCCGTTTATATATATATAACGTTGGCATTCCAAAAATTTTGGGTTTTAAAACCTAAATAAGAATTGCTAGAATTTTTGTTTACTTTTTATTTTATTTTATCGGAATTATGATTACTTAATGAGTTTATAGAGCAAACATTAGGACTATTTTTTTTACGTATATAATGAAAATATTAGTTATTTGCACCGAACAAACACTTACAGCATGACTAACTCTAAAAAGACAAACCTGCTACTTGCTTCTAATGTTCAGTAGTAATAGTTTAAGACTGTTGTTGACCTTTTATTGGTCTGACCATTCTTCCATTGTTGATTTCTGTTGGAAACTATGCAGAAAAGTGGCACTTTAATAGATCATTTTATTAGATCGGTTTACTACTTGTGAATGACACTGTAAAGAACAACCATTTTTGGATCCCCGTTCCCCGCATCGGGGCGGGAATGGAGGTTAAAATAAAATTCCTGGTGGAAATCGAGGAGGGGATGGGGATTGATATAGGTTCGGGGATCGGGGATGGAGGTAGTGGTATCCACCCCCTACCCTCCCCATTGCCATCCCTATTGCCAAGATGTAATTGAATTAATGGCCCAAGAACTGTCCTACAGGGCCCCGGGTCCGTCTAGGAGTGGTCTTAGAGGGCGAGGTGAGGAAAACTAGAATCCGACTATGTGTACGCATGATTGCGTACAAATCATGTACGTACACCACGCGGGGGCCCCACTGTGGGCTCCAAAAAAAATTCAAAAAAATATCATAAATTTTAAAATATTATTTTAGGGGGCCCCGTAAAAAATCAGCTCAATTGGATATCGGCAAGTATGTTTTCTAGATTCGCAGGGACGAAACAACAGATTCGTCCCTGCGAATCTAGAAAACATACTTGCCGATATCCAATTGAGATGATTTTTTACGGGGCCCCCTAAAATAATATTTTAAAATTTATGATTATTTTTTGAATTTTTTTTGGGGCCCACAGTAGGGCCCCCGCGTGGTATACGTACATGATTTGTACGAAATCATGCGTACACACAGTTTTTTCGGGAAAACTATTATCACCTATATATGTACAAGTGATTGCTGAAGACATTAGGAAAGAAGCTTTGGACTTTAGAAAGAAGCTTTGTTCGGAGATTCGGCAATTGGTTGGCTCACTATTTAGCCAGAAATGCTAGATTTATTTCCGATTTTGATTTCAGAATGCCTGAATGGAAGTGGCTCCAAATTTTATTGAACAATGATAGGTACACACCCTCTCAACCACTCCCCACCACACCCTCTCTCACATGTGTGGTAGGGCTCACTGGGACCCACCGGGTGAGCCCCACCACACATGTGAGAGAGGGTGTGGTAGGGAGTGAAGAGGGTGTGTACCTATCATTTTTGAATTTCATTATGTCCTTCTGTCTAGCTGCTGCCCCTTCATGGATAACATCATCGGCTTTCTATTATTAAAAATAATAATAATAATAAAAAATAAAAAACATAACGGCGTAAGTCCTTAAAAAACGAGTAGTATTTCAAAAAAAACCCCAAACTTTGCTCTCAATATAAAAAATACTCCCAAACTTTAAATTTTTTCAATCGTGCTCCCAAACATTCATTCCATAATCAAAATTGCTCTCACCGTCTGCATCTGTGAACTCACTAACGGAAAATGCTGAGGTGGAGGTTAACGGACCCAAAAACCCGTTAAATGGCCCAAAACGTTTTGGGCCTTTTTTTTTTTATTTATTTGAAAATCTCCTTCTTCCTCCCATCGTCGGCCCCTCTCTCTCTCTCTCCACCTCTCTCCTCTCTCTCTCTCTCTCTCTCTCTCTCTCTCCCACGATTTCATCATAACCCACACCGGGCTACACCATTTTTGGTCCAAAAAAATTCAGATCTACAAACTCCAAGATCGATTTTCTCTCTACCCACTCGGTTTTGGCTTGATTTCAGTCCGTTGGTGAGCTCCCATGGTCGATTTGTGCGAGATAGGGCCACCCACGGCCATATCGAGCGGCAATGATGGCAAAAAAGGGGCGGAGGAGTCTACACCGCCCCTCAAAACGACGGTGGGAGCAGCAGCGGTCGACCCAAACACCCAAGCCGGAGTGGTGGTGTCCGTGAAGACTCCGTGGTGCCTGGGAAAGCCACAGTTTTGGCCAAGGGGGCTAGATCTGGAACTGTTACTAGCGAAAAAGGTAAGAAACATGGTCAAGGGTTGATGGGTGTCGGCGGTGGTGGTGCTAGAGCTACGGTGGGTGATGTCTCGAATGATTTTGGTGCTGATGGTGGTGGTTCAGGTGGTTGTGGGAGGAGGAAGAAGGAGATTTTTTTTAAAAAAAAGGCCCAAAACGACGTCGTTTTGGGCCACTTAACGGTTTTTTGGGTCCGTTAACCTCCACCTCAGCATTTTCCGTTAGTGAGTTCACGGATGCAGATGGTGGGAGCAATTTTGATTACGGAATGAATGTTTGGGAGTACAATTGAAAAAATTTAAAGTTTGAGAGTATTTTTTATATTGAGGGCAAAGTTTGGGGGTTTTTTTGAAATTTTCCCTTTCTTTTATCATAGAACTCTTGTAGCATATTCTCCCCCATATGCTAGACATTGTGATGATCAACATGTGTGAAGCCTTATTCGTTTTGGTTTTCAAGAACCGGTTTTCTCAATTATTATTCAATTATTATCCCTATTTTTAAATATTATTTTTATTTTTCTCTCTATCTCTCTCTAATCATTAATACCTATTTTTTTAATTATTATCCCTATTTCTCCCTTTAATCATTACAAAAACCAAAACTCAAACCAAACACAACCTAATAGTCTTCGTACGGTATAATCAAGTAAAATTAGAGGTTCCAGGGATGTGAAGTCTTATTTTATCCCAAGATTAATTAATTTCGGACTACGGAGCACAAGATATAAATTGAGCACGGTAGTATGAGGTAATGCCGTAATGGAATTATTAATTTTGAATGTCTAAAATCTACTAATGTTTTATTAATTAATTTATGGTATTAACCAGATTAAATTTTGTTTGTTTGTTTAGTTTATATAATCACGGACGAGCTACTTGTTGGAAATACTTGTTAGTATTAGTAGAAATCACTAAAAGTAGTGCCTTTTGTAGAAAGAAAGTGTTAAGTGATGCTCAGATGTAAAAATGTCTTAATATGGTTCTTTTCTGTTATCTAGCAATTAAAGTAGTGCCTTCTGTTAGCTTTTCCGTTAGTGGTTAACCGACTTATGTCACTAGGTATAAAAGGGGAAAGCACTCAGTTGTATCATCAAGCAAAAAGAAATGAGAAAAGATCGAGAATAGTTTACTTCAATGTTTTCTCTGTTATCTTCAATTCTGTGTTTCTTGATTACGATTGGTTTGAGAAATTCTTCGGTTAGAATTTCTGTAAACTTATATAATTGGAGATAATGACACAACAAACAAATAATATACGCTACTATAAATATGAAATAAAGAGAGATTAGAAAAACTTATATTGATCGAGACATACTTAAAGCGCTCTCCTAAGAGAAGATATGTCCCCGCTTGCACCGAGTTGTATGACATTCCACTCCCAAGATTCAACGATCATCCATGGAAGCTTTGTGTGCAGCTAAAGGTTTCCACACTAATCTAGAATCACCCGTATGCTCAAAACATTCAAGTATATATGAAAATATGTAAAATAAACATAGTTCAAAGATCACTGCCTATACATGTTGAACATGTGCTAACCTTCTATATCTTTAATCTTTTACGACTCTCATATATAGAGCTATACGGTCAAATCCACAAATCAATAGCGTTAAATATATCGGGTAGAGAGTTACAACATGGTAGTCAAGACTTAAGAATATTATAACAGTACTCCATTATGAGGTTTGTGTAACCTCCAAACTTTTAAGGGATAAAATAAATCACTTTAAATAAGTTAAAATTAAAAGATTTCTCCAACACTACTTGCTCAATCTTCTTTCATATCTAAGACTTCTGTAGAAAATCGCGTCTTATCATCCTACACAAGAGCATATCTTCAAAAAGGTCCGTCTCATTATTTTCGCCACAATTTTTTTCAGTTTATTTACCTTTTTGGTCCCCAAAGTATTATCTGCGTCTCATTTTGGTCCCCAAAGTTCCAATTGGAAAATTTTAGTCCCCAATATTCTTAATTTGTACCAATCAAGTCCCCACGTCACTCTTCATTAACTTCTTCCGTCAAAACGAGGGGCACGCTCGTCATTTCGCGTCACCTAACACCATCCCTCTAACCCACTTTCCCAATTTATGAAGTCTCTCTCTAACCTCTAAAACCCTTCTATCGTCTGTAACTAGGGATGGGCATGGGGAGGGTAGGGGGTGGATACCACTACCACCATCCCCGATTCTCGAACCTATATCAATCATCATCCCCTCCCCGATCCCCATGCCCATCCCTAGGTAATATGAGTTAATGCCGTAATGGAATTATTAATTTTGAATGTCTAAGTCTACTAGACCATGTTCGGTTGGGTTCTCAAAAACCAGGTTTCACATTTTCCCGTGGCCCCCCATTTTCTGTAACACCCTGGATTATCCCAAATATTTTATGCGTTTTCACATGATGTTAGCGGACTCATTTGTATGCTCGAATTTTGTGTAGTTTGGAGTAATTATGTGTGACTTGGGGTAATTATGAGATTTGGGCCTAAAGTTAATAGCTATGTAAGTTGGAGGGGTCAAAGTGTGATTTGGTTACTACTTGTGGAAAATTTTGACAAAAGGGGACACCTCACCCCTTAAGGGATGAGATTGGAAGACTTTGGAAGACCAAGACTTTCATTTTTCTGCCTCAACCACCGAAGAGAGAGAGAGAGAGAAAGAAGAAGAAGCTTGAGAATTCTGAGTTAAGGTACGAATTTTATTCTATAGTATTTCAACTACAAAAATTATGATATTTTAACTGTAGTTGTATTTATGTGTTATATAGATTGTGTAAAAGTTTCAGAATTTTTCGTGAAGTGTAGAATTTATTAAAAATGTTTTACCGGGCTGCTGTCTGTGGAAATCGATTGCTGGCAGCTCTGCCATGCTTCACGAAAACAGTCATAACTTCTAGCGTGGATATCCGATTTGTACACCGTCTTCTGATTATGAAACTAGACTCGTATACCTTCGAAGTGATGTATGGGTTGTGCCTTAATTTCTTCCAGAGAAATAGCAGTTTTTAATTTGAAGTTGGAGAAAAATCTGATTTGGGGAAATTGCAGCAAGTTATGGGTCTGTTTGGAGGTTGTTTAAAACTTGTTGCAGAGCTCAGAAAATTCTGAATTTTGGATATGATGATGAAGTATGAGTCTGGAGTTTGTGGTAAAAATTTCGTGGGAATCGGATAAGTAGATTAATTCTGAAAATTCGTAGAGCGCAGCACTGTTGAGTCGTAGGATGCATTTTCCTGCATTTCACTTGCATTTGGGCATGAATTTTGGTGGTGAGTCTTATGAGTGCTGTATAATTGGTATTATAGGTGATGATATCGTAAGAATGGTCGTGATTACGCCTCTGGTGCGTAGAGGTTAAGCCTATGGCGGAGTTGGTCCTGTTGTGTCAGGTGAGAATGTACAGTCTCTATAATAAATAGAAATGTGTGGTGTTTCCAAATGTGTTGTGTGATTATTACTGTTTTGAAAACTCTCTCCTTATGTTTTGTTTGTATATGTTAGAAGTATTGTGTTTGGATGGATTAAATGAATTTAGTGATGGATCAAATGATTTTTGGTGGGTGGAAAGAGAATGTTTTATGCCTCTTGTGCCAATGTTTAGTTTGCAAGGTTGGCAACTTGCATTCGTGGGCTGTGCCATCTGGCTGTGTGCCAGCATTTTAGCCAAAAAGTTGCAAGGTTGGCATCTTGTAGCGTGGGCTGTGCCAATATTTTTAGTTTGCAAGGTTGGCAACTTGCATTCGTGGGTTGTGCCAAATGTGAGCAGTGCAAGCTTAGTTCTTGCTTTCTGTGTCGATTGCACCTACCATTGGTGATAAAGAATGACCCTCGTCACCGCCACTATATGTGAGCCTGTGAGCGAGGTAACGGTACCGTCATAACTCCCGGTCGTGAGGTAGACGACTCGTTGGCACATTGGGTAAATTGATATGATATTATTTTATACTGTGAAAGAAAATGTGAAATATTTTGCAAAAACTTGCAGAGGTGTGTTGATGAAATTGGCCGGTGGGCCGTGTTTTTGAGACGAGCCGGTAGGCTGTGTTTCTTTTTAGATGGGCCGGTGGGCCGTGTTTTGAGATGAGCCGGTGGGCGGTATTTTTGAAATAAATATGGTGGGCTGTGTTTTTGAGATAAAAGTGTGGGTGTGATGTTTAAAACTGTGATCCATCTAAATTGTTTAAGCAAATGTGTTGGTGTGTGTTTATGCTTCAATCCATCTAAATACTTATCATTTCTATTTATTATGTTGCTAAGGTACATTCTCCTGTAACCTTTTGGTTGCAGATTCCCAGTTGAGCTAGACGTCGGTCCACTACAGTGCCAGTCAGGTGTTCCTAGAGGTTGTGTTATGTTATTTTGTCGGTCTGAGGGTATTGTGAATAATCTGTAATTCTCTGTGAGGTTGGTGTGGTTGTACAGTTGTTGAGGAGGTGTGAACACCTGTTTTGTTTATGGCAGTTGAGTTTGGTGTAATAATATCTTTTGTTTGCTTCTGTTACGAGTTGCAGTTGAGCTTCGTATAATAGTTTTTGTGAGTAGCCTAAAAGGCGTACAGATGGTGTCAGGTGTTATGCCTTTTTGTGCAGGCTAGATTGTGCTAGAGTGGAGGTGTGACATTTTCTCTCTCATTTACATTTCTAGAAATACTACTCTAGTGTATGTCTTGTGCGAGATGGGTTTATGGGGCCCACTTCGAAGACAAGTACAAATGATCCAAGCCGTTTATCAATTTTTAAAATAATTTTTTGAGTCACTCCTACAAAATCAGCTCATTCGAAAAAATATGAGTGGTTGATTCATCTTCTAATTATTCATTCACAATTTAGGATCCTGAATTCTGACAGAAGTTTTTGAAAGAAAGATAGACAACTTGATCAAGTACTTAATAGTTATATGATTAACCTGATTTTTTTCTGGATGACTCAAACTCAAAGAATAATTTTAGAACTAATGTTTTATTAATGGTATTTACCAGATTAAATTTTGTTTGTTTGTTTAGCTTATATAATCATGGACGAGCTACTTGCTCAATCTTCTTTCATATCTAAGACTTCTATAGAAATCTCGTCTTTTATCATCCTATAGAAGAGCATATCTTCAAAAAGATCCGTCTCATTCTATTCGTCACAAAATTTTTTCAAAAAAACGTAGCAAATTATTACGCCGGTTTAACGTTGGCTCAAAATATAAAAATTCATCCACAATATTTCAAAATACTCTCAAAAGATTGTACGTTACGCACAACGAGAACTTAAAAAAGTCCAATTTTTATTTGTCATATACTTTGTATATTTCTTAGTCATCATACAATCTTTTGGAAATGCAAGTTATGTTTTTAGACCACATTATTCATACTAATACATGAGATTTTGTGCATATGTAATTAGCTAATAGAGCTAGTAGAGTTTAAAATAAATTTTGAACACCCAGCTACAAATTTCTGAACCCGCCACTGTTTCTCGGAGTGTAAGTTTTCCTTTGATACTAGCTTGGCTAACCATGATAGGTTCACCGTATTGAAAGTATACTCACGTATGAGAAATGATTATACCCCATGGGGTTTCAAATTTTAATGTTTAATTCGTTGACACCCAACCAACAACTATTCAACCAAATTCGCGATACAAGTAGCCAAAAATATCTTATAATTGAAATTTTCACCCTCTATAATAATATATAAAAAGATCTCCAATTTGTCCTTTTTGAAAATAAAAATTGTTCTTTCGAGTTGTAAAAATAAATGGTATCAATATTTTTTCCTTTTAAAAAAAATTAAAATAGCTCATCCAATGGGTAAATAAAAAGCCATTTTGATTCAAAATAAGTAAGAATTCATAATTGCTTTGTTACATTGGAGCATCTTCAATGCATCTCTATATCTCTATTTTACAGATTGGATGTGATTTATTGAGGAGAGATTTTGTAATTTATCTCTTTTTTTCCTTAACTTTTTTGTATTTTATGAGAGAATCTTGAAGAGACTCATCATCCTTTTTAGAGATTTGGTCTCCAAATATAGAGACTCACACTTCCATTTTGGTCTCCAAATCTCTAAAAAGAACGATGGGTCAGTACAAAAAGTTGAGGAAAAGATAGGATAAATTTTAAAAAATTCTCTCAATATATCATGTCCGATCTCTAAAATAGAGATATAGAGGTGCATGAAAGATGCTCTTATTATTAGCAATGGTTAACTAAAAATAAGTCATTTTTGGCCCGTTCCATCACATGTTGGACAGACAATTGTCGATTGGGATTTCAGTGAAAACACATAAAAATCACGGAGGCTGCTTGTTATTTCTTCTTATGAGGAAGTATACGTCAGAGTTCAGACAAACCTCAGGGGGACGGTCTCAGTTAGATAACCCCTATCTTCTTGGTCAGGCATGAAAACATAAAAAATTCTTGAGAAAAACAGTTTTCTTGGGGAAATGTTGACCCTTTTTTCGGTTCCTATTAAACAACAATATTATGGATACAATAACTACTGGACACAACACTCATATGAGGTGGGATTTACGGGCGGGTTCCACTTGCATGTGAGTATTGTATGGGTTCTACTTGCATGTGAGTATTGTATCGTGTTCAGATGTTTTATCTGTAGCATTTTGGTTAATTAAAATTAAAAAAAAATTAATGTTTCCAACCAGGTAACCTCGGCAAAATAGTCTTACATTGGGACATAGAGGTGATTCGGCAAAAAAGAAAAAAAAATGATTTTTTGGTTGTCTTTATTCAAAAAAAAATTGCGTTTGTTAATTTTGCGTCAAATTTTCGTGGTTTATGGATTCGTCTCGACAAGACGAATCCAAAAAATATAAAATTATAGTCGAAACTATTTTTTTTTAATAAAGCCAAAATTAAACTAATAAACTGGTTTATTTTCGGCTTTATTCAAAAAAATATTAGTTTGGACCATAATTTTATACTTTTTGGATTCGTCTCATCGAGACGAATCCATAAACCACAAAAACTTGATGCAAAAGTAACAAATGCAAAAAAAAATTTGAATAAAGACAAAACGAAAAAACCAAAAAATCAGTTTTGCGCTATTTTGCCAAAGCAAGGGTTTTGCTCCCACCTAAGCTCTGATGTTCGATTTCCCTTGCGCGAGCAAACTCTTGGGGCCACAGGTAGTTATACCCGATCGTTACCTTCAGAGCCCCGGAATTAATCAAGGTGTCCGCAAATTGATCCGGACATCCGGTTATAATAAAAAATAAATAAATAAATGTTTCAGGCCTACCGCGTTCCAAATTCCAAGCCCAAAACAACCAAGTGGAGTGTATTGACAACAGAACCCAGTGAACTGTAAACACACACGCCATCTGTTTAGTAACCCACACAGAGAGGGAAATGACCGGAAAGGTGCTGGAGAGAGTGCACTCTGTCCGCAGGCCGGCGCAGTTTTCCGGCGACGGCGTAGAAGACGACAACGACGACGAATCGAAGACGAGGAAGCACATATCTTTGGTAATGAGAGCCACCAATTACTTGACCCGATTGACAACCGGTTGTAACCTCTGGCCGTACTTCCTCGTCCCTTCCTTTCTACTCCTCGTATTGTTCTCCTCTCTCCTCATTGCTTCGCGTAGTTCCGTTTGTGTTGTCTCCTCCGCGTACGATCCTGTCTCTCGCATGCGCTTTTTTGGCTATCAGGACCCCGATTCTGATTTCGGATCTCTCGGCGTGCCCTGGTGTAAGCTCTCTATTCTCTTCGCGTTTTGTTGATTTTGTTTTGGTAGGGTTTAGTTAGATCTGGATGATTTACTGCTGAAATGGTTTTTCGATGGAGTCTTAGCTTTCCCTAGTTAATTGAAGTGTGAATTTTCACTTTCAATGTATGTGATGATTTTTGCACTTTAATGTGTATTTCACAATTCACAACACTTTGAAGGTGCCTGTTTTTGGTGATTGCTGTTTTGACGCTACTGCCGTTGTGTTTTTTAGCTCACTTGAGTAGTATTTTGTTAATTGTTGCGCAACGAACCAAACATAGACACACAAACTAGTTCAAATAATAATTGGTCACAAGATATGAAAGCATAACACACAAGTATACACGGTTTGCTCCATTGAACATGTACACGGTTGGCAAGGTTGCACATGTCCCTGGCTCACAGTACTTTGCCTTGTAAGCTGTTGCATTGAATTAAGAAGAAAGGTACACCATTGGGTACGAGGTTAGGCAGCAATACATATGCTAGGATACGTGTACACGTGATGATAGGCGTCTAGTAATAAACAGGCTCCACAAACCCAATATATTTGCCCCTGACTGCTGCTGTTGTTGAATCAAATTATCCTACTGTTCATCAATCTCCATAGTTGGGAGTGGGAAAGTAATGGGAAATGTTAAGCTACATATTAAAGGTTGTGTACTGTGAAAGGTCGTAATCCACGAGTCCAAGTTAATCTTGGTAACTTATCCAATTCAATTATCACTTAGCAGATGTGTTTCTTAACACTCCCTGGGCGTGCATCACCACTCACATGTATTGAGGTCAACCAGATGGTCCAGATCCAATCCACAAAGATCACAATTAAATGAGGTTCACTTTGTGCCCAAACAATGTAGATTGAAAACGAGTGTCTTTCATAAACCTTTCAAAAGCTTAGCTCTAACACTATGTTAATATATCCAATTCAAAATCAATTGTACGTGCATGTTATTCATGTCTCGCTCATGGATAGAGTATAATTGGGATATTTAGGTATGACCTCAACTCTGTTCTATTTTTAAGTGCTAATTTGCTTACGATGTTCTTTAGATATGGATCCTTATTTTCTCTGCTATGGGACGTTACATGAGTCTTGTTGTGTTCGCTCAAAACATATGTGCTGCCCCTGCCCCTTTCCTTCATTTCTCAAATTAGAAAAGATAATAAGAGTCACCAGTTGGGAGTACAACATTTTATAAGAACATTTAAGTAACACTGACGTATTGCGTTACATATGAACCAATGATTCTTTTGAATACCTGCTGGAATCTCATATGTAAACCTTGTTGTACACCCAAACTATGGCTCTTGATTATCATTCAGTTTATAAGTGTGGTTTTTACCTGTTTATCTGATTTGATTTTGTTAATTTTTGTTATTTGTCCATCTTCTTCTTCTTTAATGAATTTGCTGGTTGTTTCATTGCCAGACATTGGATTTGTAGTTCTAAGAGTTTGTGATTTAGTAACTCTCATGCTTTAATCTGGTAGTTGATTCATCACTCTGAACTTTTATTTTGAGCATTACGTCATGAATGTCTTACAGTTTGTGCACATTTAATTGGTATCCCTGGCAAAAAGGCAGATCGAAACATGGGAAAACTGTTGAATGGACGTCCAAAGATTTGCTTAAGGGCCTGGAAGAGTTTGTACCGATATATGAAACACGGCCCATAAAAAATAACATGTATGGGATGGGTTTTGACCATAGCTTTGGGCTTTGGTTCATTACCCGGTGGCTAAAGCCTGATTTGATGATTGAGAGTGGTGCTTTCAAGGGACATTCAACATGGGTTTTGCGGCAAGCAATGCCAGACAAGCCCATTGTGTCACTGTCACCTCGCCATCCTGAGAAGTATCTTAAAAAGGGACCTGCTTATGTAGATGGAAACTGCACATACTTGGCTGGAAAGGAATTCGTGGATTTTGGGAGTCTTAAATGGGGAAGTGTGATGAAGAAACATGGAATTACTGATCTCAGTCGGGTTCTTGTCTTCTTTGATGATCATCAGAATGAATTAAAACGGTAATCATATTTCATGCATTAATCAGAATCATCTCTCCATATGCTACTTCCTTTACAGTTGGTAAACTTACTATTGTAGTGGGTATTCAAAAAAATTTACCTGTTGCCTTGCAACATGCTACTAACGCTGATAAGTAACGTCGCATTTTCTGTAGGCTCAAGCAGGCACTGAAAGCTGGCTTCAGGCATCTTGTTTTTGAGGACAACTATGATACTGGAACTGGAGACCACTATTCATTCAGACAGATATGTGATCAATTCTACATAAGAGGTGCATATTGACTATTTTCCCTTTCTTAGTAAATACATGAAGCTTGGATGTGTTTATAGAGTATGTGCATCACTTGACAATTGAAAAAAAAAAAAAAAGATTTGATAATTGAAATGAATATATTGCCTTATCTAGATAAGAGTTTTTAATGTTGAGTTTCTGGGAAAGTCCATGATTTTATTTTGTTAGCTCCAAGAAGATATGATCCCAACGTACGAAACAAGATTCTTCCAGTGACACAATAGTTTGGGGACTTTCCGAGAGTTGGTTTTTTAAGTCCATTTACTTATAGTAGATCAGATAATAGAATGGACTTAATACTGAGAGAATTTATATGGAGAATTTGATGTTGATGTTCCTGGTGATCTTTGAATTCAGATCTGAATGATTATGAATCTAGCATGATGAGATATGTCCTTGTTACGAAGTTACACTAGATTAGCTGGGTTTGTAAAATTTTGATGGCAACTCCGTAAGGAATTTTTGCTGCAGATATTGTTCAGTTATTTTATTTTGTGAGCTTGTGTTAATATTCTGTTGCTCCAGGTGGTGGCCATAGTTGCTTTAAAGATAGCGATGAAGCTAGGATAAGATCAAGAAGGAAGAAGTTCTGGGAAAAAGCTGTTGATATAAAAGAGTTATGCGGGCCTGGTGAAGCATGGTGGGGTGTTAGGGGGCATATGCGAGATGACTTTAACCACAGTAACAAGGCAATCACCTATGCAGAACACTTTCAGAACAGCAGGTTTGTGGAGTCAGTCCTAGATGTTTACTGGGAGCTCCCACCTGTAGCTGGCCCTTCACTTACTCATCAGAATAGATACGATCCTGCCCGTGCACCCACTCCCATTGTTGAGGATGGCAGGTTTGGCTTGTTCCAGAGGCTTGGCTTGGCCAGACTTGACAATTCTGTGTTCAATGGATACACTCAAATGGTATATCTTCAAATATCCGCACAAAAATCTTGAGGCCATCGAAAGTAGGGGTGAAATCTTGGAATCTGTTAATATGATGCAATCCTCACATAGGTTTTTTTTTTTTGGTTTTGCGATGTTTACTAGGTTTTTCCTCTAAAGGGTTCACATTCGAGAATTATTTCAGACATCTATGATGATCAGTTGGCTGTAGCGCAGTTTATTGTTTGTTGCCGCAAATTTTCACTTGTTGAGAATCGTTTGTTTCTTTTGTACTTGTTATCCTTCTCTGGAAAACGAAGACAAAATTGCTGATGGTGTCTCGAGACTTCGGATACTAATTTTTTGATGAGCATATGCACAGATATGTCTTGAATTGGATTCGGTGCGCTGTGTGTTATTGACCCGTATAGCTGCAGTGCGTTAGATTTTGCTGTTAGAGATCTTTTTTTCCCATATACCAATTTGATGCGTCGGATAACCTAAATTATTTTTTGTTTTGTAATCGTTTCCCTTTGTCAGTAACCATAAGTAGGGCTTTCATTGGACCAGAAATTCTTATTCAGTTAGTTCCTCTGTTGTTTTATGTATGATCGGGTAGCCGTTATAAGTAGCAGGTGCATTCCAAAGTGATTTTTTTTTTTGAGGAAATATAAACATATATTCATAACCATAAACAAATAATTACAAAGGACACAGAGGTCCTGAAAATACAAGAAACAAACAAAAGTACAAAAAAATAAAAATAAATACTCCGGTGCTGGACCCCACCGATTTGTTCGTAGGGGTGGGAGGATAAACCTTGATCTGCATCAAGCTGTAGCACGATGATTGCTTTGCTCTGCTTTGCTTCAAAATGGTTTCAGCCCAACCCGTGCTGCTTATTCATAAAATGTCCAAACCAAGAAGTTGTGAAAGTACTTTACAAAAACTTTTTCTGAGAATCATTCACATGGTGTTTTTATGTAAAATCAGAACTTTTGACAAACATCCACTAAGAAAGAGCACTAACTTCAAGCACCACATCACCTGGAAGAGACAGAACAACATCTGGTACTAGCAAGCACTCCATTTACATAGCATGTGTTTTAAGTACAGAAATGTAGCTTGACAGAAACAAATGAGTAACCAAACATCTGGACTGTCTCCAGTTATATTTCTTCCTGTTTCGACAGTTTTACAATCCTAGTAAATACTACAAGCCTTAAAACAACAAAGCATATCGGAAAACTGGAACAGACTGCCAACCTATATAAAACCCCCATCGGTGTTCCAGTCTCGATCCTACTGGTATTCAGGTACGGTTCTTGCACTTCTCCATGGCCCTTGGAGCTGCAAGCATTGTATTCAATGAGTTAATCCAAGCCCATAGTATATAGATACATTTTACGAGTTAATATCAACCACAAGCTCAATAATTTTAGGAATTGAACAGGGGGTATAGGATCAACGGAGAAATTTTAGCTCGTATTGGCATTTTGGGCAGTTTATAAAGTAAAAGAGACAAATACCTAGCCCAATCGCCTCTGAGCCTTTCATGATCCTCAACCGCTTACAGGAATTGGTGAACATTCTGTCGAAAAAAGCAAGAACAAGCTTAGCTGCACGGGTATTTGCAGATATCAACAACTGATAGCAAGTGAGCATATCAAGTTCAAGATCAACATGGCCACTGCTTCTGAGAAAAAAAAAACAGTTATTCCCGTTCCAAATTTCATGTTGTACCATTCAATTCATGATTTCTCATATTTACACTCAGAATTGACCGTTGCAACTATTACATCTTCGAAAGTATAAATCTACTCCAACATGTTTGTTCATGCATGGTGTATCCAACACTCGGTAACATCACACTGCAATAGAAACTGAAGCTGAACTATCCAAAAAAATTCTATTCTGATTTACAAACAATAAATTTTCAAAGTTGAACAGAGAATTTTGAATATGGGTTAATGGATATGAGAACTTACTCCCATGGAACATCACCAACAAGCATCCAATCACCATCTTTGTCTTCATATGTAAGCACATACTCAGAGCCATGGATAAGATCCATTATGTGACTCTCACTAAGACCATCTCGTGCTGGAAGTCCCGGGGAACTGCACTGCCCTGAAACACAGTCAAACGTAAACGAAAATCAACACCGGGACAACGTATCAAAATTTAAGAGCGTGTTAACTGCAGTAATTTCCATACGTAACTGTCTTAGTGCATAGACTATAGCAAAATAATCAACTTGGATAATGATTATATTCTGTCATCCATTTTCATAGCTTGGATACGAGGAGAATAAAGATGATGCCACAGACCTAAGAGAAATTTTAAAAATCTCCCCCCATCCCACAATGTTTGGGGTTTCTTTTGGAATCCAACTTTTTTAAAAACATTATCATTACAAGTTAAAAATAATTTAATTCCCCAAAATACCCTTGATTTGTCAACTAGCGTATGAAGCTAAAAGATTGTTCCCTAATTTGGAGACAAAAATTATCCAAGTTTTTTGTCCATAATTTAAAGTAAAGCTTTCTCCCATTTGTGGCTGTAATGAGGCGGGAATCTTTCCCTTATCAACAAAAGTCAGACTTCCCAATTTGAATGTTCTTTTCTTTTCTTGTCTAAATGTTGATTGTGACTTTGAAAAGAGAGAGGCAAAATTGGAAATAAACACAATTATGCCCATTGAAAAGTTTACATGGAGATAATTTTTGGGACGCCAAAAAATGGCACCATGGGCCAAGAAAATGGGATGGAGGGAGTGTATATCTTTGTGTGTGTGTGTGTGTACGTATATAAAGGAAACAAAACTACGAGGCTTTTACACTTAAATGTCTACGATTTCCTCAACAATATAGAAGAAAGAAACTACTACATCCTGTTTCCAAGAAAGAATACCCAAAATAAGAAGAGAAACAACTCATTAAAGTAAACAAAAGTTGATTACAAATATGTAAACAAGTGTTGTTTTACCTTAAGAGCATGGAATATCAAGTTAATCCTTTCGCAACAAGTTTTATCGACAAGTTTATTTTTCAAACATCAAGAGTTGGACCTTTGTTTGACTAAGTCAACTAATTAACATGAAACCTCATGACACACAACAGAAGAACTGTCTGTAAGGTCTCCGATTGCTAAAGTGTCTGGGAATGAACTTTTTTTCAAGAATACATGTGAAAAAGTTACCTGAATATCACAAAAGAAGGGTTTGCCTTATCCGTAACAAATGATATCCTTTATGTCAAGTTGTTCCACTAACTCAGTTAAAGGGATATCATTTGTGCTTTACATGATCGAAATTGCTTGTTACGATTGTCATCAGATAGAATCAACTAGAAAGCATATCATTCAAAGAAACATCTTATCAGAGAGAGAGAGAGAGAGAGAGAGAGAGTTACCAATTGTGAAGCAGCTGAACATCTTTTCAAGAGCTGATGAAAGTTGGACATAGTTGGAGTAGGTCTTCAGGTCAACCTTCCTTAGGTACGGAGCACCATCCATGCTAACCTTAACATAGAGGCAATCATCAAGATTCTTTGTGGAATTAGTGGCCATGGTATTCTTCCGGAAAGATCGAATTGGTGGCCATCCTACTACCTGTGCCCTAAGAAAAACAAAACTTGGGTTAGATCATTAGAGCAATAGATCTACAACATGACATAGAATTATAGAAACGACCACTAGAAACACAACCATCCCGTTGGGAAGGAAATCTAAGAAGAGGGAAATAGCCAAAGCTAGAAACTCACAGTGAAACAAATCGCGTACATCAAGCAACTAATCTTCTATTGGTTCTGCGTATCAATTCACAAAATGATTTCATTTGGAAGGATTTATGTAGACGACCACAACTGATTGTTGGGACACCAGATTTGTTTGTTTTGGTTTGGTTTTGGGACAAAATATTACAAGCAAATTTACGGTATGTTCGTCTTCGTGAATATTTAAGCGAGTACACGTGACTGCAAATTCAAGGTACCTCACACTGGTAGGATACCTCTAGGTAAACTAAAGGCAACACCCAAGAATAGGAACATGGTATGAGCGGTATGGCAGGCAGCCAAAGCATAGTTATTTGTATCAGGGTAAATCGTAAACCAATCTGCAGAGCTTGGTTCAGCTAATGAAGGGGTAAGGTTTGTCTAAAATTGTGCAAGGTTTAAATTTTTTTCCAAGAAAAAGTAAAGGAGAAGACAAAACTACAATAACTGACAGGAAACTGCATTTGAATTTGAATTTGGCTGCAAAAAGGAGAAAAATTCAAGAAATAAAGCTTCAAGTTTTGTGTTATTCTTATGTTAGCTTCCATATTATGAGAGGCACTGATAACAAAATAACCACGATAAGTTGAGAATATTTTGCCAAGAACATACAAACCGAAATAACTGAAAGGAAACCATTTACAAATTTCGCTTCGATTCCTGAGAAAAAAGGCAGTGTCTTATTCTTGTTTTGGCTTAATTTTAATGAGAAATTCAGAGCAACTTATTAGTAAAAAAAATAGGAGTATAAGGCGAATTTGAGGGAAGGATATAATTTACTCCTATAGGATTTCAAAATATTTAGGCTCTGTTTGGTTCTTAGAGAAAGGAAGAGACCTTTGTTTGGTTCTACAAAAAGAGGAAGGAAAATATTTAAATTTTTATTCGACTTTGCTCCCATTTTCTCTTTAATTTTCCCTCTAATTTCCTTCTTAATTATTTTCCCTTCTTTTCTCTTTCTTTCCCTAACTTCCAAACACAGTTTTAAAAACCCAATCTTCTCCAATAATTAGCAACCAGAACAGATGGGGAAGTAGAGAGGCAAACCAAAACCAAACAAAGCAAATCAAATCGAGCCTTAAGTCCCAATCAATTGGGTTTGGCTACACGAGTCCATTTTCTTCATTTAGTGGAAGTAGAGAGGCAGATGTAAAGAAAGAAAGTCAAAACCCGATATGGAAAGCAAGAGAAGTGGAAGAGCATCCCAAAACCCCACCAAACATACTGATAAAATCCAGAAGAGGCCACAATTCTCATCACATGAAAAGAGAAAAGGAAATAACAGCAGAGTACAAGAATATCACAAGGAAAAAGTAAGAGAGAAAGAAAAACTCACTTTGCAGCAGGAGCACTAGCATGCTGATTTGCAGGGGAAACCTGAGTCTTCTTCTCTTGAACAGGCTTTGCAGGAGAGGGAGGAACAGCTTCTTTCATACTAGGCCCATGCTCTGTACCCTTATTCTCCAAACACTTTTTGCCCAAATCAGCCTCAGATCCACCACTCAAAGAGAAAACCCATTTTCCAGAACCATCAATGGTATCAGAAAAACCCCTCTTAGCCCCAGAGCATAAGTTCTTCAAAGGGCTGAGGGTATACCCATTAGTCCTATTTTCCTCCAAGAAAAGAGAAACCCCAACTCCCCCTTTCCTCTCAGGAGACTGGGACCCAGGCAAACCAAGCCTCAGCTCAGTCTCCTTGAAGTTTATAACACCATTCTTCTCATCCTCAGTTGAGGAAGATGAAGAAGAGATCTTGTCAGAGCTTCTTTCCATTGAAGAAGCCTCTGACAAGCCTATGTAATCATGTATTAATGGTGAGGACATCAAATTTCAAACCCCAAATACACAACCAGAAAATCTTGAGAAGTTATTGAAATGAGAAATGGAAGAAGAAGAAGAAGAGAATAGCTTTTGATTGATTGAGAGCACAAGGGAGGAGGGAGAGAGAGAGGAGGGGTAGGCACTCTATGGGTGGTTGGGTACACAACTTTTAAAAATGCTGGGGTTTTGTTAATGCAGAAAGAAGCTTCTTTGGCATTTCTGTGGCTTTTTTCATATTATAAAATTACAACTAGTGTATAAATAATTAGGCAATCGAAAATATAAAATGAAAGAATATTACTACTCTAGTTACTTTCAGAGTGTAATAAACATTGTCTGCTCAAATAAAGAAAAAACAGCCAACAAAAATATTTTTCTTTTCTTTTAGGAGTAAAAAGACAAAACTATGGTTAAAGGAGTTACTCCACAATACTTGACTATACAAGTTGGGTCTAATTAGCAATAAGGTTGTTCCAATTTTTTAAGAGGTATTCCACTAAAGTCAGTTTTTAAAATAAACTGATTTTTTTACAGTTTTTTATGTGATATATTATGAGAGAATGATTTTCTTAATTTTCGGAAAAAAATTATTTTTTATTAGTGGAACACCCCGTTAAGTTAATAAAGTCAATTTTTAAGTCGATATATTGTAAGAGAATGACATCTTTTTTAAAGCTCAATAAGAAAGTTTTGAGTTAAGCTAGGAATTGGAACAAGGCCCAACGGATTCAGGCCTTGTTCTTGAATAGTTTTTATGAGATAAAATCTAATTTTGATAAAATGTAGTTTTGTTTAGAGGTGTGATAAAATGACATTGTTTTTCCAATGGATTAAATCTAAGATTGATAAGGTGTTTTGTAAATGATTTTATGAGATAAAATCTAGTGTTGATAAAATATAGTTTTGCTAAAATCCATTGAGAATGTTAGATTTTATAGATTTTATAGATAAAATCCATTCAAGAACAAGACCTCAAATTGTAAGATTCACAAATTTGCAATTATAAAATCCATCAAAATTTATGTAATCCATAACATTATATGGGTTTATTTCAAGTGGATTAACCATCATTTGAAGGTATTGGGTGGACAAAAACACTAATGAGTTAGTGCCAATTAGAAAATGATTCTATGTGATCGGACAAATAGTTAAATTTTGTTAATAAACCTCCAAGGATTTGGCCGAATAGATATGAGCCAAAAACTAAAGAGTTTGCCTCGCAAGAGGTCTTCGGAACAAAACGAAAGCCAAACACTACAAATCTTGAGTCACTGAAGTTTGTCCAGTCATTGATTATTTCAAGACTCCGAAATCAGTCATAGCATGCGATCGTTAACTTCAAATTCCGGAATTAAACGAAGAACATGCAAACTGGCCCGCTTATCCGTTTGTCAAAAAAAAAAAACCTTGCTAACCAAATTACTACTGTAGTAGATTCCACCATATCAAAATTATATATTACTGCTACATTATTATCACACCCCAATCCCACCGACAGGTCACTGGAGAATCCCCGGCAAGATAATGTTAACCAATTATTCTACTTTAATCAACAACACTAACATGCGCCTTACCTTCACTAAAGTGCGCCTACTCATACGGCGGAGGAGGAGAGAGAGAGAGAGAGAGGAATCAATTGCACGGAATGAAGATAGAGAAAGGAGAGAGAAAAGCGGGGGAGGGAGAAGAACAAACTACGCAGGAAGAAAGTGATTCGACAAACAGTAAGACAACACAGGGACAACAATTTCATTGCAGATCTGCCATTTTCGATGGGTATATTTGCCTATGAGAAAATCTGGAAAAATATATCAACGAATAGGATGATTCATATAAAGAAATCTGGGGATGTACAAAGAAATCGACATCCAGAGGATCCGCAGCGGACAGCATAGGAACAAAACCCTAGGAATTGGTGTAATCGATGGAAAGCTGACACAGAAAAAACTCAAACGTGGAACAATTGCAACAGAGACCATTTTAAAAAACGGCAGTTTTGCATAAGATCTGTCGTTATTGTTCGTGAGTAGCTCGAGACACGGCTCGTATTGGCTTGTAAGTTTTGCATAAGATCTGTCGTTATTGTTCGGGGGCTTGCTGTCCGCAAGGATCGCCAGGCCCTGCCATCTCCCATTCGAGCCGTACAAACATGTTTGGACGACTCGGATTGGGATTGGCAGGGTCTGACGTTCGTTTTAATGAGCAAGTTAAGCTCGATTTATTTGTAACTCAGATTGACCCGACTATGGGTAAAGGATCATTGGTGTATAGAAAACGAATAATGGCTTGCGGGGCTACTTTGTAGTCACACATAAATAATGTAAACTGTTTGTTAATTTTAAAATACAGTAACTTTTTAAATATTGCCGCAAAAACTGCAACAAAAAAAAAAACAGCTTAATTGGATGTGTGGAAATAGTTGATCCAAAATTTTAATTTCTCATTCAAAATTCAGGATTCTGATTCTGAATGAAAATTTCAAGTTTGGATCATCCACTTATACATATTTGTTTGGTCCAATACAATTAATTAACGGTTCAGATTATTTGTATTAAACCCAAAAGTGAATTCCACACACCGTTGTACATTTTTTGTACGCTAATCTTTCTGTACCCTTAGACCTCGTTTGTTTGACCGGAGATAAATGAATGAGATATGAAATCCCTTGGGATATGGGTGGGATATGAAATCCTTGAGATATTGCTCAGGATATCAATGGATGGAGAAAATCGATGTCGGATGGAGAAAATCGATGTCCAGTGTTTTTGTTCAACGGGATATAGCCATTGGAATTTTTTTTTTTTTTTTTAGCCATTGAAAATCCATATCTCATCCAAATCCTACACTCCCCATGGGATTTTATATCTCGTGCGGATTGAGATAAAACTTGGTGAGGGATTTCAAACCATCCGGAAAAATGTTAACAAACAAGGGATTTTGGGTCCCACTCCGTCCCACCATCAAATCTCACCCCCAAATTCCACCAAACAAACAAGGCCCAGTTTTCCAAAAGATTTTAGCACCCAGTTGCTAAAATCACCATATTTCAAATCAAAAAATGAAGTGGTTTCATGTATCGTTTTTCGATTTTTTTCGCACCAAATTAAAGTACTTGAGGAGTTCTTTAATTTGGTGTGAAAAAAATCAAAAACGATACACTAACCACTTCGCTTTTTTGATTTGAAATATGGTGATTTTAGCAACTGGGTGCTAAAATCTTTTGAAAAATTGGGCTTAGACTTATCGATTACGAAAAGCTCGGCTTGGTTCGTCTTATTTATAGAGGCTTTTGTAGTAAACAAACCAATCTCGAACACCATGATAGTAATAAACAAGTCGTGCTCAAACAAGCTGCAGCCTTACTTTCTGGCCGTGGGTTCTGTTTGGTTACCGAGAAAACGGAGGGAAAACAAAAGAAAAGGGAAAATCCCTTTTGCATAGTAAAACCTTGCTGGTAAAAGATACGAACGTTAATTTTTTATTTTTTTTTACTGTTACCACGCGGGTATCTACCGTGATTATGAATTTATGATGCGGATCCAGAAAGTTGGACAAGCGTGCGGAGGGAATCGGACGATTGCACGTGAAGTACGGATATTGGGCGGCTGAGATTTTTCCACGTCATTATATGGGGTTGTTAGGGAACATTACGGCGTTTTGTGATTATTTTGTAGACCCAACAACCTGATTGACTGGCGTTTACCGGTGTCCCGGTCAACCTTAACCGACTACAATTGGAATATACTAGGAATAGGAATAACAGGGGATAGGAATGGCAACGGGGCGGGACGGGTCGGGTTTTTCCAAACTCCGATTAAAAAATCTAGCCCCACCCCCGCTCCAAATCCCAACCGGGTAATATATTGGTACTCCTGCCTTGCCTCTACCTATTAACGGGTTTACCCGCCCTGCTTCACTCCTATTTTTTCATGTTATATTAAGAAAATATGTTCTCCAAAATAAGTGAGCAAAAATAATAAATGTTCAAAAGAAAACTATTGCAACTTAACTAAAATCTACTATCTAGATGGACAATCAAAAATAATTAATATATAATATGTTATTATAGTTGGAAGGGAAAAAACAAGAATAAAAATACAATTTCATACTACATAAAAAAAATTTGGGCCAGGTTCAGGCAAGTAGTGGGGCGGGGATGATTTTTACCCAAACCCTACCTGTACCCGGTTAAGTTTCTTCAATTCTCCTCCAAATCGATACCACAAAAAGGAGTAACAAAAACCCACCCAGCCGATGCCGGGCAGGGTGGGTTCGGTGGCGAGTTGAATTGATGCTTAGTAGGGGAGCGTCTATAAATAAAACCATCCCATTTATCTAAATACTCGGTGCCATTAGAGCATGGCCACGTGATGCTCTCAGACACTCCAACACCACACATTTTCGCAAGGTCAACGACTAAATGTATGGACACCGTATAAATGTGTGGTGTTAGAATGATATGAAGAACCACGTGGTTTTAATGGTCGCCTCGGCCGCGTAATTGGTTGGCTCCATCGATGTTTGCTTATTGTTACTTTGTTGTAAATCTAAACGATCAGTAAGGAGTAGTACTCTCCTTCCTCCTTGATTCACACTAAAATCGACTTTGGTTCGGTTTTTTTTTGTTTTTTATTTTATTTTGGCAAACACAGAATTTTTGATTACTAAAAAACGAGCCCATCGAAGGGTAGAAACTCCCCGATAAACGGGTTATCCATGTGGTTTGGATGAGCACAAACCGAGTACAAAAAACAACCATCCCGAAAAGGAGTACCAAACAACCACCCTTGAAGGGGGCAACGATTCCACACAGGGAATAGAAGAAAAACAAACTAAACAGGAAAACAAAAAACTGAAAAATCCGGTTAGATTCATATCCGTCTTTAAACCCATCAACGATCACCATCAGCCTCAAGAGGGGTGAGAAACGGTAGCGGTGATTTGACATGCCTACACCGCCCACACCCCAAAGCAAACCAACAGCGACATCGAGGTTTGAAAGAAAAACGACGAACAAGGAGCCGGATTGAAAAACCTCCCCGGAGAAGAAACCGAAGTCGCCACCGCCGGAGAGGGGTCTGCCGGACTCCGCCGCACTAGATCCGACATCTTTATTCAGATTAGAAGCAGACCCGACCACCCCCAAGACCAGACCAGCCCCGAAACACCTCTGAACTCGGCCCAGAAGAAGAAGGGATTTTGGGTCTGTGGCGTGAAGGTGAGATGGAAATGGATGAAAATGGTGGAGATGGTCAGAGTAGAAGAAAACAGGTTGGAGAGGAGAGAGGGTGAGAGAAGTCTGCTATCTAAGAGAGGGGTGGGGGAGGGGTGGAGGAGAAGGAGGCGGCTGCCCCCCTCCCCCAAGAAAACCCTATTTGATGGATACTAGAGAGAAGGAGGAGAGAATATTTGACTAGAGAAAGAAGGGTTTTTTCTTCTTTGTTCGTTAACTTTATGCATTTGATCTGCTTGCGTTTTGCAGTATGTGTTACCATGTTAGAACGTTACCCTCGCCCTGATTAGTGGAAAAAGTTTGGAGTCCACGGGATCAATACGCTTTTTGATAATAATGAACCTAGTGAAAAATTGTGAAAATACAAAAAATATAAAAAAATCCTGCAGTGAAAATCTGGGAAAGGAGGTTCGCATGCTTTTTATTTGATTTGACAATTTCTTTTATATTTTGCCAAACGCCAGCTTTTTATTTGACAGACTGGGCACGCTTGGTTTGTAGCTTCCACTAGAACATTATTGCAGGCAAGTTTTCTTCAAGGCCTGCAATAATTTTGCGGTTGAACTTTAGAGTTATGTTATAGGAATGAAACACTGAATTTGGGCTAGCTAGTAGCATTACTAGAATGATCCTTGTTCTCTTCACCTGAGTATACTTGGATTGTAGAATTGCAACCAACCATTTTCAAAACAGTTGGATACTTTTTCCCACGTAAATACAACCAACCACTGTACGTAAGTTTACGAGGTTAGCGTCTTTTGGTAATCAAGTGTCCTGACCAGTTAGAGCATCCTCATCAAGGGAGACAAATCCCCCTGATGGCTAAGTTGTTGAGTGCAAGGGGGAAAAAATCCCCAAAATCAGACTCAACAATTTTTTTGTAAATCTGCAAAATTTATAACTTTGCTACAGTAACTCGGTAAATCCTTGGAGGCACTGTTTACGGGTTAAAATAATTCTCTCTCCTGACTTCCTGAATAGAGAGTCTGATTTTGTGAGTTTTTAAAAAGTGACTTTTTAATTTATAAAAGGTGTTTTTGAGGTTAAATTTGACCCAATTTTTGTTGAGTCTGATGAGGATGCTCTTACACACTTCGATTATATTAGGAATTAATTTCACCATATCTACTAGCGGGGGTCCATTTAAAGTAAGAGTAAAACTCTGTATGAGGTTAACACCTTACGTCAAAATTAGGACGAATTTCCTCTACGTTATTTTGTATTTTTCGATATTTTTGGCGGTATTTTCTATGCTAATTTTTCACAAGTCATTCTCCTCACATAACATTACAAAAACATCATTTTACGAAAACAACACTCCACTTTTGACTGCAGTGAGAAAACATCAGTATCAGTCTTGGCATCAAAGGTGACTCTTTCTTGTTGGCAGAGGGTTCAAATAATAAATACTCCGTACATTTCTTTTGGCAAGAATTGACACGCACGATTTTTCATTGGAAGATGTACAATAGTTGCAAAAGATAGCCCCAGTTGGTTGCCCCAGCTGGGGGGTTCAAATTTTCATTTTTGTTTTTAAATTTTGAGGGTGGGTTGGATCCTCTTCATGTCTTAGATAAACGATCCGAACCGTTTGTTTTTTTATAAGGGTTTCCGCATAAAATTAGTTCAATCGGATACTGATAAAGCTTAATTTATTAATTCAAATTGTTAATTTGGCAAATGACACTCTTGTTATTTGCTCCTCTCTCTCTCTCTCTCTCTCGCCCCAATCTCAAATGGCATTTGTCAAATTTGAGAGAATTTTTCATTTTTAGGTACGGGACGGATTTGGTATGGGGCATGTGCCCTCACTCAATTTTCAGGGTTTTTTTTTAAAGAAGAACAAAAAGAAACGTTGTATGTCTAAACACAATCCAAACACAGTTTTGGAGGAGTCGTCCATATTGTCATGTCTGTGACTCTGTTGATCGCTTTTCACGGTTGCCGTTCGCTATCATCGGTCAACCAATCGGAGATTATCAACCACCATCGAGCTCTCTCTCTCTCTCTCTCTCCAACTAAAGCATATAGTATAAACTATACTAATAGTCTAATATAGTGATATTCAAATATTATACCGAGTAACTCATATGTGATGTGATTATTTAACTATTGTTCCAGAGTTCTAGTTGCCAACCTAGTTTTCCTTTTTATGTGGATCCTCGGTTGATTTATCCTTATCATTTATATAATCCAACCCTCCAAGTCACCAACCAAATTAGAATAAAGGTTACAAATTCTTCCATTGCATTTGCATATATTAAGAACTGGGGTTTCTCTTTTTCATCCGCTGAATTGGATTTTTTTTTCTTAATTAGGGCTTTTTGGTACAAAGTTAAGGCCTTTCCGAATCCATATGCTGATTACCGATTTTACTTTTGTAACGGTATGGATATATGAAAACTCGGTAGTGTCAACTATGACAGTGCACATGGAAGTACTTAATGAGAGTTTTTTTTTTTCCTTTTGTTTTTATGTTTAAAAACCTTTGGAAGCATATATATTATAAGTCTTATTACATACGGTGAGACTAGTTCTATATTGTTGTGCTTGACTTTATATTTGTGTTTAAACTCAGTAGAAATTGATGCTCCCACCATGGAGAATTCCTGAATCCGTCCCAATTTATGGGTGTAGTCGTGTAGAACCCAATCTGCCATTTCTTTTGCCATTTTACAGGAATATGACAAGAAATTCGGCCATTTTTGTTCTGCTGCGTGGATACCCTAAACTCGTGTAAGGCCAAAAAAAAAAAAAAAACGACCTTAGTGATTAGTGAATCGAACCTTCTCCGGTGGAAGTGTACACTTGATTGAGTTGTTGATAAGTTTGATGAGCTAGTCCAAGAGAGGCCTCGCGCGCACACGGGTTGGGCCAAGGTCCAAGCCGATTTGTGAAAACCAGTTAACCGGGTGCGCGTTGCGAACCTCACGCGCAGGGGGGTGCAAATCCCCGAATTTGGAGCCTCGCGCACACATGAAGTTAGCCCACGTTTTGCAAAAAATTATTTACGAAAAGATTTTTTCTTTTTTGACCAAACAAACAGTTTTGGAAATGATTTTCTGCCCGTTACAGAAATGAAGAAAACGTGTTTTATACCAGTGTAAAGAACCGTTACAAAAGTGATTAAAACGTGTGCGACCTATAAAAGGAGCTCTACTTCTAAAATTCTTGATTGATTGATTCTAATTCCAAAATTCTTGATTGATTGATTCTAATCACAGAAATTCTTGATTGATTCTAATTCCAAAATTCAACATTTTCGTCACCTTTAAAAGGAGCTCTACTCCAGCATTTTAAAACACACCGAAAAACATTTTCACTACAGAAATTCAGAGAGCAAGAAAGGTCGATTGTGTTTTGCATTTCCGGTCTTTTCCCGTGCAGAAAAAATCGTGACAAAGGCTGTATTCTGGACTGTTTTATCCTCGAGGCGGCGTGGCTACAGCTGCTTGCACATAGAGGGCGGAGCCGCGAAACGTCTTAAAGAGAGCGACCTAGTCCGCGACTCAACCCAAAACAGCAGCCAACTTTCTGTGGTATTTCTGTTCACTTATTACAGATTCTGAGGTAAACAGTTCCATTATTTTTAAGGGTCCGTTTTTGGGGAGGACATAGTAAATGGGTCTTTACTGCAATAAGGACATCAACTTTTTCTTTAATGCCAAGAGGACAAATCACCAACACATTCCAAAAATGCCCCCACTAGCCAATGAAAGTGCCTAAACCCCCGAACCTAATGAAAGTGCCTAAACCTAAGCCCTAGGGTACCCTATGAAAGTGCCTAAAACCCTAGGGTACCCTAAGAAAGTGTGTAAACCACTAAAACCCTATAATTGAAAAGTGCACCCTAAACCTAAACCCTAGGGTACCCTATGAAAATGCCTAAAACCCTAGGGTACCCTAAGAAAGTGTCTAAACCACTAAAACCATATAATTGGAAAGTGCACCCTAAACCTAAACCCTAGGGCACCCTATGAAAGCGCCTAAAACACTAGGAAACCCTATGAAAGTGCCTAAACAACTAAAACCCTATAATTGGAAAGTGCACCCTAAGTGCCTAAACCAAAAATGCCTAAACGCACTATACCCTACCCCAAAGAGCCTATAATTGAATCTCAAAATTGAACCCAATTAATTTTGTTCCACACATGAGAGAGAGAGAGTCCCAAAATCAAAACCAATTAATTGAAAGTGACTGGTATTGAAATTGTGTCCCAGAGTCCCACACAATTTTGTCCCACACGTCATTGTCGGGAAAGTGTCAGGAGACTATTCATTTCCCACGGGGATGTGTGTGTGAGAGAGAGAGAGAGAGAGAGAGAGAGGAGACTTTTTTACTTTTTGAACTTTGGTCAGAGCCCGTACCCGACATTTCTCTTCCACATGCGCGCCCACGCCCCACAGTATTCATTAAGGATATTTTTGTCTAGTATTGTCCTTGAGCTCTTAAATATTTCCTATCAATGTATTGGATGCTTTAAAATAAGTTAAGCTGGACTAAACACCATTTAAAACCTCAAATTTGGCCTTTAGACCAATTTTTTGTATTTTTAACGTATTTCCAACAAGAATTCCTGAATCCGTCCCAGTTTGTGGGTGTAGACGTGTAGAACCCAATCTGCCATTTCTTTTGCCATTTTACAGGAATATGACAAGAAATTCGGCCATTTTTATTCTGCCGCGTGGATGCCCTAAACTCGTGTAAGGCCAAAAAAAAAAAAAGACCTTAGTGATTAGTGAATCGAACCTTCTCCGGTGGAAGTGTACACTTGATGGAGTTGTTGATAAGTTTGTTCCCAGCACAGCAGTCTCTTCAAACTCAGTTTGGATGAGTCTTTGTCTAGCCAGCTTAATAAGCTAGTTTTGGACTTGACTTTGATTCCGCGTTGATTGACTCCGACTTTTGATCCCCCCACCACAAAAAACTCCCTTTCTCAGTCTATTATTCCTAATGCTTGAAAACCATGTAGACCAATTTTGGGGAATTTTGATCATGATAGTCATAGTGCAACTATTCTTCTTGACACAAATCCATTTCGAATTTGGAATGTACGCGTTCAGCTTGATTTGAGCAATGAGCGCCGTGGAAAAACTAACGGCTCGCGCGATTGTATACGAGATAAGTTTTAGGTGGATATAATAGTAAGGTAAGGACCGGGAGGTAAGATAATATGGGGTATGTGGTTAGCTCTTGGAGGCAGGTTCCCAGCTCTCAAGAAAACCATTGGCTGTGTAGCCAATGGAATCTGCCACGTTAAATGTTCAAGAGCGGAGTACTCTTCTTTGTTGCTTTATCTTTTGACCGTGTTTTGTTGTTCTTTGTTGAGTTGTATTGCTTTTGCTTGAGATTTTCCCCTGTTGCAAGCCTAGTTTTTTGGTTGGTATAAAAAATTTCATTTAAAAAAAAAAAAAAAAGAGATTATAGGGGTACTATTGAAGGAGGAGGGTAGATCCTTATTGATGTGACATTTATGAAGGGTGGATAAAATAGTAACTCCCTCCGTCCCAAATTCTTGGTCCATTCCATTTTGGGATGTCTCAAAATATTTGTCTCATTTCTAAAAACATCCATCAAAACAGGATCACTTTCTAGTTTTACCCTTAAAAAATATTTTTCTCATCTCAATTGGCTTGTTCTTTTATCTTTTATTATATAACGGTTCTTATGATTTTGAAAACTTTGTATAATAAAACTAATAGATATCTATCAAATATGATCTATATTGCATATGTTTTGAGTTTCATATAAAAAATTAGCCCCACAAAATTTGTCACAGTAATACAAAGTTTTCACATCCCTTAAAAACTCACTTCCCCAAAAGGGACAAACAAATTGGGATGGAGGGAGTACTTAGTTTGGAAGATTTTCGTAATTAAAGGGGGATAAAATAGTATTTGATTTGTTTTGTATTTGAAATGAGGGATAAGAAAAATTTGAGGGTCTGAGGTGAATTGGCCTAGATTAGGGAGGTCTCACCTGCTCGGATTAAATATGGACAAGGTCATGCCTGTCAATAAATATGAGGGTCTACAAGGGATTAAAAGGGAAAGGGGATGAGTCATCTGAGTCCTTCACTTGTGACCCAAACCAAGGAAAGGGTGGACACGAAATTACTTATCCCGACTCAAAGTCATCTGGGTTTGTTAGACCCAAGCCAAACGAGCCCAAGAGTAGCGTGAGGGGACTGCTCGCGACTGTGACCATATAGTAAATTCTATATTCCGTTGAGGGTTTTTAGAATAAACTAGTTTTTCACGATTTTTTATGTGATGTATTGTGAGAGAATGACTTGTCTTAGTTTTTGGAAAAAAAAATGTTTTTTTTGTTAATGAAACACCCCTGAGTCTAAAAATGTAACCTAAATAATTTGCTTTGTAAAACTTGACGAGTGGAATATAAGGCTTCTTATTTGCAGCCTTAGACAACCAAACACGTCTCACAAGTGCTCTCATTTTTGTTATTGGCAGAGAGGCTAAAACACTTAGCATGTCATATTTGACTGGTGCTCCTTCGATTAAACTTTTTGTCCCTTTTGTTAGAGCATGTCCCCTCTCTGCACTAAATGGTGCATATGCAAATCCTTCAATTTACTACTTCCAGCTAGTATATATTACACATACAAGCTGGTCCCCATAGACACAGTTAGGGTTGGCTCAGCGGTTTGGGCGGATGCCGGGCTTTGGGAGTACTCTTTAGGGTCTGGGGTTCGATTCCCTGCCTTGATTTAATTGGGGGGCCGTGGCGGTGTGTAATGTGTGTTGCTGCGCTAGTTCTCCCAGAGGTTTGGGTTGCGTGGCAGGTCCAAAGGGTCTGGCTGTAGGAAGTTGTTCCTGCGTCATAAAAAAAAAATTTGTCCCCCAAAGGACACTAGTGAAGGACAGATAATTGATCACTGCCCCAGGGGCACGTGTGGCGGGTACCTTAGGAGCATTGAATAATTTTTTAATGTACTTTTACGAGGGTACTAGTTAGATTATTCCATGCATTTTAATTCCGATGTCCCAGGAGCATTGAATAATTTTTCAATATAACTCACAAGTCCCCGGGGCACTAGTGAGGTGTGTGATCTCACATGAACTTTTTTTTTTTTTTTTTTCGATTTGGCAAAAGAGGGATTGGATTGAAAAACTCGATCTCATATGAACCTTATGGAGATTTTCAATTCTTCTATCAATATTTAGACTTCCAATCTTAACTCAAAAAAATGAAGAGAAAAGTAAATGCGCGGTGTTGATTGTCGAGAAGGGCCTGGTAAAAATCTAAAAACTATATGAACTAGACCCTAATAAACTGGAGAGAATATATCCAATTTCTTGGAGGGAAAATAAAAAACTAGCGTCGCGCATGAGCAATATATAAAAACAGTGGATTGGGTGCTCTATATTTGACATTATTTGCAAATGTTAATTGGTTTTATACTTTCCCTTGTGTAAATGCAATTCTTTTCTTCCATTTGCTTTGTGAATTAATTTACGATATTATGGTTTCATGTGTACAAAAGCTCATACATGAAACAACACTCCTAGGATAAACACTCCTAACAAGCCAAAAAAAATTTGTAACTGAAAAATTCATAAACCACACCAAAATCACAAAATTTATAAACACCATCACAAAATTTCGTAAACAACACCATAAAAATTCATAATTTACAGCCATCTTTTTTTACCACAAAAATTCGTAAAATAAGCCACAAAATTCGTAGTAAATGTATATCGTACATCCAAAAATAAAAACAAGTCTCATAAAAGGAGCCACAATTTTTTTTAATGGAGTGTGTACCCTAAATTTTCCCTTCTTATAAACTTACAGAAAATGGTTTACACACACCATATTATTGATAGGCGCGCAATATCTCAAGATATAAGCGCCTAAGTAGGGCAAATTAGCGCATTAGAGGCGCGATTTATTCCATTTTCCACTTGATGCGGTGCTGTCTTGTGTTTTGGTATTGTTGTGTTTGTTTTGTAGGAAACGGGCCGGGAGAGCACGTAAAGCGGCAACAAGGCAACCGGGCACGTTGGGAACCGGTGGGACCCAAACAAGGACGAGCAAACAAGCCAAAAGCAATTTTAGAGGCTCGGTATCGATACATGACTTTCTCTGTATCGATACCGTGGGCATCATCTGCGAACAGAATGTCTGGGTATCGATACGGCTAAAAGCCTGTATCGATACCGACTAGCTTAAATGGGCCGGTGATTTTGCCACGTGTTTGGGCTTCGGGAAAGACATAAATACCTCTTTTTGAGGTCGAATTAGGGTTCCAACTTTACTTTGTTTTTCTTCCAATTAGGAGCCGACTTTTCCTTTGGAGATTCTACTTTCCGGGTTACTTTTCCATTGAAGTTTTACAGTTTTATTCGCTGATTCTCGCATCGCTTTGGTAATTCTATGTCTTCTTTACATTAATCTCAGTTCGCGGGAGTTTGTCCGCGTTCTGAGACTCGAATCTTTGTTTTAATTGTTATTCTAGTTTAATAGCATGTTTTATTCCAGAATTTTCTTATCTGTTTTGTTTAATATGAGTGAGTAGTTCCATAGGTATGGTCGCGGGGTAATTAACACGCCGTGGCCAGGGCTGGGTATGTTCTCGCTCCTGTTTTCAGAATTAATAAACGGACAAGCAATTTTAGGTTATTAAAAAACTTCCGTGGACGAATCCGGGCATTGTCGGAGCCCAGGTAACGCGGGGAACGGGGGACCAAAACTCGTTCTTCTCTGTACATGGGTAAACGGCGACCACGAGGATTCGCATCTTTCGGGGTATCTTTTTCTCTCTAAAATCAAACGTTTTTAGAACACCGAACGGAGCGAAACTGTCTGGACCTGGTCACCGTGTTATGAACCCTACGACCGTACTTTCTTTTAAATAATTTAATTAAAATCATTTTTTCTCTTAGGTTAATTAATTCACCAATCAAATCACAAGGGTGGCTACCTAAGAGCCGTGTTAAACATTATCAACCCGAGTTTTTAGTAAGCACTTTCCACCTTCTCTGTGGATTCGATTCCGGTCTTACCGGGTATTGTGCTACACCGGTCTCCGCCCTACGCTTGGGGCAACCCAGTAATTTAGGTCTAGGATTTCGGTCAAGCATTTTTGGCGCCGTTGCCGGGGAAGGCAAGAGGTGTTAAGAATTCGGGTAGTTAGTGTCTTTTGAATTTTAGTTTTAATTTTATCTTTCTTCATTAAAAAAAAAAAAAAAAAAGTAATAGGGAGGTGAGAATGGAAGAATTCTGTGAGATGTGTGAGTGTTGGGGGCATTCTGTTTATACTTGCTCCGCTTTTTATGCATACAAGGAAGCTTATCAGAATAATCAGGCTAGAGTGAGTGTTAGTAATCAGCGGTGGGATCCATATCCAAATACGTACGAGCTAGGGTGGTCCCACCACCCATCTTTTTCAGGGTGGTATTCCGAACCCCCAGTGCCACCACAGGCACTGCCTTGGCCGCTGCAAGAAATACAGTCGTTCGAACCTGCCCAGGATCACATGCCCCAATTTGGCTCCCTTTTCCAAGACCCGCAAGGGTTTGATCCTTATTCTACTGGCCCACCCTAGAGCTGACTTATCCCCCTCTTGATGAGCTTGAGGAGATGGTACAAACTATTGTGCGATCGCAAATGACCCTCACCGCGGAAACCACCCAAGAAATTGGGAACCTTAGGTCCCAGTTGACTCAACTCACAGAGGCAGTGGGACAAAGCCAACAGGAGTGGGAGACATTTCCTTCTCCGCCTCAAGTCAATAGAAGAGAGGAAGTCGACCCACTTCTCATTGAGGGACGGGTTGATGATCGTTTGGAGGAACCTTCCGAGTTTGGAGGGAATGAGGAGTTTACTCGTAAGGAAGAGGAAGTATGTTTATCTAACGATATAGAGGAGGTTGACTTGGGCTTACAACAGTTCTCCGAGTTTAGAGGGAATGAGGGGCTCACTGGCCAGTGTTCCCCACTTAAGCCCAAGGAGGAAAACGAATCCCCTCCAATGTATCTTCCACTGTTGATTCGGGCCGCCTACGTTTTCTTGTTTCGCTCCTGTGAGTCTAGAGATCGAGGAGTTGACCGGCCTTTGTGCGCTGAATATTTTTCAGAGTCTGTAGGGGGTGGCGAGTTCCATGACAAACGTGTTTCCCTTGAGTCTTCCCCTCCTTGTGATGATATGTTAGAGGACAATTCCCCTGATGGGGTTGAGTTAGTTGAACAGCCGAACTTGGAGGGAGTTAAACTATTAGTGGAACCAAAGTTAGGGGCTGATGTTTACAATGAGGATACTCGCAGCAAGGATATTGAAGAGGAGTCTGCGGTATGTTTGGTCGACACGCTCGTTAAGGAGCATGTCGACAATGTGTTGTTTAAAGATCCTCTGGAAGTTGCTCTTACCGCTGAAGAGCAATCATTCTTAGATTCTCCAGAGATTGGTAGTTTGATGGATTTGTTAGAAACGGGAGATTTATGCGGAGTCGCCTGGGACCCGGGACCTGAGCCATTGTTGGTCGAACCGCCTAAGTCAGAGTTAGAGCCACTGTCAAACTTGTTCAAATATGCTTGTTTTCTTAGTAATAATACCAATGCGGTAGAGGTTCCCTTGTCCCTCGGGGTGGATCAAGAGAGGGAGGTGTTAGACATGTGGACAGAACACATAGGAGCAACAAGCTGGACTGCATCTGATTATGCTGTAGACGAGGCAATCAAGTGGGAAGGAAGCAACGAGCTTCTTATTGAATGTCTTCCTTTTGAGTCTTCTCCTTCTAGGCAACCAGACTCTGTTGAGGTAAGCTCACTTGAACAACCAGTCTTAAAGGAAGTGCAACATGTTGACTTCCTCGGTGTTGACAAGTTTGATTTTCTTTATCATCCGTCTATTATAAAATTTGTCAACTGCTTGGAACTTGATTTGGTCTTACGGGAGCATTCAGAGATGCGTCCATTTTTAAGACGAACTCGGCAATTGCTTTACTCGAAGTATCTTTTCTTGTGGTCTGGCCAAGTTCAATTCTTAGTGCAAAACTTAGCGTGGGGTGGTGCATTCATGGGTTTCATTTTGGTGGATTTGATTAATTTTCGAATTCCACGTTTCAAAGATCTCTCTCTCTCTCCCAATTAAAATTAAATAAAAAAAAAAAAAAAGTTTTTAATGGTCCGGTATAGCCACCTAATTTCTAGCCTTAAATTTGTGTATCTGGGTTTCTAACAATCTTATTGCCGTGTCTTGGATAGTCATAAAAGACGATTGACTCTGATTTCTTTAAGGAAAAACCTTGAGTGATTTAACCTGTTGAGTCATGACTTACCCGGGATTGTTATGATGACCTTCTCTACACAAATTTAAGTGAGACATTTAGGGAGAAAAGTAGTACCCGTGCCTTTCACGTGACGAAAGTGGTGGATTTCAATGTTTTGCAGAGTCTGTAGTAGCGTTTCTTTTCCTTCTTTTCTTTTTCTTTTGTTTAGTGTCTTGCAGACTAACACATGCAGGTTGATTTGTCCAAGTTGGGGGGTCGCTTCTCCACTTACTTCTATCTTGTGTTGTCCGCTAGTTCGAGGTGATCTCTTTCCTCTCTCTTTATTTATGTCCTTCTCTTTTAGTGTTGGTGCAATCAATGAGGACATTGCTTTATTCAAGTTGGGGGGAGGGATTACTTGGTCACTTGTCTTATTTAAATTTAGAGTCTTCAAAAAAAAAAAAAAAAAAAAAAAAAAAAAAAAAAAGGAATTTGGATGTGTGGGTATAACTATTCTTGGTTGATGACTGCTAATTAGCGCTATAATGGTTGTTGTGCGAGTCGGAGTCTCGATATGATTTCATGGATAGACTTAAACTCGTGAACATAATGTTTAGGAACCACTTAGTTAGCCCGTATCATCTATAGTCGGATAGCGTTTGGTCATTTGGAAACATGCTCTCACACACACTGTTCCACTTAAGTATTTACCAGTCTCGAGTTTGGTTCATATGCCTTTGGTATTGCGGTATGTGTTGACTTATCACTCCTTCCTAAAAAAAAAAAAAAGAAGAACAAGTTATGTGTGCTATATTGTTAATGCTTATCCGGGCGTCCATTGAGTAGTAATCGGACAATCGGGGTATGCTCCCACCGTGTTGTTCGCGTCAAAAGATTGATAGACCTTGTGAAAGTATCGCTAAGTTTGATTAGCTTGGATCTCAATAAAGCCTTTTTGACTTGAGCAATTAGGTCCGTAGGGGTCTCTTAAAACCTGGTGCTCTAAGGCCGTTTGGCTTGGGGATAGCCGACCCAAAACTCGTTAAAGAGTCAACTAGAAAGCCCGAGAGATCCGGCATTGCACGACCACACAAAAAAAAAAAAAAAAAAAAAAAAAAGAAAAGGGAAGGAGTGTGCTTAAAGAAATATTGGGTTATCAACGGTGTGTGAACTATTCTCGAGGATTGGTGAATTTCTATATGTGGTTTTTCCATACATGCATGCCATTTGAAAATTTTCTATCCGATCGTAGGTGAGAGGATTAATTTTTGTGCTAAGGTTGCTGCGAAGTTCACTTGTTTAACTTTGTCCACGGATGAAATGTCTTGTCTTTGACTTGCCTGACAGTCACTGTAGTGTTTTGAGAAGCTATTGATTGGGTTGAGTTGCATCCAAATGTCCGAGTCCTTTGTGTTTTGTGGGTTATCACTGCTGAAAACCCTCACGAGACTTCACTCGTCCTACCGGGGCCACCCGGGGGTTTAAAAGATCTATCCTTTTGTTTATTTGTTTTATTCTTTTCGTTGCTCGGGACTAGCAACCTTCAAGTTGGGGGGTGTGATAGGCGCGCAATATCTCAAGATATAAGCGCCTAAGTAGGGCAAATTAGCGCATTAGAGGCGCAATTTATTCCATTTTCCACTTGATGCGGTGCTGTCTTGTGTTTTGGTATTGTTGTGTTTGTTTTGTAGGAAACGGGCCGGGAGAGCACGTAAAGCGGCAACAAGGCAACCGGGCACGTTGGGAACCGGTGGGACCCAAGCAAGGACGAGCAAACAAGCCAAAAGCAATTTTAGAGGCTCGGTATCGATACATGACTTTCTCTGTATCGATACCGTGGGCATCATCTGCGAACAGAATGTCTGGGTATCGATACGGCTAAAAGCCTGTATCGATACCGACTAGCTTAAATGGGCCGGTGATTTTGCCACGTGTTTGGGCTTCGGGAAAGACATAAATACCTCTTTTTGAGGTCGAATTAGGGTTCCAACTTTATTTTGTTTTTCTTCCAATTAGGAGCCGACTTTTCCTTTGGAGATTCTACTTTCCGGGTTACTTTTCCATTGAAGTTTTACAGTTTTATTCGCTGATTCTCGCATCGCTTTGGTAATTCTCTGTCTTCTTTACATTAATCTCAGTTCGCGGGAGTTTGTCCGCGTTCTGAGACTCGAATCTTTGTTTTAATTGTTATTCTAGTTTAATAGCATGTTTTATTCTAGAATTTTCTTATCTGTTTTGTTTAATATGAGTGAGTAGTTCCATAGGTATGGTCGCGGGGTAATTAACACGCCGTGGCCAGGGCTGGGTATGTTCTCGCTCCTGTTTTCAGAATTAATAAACGGACAAGCAATTTTAGGTTATTAAAGAACTTCCGTGGACGAATCCGGGCATTGTCGGAGCCCAGGTAACGCGGGGAACGGGGGACCAAAACTCGTTCTTCGCTGTACATGGGTAAACGGCGACCACGAGGATTCGCATCTTTCGGGGTACCTTTTTCTCTCTAAAATCAAACGTTTTTAGAACACCGAACGGAGCGAAACTGTCTGGACCTAGTCACCGTGTTATGAACCCTACGACCGTACTTTCTTTTAAATAATTTAATTAAAATCATTTTTTCTCTTAGGTTAATTAATTCACCAATCAAATCACAAGGGTGGCTACCTAAGAGCCGTGTTAAACATTAGCAACCCGAGTTTTTAGTAAGCACTTTCCACCTTCTCTGTGGATTCGATTCCGGTCTTACCGGGTATTGTGCTACACCGGTCTCCGCCCTACGCTTGGGGCAACCCAGTAATTTAGGTCTAGGATTTCGGTCAAGCAATTATACGAAAAGCTCCACTAAAATACCGTGGCACTGGGAATTTTTAATTTACAAAATCCTTGCTTTAGATTAAAGGACAACAGAACACAACTCATACAAAAGTTGTTAATTTGTTTAGTATTATCATAATTAGGTATATAAGTATATATTTGCATGTGCATATTTGATGGAACATATAAATGTGGGGAATTATGGGGGGTCCCAATTACCATATGCTGCCCACCATTACTACAGTGAACACAAGTTGATAACCTGATAAGCTTGACACTGGCCTGGGCCATGGTAATTGAAAAAGTTAGATTCGACTTGTTCCTCCAATGAAATTAATTAGGATGCGTTTCTCGTAAATTTTTCCTCACATGAAAAAAATTAGGATGTGTTTCTCTTAACTTTTTTGTCGGTAAGTTATAGAAAAAAGGAATATATTATTTCTTTCATCGTGACTATTTGGAATTATGGGGCTTTATATGTTAAAAGAGACTTTTGGACTTTTTGAGTAAGAAGTCGAAAAGACCGGAAAAACCCATAAGAGGAACGGGCCATAATTCCATTAAAAAATTCTGCATAGTATTCCTTGGCAGACACATATTGCATTCTCACCTTTCGATTGAAGATGTGGCACATCAGTTGTCACAATTGACACACCTCACCTGGACCATGCTGTATGCATGTTCCTCCAATGAATTAAGTAGGATGTGTTTCTTGTAATTTTTTCTCACAAGAAATTAATTAGGATGTGTTTTTCGTAACTTTTTTGTCTGTAAGTTATAGACAAAAAGAATATATTATTTCTTTAATCGTGACTTTTTGGAATTATGGGACGTTTTTATGTTAAAAGAGACTTTTGGACTTTTTGAGCAAAAAGTTCAAAAGACCAAAAAAACCAATAAGAGGAACGGGCCGTAATTCCATTCAAAAATTCTGTATAGTATTCCTTGGCAGGCACATATTGCATTCTCACCTTTCGGCTGAAGATATGGCACGTCAGTCGTCCCAGTTAACACACCTCACCTGGACCATGCTGCATGCGTGTAAATGCACTGATACTGCATTACATACATGGATGATAGTTGATACATAACATATTTTTGTTGATTGCTTGAGTTCAAGTCTGATTATGCACACAAGGGAGCTAAGATTAATTCTGCTGCAACGTTGGTGCTTGAAGTTCCATAGAAGTGGCTATACGGTGCTGCAATCAGTCATCAGTGGCGGATTTATAAAGAGGCCACAAAGGTCCCTGAATTTTACACAGTTGCACTTACACCCCCTACATTAATAATACCTCCCTTTTCTCCCCCAATCAATAGTCCTAGACACCATCCTAAATTACTAACATCCTTTGATATTTTGAAATTAACCTTATGAACCTCAAAATCAACACAAAAAATCAATCCCCTCTATCAAGGATATGCTTTATTGGTGCCCACTCTACCTCAAAATTCCGAATCCGCCACCGACTGGAATGAAAGCTTTTTGATGTGCAAGTATATGGAGTAGCTTATTAATTTGGATAACCATTTTAGCATATTATATAAATGTATGTATAGGTTTTCATATCAATTCATTTTTGGTTGGCTAATTTAGGATGAGGTTCTTGTACAACCTTTTTCCAAAAGTGATTCCAGGGGTCTGTTATCATCATTAACCATTGCTATAAAACATCATAATTTAAATCATCATTAACCATAGCTATAAAACATCATAATTTAAATCAATCTTTCCACTGATGGTGATTCCAGGGGTCTGTTATCCATCACCATCCACACTCTATTGCTTTTTTCATAGAAGATGACAATACGTCTTCTTCACTTGTCTCTGGTTTCCAAATCACAATTCTTTGTTGCTTCTCTCTCCCTCTCTGCAACAACACAATCTCTACTACATACTCGCAAACAAATTGTTGGCCCTCCATGCCTGATATCCTTGAAAGCAAAAGAAAAAAATTAAAGCAAATGAAAAAACAAAAATAGCATCCTACCACAAGATAAAGAGAGAATTAAAAATAAAGAGCGTCTCACAAACTGACTCACTAGAATGATCGAGCTGGAAGTGATGGAGGGCCAAACTCTATACGTAACGTAAGACCCAATATAACCACACAAAGATGGATCCGCGGCACATGTTGTCCCATGCATGCTGACCCATTTCGAGCCCTCCGTGCTTGGTGATCAACGGTCAGATCAGTTCGGTAATGGGTGGTGCAGATCTGTTTCCGAGCAGATCTAGGCTATTGATCGCCGAGCACGGATGACTCGGATGGGGTTAGCATGCATGCTGTCCCTCGCCCTCGCTTCCCATAAAGATAGCAAGCCCCTAGGGCTGTCCCACTGCCTTTAACAAAGTCGACACACTAGCATGCAGCTAGGCCCCTTGAATAAAGACAATATCACATGGATATGCTTAAGATGTCTCCGTGCATTATGAAAGTGTCATGCGCCCGTTTTACATGTCCATCCTAGATAACGTACGTTTGCATAATTAAATGTAGCATGAATAAATTGAAGCATGTACGTACTTAATTCTCAATTGTTGTATGGAAAAGTATTGATATAACCAGGCATGCATGAACAGGATCTACGTACCATATGATCAGGAAAATATGCCTCCCCACCTCTATGTACATTATTCTCAGTTGGACATCGATCGTTGCTTTCGGAATCTTTAACATGGTTGAAAAGACCACAGGAGTTCATGAATTCTTTCACTCTGTCATGATACGGTTGGTTGAAATGCGATTAATCATACAATGTTTGAAAGTGATCTGCAACTAGTACTGATCACTTTGAAGATGCTGGATCTCAGCAATGGTCATCAAAGTCCTTGGTGTTGCGGAAATTAATAGGAATTTTGTTTTATATTTCCATTTCATACGGGACTCAAATCTTAGCTGCCATGAATGAGCCGGAACAGTGGCGTAGCCAGGATTACATATTAGTGTGGACATCGGCCATAAATTAACTAAGAGCTTCGAGAATAGCTGGGCTTCAACAACTTACATGCCCACGAGTTATAATGGTTGTTTACTATGTGATGGTAACAACTAACATGCATCTTGTGGCATGAGAAATTAATGATAGTTTCGGGCTTGTGTGGAGTGTCATTTTATTATTCACCCACCTAAAAGTAGGTGAATATTACTCCAATGTTTGTGTAAGTGAATTTTTTTTTTAGTAATGATAATTGTTTGGTTCTCACATAATGCGCGTGGGAGTGCGGGAGTGCGAGTGTGAAAGAGTCTTCCAAAAACCTCCTAGACAACTAAAATTAGTGAATGAGATGATTGAGAACGCGAGCGCAGAGCAAGAATTGAGAGCGGGAGTGAAGACCATTTAGAAGGATTACGTGACTAAGGGTTCAAGTAGCAAGTAAAACTAGCAAAATAAGAAACCCCAACGGATAGCTCAAATGAGAACATGGATGAGTTGCATGTGAACCTTTTTTTTTTATTGGCGATAAAATTTTATTAGAACACAACAGATGAGCTGTAAACCTTGACATCTATGCAACTTGGCAATCTCTTAGGACTAGGCCCAAAAGAGGAATCTCTTATGAATCTTCTAGTCCTAGAGTGAATGATCTGCCTTTGATCAAACCCGGGAGGAGCATAGTCAATGTGCGCGTAAGTGGCCTTGAACACCCCTAACCGTTGATAAAAAAAAATGTAGTATTTGTTCATATATCACACCTATTTTTCAGCCCAAATCATTTTGTATCTGAAAATACTATTTTGAAAAGAAAATCTTCTATTCCATATAATCGTTCTATCACCTGCGCATTGGCCGGTGTTCAAGACCAAAAAAATTGTGTTTAAATTCTCAACTTTGGTGTTTCTTTATGTTCTTTCTGTAATCACATATTCTTTAAAAAAAAAAATTCAACAAATTTTTACCTTTTATAACCATAAACATATGGAGCTCTAGCTAGCATTTTCATTTCCTTTGAAGTTGCTTTGTTACGGCTCCTCTACTCTTTCTAAATACTAAACAAGTACTTGATAATTAAACGATTATTGCGTATATGGAATACCCCGTGATTAAAAAAAAAAATAGAATTTTTTGTAAATTTATATAATTGGGTTGGACTAGACTATGTAGATTTTTTTAAATAATTGATCTTTTCTAATAACTTTTTATTATTTTCCATTTTGAATTTTTTAGCCCAATGTGATCATCATAACTCATAAAAAGCAGTATAACACATTTTTGGTCGGAATATTTTCTTAACTATCATAATTGGTTTCAACTTTTAAGGTTATAATTAAAACGGGCAAAGGCCCAAATGCTAAGAAATCCTAGACGGACTGGACAAGCCCAAGTTCTGTAGCAAACTGTGGCTTACTATCTCCGGAGGAGCCCAAAACAGCCTCTTTTTCGGTACCCAAAAAAAAAAAAAAAAACTAGACTACCCACATACATATTTTTTTATATAACCAAGTGTCCGAGCCAGCTTACGCGTACCTCAATTAATCATGAGAGATCATAAATCCACCGTCTACTAGCGAAGGTCCCGCTGGGTATCACATATAGCCATCTCGAAGGACCACACCACTTGGTATCACTTGGCCAAGGCATGAGCAGCCCCAACCATTTGTCTGAAAATCCAACCCTTAGTTACATAGACAACAACAAACCACTTAGCTATACAAACAATATCCTTTCTATCTCTCTTCTTTTTTTTTTAAACAAATGGATAGCCAAGTGATAAAGCTTCCCTTTAACAGAGAAAAGATCAAGGTTCGATTCATTCCCCACCTCATTGGTTAAGATAGATTAGGTTTCTTGCTTGTACTAAAAAAAAATACAAAATCTAACAAAATAGGCCTAACAAAAGTATTCACTCTATCAATATTAATCCAAAGGCCTTCCACCAGGAGCAAGTTGTCCGTGAGTACTTCAACGTGACGCCATCGGCTGTTCGACTTCACCCGTATTCCAACGCCATTAACACGGCTGGCGCTTCAGCCATAAGAGTAGAGCAAGCAAAAAAACCTCTCCAAGCCTTGGTACTGAACGCAACCCCTTCCATTCAAAAGACACCAAGCTGCAGCTCCCTTCTAAGTTCTAAGTGTGCAAGAACTAAGAAGCATGCATCTTGGATCCTCCCAACATGCGGCGAAAAATCCTGGAACGTACGAAACAAAAATTGATTACGATGACACCAAATAGCCCAGATGATAGATATAGACTTCAAAATAGCCAATGTATTGAAGACTTGGTGGAAAGACCAAAACAACGTCACTACTATTTAGATGGAGCTGGTAATTAGTTCCATTTTAAAAGCCATCGTATCTTTTATTGGATGGTAAAAAGTACTGTATTTAATAAAGAAACTACATTTTAAACCCTGAGTTTGATACGATTCCCAAATTCCGATTGTATTTTTTATTTTTTCAACTTAAACCCCACACTCTAACCATCCGTGAATCTCCATTGTGGATTCCCGTCAATGCATCGCATTCTATTTTCAAAACTTATGGAGTGCTTCCCTCCTTCTCTTCCTACAGAACTTGATGTTTTACATACTTTTCTCAGCACTCCTCCTATAATTGCGACAATACTATATTATCTTCATTCTTGGAGCATCAGTAGCAGATAAGGTAAAGACAATTGTGTAGCTATTTAAGCGGAAAAAAATTTGTTCACCCTCACCAAAAGAGGGTGAACAAAACCTTCACCTAATTGGTTAAAATGGTGATCCCACCACAAAAGTACACCACCAAAAATGATAAGGATCCCACCACAGGTGTGATGTCATCTAAAAAAAAATTATTGATTTAAGCTATGAAAAATAGAAAATTTCCTTTCCAGCAAACTCTCTCTCTCTCTCTCTCTCTCCCTTTTCTCTTAGAGCATCTCCAACCAATCTTCAGACCTCTAAAATGAAAAATGGATGTGACATATTAAGGGGAGATTTTGTAATTTATGCCCCCTTTTATCTTAAAAAGTTGTATTTTTTTGGAGGAACTCATCCACCAAAACCAAAAACACAGATCATTCACCAAATTGAGAATCACATTTGGTTTTACTCAAATATTTCGCTAAATCTAGGGGAACCAAATCCTGAACCAAATTTCCAAAGGCTATATTTTGGTGGTGGTTGGTTGACTAAATCTAGGTCAACGATAAGAGCTCGGTCGAACCCTTGCTCATTAAAATTAGGACTTCTCACAAATGGTCGAAATCTAGGTTCACTTTGGGGAGAAATCTGGGTCGACGTTGGTGGCAGTGATCAAGATTAGGGATTTTCATAGATGGTTGGAGCTGGTGATGGTAGAAACCTTCTGCTGTTGATGGTGCTGTCTGTGACACTAGTGAAGGGGAGGATTTACGGGTAAGAAAAGGAGAGAGATGAATAAATGGGTTTGTAAATTTCTTTTGAGTAATATTTGAATAAAGAAGTGTTTGTGATTGATATCAAATCAAGCTTTTATTCAAAATTTTACTCCGATCTGAGTAAAAGATTTGAATACAAATTTGCGCAAGGGTTCGAAATGCCTTATATAAATCTCAAAAACAGTACTACCTCCGTTTCGAAATGTTAGTTCAGATTGTAAAATGAGGACTTAAAAATAATACATTGTTTTTAAAAAAATTCAATATCTCACAATTACAACTGACATTCACAATCGTAACACAACTACTATAATTTAAAAGAACGCATTCAAAAATAATACTACATTGTTTTCTACTATTGTTAAAGAAGTTTCAAATTTTTTGTGAAATTTTTATTATTGTTAAAAAAGTTTGTGAAATTTTTACTATTGTTAAAAATGTAATTTTAAAGCTCTCCTTCTCGTTCTGCGAACCTGTACAAATAATTTAAACCCAAGCCGACCACATAAATAAATGAGAGTCACAGTACAACGCTGGGTATGCACGCAGAGAGGGAGAGGAGGAGCTGAGAGAGTCATCATCGTCTCTGCATCGGTCTGAGAAAGAAACATGCAGAGAGAAACCCTAGCTTCATCTTCATCGTCTTCTTCTTCACCTTCTTCGAGCAGTTACGGTAATCCGCCGCCTGAAGATGCCTGGGTGGATACCTACCTCAGACTACTCCCCCAGTGGCAATCTCTCACTCCCTCCAATCAGGTACCGCTCTCTCTCCTCCACTTTCTTCGGTCACGACCTCCTATGTTCTCGAATTTTTTTTTTCCTGTTCGAAATTTTGTATAAAACTTTTGCCTTTGAAGTTGTGACTTAGGGTTTAATTCTACTCCCATGTTTCTGATTTTTAGACTGCTTGGACGAGGGTTTGCCGTGAAGTGATGGATATTCTCTAATCTAACTGAAAGTTGAAGAGACTTAAATTAGTTTTCCCTAGCTTCGCCATGATATTAATTTTTGTCTTATGCAAGGAAATCTGGGAATTTGTTTTTTCACTAACAATTTATCTGAAGCCTGGGGGTTTCCTTCGAATGGATAGATACGTGTTCCCAAATGATAAAATCAGGTAAAAAAAAAAACATTATTTTAGCAAATGTTGATTTTATCTGATTTTATCATTTTGGAAACTCCCCGCTATGTTCACTGTGATTTTAGCTTTTTGGTCATGTTCTTAGTAGGATAAGTTGGCCACCATTGGGAGGGAAAGGAATGTATTTGAATAAGATAATATCAGTTGTTTGTTGGATTTGAATTGGATAAAATCAGTTGTTTGTTTTCCGTACCCCTGGTCTGGGATGCTGCCATAGGTGGGTTGGATTTAATCTGAATCCTCATATCTTGATACCAACTATTGACAAGGGGAACTGTTTGGGAAATAGTCCAATCCAGATGATATGTCATAGATGGCCAATTAATGTATTTGATATTGGCTATGTAGCTCAGAGTGGATGACTTAGTCAAATGTTGTTCAGCTAATACAAATCATTTTCTGTCGTAACATCATTGCCATTTGAGATTAGGAAGCTAGTTTAAGAGACCTTTGAGTGGTGGCATACTTCCAAGAATAATTGGCTTAGCTGTCTAAAGAAGAGTTATCTATGTCTGTCTCCTATTGTTCCATACAGAAGGTGAATAACAAAACAAAAGTGAAGAAAACAAGAAGAAACACTAAATAAATAATATATTGTTTGATGCAGATTTTGTAGCTTTTTTCGTTTTTGTACCTAAACATTCTTGTTGCTCTTGTACGCAGCCTATCATCCCTGTTTCTATATCTAGAGTTAATCAGTTTGATGCACACAGACTCGACATTGAAATGTCAGCCATGCTGAAAGAACAGTTAGTTAATGTCTTTAGTCTGATGAAGGTATGTATCACGTCGCTAATTTTGGCTTTCATTTGTGGAGGTTACCGGTATAGCTATTGGGAATTCACTTTGTTTCTCTTCTTTTCCTTGGGATTAGCCAGGATTTTTATTCCAATATGAACCAGAACTTGATGCTTTCCTTGAGTTTCTCATATGGAGGTTCTCCATTTGGGTTGATAAGCCTACTCCAGGGAATGCTCTTATGAATTTGAGATATAGAGATGAAAGAGCGATCGGATTGGGAGGAAAAGGTAATAAGCTATTACCTTGTCTTGCTTTTAGTTTTTGTTGGCCGATAATTCCATCTTTGGTTATCGTCGTATCGATTGTGTACTATAAATGAGTCACCCCTGACCCCTCCACCTTATAATATTAGATGCTGCATTTTACTGGCATCTCAAGAGTTTTCAGGATTATGGGGCGTTTGCTCACTTTGAATTTTATATATGTAGCATGGCTATGGACACAAGTATGGACATATCTACCGTGGACCTGTAGATGCAGTAGTTAAGAGAGTTATAGAATAGATTTGGGTAGTAATGCTACGAGGAGAGAGAGAGCCAAATTGACATTAGAGGCTGTAGTCCACAAGGATATGAGTACTCTAAATCTCAGGGAACATGTTGCCCTTCCTAGAGCTCAATGGGAAAAAATGATTCATGTAGCCGACCCCAATTGATTGGGACATAAGGCTCGGTTTGGCTTGGTATGCATACCTAGATTACTACCACTGGTATTTAGGTTAGGGCTCCTATCGAATGCGTTATTGACCAATGGTGCATGTCTAATACATACATATATGTTTTATATTACACTTTTGGTCCTATACTTTTGAAGTTATTAATGGTTACTCCTAGAAAAGTTGAAATTTGAAAAAGCTGCCCCACCATGTCCCCATGTATGTCCCCAGTGTCCCACCATTACAGGCGTTAAAATCTAATGGACCGTCACGTGGCGTGTCCCATGCGTATTTTGGTGTGTCTCCAATGTGTCGCGTGTTCCCAATGTTCTGACATAGTGGAGACTCCTGGCTGTGTCAGCACTTAATAGTGTTTTGCCGTTCCTCGTTGTTTTAAGCCTATCATCATTAAATTTCATCGTAATCCTACGGGCTAATGTGGTAGCCGGTAGGTCAACAGAATTGGTCCTCTAACTTAAGTTCATCAGATAAAAACTAATTACCTCAGCACATGTAATGAATTTTCTCCATAAGTTCATTTGGTCACCTGTTTAATGTCTAATATTTTCTATTATTTACTGGCTATTAGATCTTTAGGAAGAGTGTAGTGGGATTCAATTGGATGTAAGTATGCAACCGTGTAGGAAATTATAGGCATTACATAAGAGATAGTTTGTGAGTCAATTCCTGATTGATCTTGAATTATGATTGTATCATCTTGCTTCATCATGAAAGCTTGATCGTAGGAATAGATGAAAGTGTGAGAAGATAACTTGGTTTGAACTATATTTTCGGACGAGGTTGGGGGGTTGGGGATTCATGGTGTTTCATGATTTGTTAGATAAAAGGTACTTTCTGTTATGTTCATTTGACATTTCATTTACGACCTATGATTTTAATGTACTTATTAAAAGGAAAGGAAAATAGATTAAATGTGCAACTTTAGGTGATTCTGCAGAGTAGTTTACACAGAAAAATTACTGTCATGCTGCTTTGGTTAAAAAGTCTTGCCAAGTTTCACGATGCACGATAGAAAAGCATTCCCAAAGTAGGTCTGATGCACTACAACTACATCCTTCTTTATTGTTTTATCAAATCTCAATGTTAGACTTGCTTTTCAGCCTCCAACTGTGGATTTCTTCCATTGAGTATGTCTTTTTCTCTGATGTACTCCAGTCAGAACGGGTTTGGAGGGACCTGGACTCACTGTTGGTCAGAAACTATGGTACTGTGTTGCCACTGTTGGTGGTCAATACATCTGGTCTCGTCTACAGTCATTTTCTGCCTTCCGTAGATGGGGTGATTCTGAGCAGGTATTTGTTTTCCAATTCATGGTATCATAATTCGATCTCCCTGCCATACACTCAACTAGTACATCTTCCGGTATTCTTCAGAGGTCAGTGGCACGCCGAGCATGGACTTTAATACAGCGTATAGAAGGAATTTATAAAGCTGCCTCATTTGGCAACCTGCTTATATTTCTTTACACGGGAAGGTATGTTGTTGTGCACGGTCATTCTTTATGTTATATCTACAAAATAATGGGTTACACTGAAAGGGTGCCCACATTAGTGGATAACCTGCGAATTCTATAGTTCGTGAATATTGTGTGTGAAAGTGGACAAGCAGTGAGATTGATTAAATGCCAGACAAACCCATTATGATGACGTGAAATTTTAATAACCAGTGTCGTTAAGAGTTTGAAGTTCTGTATTGTTTTGACAATGTTGTGGTTGTCTGGTTAAGTCCTGTCTTGATGATATGTCTTGATACTGGGCAATAGCGGTGCTACATCTATGTTCTATCTAAATAATGAATATAAGCATTACTAGCCAATACTTATCCTAAACTTCATGACCTGAAACATGTAGTGGCTTCTGCAGGAGAATTCTTTTCTGGATTTCTTTGTTCTAGTTTTACTTAAAACTTTTATTACATTATGCCTCACCATTCTTCAGTGCATGTGATGCTATTGCAGGTACCGTAATCTCATCGAGAGAGCACTGAAAGCAAGGCTCGTCTATGGAAACCCTCATATGAATCGAGCAGTTAGCTTTGAGTACATGAACCGCCAGTTAGTGTGGAATGAATTCTCGGTAATTTGTTTGTTATTTTCAAATCCAGTAACTAAGTATATGATCCAATGCTGAGTGGAGTGTTCTTTCAAGCACACTTTTGGTCTATCTCGTTTTGATTCCCTGAATTTTCCCCCTAAAGTTCAATGTACTGTTATTATGCCAAGAAAGTGTGATGGTAATCTAAACGTTTTTTTTAAACTTAGTGATGGTTTCACCATTGTTTTCTTAAAAAATATTCGTGCGTATTAAATAAAGCGCATTGCTATGCAAGAATTGTACACTTTGTATCATCTATGGTGGTGGTCTTCTTAAAACTTGATTTACTGTGCAGGAAATGTTGTTGTTACTCCTTCCTCTTCTCAACTCATCATCCATTAAGAATTTCCTTCGTCCATTCTCAAAGGATAAATCTTCAAGTTCAGGTGGGGACGAAACCCAGTGCCCAATCTGCTTAGCCACTCCAACCGTTCCATTTTTAGCTCTCCCCTGCCAACACAGGTACACCCCATATATTTTCCTTCTCTCCGTTGAGCATTATTATTGATTTATCTCTGGTTCATATGGGCTAATTACTTTTAAATCTCAAAGTCCAATTGCTATGTATTGAAATTCTTAGATTCCCACTCTATTGGTTAACCCAATCATGCATTGCTTCAAGGGGCAGGCCGTTCTATTACCATGCTTTGTAGTTACTATTTAGGGATTCCTTTGACATGAAAAATGGTTCAATTATCCGAATGCTCCTATATTGAAAGAAAACGCTTAGTAATGACTTTGTTAAGATTTCGATGCAACTTAATAAATCTGATCTCCTTGAAATAATGGCTTGGAGGGGATCAGCGTTAATTGGAAACAGGGTTTGCTATCCTTCAACCTGGACCTCCTGTTTGGAATTTTCCTGTATACGTTTCAAGACAAGAAGTGAATTAACTTTTGCACTATATCTTCCAGCCTTTATAGGTTTCATCACTTTTCTCGTGTATTTCACCGCTATCTTGTATTTCACCGCTATAGTGTGGCCTACAATTATTAATTAGTGCTGATCTGATGCCCTCCTGCTTGTATGTTTTGGGTGAGGGAATTATCCATGGAAATATTTTAGAACTCATCTATTTACATTATTTTGTTAACAATGTACAAGTCAACTTGGGTTGGTTACGAATATATGCTGTTTGGTTTTGTGGCAGCTATTGTTATTACTGCCTTCGGACGCGGTGTTCTGCAGCTCCGTCTTTCAGGTGTACCCGATGCAACGAGCCAGTTATTGCCATGCAACGGCATGGTGCTTCGATCAACAAGTAATACTCAGAAACAATAGATACCACAGGATTGGAAATTTTTTTAAAAAAGAAGAAGATATTAACCTGTTGTATAAAAGATGCCCGAAATTGGCAATGACTATTTAGTTAAGAAACCAAAGATTCTTTAGGAAAGCGTCTATTCATTGCTGTAGAGTAGCTCTCATTCTTTGTCTACTTTTATGTATTTCATTCAAAGGTGGCAACTTTCCGAGAGTGTTTCTTTTAACTCTTGTTGCTTTTCCTTCTTTCATGTCAAACGTTGCCTCGGCTCATCTAAAAGGTAATTTGACCTCTCTTTTTTCCCTTCCCATAACTTGAGTGGTCCCTCTTTACTGGGTGAGTAAAGTAAAATGGGTACGTATCCTTTACTGGGTGAGTAAAGTAAAATGGGTACGTATCCTTTTCTTCTTTGGAAGTTACTGCTGCTGTTGCTTTGATACAAAAACTGTTTTCTTGGTATGGATTTATTTGGTTTTGACTTTTAATGAGCAAGATTTCTTAGTGTGTGTAAGATGTTAAGGCGGTTGGGTGCACGTGTAAACACGATTTTAGTAGTTTTTGGCTTTTAATCAGATGTTCTGCGGTTCTAATCTTTACAGCAAGGATATGTCTGTAGGCTGGTAAAAAGTGTTAAAAGATTTGATCACTGTTAAAAACCCCTTTCGCCGATGATTCTTTTTATTAATCTTGGGGATTGTCAAGTGGGTCCTGTACTATATCTACCTGATTACTTTTGAATGATTGATGCATTGACACTTGCTGATCTTTGTAGTGATTAAGTTTTCATGTCTCCATGGTCCTCAAGTACATGGGTAATTTTGAAAGCAATTAGGTACTGATGTTTAATAGGTTAGAGCTATACTTGCCGAGGATTGGGGGACCTGTAGTAAGTAAGCTCACTAAACCTTTGTAGTGAGCAATCATAGCCGTCTGTTCGCCAATCAACGGTTCGGATTATCTTATATAAAAGATAAGTGTCTCACATGTAGAATAATTGCATTTAATCGGGACCGTTGATTGCCGAACGGACAGCCGTGGTTGTTCACTATAGGCCTTTTGGTTGAGCTACAGGCCTTTTGGTTGAGCTACTGCTTGTCTCGGGTGGAAGGGGCCCGGATGTGGCATAGCTCTTGATATGACAATCTGGACTACCTGTATTCGAGATTTGGTTGGATTTCCATCCCTAGATATAACAAATTGGGATACTAAATAATCCATGAGCTGCAAAGGGTATTATGAGGTTACAAGATGGAGTACTCAAATTTATTTGGAGCTCGCCTTTTCGATAATCCATCTAGGTGCAGATGGTGAGCCCATCAAGGATCTCGTGTTAACTATCGGGAAGTTCATTTCGCATCTGTGTAGAGCAATGGGAAAATTCAAAATAATTCATGAATATTGGATTCGATTAATAGTACTAGTATTTTTGTTTTCTTTTGCAAGTATGACTAAAATTCAATCTGTTCATCAATAAGTTTCGAAAATTCAAGGATCTATTTTGTCGGTTGATAAAAAGCCAGCAAAATCAAAGCTGAAAACTATTCTTTTCTTGCTCTGGAATCCACTATTTGCAGTTTGAACAGAAGAAAGTGATAATTGAAAGGTGCACTTTTGTGAGTAGGTGAACAATGTTATGTATTCCAAATCTTTTTAGGCAACACAAAGTGTAATGATATGTACCAATTAATATCATTTGGATTTTTGGTACCTGTTTTGGAAAAAGAGTTTTGCTTTTGCTCTCCAAGCTGTGGTGGTCATAGAACCAACTAGCATTGAGAGTCCAATGGGGCTCTCCTCATTGCCCAACATAAAAGGATAAAATTGACCAAAAAGGCACAAAAATAACTCCATTGAGATGGCTTTTTTTTTTTTTTTAAATGACAAAAAGGAATTTTATTAATCAAAAGATATAAGATTAAACGGGGCAAGAGAAAAACATCAAAGTAAGGAGCGACATCTCATTGACACTCCACCCGACGGCAAATCATGTCTCTCGAGACCCAAAAGATTGGAAGGTTGACGAGGAGACAACCAACCAACCAAACGAAAACAACCAACACCCACGTCTAAATGCAAACACTAAAATTCCGAACATAATCAAAGAGCAAAAAACCCAAGAACACCAAAACTCCCTAGAGAAGCAGAATCACACCACCTAGAGCAGCAAAGATGAACTGCAGCACACGAAAACAGAGCTGACAATTAGCTCATCCTATGTCTTGGTTGGCACCCCACACGAAAACAAAGATGAACTCCATTGAGATGGTTAATTACCTAAATTTTCTCTGAGGGTTTTGGCGTGCAAAATTGATTTTCAATCACAGATGTTGCATTCTGGAATGCAACCATAGTGTATGAAATAAGACCCAGTAAAATAACACGATAGGGGACAACCTATAATTAAAAATAAAATTTCTTATATTTATATTACATCATTAATTCTTTCATTTAACATAAGAATTCCAAGCTTGAATGAGAAAAATAATGAGAAAACCAATCAATCGTTCAAAAAAATCAATAAAAATTTGTAATAACATGCATGTAACAGCTAGCCCTTTGCTAGTTTGCTTGGTAAAAAGGTTGATGGAGCAACCAGTGCGTGACCACCCTTTTTAGGCGTGACTAAAGATTACTATTTTGTAAGGTGTTGGACAAGAAGGATCGATCAAAAACTGGTAGACCACAAATGAAGATAATTAATAGGTTAAGAGTCTCTCTTAATGTCGCCTAAAATACTCTAACTCAGAGGAATAACAGGGTACAGAAAAAGTTTTCCCGAAAATGTCTGGGAAAGAGAAATCAATAGTCTAGATTCACATCATTGAAAATCTGGACCATTGATTTCTTTTCCTGGACGTTTTCGGAGAAATTTTTCCTAGATCCTAACATTTTTTTAGCAAGAATGGAGCTAAGAGGGGGGCTAGTAGCCTAATAGGGGCTGTTGCCCCGGCTACAATTTGAATTTTTTTTTACTATTAGACTGATATATATATATATCATCAAATTTTAAGCTCCGCTCCTCCTCCTCCTCCAAATGTAGCCTGTCCCCTCTATGCTAAAGTCCTGGCTCCGTCTCTATTTTTGAGGTATATATATATATGGTCTAACATCCATAATATCTTAGTTTTATTTCCCATCATTGCTTGAACATAATCATTAATGTACATAATCAGTAACTTAATTGATACATCACATAACCAAAAGCTAACTTTTTTTTTTTGGTTACTCAGCAACCTAAAAGCTAACCCAGCTTGCTCAAAGACTAAACGCTGGATTATCACTCCAATTTAATGAAGCATATATGTTAAGTTCCACAAAACATGCATTTGTTTTTTGGCGTGAGAACACTCCCCACCAGCTTTCCTGCCTCACTTTTCTATAAAGCTAAAGAAAGAATAAAAATCAACAATAAATAAAAGTGTGAGAAAGAGATAGAGGTTCCTAACCCCACAAAAAATTACTACTTTGTTGACACAGACATGGGTTTCTTCAACCTCATCTGGGAAAGCTAACACGTCTCTAAAAGCGTCAACATAGGCCCCGTTTGGTTGCACAGAGAACGGAAAAGAAGACAAAGTTCCAGAGGCGTAAAAAAGCAAAACAGGAAAGTGAAATTCAAAAGAGAGCAATGTTACGGTGATCATGTATTCGCACCACATTCGTATATTACTGTCTAATTAACATATATACCATCTAAATTGACACTGATTGTTGGTACGGACTTTGGAAACCTGGAAAGTGACCCAAGAGTTACGAACGCGCAGAAAATAAAAACAAAAAATGTACAATAACAAGAGAATTGGGTAACCCTTTATTTATTTGGTTACGTCCACATTAATTTTGCTAGCTAGGGCTATTATTCTACAAAGAAAACTAAAGCTGGACATGTGAGACACTTGACTTTTTGAGTTGATGTACAATACTATCGGGCTCTTTCACTTCATAATTAATACTCTTTTGTCTCAAAAAGTTGATTTACTATGGAAAGACATGTAATTTTAGGATACAAAATAAAATATTTGTAATCATAAATTTTAAAGTTTCTTGATACTAATTAAAGAGTTTAATGAGTTTTTTAATTTCGTATCACCAAACACGGAAGTAGTTCAATTTTTATCTGCAAATTAATTGCACGTTTTTCTTGTAATTGACCAATTTTTTTGGGATGGAGGGAGTATATAGTAAGCTTCACGACTTATGCAGTTGTTCCAAACTGTTGCTGCTTTATCCGTTTCTTCTGAAAGCATCAACATGATTCAACTTAATTCGGCTCAGGTTGCTCGGTCAATTAGCAATATCTTGGGTGAAGATTATTTGGGGGAAGATGATGAGGTCATAAGTAGTTTTTCCATTGCAAGCTAATATTGTCGATAGCGGTGTCTTTTTTGGATGTTTTGGTTAGGTTTTGTTTGAGGAGTTGTTTTTCTTGTTGGGAGGTTTTGGTTGGCTTCTTGCCAGCATCAGGTTGTGTTTTTCCTTTTGGTTCCTAGCTTCAGGTGTCTATTGGTGTGAGGGGAGTATTCTTTGGGGATCTGCCCTTTCCCCATCTTGATGTCTGTTGCTAGGATCCATTTAATCTTTAGGATCCAGGTTTAAATTTTGTAATTCATTTTCAAAGGTTAATAAAATTTTTGCTCTTAAAAAAAATGCAGTTGTTCCAAAAAATGTACAATAAGTTGTTCCAAATTGGGTAACCCTTTATTTGGTTACGTCCGCATTAATTTGCTAGCTAGGGCTATTATCCTCCCTCCTATTGGTTAAAATAGTATAGGTCCCATCAAAAAGTCATATCTCTAAGAAGTGATGTCATCCTTATCAAAAAGTGATGTCATTGCACTTTGACTTGATGTATGATACTATTAGGCTCTTCACTTTCCAATTACTAATACTCTTTATGTACCAAAAAGTTGATTTACTATGGAAAGACGTATAATTTTGGATAAGAAATCAAAGTACTTTTGTTCATAAATTTTAAAGTTTCTTGATACCAAATTAAAGAGCTCAATGGGTTTTTTAATTTCTTGTCACCAAACATGGAAGTAGTTTGGTTTTTATCTGCAAAATACATATTTTTTTTCGTAATTGACCAACTTTTTGGGACGGATTAAAGTATATTAGTATGCCTCGCAACAAACATGTAGTTTTTATTACACATATTTTTTATTCATGTCACATATGCACATCAGATGAAATTCACATGAGATTATCGAGAATTATTGTCGAAAGGAAATGTTTTTCTTGTTGCTCTCAATTCTAGGCAAGAGCAGTGGATGTGGTATGAAGAGAGAGAGCTGAATCAGCTGATCAAAATTTCAGAGCTCACAAATGATGGCAGGAAACCCTAGCTGGTGGAGCTTGAGTGACAAAGCTCAGCAAACATCTGCTTTTTTACCACCATGCCCCTCTCTCTTCCCTCAATTTGCACCTGGCTCTTCTTCTCTCCCTTTGAACTCTTGTGCTGATCAAGACTTTCCACAGTCATGGAGCCAACTACTCATGTAACTCTCTCTCTCTCTCTCTCTCTCTCTCTCTCTCTCTCTCTCTCTCTCTCTCATCACATGGTTTCACAAAGCTTTTGATCTCAAAACCATACCTTTTAATGCTTGGAATATTTCCTCCTAAATCAACTTTTTTCATCCCTATTTTTTCTCTGTGGTTTTCTCCTTAAAATTAAAATTTTTAACCTAATTTCCCACCACAGATGACTATTTTCTTGCTTATCTTTACATGGGTTTTGGAATTTTGTGACGAAATCTTAGTGGATTTTAATGATTTTTTTTTCTTCCTCTAGGGGTGGATTGGCTAGTGAAGAAGAAGCTGATAATAAGTTTGGTGGTGGCAGTCACTTTCAGCACAAGAGGTTGGAAAATTGGGAAGACCAACAAAACCAACAAGTCTTGATTAATTCGTCGTTATTAAGGGTTCCTATTTTCGACATAAAACAAGAGGATGCGCACAGTAGCCAAGTGTACGGAACTCACAGAAATGTTGCCGATGAATTTCAAACATCAAGTAGACCTAATTCTTGGTCTCCAGTAGTCATGGGAGTTTCTTCACCTAGGTCTTCTGTCACAACTACCAATTCAACCAGCTCTAATATGTTGGACTTTTCTGGTAACAAGGGAGATGGAAGGATTCAATACCCTGATCATTCATCTGAGGTAAGAGATAGAGATTACAAGAATTCTTAATTTGTTGATGCTTTCGAAATCAGTTTTGCAGGATATTTTTCATATACTTACTTGTCTGTTGGATTTTGAGATCGAATTAATTGTCTATTAGCAATGTTCACAAAAAAAAAAAAAAAGAATCTATTGGTAATTTTAAAAACCCTGCATTTTTCCCTGTAAAATTAACATCATGGGATTTTTTGAAATTATCAGAATATTTTTTTTCCCAAACAAAATTTTGTTAGAAATTGAAGAGTGCTTATTTTTTAAATTAAAATATGAATAGTATTCTACTCATAGTCAAAACATGAAATTCATCTTCTTCTTCTTCTTCTTCTTCTTCTTCTTTTTCCCCTGAAATTCATGATTGAGAATCCTGCAACTAACCAATTCAATAAATTTCCACTTTTTCACTTGTTTAGGAGACTAACTAAGGTTGTTTTGGTAAGGCTGGAGAATTTCAACAAAACTGCAGCTTATCTCTCTCTTCTTCTTCTTCTTCTTCTTTTTTTTTTAATCATGGAAAAAGCCAACTGCAGCTTATCTCATTCGTGATAATATTGTAAAATGGCTATATTTTTATTTTGTGGAATTATATGTGTGTTGAATTTTTCTTTCTTCATCCAAACTCTTACTATAATTCTCTGATTGCTATTTAATTTGTTCTAGTGTAATAGCACTGCAGCCGGTGGGGTATCTAAGAAAGCTAAGGTTCAATCAACTCCAACACTACCACCATTGAAGGTAACATAGCTTTAGGGTTTTAAATCCGGTATCGACGGCATAAGTAATAGCTAGGGACATATACCGGCCGGCCGATTGAAACAGTATCGGCTATGCACACAAAAATTAATAACTATATCGGAGGTCCAAAATCCAGTGGTAGCTTTCTTGATTGTCTATTCTTTTTTTCAGGGAGAGCTGAATATGCTTCAGCTGCTATCCCCACAGACATGATCATATGAATGATTAGTAGTAAAGTTAGATGTAGAACTAATAATAGAGAAGTGAAATTTCATATTTTATGGACTGATTTGAACCAGGTGAGAAAAGAGAAGCTAGGGGATAGAATAACAGCCCTTCATCAACTTGTTTCCCCATTTGGAAAGGTAATTCCAAACTCTTTTAATTCTACTTCTCTGATCATCACAAAAAGAATAGTTAAATTAATTTTTGATCAAAACCCACAAAAAAAAAAAAAAAAAAATTCTTTTACTAATTTACTTATACAAATTTAAAGAACCTGTCTTTTGCTTTATTTGCCATCTGGGATTGTCTTTTGAGCGTTATATTAATTAAAAAAAACAAGAGAAAAAAAAAAGAAGAAGAAAAGAAAAAGAAAGTAGCTTTGGGTGGCATGTTTGTGGTGTAATATTTTCTCTCTTTTTGCAGACTGACACTGCTTCAGTGTTGTTAGAAGCCATTGGGTATATTGGATTCCTTCAGAGTCAAATTGAGGTGATGTTTCTTCCACATCTATATATCTATGTGCTCTGAACATTAGGGCCGGGCATGCTGTAAAAGTTCCATTTGTTCATGCTTTTCAAAACCTTCTTTAGATATTTGGAGCTCTTGAATTTCATTTTTTTTTCCCACTTGAACGCGTAAAATTCCATTCGGTTCATCTCCTGAATTGGTTCTTTAAAAATACAAATTAAATCAATGCTTGTTTATGCTGTTTTCGCTAAAACAATGAAAGTACTTTTTTCAACGACAATTTTTTTCCCACACAAGTAGAACTATAGCGAATTGAGGCGACTGACTACATTTGATGCATGCGTTTCTATTTCCACTCTATACTTTAGCTTTTCTCAAAAAAAAAAAAATAATAATAATAGAAAGACTAAACGCACACTTTCTTTTCCTTGAATGCAGGCACTTAGCTCCCCATACTTGAGCAATTCCTCAGCAAACATGAGGCACCAACAGTCTGTAAGCAGACCCATTTTTCCATTTTCCAATGCCACTCCAAAGCATATATTCTGCATGTGTGACTAATTGTGTGAGGTTAATTAGTAGTTTAATGAGGAGATCATGGACTTCTTTTTAGGTTGAAGGAGATAGAAATTGTACATTTCAAGAGGACTATGCAGCTCAGGTATGTCACCTTTATTGGATCCATCACTTACTCAAAAGCAAGTTGTTTAAAGCATCTTTTGCTTATATTATTCTATTCATAAAGTCGGATATATTGAAATATGAGGTCCAGCTTTAGTAAACTTTATATATACTAATTTTTCTCTTGACAGATTATACTTTGTGGGATTTTTTTAATGAATAATATAAATCAATTTGAAGACAAAAAAAACCCTAAAGAAAAGCTTAGACTTTAACCAGTTGGTCGTTTTCATGTCTCATTCAATCTGAGTGGAAATAGATTTTGAGAATAGAATTTGTTTTTTGGTTCTTGATGCTCACTTTATAATTGAAGATTATATTTAAAATCCATATATATGCTCATGGGTTATTAAAAAAAATGAAGACAAATATCAGAATATAAGAGCTAACCCTAATGGGGTCTTATATTCTTTTTTGTTCAATTTTTCTATTTGTTGGATGGAAATCGCTTCAAAAGGAGAGGAGCTTCTCAATATAAAAAAGTATAAAACTACACATAAAATACATACACACTTACACAAATATTCGATGAGTGTCTATGTACGGCACGCACTGCAGTATCAGTGGGTGTGAGCCCCCCACACTCATATGAATGTTTTGGTTATGTGCATGTATGCATTTTGTGCTAGGTAACTTAACATTGTTGCTGAATATATATATATATATATATACACTCCTTATCTGAAGTCCCGGATATCCACCTTCCCGATATATTTTCAAAGGTGTTTTGAAATCTTAAAATATAAGCGTTTTTTGAAACAAATTGTTTTGCGAAAAACCGCTTGGATCAAGCCCTTCCCGGTATTTTTTTTTGAAACTGGAAAACAAATTGACGGCTCGGATTTCCAAAAACAATTGGGAAAAGCATCGAATTGTTGCTGAGATATATATATATATATATTATGAAATAAAATATAATGAAACAAATTGTACCTCCGCATGAAACTAAAATGGCCAAACACGAATTTTGAGACAGGTTATTCTTCTTCCCTACATCAACTATTTTTACCGCTTTTAGCCCTTTTAACACTTTTAGCTCTTTTGGAAAATTCCTTAATTTGCTTATTAAATTGATTCATGTGTTGATAATTTTAGGGTGATGATCCAAAGGACTTGAGGAGTAGAGGGTTGTGTTTGGTTCCTTTATCATGCACTCAACATGTTGGAAGCGAAAATGGAGCCGATTACTGGGCTCCACCTCTAGGGGGAGGATTTTGAAAGATAAGGCATTGTTTGGCCGCAACATATATGCTTGCTTGAAGCTTTGAATAACTAGAATGATATAACATCATAAGCAGTCATTCTGCTAAATCTAAGGCTGACTGCTCCTGATGATATGCATTCATAATTCTACCATCCTCCTTTAGCTATTTTGTACTCTAAAATGATACTACTCTTATGTGGAAATTCGGTTCGGTATCGTTAGGTAGTGTTTGGTTTGCTAGAATGATTTCATTTGTAATGTATGTTCTCTCATTTTTAGGAGAATAGACGTTAGAACGAGCTAGATCTAATTTAAGAGAATGACCATTCCATTTCAGTTTCGTTTTGAGTAAATCAAACGCTGCCTTAGTCTTTGGAATACTTTTTTGGGGAGCAATTATTAACTATGATTATGCTGTTGAAGGAGAGATTTGACATTATCAGTTAACTTGGGACTTCAAGCGTGGGAATGATTTTAAGGCAGAATAATAAGAATTTATAGGCACAATTTGATCTCTATGTTTTTTTATCCTCGTGGATAAAAACATTCACAAAGAATTATGCGACAAATATATACACGCCGTCGACCCGGTTAAGAACCATAGTTGTTGATTACTGAGATTTCAAATTAATTCACGTGTTTTATAATAACACAACAACCGGCTACAACACTAATTACGTACAACAACAGCCTACGTGATACTGGTCATGGGAGAACAACCTATGTGGCACTGCATTGTTATTGTTGTCGTTGGTGTTGTAGCCGGTTATTGTGTCCACAGCACTGTTGTAGTATTAATTGTGCCGTCGCCATATATAATACTGTTATGATTAACCATACGTTATTCTAATTACATTGGTGAGAAATGTTTTCTAAGGTAATTTGGAAAACGAACGCTATGATTAACCGTACGTTATTCTAGTTACCTTGTTGAGAAATGTTTTCTAAGTTAATTAATTTCGAAAATGAACGGTACCCTTTCAAGAAATTATTGCTCTATGGGATAATTCTGACGCGGCATTGCTGCTTTGCAGCCTGTGCACAGCAATTGTTGTGCACAATCACAGCCGTCCATAAGTGTTTTTAACGGTTCGGATTGAAAACAAAACTTGCATTGCGCTATGGGATAATTCGGACGGGGGGCTTTGCTTTGCGGCCCTATGCCCTCAAGCTGACGCTGGGGTCTGTTGTTGGGTTTTCACTGGTCGACCTCTTGTCAACCATGTTTTGGGTTTTTAACGGTTCATGTATTGTTGATTAATAAATAAAACTTTTGCCGTGCAAAAAAAAAAAATTTATTGTTCAATCTTCTATTTTGTTTTGAAACGTTCGGATTGAAAACAAACTATTCGCACGACGGACGTTCTTCTATTTTGTTTGAAATCTAGTCTCATTTAAGAACAAACTACACAAAGAAGCAAGTTTATTGTGTCCGGGATAATTCAGCAACGCCAGGTCCGGGATAATTCAGCAAGCTTTTTCTACGGTGTGACAGATATTCAACTTCCCCTAGATTCTTTACTCTTATGATGGCCATGAATCTATTTGTTTGTTACCTTCCATTTTTCCCTAGTTGATATAGCCTGTCAACAATGTCAGGTGGTATGAATAATTATCCAGTGGTCCTGATACAAGGTCGTGATGCAGGCACTTCGATCGGTGTCCTAACCAATCATACAATTTATATAATGAGTCGTGAACCCTATTTGATTGTGCGGTTCTAAATGGCGTTAGGGTGGAACATCATGATACTTTAGGAACACTAGTAGAGCAATGCTAGTACCACACACTCGTATACAAACCCTAGCACACGTGTGTCTGCATATGCTAGAAATTCAACACGTGTTGACTCCACGTACCATGCAAGTGTAGCTCACTCATGTGCCAAAGCCAAGAATATTTTGGCATTCAAAATGGTAAAACCCTATTCACCCTGTGCCAAACCCAATGCCATAATTTGGCATCCAATTTGCAATTGTTAAATTTGTCAAATCATCCAAGCCATTTAATTTGCTTCAAAAATTGAGAAAAGTTTAATTCAATGAAATTCAATGGTCTGCGTTTGTGACTATGCTAAAATGGCACAAACCATGTAACGGCATTACAAGGGTGTTTGACGGCCTATTTTTTGCATTTTCTCATTCTACTTATCCTTTAAGGTGTTTGAGGGAGTACCTCCAAAACTCATTATCTGAGAATGAGTTTTCAGAATGGAACATTAGAGAGCAGAATGAAAAAAGATGGTGTGAGGAGCTTTTTGACTTCACATTTTTCTCTTTTCTCATTTTGGTTAATAAAAAGACCTACAGAATATATTCTGCACACACCTCCCAAACATTCCCATATTTCCTAAACATTCCTATCCCAAACACTACCATAATTCAAAAGGCCAAAAAATTGAAAACGAAAAGCCAAAAAATAGGCTCCTAAACACCCTCTACTATTTTTTGACTTTTTGATAATGTAGAAAATCAAATAATGACTTTGACAATGTGATTTTGAAACCAAGGGGTGAATTTGCTCAAAGTCTGTAAATATTTGTGTAATGTGTTTGTGGGAATTGGGGGCCTCTAGTAGTGCGGTGATTTTAAGATAACTGGCCAAATTTCTCAAATCAAAACTCAAATCTAAAAAAAATTCAAATTTAATCCAAACTCCAAATGATTCAAACTGTTCATTGTTTGGATTAAAATCGAGCATTCATTACCGAGATGGACAACCGGATGGGCTCTTTACACCCTTGTCGTGAGCTCCTTACTGAGCTTTTTCCGTGTTCCAAATGATCCAGCTTTCTTGTTTCAATTAAAATGTATTTATAATCGAGATTAATGATCTATTAGATAGCCTCATTATACCATCCATAGTGATGATCCCCCACTCCGTGTTTGTCGTTTTAGTAATTTCCGTGTTTCGACCATATTTAGTAATTTTATACTCGGATCCATATTCCCATGTGGGGGATCCCTTTGCCAGAAAATGAATGCCTACCCCATTGGACCCCATGTTTCAGAGGTAGGGGTGTAGGACATATATATATATAGACAGCTTTATAGGATTGTACTTAAAAGTAATATGGACCCTATATAGCTTTTGCTCCTCAAGCGCCCCTCTCAATTTCCCCCCAAAGTTCTGCTATCGCAATCGTGACGCAATTCATTGCATCATATTTATATTTCAATATTTGTGTTGTATGCTTATTCTTTTTCTGCGCAGTGTTGAGTCTGTTGACACGACACAAAAATAAATAGATAAAATAATAAATAATAAAAAATCAAAAATAGAGAGAAGAGGAACACGGAATTTTCAGCTCGGCAAAACTTATGTAATGTTTTAGAGCATCCTCGTCAAGTACAACAAATTTTAGACCAAATTAAAATTCAAAAATTAAAATTCAAAAATTAGTTTCTATTTTACTTGGTCACTTTTTTAAAAGCGCAAATGTATCAGATTATCTATTCTTACTTTATAGTATTAAGCCATTCTTTCTTTATACTTCTACTTTTTATTAAAATAGTTTTTTAATTCTTATATTTTTCTACTCTCAAAAAAAAAATTAGAAAAGGGAAACCCGTTTATTTAGGCCTTGTTTCCCCATTTGCTAAAAAAATGTGTTAATTTTAGCAAATAGTTTTCTCATTTTCTAAAATCAACCCACTTAATTTTATGGGATTCTCAGTTTAGCAAATATGAAACAAGACCTGAATTTGGTTTATCTACCATCTATATTTAGTGGAAAGAGACGGGATCAACAGGGACAATTGATGAGGTTGTTATGAAAGACCTATTATAGCCCTCTTTGTTTGATTTGCTCGAACATTTAGGATAACAAATGAAATAACAACTTAGTTTTTTGATTGGCTTTTCGGCAAGGGGAAACTAGAATAATAGATTGGGATTATCTACTAATAATGTCAAATTTGCCCTTGTTATGTTTAAGTTTCTTCCATTCTTTAGTATTTTGTATGATTTCAATAATCATTTTTAGATTTTATTTACTACTAAATAATTTTTTGAGTTATAAACTAATATCTATTTTATATAAGAAATATAAAAATATGATGTACTCGGAGCAAGAAATTATAGGGTATGGTGTCCAATGGTTTTGATAATGCCCTTTTGGATATTTAGAAATACTTTTAAAGGTAAACAAAATGATTGCTCAATAAAAAGTATTTCAATTTCCAAGTATACCCTTCATTTATTTATTAATTAATGTACTTTTGGTGAATCCATAGATTTCATTTCAAAACAAAATTAAAGAATACAAGGGTGGGGAAAAGAAATGGAATTTCAAGAAATCAAAAGTTCTAAGTTTAATTTTCAAAAAGTGGAAATGTAAATTGGGATAACCCAAAAACATGGAACATGAGAATTTCTCTCGGACATTGAAAATGAGGATTTTGAGGGAATATCTTTTTTGACGTTAATTAACTTATGTTTTTTTTCATTGAGAAATATTCCTAATGTTGTTATTGAGGTTTGAATGCCGACAAAGTAAAAAGTAATTGCCACCATATTTGACTATTTTAAGATCAACTCCACATTTGTTTTTCCACTCCCAATGGGAGCCTTCGATCCAACATGACAGAGTTTTCACTTTTGAAGCCAACACGAGATCTAATCCATCTGCCATTTGAAATTTCAAATCCTATGTGGATTTCTCCACTTCATTATTTTTGAATCATCAAAATATTTTTTTAAACAAAACAAAACTAAACTTGTTAACCAAACAAGGCCATTGGTATGTCAAATTTACGATAATTTTTTCGTTTATAAGAAAAAAAAAAATTAATTAGAAAATGAGAATAACTAGCGAGGCAGATTAGGGCATTATTGTATTGTAGAAAAACTTAAGGGCACAATGGACCTTTCACGCAATGTAACTCCAGATTGGACTAACAATAACACCCCACCCCTTGGGTTTGGTATAACCCCATTTTGGGCCATTAGAGCAAGTGCATCAGGTTGGGTATAAATTTGGGTAAAATTATCATTCTTTGAACAATTGCATTTTAACTTTTTTGATCATCTTTTTCAACACTCCAACAATTTTATTATCATCTTATCTACTCCTATTAAATATTATAAAATATTACTCATCTTTATACTCTTCAATTATAAAATACTAATATAAAGATGAACAAAAGAGAGAGAGAGAGAGATTTCAGAGAGAGACCCTTCATTTAGTATTAATTAAGGTTTAGGAATAAAAGAATGGTTTCAAATTGGTGCAAACAGTAAGAATGGAATTTAAATATAGCAAGTTTAATTTTGGAAATGGAATGTACATGGGGAAGGATAGCAAAGCATTTACAAAGTATCTTTTTTTGAGTGTTAAATGTTTTTCACCCACTTTGGTTAGCTTAAATAGCTAATATACTGGCTTTTTACGTAACTTTTCGTTTATAAGAAAAAACTCATTTAGCTAACCTGATGCACTTGCTCTTATAGTCCGGAGGGACATCTAGCCCAAGCCTCCGAATGCAAACCAAACAAGGTTATAGTAAACCTATGAGATTGTTAATTGAATCCCCTTCTCTACAACCAACATCAAACTTGCCCCTAGAAAGAGAGAGATGTGAATTTAGCTTGGCCAAAAATGAATTAAATGCACAAATTCCTCCTAGTAATTGAATTGGCAACGCATTTATGCTTCCATAATCAGGTCCAGAATCCTTATTGCTAGTTGTAAGTGATGAGAGATTATTCAGTGTAGTAGTATCTCAAGTCCCTTTTCCACCACACATTAGGTTGACAATTTCACAAGTCAATCTTGGATGATTCACCAAATGTAATCAAAAGGAGTAGCTAATTAATATGTATATCAATATTCTTACATCAGATGCAACACTAATTTCTAGTATATGATCTCGAGATGATTATGTAGCATTAGTAGATCGTTAGAAGTAAATCGTAATAAATTTGTACAGATGAGAGTTAATGAATCCCCTTCTTACAACCAACATCAAACTTGGTAGAAAAATTGTGTTCCATATCTTGCATCAAAAAAATTAAATTAAATGTTAAATTCCTCCTAGTAATTGAAATGCTTCCATAACACGCAAAGAATATAAGTTGATACTATAAAAGTTATAGGATCAAAGATCGATCCTTTTTGCAAATTTTTATGCAAAATGTAAGTAATCTTGGATGATTTGCAAATGTAAAAAAAAAGAGTAGCTAATTAATATGTATATCAATATTCTTACATTAGATGCAACACTAATTTCTAGTATATGATCTTGATATCTAATAATGATGAGATTTTGAATACTTGTTTACGTGTACCGTAAAGTGAATGATTTGGATCATAGTTTTGGGTCCGAGATCTGGATAAAAATGAAGAGTATGCAGGGATAGAGGGATGGGGTATGGAGCTGATCCCATATACCATTCCGGATCCAATTAAATGCTTATCTCCGACTTCAATTGGGTTCACATCCCAAAACGGTGAGGGTAACGTTTTTCCCATCTTTCACATATTTCTGTTGAGTCCTATCATTTCATTATATTATTAAAGAAGGTCCCCGCTAATTTAATATTTTCACAACGGGGCCATATCTTGTGCTAAAAAATTATTCATGAAGATTGAGCGCAAGGTTATTCATTAAGCGCATTGTCTTGCTAAGAGGGCTCTGACGCCTTTTATGCGTTCCCCCGCTTCAAGAGATCTACACCTTTTGATTAGAGCTAATGCAAAATTTATTTTATCAATGTAACCTCATCCTTGCAAATAATGGCCAGCTCCTGCTGTAGAGCTCTTGGATGCCTCACACTGCATTCCGGGATCGAGTCTCATTCCCTCTTCCGGTCTTCCCCATGTAATAGATTAGGAATGATGAATGACCAAAAAAAAAAAAATGTAACCTCATCCTTCCAATTCCCCGCGGGCTCCATTGTGATGTTGACAATCATCGGTGCTCGTCTGGATCATTCTTTACGACCGCATCCGATCCTAAGAAAGCCAGTGAAAATCGGGCTAAAAACAAGAATGGGACTTGGGCTATTTTGCTCTTTTCGAGCCATATGGTAGTTTCAGCAATTGTGTAGCATATCAGGAGAAACAAAGCGAAATCGAGTGGCTTTTCAGACAACCCAGCGAGAGTGGGCTATGTCGGCTATTTGGCTTGTTCCACAACATTTCTTGAATGGAATGGCAGAAGCACTTAATTCGGTAGGACAAACAGAGTTATCGTACTCCGAATTGCCAATGAGCATGACGAGCATCGCTTCGGCACTAGCAGGGCTTGGGCTGGCTGTGGGGAAGTTGTTTGCCAGTTTTATACTCAGTACTGTGGACAATGTTGCAGAGTGGGGGCAAAGAGAGTTGGCTTTCTGATGATATTAACAAGGGGCATTATGAGAGTTGGCTTCTTGTTTGCTAGGTTATCATTAATGGCTCGTCGTTCGATCATGTTATAAGCTTAAGTGCATAAAAATAAACACAAAAGATCTTGTTAGGTCCCTTCTATTCATCTACTGTCGATAATGCCATGGTAATCTACATAGAAGGCTTCAAGCGCGAACATGCTTCTTCATTTTGCAACTGTAGTTAGGCAGAGATGTATGTATTCTTACATTCAATTCAAGTGTATTCCCTTACAATGTAATACTGATTTTTCGTATCACGGGTCTTGACATTATGGCATTTTAACTATCAAAAAAATCCAATCCTGCAAAGGATTGTTCAGGGAACAAGCAAATGACATTAACATTTTAAATTCAAGAGACGGTAGATAGAATCTTATAACACACAGGTAAGATGTGCATACCCCGTGTCCATGACTCCATGGTTAAGCTACACGAATATATACCTCAGGGAGAAAATCAAGCAGGAATGGACTCCTGACACTGTAATTATCATCTCCTCAACATTTTAACAAAGGGGCATAAAATAAATCTTATTAGTGAATGGATTGACTCTTAAGACAAAACTACAAGCAAACTTCTGTATTTGTGTGAACTATGGAACTATGGTTTGTGTATCAGGACGTTGACATTTTAAATTCAAGAGAGTCGATAGATAGAATCTTATAACACAGTGGTAAGTCTGCATGTCATCAGGCTGCACGAACATGCTACCTCAGGGATTGAAAATAGCAAAATGAAACCTGTAACATGAAACTGGTCAAAATTCTGAAGTATCTGGGGCATTGCATAAATGCTCTTTTTGTGAAAATTGTTTCACATGAAGCAGAAGACAAAACTGAGTTTGAAAAGAACTTCTGATTAACCCCAAAACTCCAGTTTCTATAATCTACAACACCACAAGTACTTCGATTTGTTATGACAAAAATAACTATACTCACCTTCATGATTACAGCATCAAAAGATTGTTCTTCAAACTGCCTTTTATGCATTGGAGCAGAAGAAACTGACCAATTCTCTGATGGATTGCAGCTGTTTAAGTTCATCTCTGCCAAGCTCACCTTCTGTCTGCACAAGATCAATAAAAACTAATCTAACTAATTTAAACATCATTAGATTCAATAGAATTTAAAGCATATCCTAAGATTTGGTAGAAGTGTACCAAATTATAATAATAGAAGAAAAAAAACTGGTACGAGTTAGCAAAAACTTATTACCACATTTTTGGCTCCCTCATCCCATATTAGACTGGACCATCTTGTGAAATGCTTCTCAGTTTCCCTCCAGCTCTTCCATCAGTTTCAAATACCGTGCCATTGAGACCATTTAATTTTAACCTTTATGCTGCTGCAAGGCCACTTGATCATAATTCAGTAAAGCCAATACGAATTATTAGAAACACAAAGTGATAAAACCCCTTCAACTCCAGTGACCATACGATTTTATCATCTACATGTATAGAGCCTCGGAACAAAAAATGTATGTGCATTATTTTTCTTTTTCACCGAATAAAAAAGAAAAAGAAACCAGATCTCAAGCGAAAGCAGATAAATCATGTATGGTAAGAAATGAAGGATGAAAGTCATGAAATTTTAACCCTTGCTGGTTTCCCCCTCCATGAAAAAAGGAAAATACAGAAGAATATAATTAGATTTCCCAAGGGAACAAGTAATTTCTGGATTAACAACAAACCTTAAGTTAAAAGATTAAAAGAAGACCAAGACAGTGAAGAAGCAAATAAATTACCATACTACATCACTATTATGAAACACAAGTCGAAAAATAAAATCAAGAGTAGCTAAAAAATAAAATCTTCGCACCCTGATCACTTGAATATCCATTGTCGTCATCTTCATGGTCTCTCACAACCTTCTCTATAAGTCTCTGTCGAATGCCATCAAGGACTGATTTTCTTGATTGCTCGCTTCCACATTGCCCATCGATGAGAACAGGATTGGATTGGCAGAGAACCAAGGCAACACCTACCAATTCAGAAACCATAAAAGGGAAACATAACCGAGTACTTAAACCAGAATGAACACCAATGAACAGAGGTCATTTTAACGATAAAAGTTCTCCCAAGACCAATTTATGTTTGCAAGGGGAACAGAGAGTTAAAGAAGAAAATCATGTTGCAAAACTTGGCTTGGTACTGCATGTTGTGAAAATCAACTGCAAAGTTTGTGATGAAATGACCTGTTAAAGCAGTGAAACAATGCTAATGAATTTTTTTTTTTTTTTTTGGCTTGGAAAAATGTTAATGAATTACTGTGCTAATCTCATTCCCATAGGAACTATCAACCAGAAGCTATATGCAACAAAAATTTCACCTGCTTTTGTATCTCTTTTTACCTTCATCAATTAATATATTACTATTCATGATATTTTCAAAGGATACATATTTGCGTGCATAACCTCTTGTTCCTTGGAAAAGCAACAAACTTTATTGGCATGTCCTAGGGGCCAAAAGTGAAAAAACAAAATCTGCAAAGTTTGACATTACCTTCTGGAGTGCACCTGCGACCAAAACTATGCAGTCCAACGTAATTTCCTTTGACAGCACCGTTATTGTACACCAACAGAGTGGGAAGATTACGATCTGGATAGTTAGGTATGCAATCAGTAGATATTATCTTAACAAATTTTGTTCCTGGATATTTCTTCCAAACATTCCAAAGAAGAAGCCCACATTCTGGGTATCTATGAGAAACCAAAACTGAGATCAAGACACACATGAATAATTAAATAGAATGCATAAACATCCAATAACAATCAGTTGTATAAGTAGCAAATCAATGGAAGTATCAAATACCTAACATAGTTAGGAACTAAGAAGCATGGATACGGGATACGGACAAGACAAGAAACGGACACACGGATACATCATTTCTTCGAAATTAGGACATGGACACTTTCAGGGACATGTCGAGCGCAAAATGTATTTGTATTATAGAGGTTTGCTATGAATTCATTTAACAGCGAAAAATTTTTTTTTCTATGAAATTAAGAACAAGCCAATGAAGAAACAAATCAGCAGTCCGCGTACATGAATTATACATCTGTGGAAATTTTCACTCTGGGCTGTGTTTTAAAAATAAGATTTTAACCTTTTAAGGTGTCCTTACTCCTTACCATGTTCCAAGAGTACCACTGTCATGTATGGGAGTAACGACAATGTGTCTGACTAAAAGAAATATAATAACAAAATTAGACAAGTATTTAGGCATGCCCGACACTTGTCCAGAGGAGTGTCGTGTCATGCCCGTGACCGTCACGTATTTGACATGGATACGTGAGGCCAATAGACATGTCCATGCTTCTTAGGTTAAGAATGCAGTCTGCAGACATCAACCAAGTACATTTTAGGTTTTAGCTAGTTCTTGTTCTTCCAAACATTCTTCTTAGGTTAAGAATGCAGTCTGCAGACATCAACCAAATAAATTTTAGGTTTGTAGCTAGTTCTTGTTCTTCCAAACATTCTTCTTAGGTTAGGAATGCAGTGTGGAGAAATCAACTAAGTAACTTCTATTGATGGGTATCCGGTATCCCATAGGTTTGTAGTTCTTCCAAACATTCCAAAAGAATCCCACCTTCTACCTATAATAAAGCAAAAGAGAGATCCAGATGCCCAATGAACAAGAAGCATAGCTTTGTCATTGTAAGTACAAATCAAATTTCTTCATGGGTTTTCATTTGAACATCAACAGTTAAATATTATCAAATTTCCAAAAATCAGTTATTACCCATCTTTGTGATAAAATAAAAAATCACAATTTTTTTTATCAATGGAGCTTGAGAAACCTCATCTCTACAAAAATCTGATCCAAAATTGGAATCACTGATCCAACCTCTGAACCTTAGTAGCTACATTTTTCTTCATAGGTTTTCATCTCTGCCAACCTCTTTTTCCTGAACCAATCAAAATACGAAAGAATTAGGGCTCAAATGATGTAGGGTGGAACATAACCACCAGCTTTACAATGAATCCCCTCAGATGTTAATTTTAAATTCATTTTGGGTTGACTAGAAAATTTCCAGGAAATAGGTAAACGAAAATAATTGATAAATGGAGCTAACAGTTACAGGAACTTAAACCACCAGCTTCACAACAGATTCTCATGGGTGATCATATTTCTTCATGGGTTTTCATATGAACATCTACCCACACCTAAATATTACCTATTTCCTGGAAATAAGTAACCTTGAAATTTTCTTGTGCTAAAATAAATAAACACATTATGTTTTTTGTCAACCATAGCTACTTCCTCAGCTCTGCAAACCTCTTCTTCCTAACCCAATTAAATTAAGAAAGATTTCCAGATACTCTTGCAGGCGCATTTTTCTTCATAGGTTTTCATTAAACATCTACTTACAAAATCAATTTATTAACTGAGTAACCAATTACCGGTACTCTTGGAGGAAGCGGTCGTCATCGAGATCAGGGTTGTCTTCGAGATCTTCAAGATGATCCTTGGTCTTTTGGGTTTCAAGTCTTGGTCTTCAGATGGGATAAAAGGAGGCAGCTTGAACGGAGGGGGCTTGGGAGGGAGGTTGCCCAGTTTTCTCTGGATGTCGTCCCATTGCGTCGACACTCCTTCCACATCTTTGTACACAAAATGGTAATCTGCCATTTCTCCCTCTTACTCCTCACTCACTGTCTCTCTCTCTCTCTCTCTCTCTCTCGGATGTCTCTCTCTCTCTCTCCTTCCACTCTTTGTCTCAAATGGTAATCTGCCCTCTCTCTCTCTCTCTCTCTCTCTCTCTCTCTGATTCTTTCTCTGGAAGAACTTACTCGAAGTTAACTCTGCATTTTAAATCCGCTAGTGAGGATCTTCAGGTTATACGTATGGAGTATGCAGCAAGAATTCAGGTCCTACAGGTCACTCTATGGGTCAGGTAGAATCATTTGTATGCATGCATATATGAAATATTGCAAACGGATTCGGGGGTGCTGGAGATCACCCTCCTGAGAGCACTTGGAGATCACATCCGGACAGTCCAAAAGTGTTTTGAACAATCCGAATTTAAAGCAACTCTTCCATGAAAGAGTTTCTTTTAAATCCGGACCCGATGCAAACGACCTGTATATGCAGAAAGAAAGCATACCCTTACCCTACACAAGGACATGGCAACATGGAGCTAGAAAAATACATTACACAATCATTAGAGCAGCATTATGCTTCAAGAGACAGGACAAGTTTGACAACAGTTTATTTTTTCTATTTTGGTAAGCACTTTGACAGCATTTAATTTCACACATACCCTACATTCCAACTGTGAAAAGGGTCTTCAACAATGTAATTTGTCCGTACGAGGCCAATTGAACCAATGTAACTTGAATACGGCAAAAAATTGAGGGCCGACAGAATACATATATAGATACATGCACAAATTTTACATGTACGTACAACGTATGTATACATGCACGAACGCTCGCATAGGTACAGACAGTGATATAGACGAACAGAGAGAGAGAGAGAGAGACGGGGACAGAGAGATACCTGGGCTGATTAAAGCGCTCGCCGGTGGCGGTAAATCGGGAACGGAACCGAGCGAGAAAGGGAGTGATCGAGCGAGGGGTTTCTGTGATTGTGACTGAATAATTAGTAGTACTAGGAATCAGCTTCTCTGCAGGGAACAGTTTGCACATGCTCCTTCCCGAGCGTGTATTACAGGTGGGACTCAACTCGACAACTTCTGCGGGATGATTTTGCTCGTTAAAAAAAAGAAAACTCGATCCAAGCCATAAATTACGATAGTACTAGGTACACATTTACCGACCAGGAAGCGGAGTCTACTGTGCGCCTAATCATGTGCGGTATGCCGCAGGTAGGGATGGGCATTTTAAAAACAAAAAACCCTACTTTCCCAACTTCCAAACACGCTCTATCATCACAAAGGGTAGGGAGAGAGAGTCCAAGACGATCTTTAAGAAGAAGAAGATCGAACAAGCCCCAACTCCCCGCCGCCGACGTCCTCCACCATTCAGGCGATAACCAATAAAATAAAAAAAAATATTCTGAAGGTTTCATGTTCAAAAGGAGCATCCATATTCAAATTAAATGTTCATCTTAAAATCGCCAGAACATCCTTTCTCATTGTGGACCATTAGCTATCACTTTAGCCCCGATGGACGCCCGTCATGGATGTGTTCGAAGCTGTGATTCCATGGTCCAAGGAAAAACAAAAAGACTACGTTTATCATTGGATAATAAATAACGCGAAGCTAAAATATTCATGTAAGTGTAAGTGTTTTAACCTTTGGCAAATTCTAAATACGACACAATCAAGTATTAATTGGATTTTTAATTTAAAAACTAAAGGAACCATAAACAAGATAGCATAAAAGAGTATTTAAGTTAGTGTGATCTTCAACTTCAATGAAGCACTAAGATAAAGTAAAGACTCTGCAAAAGTGAACTCAATCGAGAAAAGAAACTTTACACAATTGATTTCATCAATAGGAACAACAAAATCTGTCTTCGATTGAAAAAATAATGTTTTTATTTTGTATTTTTTTGTGTTTATTTTAATGGGAATGCATATGATTGATAGTGAGGGCCCACTATCAACCTAGTTGGGATGTATTCAAATTATAGTGATGCATTTCTTATTTTAATAATCACATTTTACAAATTACAAATGTCAATTAAAAATAAAATGTTTGGAGAAAATTTAGTGTGACCTATGTGTTGGGAGAAAATTTAGTGAGACCCATAAAAAGTTTCATAACTCATGAATAGACCCCTAATATTCGGGAATGCCGGATGGGCATGGATAGTACTACTGGGCGGGGACATGCCTATCTCCATCCCCCTACCCAATCCCCCTAACATTTTTCAAAAAAATCTCCATATGTCCAATCTCCAAATTCAATCATTTTAATAAATAAAAAAATTCGGACTCGGATCTAGGATCGGTTACAAATTTACTAAAATCAACGGGTCGGAGGAAATGACCAACCCGAACAGCCGCTTATAGGCGTGCAATGCATCATCTCGTTGTCTAAAAGTGTTTTTAATGTTTCAATTTTTATAGATTTTTTATTTAAAAAATCCTAACTATACAAGATAGCATTTATTTACAGTATAGAGTATGATCCTCACTTTTGATCTAAGATAAAGAATAATCTGAAAGTGTTCATTAATCCTAAAATAACTTTTTTTGATTTCATCAATGAAAAATCAAAATCAACTCGATTGGAAAAAAATGTTTTGATCCAATATTGTGTGTTTATGGTTGATCCAATGATCCCTGTTTCATTCTAAATCGATTTAGGATGAAACAGGGAATCAAATATTGATCAACCACTTACACATATCGGATTGAGTTGATTTTTCATTTATTGTAGGCAAACTCAAAAAATATTTTAAAATCAATGAACGGTTGTATTAGAAAATTTGTGGGATTCAAAAGTGAGCCCCTATACGCGATATGTACATTTTCGGGTACATAAAGTTTATGTACCCCTAGTTAGGTCCCTTTTTTTTATCAAACAAAATTATTTTTTATCTCCAGGAAAGCTTCAACCAATTCGGACCATTGATTTCGGAGATGGATGGATGGATGAGGAAATGACCAAGGTGCCGTAGGCGTGCAATGCATCATCTAGGTGCAAAGTGTTTTTAATGTTTGAAACCACACGTTTCTCTCTCAGAGCATCCATATTGGCCTTAACAAAACCAAAAAGTCGCTAAGATTAGCAATGTTTGTTAAAAAAATGTTCACATTGGAATAACCAAATTAGCAACTAACCAAATTTTTGCCCTTGAATAACAAAAACTAACAACCTTTTGCCAATAACCAAATCTAGTGGACCCACATCCATCCAATCAAGTACCCACATTACACAAAATGAAAAAAACCTTCACTTTGTTCACTTCACATAAAGTTTTTCCAAAAAGGTCCTTTTTTTCCATCTCAAAAAATTTTTTTCAATCATTAATCATATTTCTGATTTTCGAGATGGATGCATGGGATGTCTATCCAATCATTATTATTCATTTTTCTCTATCTCTCTCCAATTATTACATCTCTCTCTCTCATTATTACTTTTTCCAAAAAAAATTAAGATTATCCAAACACTATCTCAAAATATTTCTCAAAAATTTTTGGCCCTCAAAACTCAAAACTAAAACAAATAACCAAATCTAGTGGAATGTTTTCAAAAGTTCAACTTGAAAAAAACCTTATCTCTCTCTCAGTAATGTTTTTTTTTTAAAAGTTTTTTTTCAAAAGATTATTTTAAAAAACTTTTTTTTTTTTTTGAAAAACTGTTTTGTTTTTAAAAGTTTCAAAAACTTTTTTTTTAGTTTTGAAAAAGTGATGTAACAAGTTTTGGTTATTGTTTGAAAAAGTGATGGGATCCATTGTTTCTTGTTATGGACAAAAAAACCAATGTGAAACTTGACATTGCTAGCTGCCTAGCTTTAGCAACTTCTAAATGGATAACCAAAATCTTATATGACAACTTTTGGTTAGGCCAATATTGTAGATGCTCTCACATGTCAAGTGCATGTGGGATCTATAGATCAAATATGAAGTGGAGCCTACATGGATGTGAGACACTGATAGAGGCTTAGGTGTAGTTGGTACGTGTGTACATATCATTTTTCGACAAACTAATTGTTAGCACAAAAATTTAAATTAGATCTCACCCGTAGCCACTTAATTGGAATACTTGAGTTTTGTAATCTTGTCTATTGTCCCCTCAATTTGAATTTGTGCTCTAGCTTACCATCTAAACACAATATGAACGGCTTAGATTGTTGAAATAGTATGCGAGCGGGCATATAGAAACTGCTCTATGCAATGTCAAACATGACTCAATGAAGTTGATAAAACGCAAAAAACTTTATTCACACAATGATGCTATTAGAGGAAATTTAAAAATGTGTTTAAGAATCACGTCTTAAACATATTTTTAAATGAAAATTAAACGTATTATTCATGATCACGCTTTCAAAGGAAATTTGCTTAAAGCTGTGTTCCTAAAGCACGCTTTCATTAATACACTTTCAGATTAGTCTAATTATCTCTAAATTCTTTCTAAAACGGAATAACTATCATAGAAACCATGTTTACGCAAACACATTTTTCTAAAAAACATGTTCTTCGAATATGATTTACCATAATTTCAGAATAAAAGTTCAAATTTAAGAGTTAAAAAACCACGCTATTTAACTAAAAAATTAATAAAAATCCTACAACTTATTTGATAAGTTTATTTAAAGTCTACGAATGCAATTCAACAGTTGACCAAGTCAAGAAATTTGACCTCCCAGTCTCAATGTAGCATATAGCATCACTTCCCGCTTAATATGTGACATGACAATCTTCTGACGCAACCCGCGATATCTGTAAATATCTGTAAGACCTTTCGAATTTTTATTTGTAATTCCCTAAGCAGTAGCCCGGATGTATCTCTCATGACGACAATGATAACAACATCAAGAATACGCATTTATTTTTTGTTAATGCTTTCAATGATTCGTATTATCCCATTTACAAGACTCATTCAAAATTCTCCAAGCCCAATGAGCATTTCAAAAGTCAATCCATATTCTCAAAGCCACTCAAAGACCTTTTCTTAAACAACCAAAAAGCCCAGCAAAAGCCCAGATCCAAGTCCAAAATCAAACCCTACGGCCACAAGGTTATGGGCCACCATTCATTGCGGACACAACGACCAGCATTACGGCCACAAAACAAATAATAATAAAATCCAAGCAAAGTCCAACCTTGCAGACGCAGATTCCAGACAGAATGCTACAGTTATGGAATGACCAAATATGGAGTGTTTTGATGGCCTCCCATACATTTCTAGTTGGGAAATTAAGTATGAAAGCTTCCTCTAAGCCTATAATTAGGACCCTAGGTCTCTTGGGAAAAAAAAAAGATATACAAAAAGTCCTAGCAAGAAAAATCGGTTAAAGATCATTTTTATCATCCGTCCAATGAGCAGACAATAGAATGAATGTTTTTCCAATGGGTTGTTGGCTACCTTTGCAATCCCAGTTGAACCTCATCTCCGTCGATTGATCAAATTCCTTGAGATCAAGGAGGATTCTGGGAATAAGAAGGGAAGCATCTTTGTTCAAAAGACTTTTTGCTAGAGTCATGGGTTCAGTATCCTATTTATACTCCCGATTCTAACCATCTAGAATTAGTTGCCGTTTTCCTAGAGTCATGGGTTCGCTATACTATTTTTACTCCCCGATTCTAGACCATGGGTTGCCATTTTGCTAAAGTCATGGGTAGCTATACTATTTTTACTCCCCTAGATTCTAGACAACCCAAATTTTTAGGGTTTGGGAAAAATATTTAGGCCCATTTTGGGTTAGGTTGAGATTTTAAGGTTTACTAATTGGGTAAAAACTGAAAAATTCTTCTAGGTCATTGAAAGCCCCGCCCAAACCTGACTGATTTAAATAATATTTTTGTTTTAATAGTATATGTATATGTTATAGCTAGAATCTAGTTGCTTAGGGTTTGTTTATCTTGATGAAATTGACATTGATGAAGACGAATGCTAGGTACTACCTATGTAGAGAATACTTTTTGAAGTGATAGCAATTTGTTAATAAGATTTGAAGTTTTTTTCCCTTAAACTATTGTCTTATAATAATAACTCATAGTTTTTACTTCCTTTTATTTTTATTGTGCTCTACAAGATCTGCTGTGAAGAAGTGTGAATTTAAAGGAGTGATACTTGAGAGATTTTTTTACATGTTAGAGTTCCATCTTTTAGAGCACTTTAATTTATGGGTTTGTTTTTTATATTTTGGGGAGACTTAGAACTGTAAGTATATTATTACGTTTGTGAATTTTTATTGTGATTGCTATCGTTGATTAATTTATGTTTGTGATGCCATGTTTGGAAAAAAAATAAAATTGTTGGACGGGCAGGAAATTAAAATTTTGGGTCATGGGCATATTAAATGTCCTGTTATGAATTCGGGATTGGAAATGGACAAATCTCGTTATTATCCAAGTATAAACCCGACCCAATCTCTAACGTTCTGCACCCTAGTCAGGAATATTCCGGGTTTAGATTGGTCATTAACATTATCTATCTCTCTAACGTTCTTCAAAGGAATATTCGGGTTTAGATTTGAACATCTTTTACAATAAATAAATAAAAGTATCTAAATCAAGCCTATCAAATTATTCTCATAATACCAAACCAAGCCTTCAACCAAGTCATATCTCTTCCAAATCCCGTCACATAAAATAGAACGATATCTCTTCCATTTCGGTTTTAAACAGTCCGTATTTAGAGAGATAAACAAGAGAGAGGAAAGGAAGAGAGAGAGTTTTAATCTAGGCCATCTAATAAATTTTTGGACAGTCTAGATACAGCGTTAGAGTATCACGTGGTACCCACCTGTAACCCAAATTTTTCCACAGTCCCGATTAGTTGACGGATTTTTCTCTCATCAAACCGGACTCCACGCTCACTATTAAATTCAGCAAAGGAAACAACTCTATATATAAACCACACAGTATATACACCACTTCACGTACTACGCACCACATACAGTGAAAGAGCGGCTTTCGGAGTGTTATTGTTTGGCGACCTAAATCAACCACCATCATCGGAAAATGGCTCCGATTGCAGTCGGCGACGTGATTCCTGACGGAAACCTGGCATACTTCGACGAGAGCGACCAGCTCCAAACCGTCTCCGTTCACTCTCTCGCCGCCGGTAAAAAGGTCGTTCTTTTCGCCGTCCCTGGCGCCTTCACCCCTACCTGCAGGTATACATACTTTCTCGCCTCTTTCCGTTTGTTTGTAAGTCATATATTTCATTACAAGAGCTATTAGAATATAAGTATCTCGATTATTATATCAAGCGGACGTACCAAGGCTAATTGGAAGCCCGAAGAATAAATATTTAAACAAATAACCCCGTTCAGAGAAAGAATTGATCGATCTTTCCGTTTTGCTTTTGATTGCCAGTAAATCGTCGGAAGAGAATAAAGAACGTTTTTTTTTTTTTGGTTTTGAAATGATTCTCTTGACGAAGCAATAGTGTTATTAGATGAATTTCTGATGCCGTTTACGTTATTTTTACTCCCTTTGGTAGATTCCTGATGTTGTGTTGTAGTGGTAGATTGAGAATATGAAAGGAAATGAATGTGGATGTTTGTGATGTTGAATTTTGTTAAGATCCATGTGATGATTTGCTGGTAAAGAGATGGTAGACTTGTGTTCATGGTTGGGGGAAGTGACAGTGTTACTACTCCCTCCCTCCTAAAATCATAGTCCACTAAGAAAAGACGTGCAATTCTTAGATCAAAATAGGAAGTACTTGTATAAATTGTTGTATTTGTATGCGCCAATTTAAAGACCCCAATTAGTTCTTTAAATTGGAGGAAAGAAGTTCAGAAAATATGCACTCAAGTGCTTTAATTTTTTATCTGAAAATTGCATTTTTTTCACGGTGGACTGTAAATTTTGGACGGAGGGAGTACTAATTAGCATGAAAGCCGAGAATAATGGAGGGCCGTTGTATTTGGTCAACTAGTTTAGTGTAGATTGGTAATCAAATCTGGGAATTGATTGAATACATAGACAGGTTCATAAGGATATGTAGGTGAGTAAATCGGGGGTGCTTAGCTTTGATCAGTGAATTGAGAGGAGGAAGATGGGTCAGTATAGAGCCTTGACTCCAAATATTTTGCATTCTGTAAAGTGTCAATAACTAGTAACACTTGATGAAGTAATTATTAATGTAGGTTTGGATTGCCCTCTAAATTGGATGGACTAATACGGCTTAGGCAGCTTTTGTATCTTTTTGTATCTTAAGGGACTACTACGTTGTGATAGCCTGAAAGGTATCTTCACAATGGTATATAGTTAAAATTTGTAGTATAGGACAAGTGTTACGGTTAAACTTTACCCCGTGAATCTAATGTTGCTTTAATAAGGAGGCATCTTAATCAGTGTTTTAAGATTTATGGGATATTTATATGATGTACTTGTCTTTTGTGCCTGTAAATAAAGTAGAAGTTTTGTTATATTGCTGGCCATCTTACATTCTTCATTTTGATGAAAAGATTTACTAAACCTGGTACGTTGATCTTTATTTATTTTGTGTTGCAGCATGAAGCATGTACCTGGTTTTGTTGAGAAAGCAGAAGAGCTGAAGTCAAAGGGCGTCGATGAAATCTTGTGTCTTAGCGGTAGTTCTAGACTTTTATTTTGACATTTTGTTTAACTCATTGCTTACCTTTGCAATGGTATCCGACTTATTACCTTCCAATCCTGTAGATGAAAAATCTATGCACTTAACACAGGGTACAAAGGAACAATTTGTTCTCCGGAATCCACACAGAATACCATGGGCTACTAAGTAAATGAAATCACTTGCAACAATTTTGAAGCTGGCATTTAAGCATATACTTAACTTACGCTTTCCACCCTGATTTTTAACTACTGAATCAAATATCGTTGCATATTCAATCGCAGTGAATGACCCATTTGTGATGAAGGCATGGGCGAAGACTTATCCGGAGAACAAACATGTTAAGTTCCTTGCCGATGGTTCAGCAACCTATACCCATGCTCTCGGCCTTGAACTTGACCTTTCAGAAAAAGGACTGGGAACTCGCTCTCGTAGGTTTGCTCTATTGGTTGATGATCTGAAAGTGAAGGTTGCAAACATAGAATCAGGCGGAGAGTTCACTGTTTCCGGTGCTGATGAGATCCTCTCTGCTCTGTAGATTCTACTTGCTGCGTCAACTATTATCCTTCGGGTATGACGATATGGTGGTGTTTTGTCTGGGAAATAATAGGAAGGAGTACTTGTTTTGTGGTTGCTCCTACTGTGGTTTTTGTGTTGGGAATTATGGAGTTCATTTGATGAGTTCACTACGCTTGCTATTTTGTCTCTATAATTGGAGCAAAACTCAGTGTTATTATAATTTATCAGGTCTATTACATTTGTGTATTGGAGTATCTTTTGTTCGAGTATTCCCCTTGCTCAAATATAGTTGAATCATCGGTTCCGTTAGTTCCTCTTTGGAGCACTTCCTCGGAAGAGAATGGATCCTCTCCGGTTCATGTTTTTTGGTTTGGAGGACAGTCTTGATCTAGACTTTCTATTTGTTTCATTCAATGGCTTGTACTCTTCCTCGCAAGAGTTTACGAGCAAATTCAAACCATTAAATATACCAATGGACGGTCTGGACTTTCTCCTCCAGTGAATCCAGTCCAAAACGTGGATTGTAATCTGGCTGTAGGAGGATCCGGATCAGAAATTCTGAGCATCACCCTTATGCTATGTTTAATATAAGTGGATGGTCAAAGTTATACTCTACTAGTAAAACCTGGTTATAGGATCGGAAATGTTGAACAACACTCTACAATTTTGAAAATTTTGTTTAATCTTACTAAACAAGATCTATATTGCCTATTGATGAAACAATTTCCGGCGTGGCTCAACTAGCAACCTGCAAAACAGAATTAGACTAGAGACACCGGTGTGGTGTTTGCAAACCGGCCTCCGATGCCTAAATCAGTCGATTTGCCGTGTAAAGTAAATTATTGCTCAAGTAGTTTGAGTACCAAAATGTCGTACCTTTTCCCGGATTATCCTCGTGATTTTATGGGCATTTGAGGTGGTTGAGTCCTTTTTGGACTTGGAGTCTTGGCCCTCCGCTTGTGATGCTTATCCTTTAAATTCTTTAGTGTGTTAGGTCTCTTATTCCTCACGAGAATTGGACTCGAAACCCCTCTTGGATTCAGGACCGAGATGATTTTGATCGAGCTGAGCTCTTACATATGAGCCGTCCTATGTGGTCAGTCAAGGCCTATCACCTATAAGAAGTATTAGCAATTGAAAAATAAGAGCAATTTTTAATTTGGTTAGAATGGAACGAGAGATTATAAAATGGGGAGGAAGGGAGAAGTAAATGGACTCCCAAAGCAAACTGAACCATTTTATTTTAGTCCCTTTTTTTAGCTAGTTTTCATGTGTCAAATATTTTTTACTTTTTTTTTTTAACGCAACAAGAATGGGGGTGGGAGATTTGAACTTTGGTACATTGTGGGGATTTGAATGACAATGGAGATCTGGCCACATTCTTTACCGTCAACCAATATGGGCGAGTTAGCCTTGATAACATATTCTTCTAAATCTTCGGTTGACATGTTACTTGATACCCCACCCACCATGGATAGTTTGGCCATTAAACATGGACAATCTGATCTTTCATGTCACCGTAATACTAGAAAACTAGGGGTGGGCATCGAGTCGTGTCGGATCGTGTTCGTGTCGTGTCGTGTCATCTCGTGTTCGTGTCAAAATTCTCTCAACCCTAACCCGACCTATTTAATTTTTCGTGTTATCGTGTCGTGTCATATTCGTGTTTCGTGTCAGAAATAGCTAACCCTAACCCGCTAACTTCGTGTCGGGTCATCGTGTCTTTCCATAAATTCTCGTGTCGTGTCGTGTTCTTGTCGTGTTTGTCGTGTTATCTCATGTTCGTGTCAGAATTTTCTTAACCCTAACCCGACCTGTTTAACCTTTTCGTGTTCTCGTGTCGTGTCATATTCGTGTTTCGTGTCAGAAATGGCTGACCCTAACCCGCTAACTTCGGGTCGTGTCCGAAATTCCCACCCCTATAGAAAACCCATCAAAAGGTTGGTAGCGGATTTTATTACTTTGTCACGTCTACGTTCAGAGAAAAGTACCCCATTGCTCCGGAAACCTTTTTTAAAAATAAAAAATAAAAAATAAATCTGTCATGCACGTGATGTTGATCTCTCTCCTAAGATCTGATTATAAAAAAATCTCTCCCAAGATGGTCCATGAGTGCTATTAGGGATATTCCGACACTTCACTTGAGGTTTGAATTCAACAATCCGGACTTGAAACCCTTTTTTTTTTAATCAAGGAAAACGCCCGAGCGCTACATACCACCAACCAGAGCCCTCGGTTGGGAAAAAAGATCCACAACTATCAGGTTATCTATATGGACTGGGTAGACATACTCTGGGGATATCACCCGGCTCGCAAGAAAACCCGAAAAGGGTATTGAAAGTTCCATGCAGGGAACCACGATCTCACAAAACGGAGATAGATAAGAACAACAAGCAAACAAAAATAGGAAAAAGTTTTCGGCGGTAGCCGCCACCACACACCCAGCCACCAAAAGCCCCAACCTATAAAACACGCAGACGCGCCACAAGACGCGTAGCGGCAGAGGTAAAGCTCTGCAGATTCCAACTCCAGCAAACCGAGCATGAAAAACAGACCGAACAGATTCGACGACGGAGGGCAAGACAACAAACGTAGGTGAAGGAAGGGAAAGGGACGGAGGGGGAGTATAACTCTTAGATCGCTTGAATGAAACAATATCCCCCCATCCCACTGCCGCCCTGGGTGTTGAAAGTTGAAACCCTAGGGGGAAGGGAGGAGACGGCTAGATTAGAAAAAAGATAGAGAGAGAAGGTGTAGGTTTTTGTAGAGAGAGATTACTAGGCGACTTTCGAAGTGAGCTAATTTAACCCTGGTGTTCCCCACGTGTAGGCCATAGTCACTCAATCTATTTGTTTTTGGACGAAGGTTGACACGGGGCAATATTGATTTGTTTATGGTCTTACTAACCTCCACTCAATAGTATGTATATAATGACAAATTAGTTCAGATATCAATGCAAAGTTCACGGATATCAATATACTTCCACGGATATTAATAAACTTTTCGCGGATATCTATGTATTTTTTACTACTTATTATCCTCTACCTATTGGGCAAAAGTTAGCATTTTTCTTTGTTTATTAGTAAAAGTAAAAGTGTAGATGAGTGATCAGAATAAAAGGTCAGGGTTATTTTGAAAATTTTCCCCCAAATTATCAGGTATATTATCGTCATATACTGGAGTATCTTTTACGGTCAAACGTTATCCATGCACTATGACGAATACAATTAACTACTACAACCTAATAGTCACCTTTCTATGGTAAGACTCAATCATATTGCATACAGGTAATATAATTTGATAGTCAAACCCATATAAAAACTCGATTATCAGATCTTCAATATCTTTTTGGAGGATTCTGCCAAAATATTTGAACGACTGGGCCATGACTCTGGAACAGGATCGGCTAGAATTTCAATATTTTACATGGTCGATGGGCATTCATAACTCGAAAATTACGTCGCCAAAGCAATTTTTATATGACATTGAGGGCTGTTTTTTCGCATATTCCTTCCATGAAATACTCATTCCTGACAAAGTAGAAGGTAGACTGGTCTACATTATCAACCGGTTTTACTATTTACACCAACACGCAAAATCATCGACATCGAGCAGAGTGAAAATATTGCAAATGAGGCTAATAAAATTGAAAGGTATAAGAATTACGCGTCAAAGCTTGCTAGAGCCGCGAGTTGAAGACATCCATTGCTTAGCAAAAGCAACCATCTCTCCGCTGTCTTTCTTTCTAATTCTCACCACAGCCAACGTGAGCATATCCTTGTGTCCAACAACCTCCCCCTCTATCTCCACTTCTTCCTGCCATTGCACAAACCAACACCCAACATATCAGTTTATTTCTCTCCATGAAATTTATACAAAGCTTCCCAAACATGCCCTATAATTTGAACCAGATCAGAACTCATTTTTTTCATTTGTTAAAAAAAATACTTATTTCATCACACGGTTTGACTTTCACCATATCCAACCCTCCCTAACTCTACTTTCACATCAAATTTGAGAACACCTTTTGGCAGATTAACGCCAACAAACAAAATTGAGCACTCTAAAACCATTGACAAATCGTTTGTGAAGTACCCATCTTGTCCCAAAAGAATACACTTTGAAAACTATATTTCTCGTTTCCCTGCTTATTTCCTAAAGGCATCCATGGCTACATCTCCCAGCAAAACAAGCACAGTGGAGTAAAAATCCCCTCTCTCGCACTACCTGAAGATATCATTAGTTCTTTACATACTATTTCAAAGCAAGACAACTTAATCTTCTGTGCAAATCCCAAGCCTATCTCTCTCTTCGTACAGTCTATTTGGATCGTGCGAACAAATGTAATAAGGGATGATGCTTTTCTCACCAAATCTCCCCTTTTAGGAGCCAATTAAAAAGTTACTATCGCTGAACATTTCTCTCCCTTTCTCACCAAATCAGTCAACCGAACTGAATGAATGGGTGAGAAACTCTAATCATTTCATTATTTTATTACCAAATCATCAATCCAAAGGGACTGGCATAGCATTTTAGTAGTGTGTAGTTTGTTGGCTACGGCAACACATAAAAGATATCTAATACTACTATTTATGTTATCACTTGAACATTTGGTATAAAAAACATGTCAATGCCGGATTTGATCGAAGAATTTCTTTTGCTCCCGTTAGCTTAATACCTGGTTGATGAAATTAGTGACGCTCAATTGTTTCTTCTTTATTAGATTTAAATATAGTAAACCAGTTGAACAATTGGAAATGCTGTTAAACATAGAGGAATATGGAGTTAGAAGTTAAAAACCTGAATCTTGGCCGTTGAAAAGTACGAGATGTTGAAACTAACAGACACTTTGATGTGTCCAACCATGGAGCATATGACAGCAGCAGCGACGTCGTCTATTAAGACTGCTATTGCTCCAGCGTGCCAATTTCCGTCTTTGTCCTGCATATGGTTTGAAAATTACTTCTAGTATCGAATTAGATAAGACTCACATTAATTAAAAATAAACATTCAAAAATAAAGCAGCTGAATTAGGGGGAAAGAGATTGTTACCGAGAGGTATTTTGGGATGAGAAATTTACAGCGAATGAGACCTTTCTGCACCTCCTCGATCTGAATGCCGCCTAGAGTTAGGGCTTCCAACTCATGACTTAAACCATTTGACATGTCTTCTATCCATTTTTGGGATTTGTACGAATTGTCTTCATCACCTTGCATCCTCTCTCGCTTCCGTCATAGAACAACCATGGTCGGTGGTGGGCCTGGTGGCTGTCAAAAGCATTCAGTGGAGCAGAGGTAAGGTAGCAAGGTCATGTGACCCACTAAGTTGGGAAAACACGGCCAGTTCATTGACCGAAACAGTGAAAGAAAATATAACCTGTAATGTAATCTTGTCCTGTTAGATTGATAGTAACAAGATTAATAATACTACATCCCTATGATGAGTGTTAAGATATGGACAGTCATGTCAGATCACTCCAGCCCTAACCCTCTTTTTTACTCTAATTTGAGTCAAAATTTGGATACAAGCTTCCTTTTATCTGGACATAAAAAACATCATAAACATTTTCCTTTGATATAAACACCGCCCCTCTTGTTCACTGCACCGGCAACCACCACAGTCTTCACCGGTGGTTGCGATGCCATGCCGCCCAAATTGCAAAGGAGCAGTGCCGGCCCTGGGCATAGGCCCAAGAGGCCCGTGTCTGGGGCCCCCCAAACTGAGCCCAATATTAGGGCCCCAAGGTTCTATATGTTAGTGGATAGGGATTTACATTTTTGTATATTTGGTCACGTATATATTGGTAAATGGTCAATGCATGGTGGTAGCACTTTTGTATATAGGATTACGGCTTTGTGTATCGGATTATGTATACTTTGGTACATCGAAGTAATAGTGTTGTATGCGTATTCCCAGTTCCGAACTTTGTTTGAAACTTACAGGAGATGTTGATCTTTAATGCAATAATAGTCTTGTTTACTCTTCTTATAGAAAAAAAAATATGTGAAGGGCCTCAAATTGAGGATAGAGTTGGGGCCTCGCGAAACTCAGTGCCGGCACTGCAAAGGAGGGTTCACATGCTCCCATATATACCCAGAAGAACTCATACATACAAACGTATACATATACGTGCATAGAGAGGAAGAGAGAGTTGGATCCACGCCAATAACCACCACCAGAGCCATGCCAGTCCACCGACAACCACCACCACCAGATCCACGCACTACAACCACAGGACACCACAAAATGTAGCCATTGTAAATTTGGTATGAGAATTAGGTCTCCTTTATTTGGGTCAAGAAAATGGTAAAACTCAATTTGAAATGGGTTTGGGTACAAGACCTAGAAAGTTTTTTAGGGTTTTTTTTTACTTAGACTTCAAATCTATGTAAGGGTTTCAGTAAGGGCCGGATATGCTCTTAGAAAACTATATGACTCCTATTTTTATCACTTTTGAACCGACACAGTACAATACGTGACCTGTATTCCATCCTAAGAAGCATGCACACGCTATGATGCACGGGCATGGACACGAACACGGACACGGGGATACAGGAATTCTAAAAAAATGGGGATATAGACCCGGCATGGGACAGGCCACATGTATATCTATTTATTTATATATAAAAAAATATATTTTTTAAGAAAAGACAAACAAAACAAGACATCCATTATCCATAAGTAGGAGATTTATATAGTGTAAATTATAGTTTTATTCCCAAACTTTTGAGTAATTATGAATTTACCCCAGAAAAAATAAAAAAAAAAATCATTTTGACCCCCGCCGTGTCCCCATCCGTGCCCCAGCCGTGTTCCCCACAAAAAATTAGATTTAGCCGTGTCCCCCTCCACGTGGCGTGTCTGGACACGTGTCTCGCCATGTCCCCGTGTTCGGACACTGCGATACGCTACTCCTAGAAGTGTCGGTGCTTCATAGCGCACAGGTCTAGCGGCCTCACGTATCCACACATATCGGATACAAACACGACACTCCTAGGACAAATGTTGAACATGCCTAAATACTTGCCTAATTTTTTTATTTTTTTTAAAATTTGTTTCACTAAGACACGTTGTGGACACCCTAGGAAAAGTGGGGACACTCTTAAGACACGTGAGGGACATGTTAGGAGGTTAAACTGTAGTGTTGCTTCAGAATTCAAATTTACAAATGATGGTTATTCATTAATACTTACACAGTAACCATTGATTTGATTTGTATCTTCGAAATGGTACAACTTTATGAGGGGTTTTTTTTTTTTTTTTTGGCGTGGAAAATGTGTATTTTATCTTCACTGGCCCATTTATGAGCCCCGTAGAGTGTTTTATCTTTTATACAAATCCATAAGACTCTTACACAGTTTCTTTCACATGTCCACAGTGTGTCCACGTTCTAATTTCTGAAGTAAATGCCGTATCCGTGGGTCCATATCATGTCGCGTCCGTGTCCTGTACTGTGTCCGCATCCGTGCTTTTTAGATTCCATCTTACCCTGTATCCTGCTACTTCAGTCACAATTTGTTTGTCCAGGGCTCTATTTCAACCGGATGAAAATTGGAGTATATTGTTCAACTCATAATACTTTCTATATACATTATGAATCTTATTTGACAGACCTATTTCTACTTAATAAATCCTCTAGATCACATAAATAACACACTAAATATATGAACATGTTAAAATGACAGGAGTGCAGCAAAAGATTAAGTAAATGAATTCGGGACAGAGAGGAGTACGTGTTTTCCATTTTAAAATTCACACCTTGTTTTTTTCTGCAATGGAGACGGTTAGCGCTCAATCATACGAAATCTGACCTTTCCTCTTCTTCAACGTCAGGTGCAATCGCCAACACACCCCTCTGATCTGAACCTCAGCCGCCGAAATCACCGACGACGATTGAACTTGGCCTGCAGCCTGCTGTTCTGCGAATGAACCTCCAATTGGATTAGAAACTCGGTGAGATTTCCAATCAGATTAGGGCTTTGATTGAGTTTTCCGGTCACCGACTCGATAGCTTCTTCCTTGGCCCGATCTGTTTCAGCTTTCCCTTGTCCCTCTGCTCTTGGTGTTTTGACTCCAGTCCTTTTCCTTTCGTTAGTTGGTCTTGCACATCTTTTATTGTTTATTGTATAATTTGGAAGCTGGGGAGCTGAGCAGCATGCTGTGTAGCCGCACGGCACAGCGGCGCCGGCCACTTTCCAGCGATCTGAGACATTCACCGGATAGCCCTCGTCGAGTACTATAAGTGTACCAAAAATTAACTTGATCGGATATCGTTAAGTGCCTAATCAGAACACAAATAGTTTGAAAAAAAATGGGTTCAGTGATTTGGATCCCGTGTTTTTGTACATTTGTGTTCCATTTCATTTCAATCTATATGTGTTCCGATTAGGCACTTAACGATATCCAATCAAGTTAATTTTTTACACAATTACAATACTCGACGAGAGGTATCCGATGAACGTCTCCGATCACCGGCATGTGGCCGGCGCAACCGCGCCATGCGTGCACAGCACGCTACGCAACGCAGCACCCCCAGCTTCCGTATAATTTGTACTTTGGGACCAGGTCATTCAATTTGTTTAGAATGTTGAGTAAATCATTCATGTAAGAAAAAATTAATTGAATATTGATAACTATACAGTAAAAAACCATTTGTTTTACTAAAATAGATGGCTAATCTACTGATCTCTAATGATCATAATTTTTTGTACACATAATGTGCTCAACATTATTGAAAAAATGAACAGTTCAATCCCAAATAAAAATGTTAGAGGCCCACAATTTAGATCAATGCATGAGTGTAATGACTTGAGTCACTCAACCAGGAGTCCCAGAGAGGTATGTTTAGCAAGCCGGTATTAAATTGTTAAAGCTTAGTTTGATATTTTAACGAGTCTTAAGAGATACAATTAAAAAAGAGATGTTAATTAAGAGACACGCTTTAATTGAGTTGGTCACGAGTCCGTGTCGATTAACTTAAATTTTTTACGCATCAAAAGTTGGACAAGCCAAAATAGTAATTTATTCAAGTTTGATTTGAAGACGTAACAAATTGTAAGAAACATTCATAACTTGATTTATTTAGATAATTATCCTATCTCCAGCAAACTTTTTAGTCGGGGTCGAAACTGAATCGCCCGGTTCGTTAATCAAACCTTACTTTGGTCAACAAAAATACAATCCTTCACTTTCTATATTCCTATATCCTTCTAGTGCTTCTCAGCTCCCCCGCCGGCCGACAATAACAGGCTAATCCCGCCACCCGAAAACGAAGAAATTCTCCGGGATCAAATCGTTGCCATATAGTTTGATTAATCTTCAGCAGCTAGTTTTTTCTTCAATTCTTTCTTATTCACCTGGAAATACAAACACAAAACCACGATAGATCATTCGCACAAAACATCGCCTTTCCATCGAAAAGAAAATAAGAGTGTCTATGACAAACAATGAAATGCTGGGAAGTAATTCACCTTTCCCATAGCATTGCGAGGAAGCGTCTCCCACAAGATCAATCGAGTTGGTAGCTGCAAAAAATTAGCGGTATAACAAGATTGGTCAAAACTAGTGTCAAAAGCTCCATTTCCTTTGACACAATTGAAAATAAAATTTAAACATGATGCTGAAATAGCAGAACTATCAAGGGAAAGGGAGAGTGAAGAGATTGGTACAGTGGTTTAACCTTATATGGAGCAAGCCTTTCCTTAGCCCAGGTGCAAAGTTCTTCCAAGCTGATAGCAGGCTTCAACTCTTCCTCTCGTCTTTTCTTCAGCTCCGCCTCTGGTACAATTATTGCAGTTACAGCCTCCCCATAGGTTTTGTCTGGTAACCCCAAAACGCAACACTCTGATACAGCTGGATGCTGCAGGAAAAGGGATTGTTTGAATACCATTCTCTTATTTACCGTCCAAACACTTTTCGTTCCTCGTTCCTAAAAATGGCGTTTGAGGAACAAGCATATTGTGCACAATAAACAGATGTCGTTTACCTCATACATTGTTTCAATATGGACAGGATGTTCCTAGGCAGTGTTCAAGTAAAACAGTTGAATGACGGAAGACAAGAAGTACCTCTAAAAGAACTGATTCAATTTCTAAGGCTGATAATTTGTATCCACCAACCTTCATAATATCAGCACTAGTACCTGAGGAGTAACATTTAGGCAATTAAAAAGCTTCAATGAAAACTACCAGCTTAGAGAGAGAGAGAGAGAGAGAGTATAAATTTGGTGCCATGCTATATGCTAACGGTATAGACCCGATCAAGTAAAAAACCTCAAACTAGGAAAAAAGGAGGTCCAGATCAAACAGTATTCTGAGGAAAACAAGTATGCAAGTGAACATGCACCAAATTTATGGACACTGTTCCATGGTATCATACGAGGATTCAAAGCACATCAATATAGGTATCTCACACAAATCAACTATGTGTTCTGCACCTTTTTCAGTAATGACAGATTCGCGGAAGATCTAAATAAATATTACACTTCATATTTCAAGAGGCAATTAGATGAGGAACTGCAATTGATCTCCATGATGCAAAAGTTATTTACTTCAAATGACTCCAGGGCGAAATATCTACCAACTGCCACACGACAAAGTTATAGGCAACCTTGTCAAGTAGGTCTGTTTTGCAAAAAAATAAAAAGGCTACATGCATGTACATGGAAATCTAAGAATGCTTACGTCCCAAAATGACGTAGTATCCATCTTCACCCAGTTTAACAGCGTCTCCCGTTTTGAAAAACCCACCATCAATGAAAGATTCCTTTGTTACCTAACAAGCGATTGCATATTCAAGAATGAGAATCCGAGATAAAAAGTAATGAAATCCCTCAATGAGGTCACAGAATCATGAGAGATGCTAAGATCATAAGAACACGAGGATGACAGAAAAGGAGCAATATATTCAGGTCATTCCAAAGTAATCACACTTCATGAATGACACTCTCCAAGAAAAAGTTTCAAGGTACAAATTTGAAATGGAGACACTGTGTGAGACAGAATAGTTATAATTTCTACCAAGGATAACATAAAGACATTACAATCTTCACAAACACAATGTATATGTTACTATCTGTTAGAGGGAGTCCCACATTGGTTAATTATAACCTCAAAAACTAGTATACAAGCCTCGGCGGCTTCTCCACTCGTTGCCAAATGGTTTTGTGTTGGCTTTTGGAGGTTTTTGGACAAGACAATCAATCTCAATTGTTTGCCCCCATTGTTTGTCTCTTAAGCTCACATTGTTTCGTTGTGATCTAACCCATATACTTTGTTTCCCTCCCCACATGCGGGTCAGGGGTAGCACGTGTGAGGGAGTGTTAGAGCTTGTCCTGCATTGGTTGATTATAACTTCTAAAACTAGTATATGAGCCTGGGCGGCATCTCCACTCGTTGTCAATCGGTTTTGAGTTGGATTCTTTGACTCTTGAAGAACGTATAAAACACTCTTGAAAAATGAATACCTATGGCTTCCTTAGGGGGAAAAAAAGTAATAGAATCCTTGGTGCAACATGGCATCTTTTTCTTAAACACCGTGATGGCACGTGATTTTGAATTTTGGATATTCATCCAGAAGCTCCATGGGAGAGAAGAAAGAAAAAAAAAGGTTACAGGATTGTGCCCTTAGCTTAGGCAAAAAAAAAAAATCATTCGGATAAGTGATTTTACTGCAATATGTATAAAGCATGTAATAAAGCACTCTGGAGAGAGAGACAGAGATGAGCTAGATCCAAACTAGAAGCAATAGGTATATATATGGTGCAATGATGTAAGTACCTCTGGAAGTTTCCAATATTCCTTAAACAATGAAGGGCTTTTAATGCATAGCTCACCCACCCCTGTTGTGTCATCACCACTCTCATCATCTGGAAGTATCTTTGCCTGTACGACCAAAGAAATGCTACTCATAAGCTCCCCCTAACTATCATTTCAATTAAATTCTTCTTTGAGAAAAAACTTTGACGGATATCACAGAGATTTATGGCCTCACGCATGATCAGCATAGGCCAATCTATAGTGAAGCTATTTCAAATATCAATTCTAAAGTGAACCCCACCAACCTGCACACCCGCAAATGGTTTTCCAACAGTGCCTCCTTTCCTTAAGCCATTCAAGGGGTTAGAAAGAGCCATGACAAACTACAAATATCAAATAATTTTAAAACAGTCAGAATGTCGCAGCGTTAATAAGATTAAATGGCATTCCGTAAAAGATTAGCTTCCAAAAGGTGCTTCATGTAGACAGCTAGTACACACCTCAGTCATACCATATCGTTCTAAGAGGCGATGCCCAGTTATGGTTTCCCACTGTTGCATGACAGGATAAGGAAGAGCAGAGGAGCCACACATCTGGAATTAGGAAAAGCAATAAGACCACTGTTTAAGCATTCCTCATTCTATTCAGGTATGGAAAACAAGAAAATCAAAGTAAGCAACAGTATAAGCAATTCAGGGCCGACCACAATTGACTGGGACATAAGGCTTGGTTTGGTTTGGTTTAAAGCAATGTAGGAGCTACCTTTCTATGATAAAATAATACAGGAGGTACACATTTAAATCACAAAATCAGGAGTACCGAAAAAATTCCAGCTAATACAATAACATCAAAACCTCAACAACTTTATATTAGTCATTTCTTGTGAACGAGATGAAAGCTAATTACCATAAGGCGCAACTTGCTTGCAGCTGAAGCAGAAGCCTGTTGTAACTCTGGATCCATTGCTTCATAACCTTGTATCAATCGAGTATACATTGTTGGAACCTAAATATACCGAAAGCATTCAAGAAATCACATTATAACAACACACCAAAATGTGGATTTAGACGAACTTTCCAAATGCTTCCTAGTTTGTGCTAAATCAATTGCTATTTCATCCAGAGTGTTCCACTACCAGAAGCTCTCAACCAGAATCCCAAGAATTGGAGGATATGCAACATAACTTGTGCCCAACAAACTAGTAAGTAGGTTACAACACTGTAATAAAAAGGATCCACTTCCGTAAGCGTTCAAGAACCAAAGTATACAGAGAAAAAAAGAAATTTGAACCTGGAATCATGTTCAACACAGAGTCACAGACCATAAAAATCTAATCCATTGATAAAACACTTGAGACTTACTCCCGTAAACACAGTGATAGCACCTTCTGCCTTATTCCCATCTTTTGGATATGATTCACGCCATCTCTGCCAAATTCCTCTCACGCTGAATTTTGGAATGAAATCAACCTTCAAGAATAAACCAAATATTTAAGAAGCAGGAGTCTTGGAACAGAATAAAACCTAAACCAAAGCTAAAAGGCAGAAACAATGAAAGGCACGTGGAAAGGAGTATGAAGATTTATGAAAGGGAAGTAATATATTACCGCTGAACCTGCGTAAAGTGGGGCAAGCAAAGCATTGAAAAGCCCATGAACATGTATGGAGAACAAGTTAAGGATAAAGAGACATGGATTTGTTACATAAAAGGTATAAAAAGTAACAGACCATAAACAGAATAAACGTCACAAAATTTATGCTTGAGAAATATATATTACAATATAGAGCGGTTTTTGTCACACTCGTATTTTTTGTCCCAGTCATCATAGTACATTTTATCCCCCCCACCCAAAATCTCAAACCACATTCTCTCTCTCACCTTTTGAAAATTCAAACCACATTCTCTCTCACTACCTCCACTCCTTCCCCCTCTCTAAAATTCAAAGGACCATAAAAAATGGGCACGGGCCGGGCATCGACAGCTCAAGCCGTGCCTTCAGGCACGAGCACAGGCATGCACTAGTACCAGTACAATTCTCAAAAGCAAGTATTCATAGTAGGAATAAATGACATTTGTGGATATGATGCAACGGGAGACAGTGCAGAAATTGATCATCGGATGTATACTCCCAAGCATCTGCCAAGATTTGAACCTGACAGAGAGCCAAAACACATCAAAGATTAGAGTCAATATTAACACTTGGTTAGAAACTTAAGTAAGATTCTTAAGGAAAAGAGGTTACAAAATTCTTGGGTGATTAGCTTCGATTTGAACAATTTGACCAGATTATAATGAACAACATAAACAAGGAAAATAGACATGTTCTTCAGGCTAAATATCATCAGAGAACCTAACTATCTAGATTTTGAAAGTTCGATGACCATGATTTTAAGGCAAGTACCTGTGCTAAGATGCCCTGGTGGGTGTGAACAACTCCTTTAGGTTTACCCGTAGTACCACTAGTGTATATAATTAGTGCAGGGTCCTCTCCTGCATAAAACAAAAAAGTATAAGGCAAACTATGTCAAGTTCCATGAAGCCCAGCCACAAGGTAGAAGCATATAGAGCCTTCAGGTGAGCCACCTTGTTTGTATGAATTGTCAACCCCCTCCAAACTTTTACCCACGTCACTTTCTGCAGATTCAGGTACAGGAGGAATAAGCGAAAATTGAGCAGAACTTTTAGCTGCAACATTTTTCATAAGCTCGGAGTGGTCTTCAGTGCTTAAAATCATGGAGACATCCTAAAAATGAATTGAGATAAGAGTTCTGCATAGATCTTGGACAAGCAAACAAGAATCAATGACAGCATTAAAATGTCGTCGGTCGCAATGGAGCAGCAACACTTCAATATGTCTTTTTTTTTTTTAGTTGCTCTACAACAATAGTTCAGAAAAATGTCCACATTCATTCCTAATCAAGTTTCATAATGAAATAATAAGGCACAAAGTTTGAAGAACAACAGCAGGCACACAAGAGGCTAACTTCTCAATCATAGAGAGAAGAGAACATTAAAGCATTCATAATGCCTCTTATCCATTTTATCCATTGCAAACACAAATGAGATAAACAACTTACATGGTTTTTGTTAAATTCTACAAATTAACAATCCTCAGATAAACAAGAAACGGAGATGAAAATAAAAGGCAAACCGAGTCATTCATCACATGCAAGAGCTCAGCTTCTGGGTAGCTGAGAGCAAGTGGAACTGCGACACCTCCACTAAACCAAGTTCCTAGCATTCCAGCAACAAACTCAACTGAAGGTTTCGCCACAATTCCTATTCGAGCTCCACCAAGATGGTCTTTCTCTTTGATGCCATCAACCTACGGAAATAAATCATTTTGCTACCATCATTTGTCCGAGTCAAAAAAGGGTAGTCCACATAAATCTCAGCAAAATGGGGGGAGAGAGAGAGAGAGAGAGAGTATCAAGTTTAGAAAGTATATAGTTATTCAGTGAACAACAGAAACTAGATACAGTTCCATTCAGCATCATCTTTCTCACCACCGAATATCATGGAAACTCTATATTCTTTCGAACATTACTTCACTAACTTGCATGCAAATTACAAGCATACGAACAGGACATACAGTTTTTCATCCTCCACAGATAAATCATATATTAACTCACAGTATTTACGTTGGCACTACATAACAGCTTTGATATCCTCCAAGCAGATGAGATCAGTTGAGCATAAGTATAGCTCTTCTGATCAGCCCTTATAGCAACTCTTTCACACGATGCAGAACCCTGTCTAGCGACTGCTTTGACCACTTCCATGAATGTTTTATGATTCAAAGCTGTTGAAAAGACAAAAAAAAAGAACCAAAATTGAGCCTATAATATTTTTCATTTGAGGGGCACATACAACAAACTTTGAAACTATATCCCCAGATTCCGCACAAAAAGTCTTGAAAGATTAACATAAATGAATTAACTAACCAAGTTTCCCGAGCTGCTGATAAGAGAGTCTAACAAAGGAGCATTGACATCACCTATTCACAAGGAAACTAAATAGCTCCACTTTGCTCAATCGCAATTCTAGCCTTTCTCGTTATAAGTTTCTTATTCTTGGTTGAGACTGGACTGGTTTAGAATTCGGAACACCGGTTTGCTTTCTAGATTCCGCTTATTTGAATATTTGCTAAACCAAATATGAAGATTGACTTTCTTTGAAATGACCCAAAAATCAATGACAAATTGAAAGCAACTTGTGGTTGCATTCTACACAATTACACTTAAAATTAAATTTGACCTCCCAACCACGAGGATGATGTGGTTCACAAATCTAGACTCTCCAATTCCACCAAACAGAAGCCTTAATCCAAATCGATTTTCCTAGGGAGACAGAAATGCAGCCTCACAAACTATCCCGAGTATTAACATTGAATTGTACAGAACTAGCATTGTTCACGTTCTATGCATGGAAAGAAATATCTCTTAATGAATAAAAAATTTGAAGGGCGAGCAAAATTATCTCAATTTAATTAAAAATATAGAAAAAAATATAAACAAATTTTCTATTTTCTTATTGAAAAATACATAGCACAACTTCCCGCCACCCACTTCCCGGGAATCTCACTCAAAGTTCCCAACCCCTCCATGTTCTCCCTCTCTCTCAATTTAAAAAAAAAGAAACAAAATTTTAGAAAATTAGAATTGGAGGATTGTACGCTCCCTCAATTCATTTTAGTATTGAACTATTGATAGCAGATCCAAATCAAATCAAACTCAGCACAGAATCCCCCAGGCAGCCTTATTGTTTATTCATATTGCCCAAACTCGGCATTGCTCTTTTGAGTATTGAAAAATACCAATCTACCCAATTACCACATTGACACGTTGTGCACAATTTTTAGTCCAGGTGCGCGTAAGTTCCCATCCACACCCGAGTTATCCAAAAAAAAACATAGCAATAATCCTACAACACATATACGTACATGTTTATGCAGACAATTAGAGAATGGACGATGGAACGAAGATCAAAATTGGGGTGAAGAAAACTTACAGGAAAGGCGACGAGAGTGAAGAGAGAGCAGAAAGGTAGGGCAGAAGAGAGATAGAGAAGAGAATACGGGGGCGAAGGCGAAGGGGTCTTGTTGAGGAGAGAAGATTCGACAAGTGTAGTAGAGAGGACGGAGGTGGTGGTTGATGGGTTTAATAAATGGCCTCATTTATCGGTGTTTGTTTGAATTGGGACTCTCTATTTATGGCGGCCACGAGTTTTTGTTAATGGTAGGTGGATTATACAGTTCAGTGAATTCATTTCAGAGAAGGTTAGGTGATTTTGTCGCCGAATCAAATCGAAGAGAGAGAGAGAGAGAGAGAGAACGGTGGGAAGAACGGTGGGAAGAGAGGGAGAGGGAGAGGGAGAGGGAGAGCGAGAAGCGTTTGAGCGGGGGTTCCCTAATTCCACTCTATCGGAGGGTTAAAGTAGAATTACTAGTATGTGTCCTTATTTAGAAACAAATTCACGTTTGTTAGTTCTGAGTCTTTTTTTTTTTTTTTTTGATATTGGTTCGTCTTAACGGAAGAAATCTAAGATGTTAAAAAATTATGATTTAAACTAGTTTTTTTTTTTTTTTGATAAAGACAGAAATATTGCACAAAAATCTGTTAAAGATTATTTTTGTTTTTACTGAAATTTTTTTTAGATTTTGATCATAACTTTTTTACTTTTAAATTTCTCTCGTTGGGAAGAATCAATTCAACTCTTAAATAAATATACTAATTTATTTGAGATACATTAGAAAGGATAGAAAATTTCACAACTACGAATTTATTTATTAAACTTCATCCCTTGAATAAGGGAAAATGTTTGTCTTCCTCCATAGCCCCATTCAAACGGGCCTTATACTAAGGCTAAGTTTTTTGTGCTAAAATCATAGTTGATTTTAGCAAATGACTTCACTAGGTTCTAAAATCATGGTCTCTTTTAGCTAAAATCAACCATGATTTTAGCACTTGGTGAACTCATTTGCTAAAATCATGGAACAAAAAACTCAGGCTAAGCTAGTGAATGCTACAGTGAGTAGAAGTGTAAAAAAAAAAAAATTAATAAGAGGAAGGAAAAAACGGCCCTTTGGGTCGACTGGCTGAGTTAATGAGGAAAAACGGCCATTAGAGCAGCTCCAGCGTTTACCCTTTTTTTCCCTCAAATTTGGTTCCAAAATTTGGGTAAAAGCTCAATTTGGTATCACTCTCTCCAGTCGTTTACTCAGATTTCAAGTCCTCGCCGCCGCCGTACGCCGCCTTCCACCACCAGAATCCCAATCGCCTCCATCACCAAGATCGCCGCCGTCGAGCTCTGAAACCACCGCCTACCACCACGAACGTCGAAACCACCACCGCCTACCACCACCAACGTCTGAACCCACCGCCGAAGTCGAAACCACCACCAACTTCAACCGCCACCAGATCCGAAACCACCACCAACGTCAAAACCACCACCGCCTACCACCACCAACGTTTGAAAACAAAGCCGAAGTCAAAACCACGACGACGACGACAGTGGTGGAAGGTGGTCCGACGAAGACGACGGTGGTGGAAATTTGGTTCAAGGGTGGTGGAAATTTGGTTCAAACCCTTTCTTCTTCCCAAATTTGAGGAAAAATCTGAGTAAAACTCAATTTGGTATGGATTTGATGCAAGGACTGGATGTGAGTTTTGGGAGTTTTTACCCAAATTTTGAGTTTGGTTCAAAAAAAGGGTAAGGGCTGGAGGTGCTCTTAGGGGTTAGGATTTGAAGTTTCGAACCTATGCCTGTAAATAACAAAGCTGTGTTTTACCTGTGGGCTACGCCTTCTTTGGTACTAGCATGTGTGCTAAACAAAATATTTACTCCTTCCGTCATAATCTGTTGTCTGTGTTTTTTTTTTTGGACGTCTCAAAAAATTGTCTATATCCTTTAATTTATACTACTAATGTTTTTATAGATTATGAGATAGAGTCAATTTATTGAGATGTTCAAAAAAGAGAACATACACAACAAATTGGGACGGAAGGAGTATTACATAACTACCAAATATACCAATATGGCGAGCCTGGGGACCCAAAATTTGGGCAGTTTTCGAGGGCCTCGGAGCCACCTACTAAGCCTATGCCGAGGGCCGGGCCTGCTTAGATTTTTGTTTTTTGTTCACACGGTATATATCAGTGAGGGGTTGGCGGAGACTTAGTGAGTTAGTCCACGGGGCAAAGAGTGCCTTGAGAACTTTAGCCCCACCCCAAACGCTTTGATTAGCGGGGAGTTAGTGAGTTAGTCCACAAAGGGGTTCAGAAGCTATCCATAGCCCTGGATCCCAAACACCTCTACTGAGCGGCTCGAACCCTAGTCTCCCATGAGATAGAGCCAGAAAATACTGTTGGTGGCCTGCTTAGAATTGACGTGTGTTCTATCGTTGGATGAATGTGAGTTTTATTATACATTTGTTGGATTTACTCGCATCGGATGGCTACATTTACTATTATATTTCGATCTATTCTTTGATGTCTATTTCGCTAATACTATTGTAAATGCCATGAAATGAAGAAGAATACGATTTTCATTTGATTGCTTGGTCTTTCCAAAAATGATTGGAACTTTATTCACTTGCCATTGTCAATATTTTTTTGGTAATTAGATTTTCGAAATAATTAGGTTGAGATGTTAATAGCGTAATTTTGTTTTTCAAAATATAGTGCTCCATTTTTTATTCTTCGTAGATATGATGCACCTATATCTTACCAATAATTGGAAGCTTCTTATAAAAATATTTTTAGAGTGATATTAACCACTTGTTTTACCATTATGTTAAATAGGGGTGTACAAAAAATCCGCCAAACCACCAAACCAGACCAACCCAACCCGTACCGACCATTTTGAATGTGCATTTCTCTCCCTCAACACAATTCTGAACATAAATGTGTCCGGTTAAAGTTGTGTTCCTTGACTTCTGGTAAATCATTTTCTTCTTTGATGAATCACATGTGTTCCTAGAAACAGTGCTGACTCATTACTTTTGGAGGCCTGAAAATGACTCATTGGATGAGGCCCTCTATTTACTTTGCACAATAAAAAAATTTCAACACAGTCTCTATTACAATACTTTTAAATCAATCATTTGAACATTACTCTTCTCAAACTTTTAGCTGCAAATGTACTAATTTGGTATGCATTATATAGGAGGCCTACATATTTAGGAGTAGTCCATTTTCTTATATTTTTTGAGAACCCGAAACAGTGGCTTCATTGGTTTACGCCATGAGCCGATCCTGCTGGAAACTTCCATTGCGATTTGGAAATCAATTTCCAAACAGCGATCCCTAGGTGGCCACATAGTTTGCGCCGCCTCCCTCACAGAAGCCGCCGAGTTGACCCCGAAGGCCGAATTCTATGGTATTCCAACTCTTGCCAATAATCACACTCTGCAAATTAAATTTGGTTACCACTAGCAGTAGGCATATTTTTTTTTTCTATATCTACGTGTAAAGGCAGAATCATGACACGAATCTACCTTGAGCTAATTCAAAAGGGTTTTGATTGTCTATTCTTTGATCGTTTGTTCTTCTAAAAGGGTTTCGATCCTCTGTATGCTGAAAGAAATTGATATCGTACATCTGAGAGCAGCGGAAACTTGAAATCGTACCTTCAGCAATTATTGTTCAAGTGATCGAAAAAAGTAAAGAGATCTTCTAGCTTATGACCCACATAATGAGCTCCACTGATGGAAACAAGCTTGTTCTCATTTTTTTGGGTTAGGCCAGGAACCCTATGCATGCGGTATTTATAGGCAACATATTTCCTACCATCAAGGAAGAGTTGTCTCCAAATGATGTCATTATCAATGAGTGTAATGAGTGTCTCTTGATCATTTCCTAACAGAAAAAATTTGTTCACCCTCACTAAAAGAGGGTGAACAAAACCCTTGCTCTGATTGGTTGAATGGTGTAGGGTCCACGAAATCAAATCACTTTTGTGGTAATTATGACATCACTTTGTGGTGGGATCCACACCATTTTTTATGGACCCCACACCATTTCAACCAATCAGGCTGAAGGTTTTGTTCACCCTCTTTTGGTGAGGGTGAACAAAATTTTTTCCTATGACTCTTGATATATCTATTCCCAATAAGTACACCATTTCACATAGGATGTATCTTTTCATAATAAGACATCTTTTCACAATTAGACACCAAATAATTGGGCAATTAATTTATCACAATTAATAAATAGAAAATGACATGTAGGCCACATTATGTAATTTCTTACATATGCCACATAAATTAGGAAAAACCCTGCATCGAACCAAATCGTACAATTCGAATTGCGAATCATGTTGGGCTACTCAAAAGGGATTGATTTGTGGGCAATTTTTTGGGTAGACGTTCATTTATTTTTGGGTGAGTATTCACTTAGAATGAGTTAGACTACACAAAAAAAATGAGATGGACTAAAACTTATTGAGCTATAATATTACATATAAATTTTTTTGTTTACCTTTTTCCCACTCCACCTGGGCTACAGCCCACCTCAGCCTCTCCATGCTTCCGTCCCTGTCTAGGTGGCCTGGCCAGCTTACCCACACCTTAACTGATCCTTGGAGATCAATCCTACCATCCACTATTTGGTGCCCCGTGTCTCAAGCTTAAGAGAGAGTAAACTCCCATGTCTCAAGTTTCGACCACTAGGCTTACCCATTGGGATTAGACGTAGACAATTACATATGATACTTGTGATTGTGTTTTTATGTTGTGGTCATCGAATTAATGAGATAGAGAAGTAAAAAAACTTCAAGTAACACATCCTTCCACAGCAGAGAGATTGAGGACAACATTCATACATTTCCTGTAATTGATTTTCAGACACCAAGCATTGAACATGAACACGAACACGAACACAAACCATACAATTGCCGAATAAGATTTTTAAACGAGAAATGGGCATCTTTCACTTGGACATCCTCTGATTCGAAGGAGGACTGTTGAATTCTTGCTCTTGATATTTTCCTTCCTTTTGTTGAGCTAGGACTCCATTCCATCCTACAAGTAATTTGTAAAAAATGGTAAAACACTTCCCATAAAACATGTTTAAGTCTCCGTTTGAGTCTTGGATTTAACGAAGGATTTGTGGAGGGGAAAAGGAAAAAGTTCCGTTCATAAATTCAAGTCGTGGTTTCCTTATTACCTCCACAAATCGTGGTTTCCTTAATACCTCCATAAATCCCACATCCAAAAACTGCACAAAAACTTGGAATCAAAATGGGAATATTTTTTATCACTAAGTGTCCGGACCAGCTTGTGCGCAGCTTGACTAATCTTGTAAGATTAATCTCACCGTTCACTAGCAGGGTCCCCATTCAAAGTCAAAGGTAGGCTCTGTATGGATTAACCCCAAAGGAGTTGATATCACCTAAGAGGTTTCGAATCTGAGACTTCAGGAGAAAGCAAACCCCGAAGTCCCAAACTTGACCATTAGGTCAAACCGTTGGGGTTATCAAAATGGGAATATTTGTCCAACTCCAAAAAACCATACCATACATACACACATGCATGTTTGTTCGTTTTTTTTGAGTTGTTTCAAAGTTTCTCTGCAATCTATGTTTAGATTGTAGAAAAGAGTCGCATCTCGGTCTTCCATGGTCCATATTTGTGAAAGATTCCTATTGGTAAGATAAGTAAGAACCTATCAACAAGTTTGAACCATTAAAAATACTTTTGGACGATTGCAATAACACGCACTCTGCGATAAAAATAAAAAAAAAAAGGACAGCAGTGAAGCCAAATTCTTTATAGAGTACTCCCTCAGTAACACATTGTTAGTCCACTTTCACTATTACGGAGCTCTAAAAAAAAATTCTATATTATTTAATTTTTAATATTTTTATATGCAATATGGATATTATTTGATAGATCACAATTAGTAGTTACATTAGACAATTTTGATTTTTTCAAAATTGTTTAAAACATCACAAATTGTAAATCTAGATGAGTTTGTAAGCAGCACGTATGTCGAAAATGGACTAACAAATTGGAATGGAGGGAGTATATATTTGTGAAGTTATATTGGCAGAATGAACTGGAAGAAGGATAAGGTTGTTTTACCTAAAGTAGGGTCAAATCCTCTGTTCTTGAGCTCTCTGAACTCCTGACAAAGGGAACAACATGGACAGAAGATGTGAGAGATGGTATTTCTTCCTCAGCTTTGTTCTATACTTAGAGCCCATAATCCACTGAGAGAGCACAAGGGAGGCATCATCAACATGTAAATGAATGTCCCCAGAGGACAAGCTGCAACCAAGATGTATTATCCATTAGATTAGAAACTAAAGGGAGAAAAGAGATTTTAAGCACACCACGAATAATTTTGTGGCTCTGAGGGTTTTAATGATCGGGCAGACCTCTAGTGGCCCAAAGGGTTTCTGCTAGTGGTGGGCATTGAACTTACGAGCTTGGGGAGTAAGCCCCTTGCTATGCTCCCATTGGACAAACACTTGGGGTTAAAAGCATACATTCTTCAACATCCGTTTTTTGTATTTTCTACTCCCTTTGTTTCGGTTAAAAACAAGGTGAAGAAGAAATTATTATCCCTTCTTTTCCGTTTCTGTCAGCAAGAGAGAAGGTACATGAAAGTAGAGGGAGTAAAGGGGACTTACTCATTTCTCCACCATCTAATATTTCTGCTATCTGACCAAATGTGATACAAGGTAGACATGCTGTAACAATAGCTGCCATAACAATAGGAGAAACAATTACATCAACTTTTGGCTAGTTAACATACTCTATGCTTTAGGATGTTTCAAGTTAAAGGCTTTCTTCTTAAATGAATTTTGGAAATTTTCTTCTGTTAGAGATTGAACCGCATCGTTTTTAGATTTCTATCCCTTTTCTGCTGTGAACTGTAAAGAATGACTTTGATCAGTATATGTTCTTGCAATCCCTTAACAAATCACAGGACACAACAGGTTATGTTCCATGAGTGAATTATAAACTTCTGCAGCCAGAAAAAGTGAACTGTAAAGAATGACTTTGATCAGTATATGTTCTTGCAATCCCTTAACAAATCACAGGACACAACAGGTTATGTTCCATGAGTGAATTATAAACTTCTGCAGCCAGAAAAATATTTGCTGTGGAAAAGCTCTAGTTTCTTTTACTTGTGAATCCCTCAAAAGTGTCAAAAGTGGGCGGTATTACACCAATTAATAAAGCATGTGCAATTAGAGGAGAAAAGAGAAAACGTAGAACTCAACAAAAAGAAAAATACCATTTGTCTGGTTTTCATGGCAGTCGAATAATCCAGTGCTCCATGGTTCACCAACTGAGAGATTCTCGTTTCCGAAAAACGTCAGTGCCATTGAGCCAACTGGTTTGCCTTGTTTTGGAGTGTCTACTTCTTCAGCAGCTTGATTCCCACCCATTTGATCAGTGATGGGTACTGCAATTTTTTCTTCTGAAAAACTTTGCAAGAGTGCTTGCTTTGTAAAGAAACATGTAACACCAAATTCTTTTCAAGACGTATCATTACCGAACTCAAAAGACTTTACCCTGGGAGTCAAAACAGATAAAATATTTATAGGAGACTTTTCAATCTTCTGAAATCAATGGCGCGAAGCCTTCTCTAAATTCAAGAAGAAAAATGGACCAAAGACAAACATATGCTATTTGAATTCAACACAAAACCAACTATTTAATAGACACATTTTCAGCCCTCTAATCCAGCCGCCTATAAGGAAGATTGCTTATATCAACATAAGACATTGAATTCTAGAAACACAATTCGCAAAAAAAAAAAAAAAAAAAAAAAAGATTTTAGAATGGCCCTCATGCTCTGGCCCATGAAGGAGGGCTAGGTAATACAAAGAAACTAAGACAGCCTCTTCCACAGACAGACTCACTTCAGACATGAATCACACGATGAATCAGAAATCTGAAGCTCATAAACAGGTAATAGGTAATAATACTTTAGCACAAGTCCATACATTGATCAATGAAATCATGAAATTGCTCAAAATATTCTTAACTTGCTGTAAACTTGAATACTGTTATATATAAACTACAATCACAATCTAACTTCTTTATCATGAAGCCCAGGTCTAGATTGCAAAGGTGAGAGCCCTCATCCACAAGCTGATTCTCCCTTTGATTTTCTTGTTGGTAATCATGTAAGAGCGCTCAAAGAAACTGACATACTAGTGACCAAGCCACTTTCGCCACCAAGAGGATAAAGGATTTCTTTCTTTAGGAGGAGTAAGGAGGTCAAGCATGGTTTGCTTCTCTTTTGGAGTCAACGGAACAGCTCTAACAAGATTTAAGGCCATAATGTGCACATTAGTATTTTGCCTGTGCTTTTTGTAAGCCCATATTCCTCCAGCAGCACCTGCAACTAGAAGCTGATCCAAAAACCAAATGACAAGAAATCAGAACATTTTTCCCTCGGAGGGGGTGGCAAACATGATTAAAAGTGGTCCTCTAAATTTAAACTGACCGGTGATAGCCACAAAGCTGCAGTCTGCAGATCAAACTTTGGGGCATAAAGAACAGTCTCCCCAAAATCATCCTCAAGCTTTTTATAGATATCTTTATCAGATTTCCCAGCTTGAATTTCATCACGAATTAACTGGAGTAAAATCTCAACTCATCAGAATGCAGGCAGAGTTGTTGAGAGATAAAATTCGAGGCAAAATTATGAGAAAAGGTTTTATGATTTGGCAACATCAGAATGTAGGCAACTTAGGCTTTCTGGGGAAACAACTGCAAAACCCTCAGTGAAAATGGTCCAGGCCAACAAAGGAATAATATTCTTGTTATTTCTATTTACATCAGCATTGAATGGTAGCACGTCAATAGATGAGCAGGTACAAGAAATGTACTTCTGTTCTGGCTATGATTCATGGTCCTTCGATGATTCCTTAGTTAAGCAAACAGGATGACTCAGGCTAATGAGGTATGCTAAATTTTTTTATCGCCATAGCTTCATTTCCAGCAGGCAGGAAAACGTGTAGTATATCACTATAGCTTCATTTCCACCAACCCCACGGCATCTGAATGTTGTCATAATCATCCTTCTAATACATCAAACACTAAGCCACTAGTCTAGCCACTATTTAAAGGGAAAACATTTCATGTTGTAACTGCATATGAATGCCTTCACATAAATAGGAAAAAATACTGCATATAAATGCGACAAAAACATAGCGTACATGAATAACGTGACAGAAGGCTGAACAAAGGAAATATCAATTGGAATTTAATTTCACGAAATTGAGAACCTGACAATGCATGGAATTCTGAGTGTTCATGAATCTTTTACACAATAGCTCAAATGTCAGGAAACAAGTGTTAGGATTTTTTTGCTCATGTGAAAATCCAATCATTGAAAAGAGAAAAATACTGGGAAAATGAAAACAAAAAGGAAATTTGATTGGTTTTGGTGAGGTAATAAACGGGTCTGATGGTGTTTTTACAAAGTCCAAAAGGTAGTTCTGTGGACATTAATTGGATGCATGGGTACTCTGGAATGGTTACCGGCTTATGCATGGGAAAGAGATGCTTTGGTAGACAAAGGAAAATGAGGAATTAATGAAATGGCTGGCATGTGGCATTGAAAGGGCTTCTGGAAGCTTCACGGCATTTGAAGAGTTTTTAGTCATGTGCCTATATATTGTAGCAAGTGGTTTGTGCAGTGTGAGTGAGAAGAGGAGACAGTGGACAGTTTGAGAGCAGACCGGAGAAGGGCACAAGGAATGGCAGCCCCTGTGGGGGTTGCCGTGCGCTCCGGGGTTGTGGGTTTGAGAGGAGAAAATGTGAGGAAAAATAGAGTGCGGGGTTGAGCTGTGAGTGAAAAACATTGTATAGAGCCATGTGTTACGTGCTCTTTGGGTGGGTTTTTTTTCACGTCACATTGTATCTCTATTTTTCCCAAATATAGTGGATATCTCTCTCTCTCCCATGGACATACCCGATTTTGGGGAACCACGTAAAAATTGCTTGTGTGTTGATTTGTGCTTGCGCTTTATTGTTTATTTTTTATTGCGGTGGGATTGGGGTGTTAAATCCCCAACAACAAGCAAATAATCTGTCACCCAATTAAACACCTCCCAACCCAACGAATTTCCTACCTTTTCGCAGCTAACAACTAGTTTTGGTCATATTTCTCTTAGCCATTGACTGCCATCACTCATCAGGTACCACCCTGATGGTTATAACCCATCGTTCTTGCTGACCATCAATAAAGGGATCAATCCCCCGAATCCAGTCATTCATTTTTTCGACCATATGCAATAATAAGGAAAATAGATAACAAAAAGAATTACCTTCCTTAGTAGAATGGCAATATCAGCTTGTGAGTCTTCAATGGACTGACTGCCACACTCAGTGCACCGGACATTGTGACTGATGTTTCTGGCCCGAGCATCTACCACCTGCGCATTCCTTACTGCATCCTCTGCACCCTCCATCCTACAACAATTCTCTAACTTAAGCTTCTACATACATTACCAAGAACACCCAAAACCCATCTCAATCAAAACACACTAATTTTCAACTCTGGTTTTCAGTTGGGCATTTCATCAAACAGTTTCCACACTTCAGTGTCGCGCCACCCAGCTGATAACCATTAACCCATGAACCCAAGTTGGGTCAATTATTTAATTGACCAATACTTAAATCGGAATTGGAATTCCGAGATTTACACATGGAAGGTGTCAAGAAATTAGATGCGCATGCGTATAATAAGCTCAAGAAAGCATGGAGTTCCGAATTCGACAATACAAGTACCTGAGAGAGAAACAGAAATGCTTCAATCGCCGACCCCGTGATCGAAAGGCGGGCTTGCTTTGCGGGATTCTTCCTTTTTAGTACTCCTTAATTAGAAGGAACTCTGTTTTTGTAGTTCGAATAATTACCAGAATCTAGTCTGGGTGCGGAGTTGGAGTATGGTTAATTTGACCCAATGGAAGTGCCCTTTTCTTTATTAACTTTTCTGAATTTCTAATAGTTTCGCGGTGAGTTTTTTCTCTGTTTGGAACATAAATGGAGGAAAAGAGAGGAAAATAAAAAAAATTCCCACTTGTTTGGTTTCCAGTTGAAGGAAAAGACAAAAAACTTTAAAAGAACCTATTAAAAATTGGTGAAGAAAATGAGAGAGAAGACATTTAGAAATGCTAGAAATGTATGTTATGTTTCTTGTTGTAAAATTTTTTTTGAAATGCTAGTTTCTGTTATAAAAGTAAGCAAATAATAAATTTTTTTTGAATAAAAGTAAGACAAACATTGAACACAATATGTATGTGAAATAGTTCTTCAAGAACTATTGAGATCGATCTTTCGAACCGATCTTATTCTCATTACCATTCTGTCTGATTCTTTTCTTTCTCCTCTTATTTCTTTCTGTTTTTCAATTGTACAAAACTGAACATTTTGGTTCAGTATATATAGACCAAAGTTCACAAGCTACAATAAGTACATATACTATTCCAACTAATATGAATAGTAACGTAGGTATATATCTTTGTTTGTGGTCAGCCATACATATTGAATGATTTCATAACAGTTTCCTGTTGTTTTTATTTTCCTCTTAAAGCCAAACAAAAGAAAACCCTTTTTTTATTTTCCTTCACTTTCTCTCTACAATCAAACAAGAGACACTTTCTTCGTATTTCCCCTCTTTTTTCTTTTCTTTTCCTTTTCACAAGAACCAAACAAAATTTTCATCTTGACTAGAGGAATTTGAAAAACAAATAATTTCAGACCAAAAACTAAAAAAAAATATTAAAATACTTTAATCTACAATCTTTTTATAATCCATCTTGTCGAGACGGCTACTTAATACCAAGAGAAAGTTGCAACTTGCACTAAAAGAACTCGAACTCTAAATGTTAGCATTGACTCTGAGGCTGGCCAACCCCTCGATCGTATTGTTCATAGCTTTATGCAACTTGAAATTAGGTTTAGAGGGAGTTTGAAATGTTGGAGAACTTGAAAGAAAGTGTTTTAATAGTTTTATGAAAACAATGTGAAAGAAAGAAGAAAAAAAAAAAGAAGTATACGCAAATGAAACGCTCGATAATTTTGTTTCATATTTCAAAGACATGGTCCTTGGAAGTAACTGGTTGATACTTTCCAAAAAGTAGCATGACAACATTGCACAATAACCTGTTGGGTAGTCTCCAGGAATTCTTTCCTATTCCGAAAAGCATACCAAATGAAAAGTAATCGTGTTACTGTCGTTTCTCTAAGATCAATGGCAACACATCACACATACTCTTATGACTTCACTCAAATTCTGAATCCAACCAAAAAGAGCCATCCGGATCCTGCAATTTCTTTTTAGGTAATTCGGAAAATATCCTGCAAATTCTGCTCTCTTTGAAAGAAGAAGAATACCCGCTTCTATGTATGATGAATAAGTTTTGGGATGATCATCTGTGTTGTGACCCTCCTGAAAGATTCAATGTACTAGAAGATGTTGCGAAGATGAGCATGAAGATTGCTACACTGGCTTGAGAGCATATCAAATGCCACCTAGTACTCTCCGTTTTCATTTTCATGTGTAAAGACTAGACCTCTGCAATGTGAAGGGAAAACACTATCTGTTGAAGAAAATCTCTGATCATGTTCAGCAACTGCTATGATATTCAATGTTGTGCAGACTCTTTGATTGCTTGGAGCTTCATCATCCTCAATCTAGGTCTGCCTCGTTTCGAAATCTGTTTCCTAAATTTAAAATCTCCTCCTCGTATCGTGAATTCATTTCCTGCTTCTGGTATGCTAAAATCAGCTGGATTTCTGTTAAGAGAGCATATGTGCAACTCTTCAACCATCCCACAACTGCTTTTCACCAGTCCAATTGTTCCTAGCTTCTTTTCCATCTCGGCGTTCTCAATTGAGCTTTCCATCAAATGAGAGTTAGAAGCCACAATCATTGACCTCAAATGAGGATGAAATTCTGCCTTCAAACCATCGATGGGAAAGGACTCTTGTTTTTTCCTCAAACTTCCACTTCCATCTCCAAATCTATGTAATTTACAATCTGCAGTAAGACAATCAGAGCTTTTCCTTTTTTTCATTCCCGTAGATTTGACACTATCATTCACCATTTTCCGACCCAAAATCTGGCTTCTTCCAAAACAGTTCTTATCCCTCTGACCTGAGAAAGCAAAATACCCACTTGACGTCCCTACCCCGTAGTCTCTACATAGTCCTTCATTGAGTGGGAAAATCCACTTACGAGGAGTTGTCTGGGGAAATGAAGGCTGTTTGGTGAACTCCATGTTTACAACCACATTTTTTGGTACCTTTGAGCTCGTACCAGAATCCATGAGTTTCAGCAATTGTGTTGCAGGCATGATTTCATTCGTACATAACTCCAGTTGACCAACAGGATTTGGACAATTTCCAATTTTTTTCTGTGTGCATGCACATGGCTGTCCCGTATGTATCTTCCCGGAGGTCTCTGAATGAAAGTTCATAGTTGGCCTTTTTGTCAAATTTGCAGACTTCTGAGAGCTTACTATTCCGGAAGGACAATCTGCTACATTCGGCAAAGAAACATGGTGAGCTACTCTAATTTGCGTAGGACTAGAAACAATTCGATGTTTCTGACATGATGTTAAACACTGAAAGGAAGAGTTAGACCCTCCATTCACTAGCTTATCCCCATCACATCTGCAACTTTGAACACCAAAGTTCTTGCTAGTACAAACTTTAGAAAGTTGGTTTCCGCTTGAAAGGTCCACCGGAGGGTCTGAAAATGCAAAAGCTCCCTTGGTTTCATGAGATTCTTCCGATTGTTTCATTTTGGAACCACTGCTTTTACAGGGTTGCATAAGATGAGAAGAGTAGGCTATTGATCCTTCCATGGGCTCAACTATTACACTTGTACCTGCACCAGATATGCTACTTACTGCATTGGACCGAGGTTTACACATTTTTAAGTTTTCCCCCGATGGATATCTTGGCATCTCATTGTTGTGAAGTCCCCTAAACTCAGATTTTTCAGAATCCATTGCACTCTTGGTTTTCTTTAACATGCATAACTTGTTCTCCTTGGCTTTCTCAGCTTCTAGACGCAGCCTCTCATGTCTGTTCTTGGCTAAGAGCTCCACAATTTCAACTGGAATGCCATTTAAAGATTCCAATTCATTCGTCTTATTTGCCCTTCCATTTCTTTGGGTAATGGCTTCCGAATGCCCTTGGACATCCGTGTTCTTCTCCCAACCATTTATGAAGGAGAGATCCTGAAACAAAAAGATATAGTTGAACAAAAATCTTGAAAGTTTCAGTAGTAGATAAAGATCGCACATATATGTTTTCAAGGCCAGTAATCAGATTTCCCCTAGAAATTCAAACCACTATTGTTTTCCTTGTGTGATCAAACAATTAGAGACCGTACAATATGGATATTAGTATTAATCCAGCAATTCATGTGTACTTCTAAAGAAAGATACGAAAAGAGAGCATAACCAAAGCACACCTACAGTCTTTGGTACCACGAATACTAGAGGTCGCCATGATACTAAAAGGGAAAAAGTAGGCAAAGTAGCACCAAAAGGTTGTACCTTTGACCAGATAGGAGAAGCCCCATCTTGAAGCTGGGACATGTTATTGTGCTTGATATTCGAATCAGCCTTTCTGGAAGTAGCCTTTTTGGTTTTCAAACCCAAATGTGAACCTGTTCCAGAAGCCACTTGAGTGGTACGTCCTATTTCTTTGCTCAAAATATGATCTTCTTTGGGTATGACCCGACTGTGAGTTATTAAAGAAGTATTCCCATTTCCCACTCCATGCACCTCATGTTTTTGGTTCTTCAAAGCTGATTCTTCATCGGTTTCCTCTAAACCCATGCAATAGTTAACAAAACTATTAAGTCCACTTTTGGATGCTTTTTCATGTGATGTTTTAGCTGGAACCATGTCCATTTTAGTGATCCTACAATTTACGTCATGACAAGTTGTTGACCTGTCACCTTCAGCAACCACCACACTGGTTTTCATGTCACTCATGACATCCTTTCTACGTGTAGCTTCGTCATTGAAAACACCAGGATTTAAGTCTAACCCTTGTGCAGCCATGTTAAGACTAAGGGAATGATGGATTCCTCTTCCGGTAGATCCATCATTTGACTGTTGAGATGTCTTATTTTTCCTCTTGCCCTGAATGACATTTCTCTCAGACCCGTTCTCATTGTGTTGATGACTTCCGAGAACACCATATAAACCCTCCGAAACAAATGCCTCATCCACTGATTTAGAATGGGCAATTGCAGAGTCAATGCAAGTGTCCTCTTTATCGCTCTTACAAATCTGAACATTTGTAGACACACTATTAGAACATCTCATTCTTTGTTCCTGATCTTGAATTTGAAGTGCCTTCCTCTTTTTCTTCCTACCTGCAGTATCCTCATCACCATTTTCTCCCACAGAAATCTGAGCTGTTGAAGGAGTATCTAAACCTAGGCCATCAGGTTCATCTGCAGATTTGGTTCGAGTCACCTCGTTGTTGACACCATGAAAACGTGTTTTCCCGTTAGAACTGGAAATTTTGGTGGAAGAACCAGAATCGTCCCTTCCAAGGATCTCAGACAGCAAGCGAAACTTTTGTGCCTTTCTAGAACTCAAAATCGGGCTTGAGTAACCATGTGCAGCGTTATCATAATCATTCTCATTCAATTCCAAGGGACTAAGTTGCCTTGCACGAAAACCAACCTCCTCATTTTCCAGAGTCCGGAGCTCAGGTTTTTGGTGACGCTTCATGTCCTCCACTTGTTCACTTGGTTTAGCTTCTTTGAAATCTACAACCTTCTCCTTTTGGAATACCAAAGTGCAACTGTTATTTGGACATTTTAGCATACCTTTATCCACTTCACTACTTCCACAATTTGCATCACCAAATTCAACCAGTCCACTGTTTTCCAAGTTGAGATTTATTGTTTCTGAAACAACGATCTCAGGGTCAAGTATATTGAAACTTGAAATAATGTCTGTTATTTTAGGAACTACCAACAAAACTCTTACCTGCCCCTATACAAAATTCTCCATTGATAACTTGAGCAACCTTCATTTCAGAAGAAATAGGTTCTCTCATTGTCTTATCAACTTCCTTTACCACAGTTTTGCTGTAGTTTTCAGACGATAATAAATCTGCATGGAGCACAAAAATACATTTAGTGTTTGGGTGGCACTTAAATTGCTGAGATCACCATGATAATAAAAAGTGTACCTTGTCTAGTGATAGACATGACATTTGCCACCTTTCCTTCCATGTGCTCATGTGTCAATGGGCAAACGTCAGAACCGATTAAGTCCACTGAAGTGTTCACATCAGAGTTTCTTGATCCACAAATTTTAAGCGAAGATGCTGACAAAAGGAGAAAGGCAAAATTTGATGTCAGTATTATGTGATGTGACCACTTCACCATGAGAAATTAATGTTCTTCTTTTGACGTAACAATTGGAAACCCGTCTACTATGTGCTGCATCACCTGAAGCGTCGCTTCTTTGGAGACAGTTTTGGCAACCCCACCATCTGAACTCAGGGACATGTAGTGGAGGAAGCATATCTGATTCTTTCTTGGATTGCTCATTGTCAACAAGTGGAGGAAATGGCCAACAAATTTTCCAATCTTTTATACGGACCTCAGCAACGTAAGCACTACATTCACAGTAAGTGTGACTTCTTAGGAAAACCCTTCATTGAAAGCTATAGAATTTCTTCAATGCTAAAATGGAAGAGAAAAAACATGTGCATAGCCCACTCTAGTACCAATGTTTAAGTTCTCCACATAAATTTCATAGAACGTATTGCCCATTTATGCTTTTAACTTTGATGTGTAGGGCAAATAAAAATGGTCTAGTATAGGAGTTCTAACATGAAGTTCTTATGTTCAAGTAATTTCACAGCTTCCATTTCTGTCCCATGTAGTTTGGTAATCAAAAGGACAGAAACATTAACGAGAAAAATCATTCAAGAACAAGACAACGGTCAATGATGAAGCAAAAATTACCTACATCACAAGGGAATTATTGGAAAACATTGGTTATGCTTGAATATGAGAAAGGGTGCCCACACATGAGCTGAACTCCTCACAGAGGTAAAGCATTCCCTTTGAAAAGAGACTGACAATACGAAGGTCCACTAATTCACCGCATCACTTCAGTCATGAAGATTTTGTCAGCCATATGGACAAGGGCAACAGGTTTTTGAATTTTTTTTGGTGTTTAACCAAAAGCAAACCACTTTCCAGTGTAAATAAAATATTTGTCTCAATTGCATATAACCTACTGATGCCTCATGCTTACCGGATGGAGAAATGCCTGCATTTGTCGGTCTCCTTCATCTCTATGGCATTAACATAATTATCAGATTTTGGGCCAATACTTGACTTGGAACCAAAATCAAACATGTTTGTTCCGCAAACTCCCTCTTTCATGACGGTTCTCTCCATCTTCAGAAAGTTAACTGAGATAATTTACAACTCAGATAAAATGGAAAGTTCTGGATACAAAGATAGACAAACAATCCGCCCTAGCTAGTACTTTTCTCCGATAATTGAGAAACTCAAAGCTGATAATTTCAAGCAATGAAATACTAGCAGGTGTCTAAAACAAATTATGCCACAAAATATCTAAATTCTTACTGCCTTTACGTTGTTAATTGTTATCATCCGGGGACGGGTAAATTGAGTCCCATCATAAACTTGCACTACTGAAATAGGCAGCAAAAAAGAAATTGGTTATTACTTGGGATGGATAGTCAAATGTTTCTGGGTTTTAAATACCAATAGCAGATTGCATAATGGTAGCGGTAGCTTGCAGTGTAATGGTAGCGGAAGAATTGAATGATACGTAGCAGCCTATCAGGAATCAAGTGTAGTGGCCGTGAACTTTTTAAAATCAGTTTTGGTGCCGAAGCACTTGAAGCGGCTGTAGCAGCTGTGAAGCACGCAAAAAATCAGATATGAAGCTATACCTATTGGGAATCAGCCGATACGTGTCTGAATTTTTTATACCACCGATATACGAGGTGCAACAACATCGGAGGGCCAAAAAACTGCTACGTAGCCGGTGATAAACTGCATAGCGGAAGCTATTTAGAACTGTTTCTACTTTAGACTTAAGGAAAATATTTTTTTTTTGATAAGTTCGACTTAAGGAAAATATGTGTGCACCCGTAGACTAAATACCTTAAAAAGAGTTGTTTATGCTTTGATCAATAACTAATAAATGACTTAAAAGTATTGATCTAGACTCTACAGTAATATCATAGCAACAATAATATGTTTTTTATTTTTTGCAACGAACAAAATAGAGCAAACTGAAGTGCATAAATCATAAAAATTTAACAAGAAGCCCAGATCTCTCCACAATGGGTAGATTTACAATAAGTAAACCATTTGTTACTCGTAATAAAGCCTTAAATTTATTTAGCAAAAAATGTCATGGACCACTTGCTAAAACACTTCTACTGTTCTACAAATGGCAAATCAATTATTACATAAAACTATGATCCGAAAACAGTAATTAATAACCCGCCTTAGCAAGTGCACCAATCACTAGCAAAAAATGCTAATGAATAGTGCATATTTTCTATTTTACCTACTCATATTTTTTTCCACACTCCACCAATGCTCTTTACTTTTCTCTCTATCTCTATTAAATATTAAAAAATAATGTGTAGTAGGTCCCATAGAAGGAGTGTGTGTGTAAGGGGGAGAGAGAAAGAGAGAAAAAAATATAAAAAAAACAAAGGCTTGTGAATAGTGTCTAGCCAAAACTACCTGGCCTCAGCCACCAAAGGTAAAATGCCTTTGGCTTTACCTAGTCTGGTGCATGCCACATTTTGTGGTTTGGGAAGGTAAAATAGCCAAATGGAATGGATAGAGAGCCTTTGTGCACATGCTTAAGGTTAAAAAAAAAAAAAACTACGTACTTTTTTAAAGCCTTTATTTCACCGATACGGATGCATCAAGAACAAACACATTGGGAAAAAAAATCTAATCGGGAAATTACATCAGAAATAAACACAATCTATATATCACACCCAAAAAACCCGGAATTTCTTTGGACTGTTTTTGTTGTTCTTGATGGGAAAAGATTTCTTTGGACTGTTTCCGCATCATTTCCACCCACATATCGGCCCATATATTATGTACCCCGTAAGCAGTATATATATACACAGTTCATGTGTATATAATTTTATGTGTATATCAAGATATACATATGTATTACTACAACATAAAATTGCCCACTGGACTACAACTAAATCAAACCAAACCGGGCCTTGTGTCCGGATTAATTAGGGTCAGCTAAAGCAAAAGATAAAAGTCAAATTGTCGAATACAGTGAACCCTAAAGAGCAAAAGATTCAATCTTTAATCAAATTTCACATGAAATATAAGGATTTCAACAGCAAAACACCATAAAGATGCGCAAGTTATTTAAAGCATAAAGCTCACCACAGCTAGCTAGCGTCTGATGAATAGAAAATCTAACACAAAGATTTTACTATATCAAATAAAAAGCAAGCATTTTTAAGCAATAATAATAAGAGAAGAAAATTAAGTAAACCCACCTGGAGTTGGGTGGATTTTGAGCTCAAAGAGAAAAGGTATCAGGAGAGAGATCAGCTGATTTGAAGTTCAGAAGATAATGATTTTGGATAAGATTTGGAAGTGGGTGAGACGAAGTCGAGTGCGCAAGTGAGAGAAACCCTATTCCCTCTCTGGGTTTTTAGAGAGAGAGAGAGAGAGAGAGAGAGAGAGAGTTATGGGGAGAGGGAGAGAGAGAAAAAGAATCTTTTACGTAGAGTGGAAGAAGGGGAAATGGTTTAAACCCGCGAATGACAGGAGTAAAAAAAATAGAATAAATAAAGTCTACTACTCTCATGTCTTCTCGCTCATACCTCATTACGTGGGACCCATTTTAGAGTTTCACATGAATGATTAGAGCCGCTTAATTTGTTTAGAATATTTTTGCAAAGAATTCTTAAAAAAATCAGCTCAGTCAGATATCGGTAAAGATTTGATTAGTTTACTTGAACGAATCAATCAAGTCTTTACCGGTATCTAACTGAGCAAATTTTTTTCAGGATCCCTTGCAAAAATATTCTAAACAAATTGAGCAGCTCTGATCATTCGTGTGAGATACCGAGGTAAGTCCCACACACACAATGGGGTGTGAGCGATAGGGTATGAGAGTAGACTCACTGAACAAAATATCGCTAAAGGAACTGGGCTGAGTTTCCTGTTTGTTAAAAGTATAGCTTTTAGCAACCCCGCTTTGGATTTGGGGTACCCGTAATAATGACTCAAGTCACTACATTCTCATAGTAACCTCAATTATGGACCCTCTATAGTCTGTAGTTAAGATCGGAACCGTACAATTTGGCGACAATATTCATGTAAAAAATTAAATTAATTGGATATTGGTAGCCATATATTTGAATAGCATTTACATGGATGGCCAATATCATTTGGAGAATACATTGTAGCACTAATTTGTTTCAATTGCATGTCTACCAATCTCCAATTATCATAATTTTTGTAACCATAATGTGTTCAACATTTCTGAAAAATGAACAGTTCTGATCTCAAATGAAGATTTTAGAGGGCCCACAATTGAGGTCACTACGGAGACGTAGTGACTTAGTTCACTACGGGAACCCCAAGTCCAACCGATTCTCATTTGTTAAAAGCAATAGTGTGATTTTAAGAACTTGCTTTTAGCAAAGGTTTGTATTTCCTCCATCCCGAATTTATTGTCCATTTACATGCATGTGTGTCAATTTTCAATTGATTATATATCTTTCAAACTATAATTGTTTTTTACAATTTTGACAACTTTTTTGATAAAACTCATTGCGAGTTATCAAATGAGATCCATATTAAATATATAATATTATACATTTGAAAAAAAAATGAATTTTTTGAGGTACAAGTGGAGAAGAAATTGAGACAGGGGAGTATGGAAGAGAAAATTGACTTTTTACAACTTATACTAACTTTTATCTAATGAGAATCAAAAGTGATTTTAGCAACCTAGCTTGCTAAAACTCAACTTTTATGAAATTTTCCATTTTAGCTAATGCGAAACAAATTTGCATCGTGATTTTAAATAAAGATCATTACATATCGTATTCGACCGTTACGTGACAAAATTTTAGATCTTTGACACCGTTATCTACCAATGATATGGATTGATGTTGTCCAATATCTAGTCGTATTATTAATACTGTCACATTGCCCGATGCCGCGATCTAATTAAAACTCGGATATGGATCCTTTCAAGTTCTTTTTTTAAACTGAAATTTGGCCACTGATCTCAGTAAGTGATTGTCAAGAACTATATATTGTAACCTTTTTCGTCAGTAAAATACTATCGTGAAAATTCATGCAATCAATTGTCGAAATGAACGATTTAGATCATGACTGTCTGATCGAGCCTATAACGAGACTTGGGAGAGTCTACTCTCATTTTAATATTCATTGTGTAAAAGAGTTTAAGAACCAAGCATGATATAGTGATTTTTGTATGTCCTTTTCAAGACCCACTATTAGGTTATGCAACTGGTTTAACCTAACCCTAATGAAAATCATGGGTAGTTCTTTTATTTCTTTACTACTATAGTTGTTAAATGCTTCCCCATTATTGTTACTTTTTTATTCTTCGAATTTTTTTTTGAAAACTTTCTATCATATTTTGACCGGCCGTCCCATTTTTTGAAACAAAACTAGATGGTTAATTAAAATTGTTATTTGACAACATTATTTTTTATTTTTTTCATGTAAATTTGACAATATAAGAAAAAAAATTTAGATAAGATAATAATTTAGATATTTTAAATACATAGCTATTGGTGAAGATGAGCTGCAAGGTAGAATCTTCAGAAGCTACAGTTATGGTTGAAAGCCTCAGGTACAACGACGGATATGATTAACAATTTAATCTGTAAAGGGTCACTTTTTAGTAATTTTATATAAAAAATTATATGTACTATAATTAAGAAAAAAATTTGAGAGGAACGCACGGACCAAACACCCCCTCGGACCCCCGGTCTGCCCCTGCTCAGGTAGTTGAAAATTGAAACCATATTTTGGTCAGCATTGGGAAAGAACAAAGCAATTATTTTTTAAATGAAGTTGGAACTTTTCTTTATGCTGGTAACTAGAAGTTGGAAATAACCCCTCAGAGTTTGGCAATAAGTATTTATCTTCCACGAGGTCGCACGTTCGAATCTTACAGAGGTCAACATTTTAAATCTTGAGACAACTGGATGGTTTCTCCGGTCGTTAACTTTAGGACCAAAGAATTAGTCCAGGTGTGAGTAAGCTGGTTCGGACACCCGATTTTTTTTTAAAAAAAAAAAAAAAGGTTGTAACTGTTACCTACCTAACTCTTCAAGTGTAAATAATAGTGGACCACTTTAAGCATTTGATTCTTACGTCTTCTTTTTTTTCTTTTTCCATGTATATGCGATTTTCAAGTGAAAAACTGGTTTTTTGGTTTTGTCTTTATTCAATTTTTTTTTGCATTTGTTAGTTTTGCGTCAATTTTTTTTGGTTTATGGATTCGTCTCGTCGAGACGAATCCAACGAGTATAAAATTATGGTCAAAAGTAATATTTTTTTGAATAAAGCTGAAAATAAACCAGTTTATTGGTTTAATTTTGGCTTTATTCAAAAATAATTAGTTTCGACCATAATTTTATACTCTTTGGATTCGTCTCATCGAGACGAATTCATAATCCACGAAAATTTGACGCAAAACTAACAAATGCAATTATTTTTTGAATAAAGACAAAACGAAAAAACCAAAAAACCAATTTTTTCTTTTTTGCCAAAGAAACTGCGCACCGGCCTTCTAGTTGGATACATGCTTGACAGGAAACCATAAGTGACTTAATTAGCAAGCAAAAAAGATGGTAATAATGTTACTTAATTAAATTACAGGCGGCTAACTGTAAGAAATGTAAACTTGATTGGAAGCAATCAGCAAAGCATACAACTAGATAGTATTGAGAGTTTATTATAGATCGAGTTCGTAGGTTTGACTTTGTTCATCGAAACGGGAAAAAAAAACTCTTGGGATTACTGAAAGTTTATCCGATCATTAATTAATTATTTTGAGGATTCAGAATTAGTCGAGATGCAAAAAAACTTACTCGGGCATTGGGACAATGTTAATATTGGATTGTTTGTGGTGAAAATATGTACATATATAGAATAATTATAAGGGCATTACAAATTAAGTAATCAAATCCAAGAATGATTAATTTCCAAGAGGAACATATACTATAATATAAATTTATGTGTATGTATATACAAATAGTACTTATAGCAAGGAAAATGTTTTAAGTGTTCAAATTAAATAGTTTGGTCATGACTCATGACTTCATTGTTGGCGAACTGACTCGGATAAAGTTTACCTATTTCATGAAATGAAAGAGAGAGAGAGAAAGAGTGTTAAGAACCAAAAAAATAGTATCGGATACTCTCTTTTACAGTTTACTTCTCCCAAGAAATATCATTTTTTTCGTTGCAGGAAAATCACGGTAAAAAATTAATCGGTGTAAAACAAAGTTTTCTTGAAATATGTTAAGAATTTGAAACTTACGCCAAAAAAAAAAAACCCGTAAACAATTTTTTATCTTCCTTTCTGCAAATCAACAGGAGTGTAGTAATTGTTTTTTTATTAACAAGGAAGTGAAAATCTTGTAAACACGTCAATTAGCAACTCTACCTTAATTCATAACATTTACTGTATATGTTATGAACTTCTCATCTTGTTATCAATTTTTATGCAGATGTTATATATGCATTAATGTTAAACAAATTTCATTAATTTCTCATTTCTTTTTTCTTTTCTTTTTTATGCCCAAGAAGGATCAATTAAATCATAATCTCTCAAGAGGAAAGGATTAAGAATTAAGAACCAAAAAAAATATTATCGGATACTCTCTTTTATTTCTCTCTCGAAATATCGTTTTTTCGTTGCTTTCATTGCAGGAACATCGCGGTAAAAAATTAAACGGTGTAAAACAGAATTTTCTTGAAATATGTTAAGAGTTTTAAACTTAACCAAAAAATGAAAACTGGAAGAAAAAAAAATTCTTTCTTTCTGCAAATATATAGCAGCGTAGTGAATATGTTTTATTTACAAAGGAAGTGAATATGTTGTAACAAGATTGTCAAATATAACATCTGCGACCACCAAATGTTTGTCAAATAACAAGATTTTTTCTTTAAAAATTTGTAAAATCAACTATTTACTAGATACAAATGAGTTCTTTTAATTTATGAAAAAAGATTTAAAAAAATATTATTTGTAAGTCATCGTTTGGGACTAGACAAACATTTTGAAACAGAGACAGTACCGACCTAGAAAGTATACAATAGTAATCCAAAATTGTTGTTGCGGCTGGATCATAAATCTGTAGTGCATGAGTGAAAAAGTAAGGGATTCTACTTTAAAAACTTATTCAGTTATATATAAACTTGAATAAGTTACCTCAACTCGTTTAATTTATAATAACTAAAAATTCAAACTACTCGAGTTTAGCTCGTGATCTGCTTAATTAAAACTAATTTGAGATCGGGTCACTTGATAAACGAGCTAATTTGAACATATTTTTTAATCTCGCTAATTTTTCAAACCAAACTTGAACAATGCAAGTGCTCGGCTTGCTCGGGTTGTTTATCGGCCAGCCCCAAACACTTCCGGGATGTTTTGATGGGGAAAAAAATGCCGTTGAAGCCGAATCAAAAGTTGTTGCCCAAGCGGTTAAGGCGAGTGCTTTGGGAGTAATTTCTTTGGTCAGGAGTTCAATTTCTTGCAGGGTGAGTACCTGTGCTAAGTGGAGGGCCGTGACTAGTATGGGTTGCGCCAGCTTTCTTCGAAGTTTGGGTTGTAAAGTGAGATCAATCAGTAGCCTACTGTAGGACTGTTCCTCAGTTATAAGACCAAAAAAAGAAAAGTTAGTTGCCCAAAATGTCCAAGATGAAAATTGAAAAGGTACCCATGTAGGAGTCCTCGAACAACTAACACAAGTCAGGACTCGGAAGTACTTATAGTTCTGAATTGATACCTCACTTTATGAGACGGAATTCTGTTGGGGCAAAAACAGCCAAAAATTCAATAATACAACCATCACCGACAAATTTGTAGAATTATTACTACTAAATAAAGTCTCAGGTAGGCCATTGTGGCCCATAAAAAAAAAAGGGGTAGGCCATTGTGAATCAGATACTTTTAACTACGTGTAAACGAGCCGAACCGAATTTTGTAGAGCTCGAGCCCGCCTCGTTTAGTAAACGAGTCAAAAATCGAGCTCAGACTTAGCTCGTTCGTAAACGAGCCGAGCCAAGATGATTTATTTAACGAGCTTCATTAAACGAGCCGAGCTGAGCTTTACAGAGCTCGTTACTAAACGAGCCTAAAACTAGAGCTCAAGCTCCGCTCGATTACTAAACGAGCCGAGCCACGAGCTGCTCAACTCGGTTCATTTATAGCCCTACTTTTAACTAATGTGTTTGTGTACACAGAAATGGAATTATAGGTGTCCCGTCACTATTGCCAAAGAGGGATTTGGGGGGCCTGTTGTGCAGGTTCCTCATGGCACCGTCATGTCGGCATCATCCATTTCAAATCTAATCTCATCCATTGCTTGATTAAATCCGACCCGTGCATTTTCGTAATGGACGGTCGGATGGCCGCATGGCACGGTGCCACGCGGCACCCGCACAGTAGGGCCCCCGGGTCCGCCAAAGAGTATCGCCCGTCAACCACATATTATCTATAGGACACCCTACTGCATTTATATCACGTGTGATGCTGGTAGGAGTAAATTTAGCCCCAGTAAAGGGCTATCGGGATTTGAACTTGGACATTGTTCAACCAAATCCAAGTTTCAAAATTCAAACCATTGAACCAAACCCTCATTAGTTTTAACCAATATTTCATACCTAATTAAAATAATTAATCCAATTAGCACAGAAAAAATTTGAGTGATTTCTATCCCCAAATTGATATCCACCTAAAGACACAAAAAAAAAAAAAGGTATGGATATCAATTTGGGGTTGTGAAAATCAATTAACAAAATTTTCATAGCTAGCCAGAATGATTTACAGCAATTCGTGCATATACCCTTTCGCACTCATCCTTAACTAGCAAAAATAATGCAAAACAAAAACTACGAAAAATCTCACTGAGCTGAAAAAACACACAACGCGCAGAACAGAGAAAATGCGTAACACAAACCATAAAATCCGTAACCAGCTGCAATATGCATAACTTCCATTTTTCTGTAGTACAGACCACCCAAAAATGCAACAACAAAGAGAAAAGAGAAGAAGAGAAGAATGGTGTCTGAGCTATCAATAATTACACATGCTTTTATTGTACCGGTATGATGCTTGCCCTGCAGTACTTTGCCGATTATAGGAACTACATGAAGATATGTAGCTCAACAAATACAAACAAAAAATTGAAATTTAAAAATAATGCCTCACGGAATTTACAGCATTTGAATGTGAGCAACTGATAATCTGTCTCTCCATCGCTTCAGAAATAGCATTTCAACTCGATAAAAATTGATGCCCAGATTCTGACTGGAGGAGGAATCGATGCAAAGCAATATATAACCACACTTCGTTGCCTCAATGTTCAAAATCTCCCTGCAAAATAACAAGGACTAGTTCAGATGAAGGTAAGAACACAAATAAAATGGTTGCATACAAGAAAGAAAAGAGATGGAAAATGAAAAGAAAGAAAATTCCATAAATGAAAGACCTCGCCAAAAGAACGAGGGAAAAATAAATTAGACATGAAGGCTTAACAATTTCCGCCTTTAAATATAACAGCGTGCACCACGTTCAGGTTCACAATTGGGACATATATCCAATTTGCTGCCATTCAAATTCACAAATGGTGCTTGCCCGCATACTTTACCCTTGCCAGAATGCAGAGTGGCAAGATCGAATACAAATAAAAGCTTTTTTTTTTTTTGGCTGGGAAGCTTCTTGATAACAAGTACTAACTTACCATTCATATGATTACCAGATGGATGTAGTCATCATGAGAAGTCACATTATCATGTGGTAGCCACAGACGAATTCAGACCCTGGATCTGTGGTAAAGATAAGACGACATAGCTGTAAAAATAACAATCGATATCAAGAGGTAATACATACAATTTTGTTGCAGAAAACAAATACCTTATTCACGAGCAAGTTGACTTGTTCTCTATACATTTCCTTCAAGTCCACAATGTCAGCGCGAAGCTCTTCCAGCTACAAAATATCCACTTTCACATATCAATACAACCACGCAAATTTTTTCTTTTCAATTGACAAAATTGTTCTTTTTGTTACGATGCTGCTGCTGCAATTTCTAGCAATTTTAGAATATTACACCAACATTAGGACAGGACCAATCCTCCACTCTTCACAATTTGCATTATGTCCAGACGTGCTAGAAAATGGCGTTCCTTTTTCCTTTTTCAAGCTGCTAAGTACCTGGATTCGGCAGCGTGACCATACCTAATTAATCTGATACAAGCTACCTTATTATCCTTTAATAATGGTATTGCGGTCAAAATTAGCAATTAAGCGATTCCATTTCCACTATCACAATCAATACTTCAGCCAAATTATTGTACCTCCTCATCCCGTTCACCCATTAGCTCAAGCGCAGCAGAGTGCCGCCTCCTCAGTGCTTCTAACTCAGCCCGGATGCCAGGAAGCACAGAAGCCTCCGCCTTTAATTTCTCACACTGCAACCAAAGAAGCAAACCTTCATAAAAAAAGAAATGGAGATAGTCAGACTGAGAAAGGATAAAAAAAAAAAAATCACCTGTTCAGTCATTTTAACCAACTCCTCAGCAAGAGAGTCACGAATGGATTCCAGAGAGGCCTGGGGACAAATAAGCCATGAGAGCGAAAGGAATGTAAACAAGGTGAAGAAACCTTACGTTGATCGCGCAAATAGTACTTATTTCTTCATTCCTTCTCTTTTTCTTTCTTCTCCTTTCCTTTTTCTATTTTTTTCCCCCATAACCCCTCCCCCCTTTCAAAGCAAGAAAATTTTTAAAAATTACAAAAAAATAAAAAATAAAATCATACCAATCGAGACATATAAGATGCAAGTTCACCCTCCTTTTGACGAAGGGCAGCTTCAAAAGAACTTGGCGTCATGCTCTTCATGAAGTATGGGCTCATGGTTGGTTCACCAGAATTTCTCCGTTCAGAAAAACTGTCAGAAGAGTCCAAAGATGCTTGTAGGAAGAAACTTTCTTCCATGCTGCCTAAACTGCTAGCACTTGAAAGTTTTCGGGGCAAACTTCCTGCAAAAATAGTAATTACTTTGGAGGAATCCAAAAGTAACATCACTAGAGCTAACAAAATAATCCCGGCAATGTTACCATTTTCAATTCCTGATCTTTGCTTTGTAATTGGACTTCGCTCAGGAACAGCGGAAGACTGAAGGCGAGCAGTCCTTTCTAGTTCCAACCGAGCAGCTTTCTCCCTATCAATCTCCTGGTAAATCGATGGGAGACAATAAGAAAAGTTTTACAACACAGACATTATTTACATAATAAAGCAAATGTATGACCTGACCAATGTACAGACTATATAAACTAAAGGCTCATGTTGTGCAAAGATAAAAACCAAGTCAAATTATTGCGTCACGGATCAATGGTTGCAGCATTTATTTAGTGACTCCACTAATTCTGCTTCAACTAATTTTTGAACCTAGTAAGACCACCACCAACACTTTGAACCTTGAGATTTCTTAGAAACTATTAATATGCAAAGCGGGGTGTCCATTAGGCTACTGGTGTTGACTGGAGCATCTCTTGGCAGAAAACTATGGTGTGGCATTTCAGGTTGAAAGGAGGTAATTCAAATAAAATATGAAATCGAACTGACACAACGTACAAAGTGAGGATGCAGTAAAAGTACGACAATCACAGTAAGTGTAAATTTAGCAAATGATACGCTTAAAGAGGTCACCAGCATCTATGTAAAATGTATTGGTTGATGGACAAGTTGAATTACAAAATTTAAACACAATTTTAAGATCTGCAACAGATGCCTCTTGCTAATGATCATTCTACAGAGCATAAATTAAATGTTGCACAAGATTTTTATTGTGGCCAGTCAAGTACCAAGGATTTGTAATATTTAGTGTATAATGCAAACTGTCATTGTTGCATGGCTTCAGTACAGAGCTTGAGCTAGAAAAATGATGAAACATCATTCAAACTGAGGGGTACTGTAATAAAAGCTACCTGCTGCAAAAGTTCCTGGTGTGTTAGAGCTTCATGTAACTCCTGCTTGTGTTTCTTCCTGAGTTCCCTAATTTCTTCTTCAAGCTGGGAGACACGGCCTTCATGAGTATCAGCTTCCTCCTTTGCTGCAAGATACTCCTGCCTATTTTCTGCTGCTCTCTGTCTCTCCTTTTCAAGGGACCGACTAAGCTGAGTCTGCTCAGCTCTAAGACATGAAATCTGCAACATCTTACACGCGTAAGCCAAGGTTTATGATCGAACTCCATCACTAAAATCGCTACAGTTACAGCCACGGGAAAGAGAATAACCTGAGCTTCAAGAACATTTATTCGAGACAAAGTTTGAGATAACCGTTCATTTACAGATCGCCCTCTTTCTTCCACAGCTGCAGCTTTGCCCTCCGCTTCCTGCAGTTTCAAATCTTAGAAATCAAAAACAAGTTCAAATTTCAAGATCGGGGCAATAGGCAATTTCTGGAAAACCTGAAGCCGCGAAGTTAGGGATCTCTCAACAGCAGCCCAAGCTTCCGCTCTTCTGGCAGTTGTCTCCTGTTACCATTACAGAAAGGAATTGAGCCAACAACAAAAAAACAAATAGATTAGAGCAACTACTTAATGCATAAAGCTCCCACACAAAACTCATCATCTCTCTTTTTCCCTCCAAATTTTTTAATGTTAATTTTTTAACATTAACCAAATATATTCAACATTGGTCTTATTTTAAAGATATTGTGAATATCTTTTCAAAGGTATTAATTTTATCATTATCGGATGACAATGTTATACAATGTTTATTGTATAAATACATATGAAGAACGTTCTTCGTAAATTGAAGGAGTCTTCATATATGAAAAACCGAAGATGATTCTTCATTTTGAAGGAGTGAAATGAAGCATGGTTGGAGTGCCTTCATTCTTCAAAATGAACAAATGAAGGCATGGTTGGAGATGCTCTAATGTTCAACCATAAATCTGTAAATATGTATGTGTGATATCCAGATGTACCTGCATGGCTTCAATCTGCCTTAAAAGAGGCCTAGTAGATTCAGGAACTTGTGTTATCAACTCCTCACACCGACGCTCACTAGCCTGGATTCAAATAATAGCCAGATGGCATCATCTTTCAAACCATTGATTTCTCAAAAGACAATTAAAACTGTAAAAACTGAACAACTTACTTGATACCGTTTTTGAAGATCCTCAATGTCTCTGCGAAGCATATCTTCTCTAAATACAGCCTGTGATATCAAAAAGTGATTCAGTCAAACAAATTGCTTTTTTTTTTTACTTAATGTTGTCCTTAATTCTTCCAGTGTCTGGACTAGCATAGCCTCGCGCTCCTCAGCCTGTCTAATACAATTTTTTTTTTTTTTTTGGCAGTTCCTAAACTGAAACCTCCAATCATACCCCAAATACAAACCTGCTGCTCCTTTCTACTTAATGTTGTCCTTAATTCTTCCAGTGTCTGGACTAGCATAGCCTCGCGCTCCT